>JASXTE010000007.1:13201250-13815000 GCA_030280995.1 Hemileia vastatrix
GGGACACAAGTGTGAGCTGCTGTGGTTAGGACTAAAAGAATCAGAGAAAAGATAACAGAAAAGAAAAGGAAAGAACCTGGACAAAAGACTCTATTCTCCCCACACAGTGCAAAGACTGTCAGATGCGGCCAAAAGGGAAAGCAGTGGACAGGAAGAAGCAGTGGAAGGGATAAAGAGAATAGAGAGAAAGAGAAAGAAAAAGATTTGGATGGGGAAAACGGAAATGGCAAAGAGAGGGCTCATTATATGACAAAGTCCACCATCCAAAACAATAGAAACTAACACGACGTCGACAAAACTACTAAACTACAATACAGAAAAAGAGACAGGTTCACATCCAAGGAAAAAGTTCCCAGCCGGGGAAAAGATTCACACTCCAGGTAAAGAAACACGTCCTCGAGGTCCAGAATCAATACATTGACTCCGGGTGGGAAAGAAATGTTGTTCTTGATGCTGGAGCTCGTATCTTTGAAGTTCCTCGGCGGAAAAGGTCAGGAAAAGAGGATATGAGCAAGGAGAATGACTTGAGACGATGGTAAGAAGCTGGAGTAAGGAATGGGTCAGGTATTAGAGGCAGAAATTTCAACACCCCCCCTTAATACCAGACCCATGAGTTTGAGGAGATAAGACAGCTTGACTTTTCCTAAAGATTTTGTAAGAAGATCAGCCACCATGTGTTCAGTTGAAATGTGTTGAAGCTGAAAATGATTTTTGTTGATGCTTTCAGTAATCCAACAAAGTTGAGTGTCCACATGTTTTGATCTTTGACGGTATCTGAGTGAATCCTTGCATTGTGAAATGGAACTGGCATTGTCAGCAAGGATTAAAGGTGAAGGTGACTTAGGAATATTGAAGGAAGTAAGTAATTTAGTCAGCCAGATTGCTTCACATCCAGCATCCACAATGCCTCTGAACTCAGCTTCAGTACTAGAGATAGTGACGACTTGCTGCTTTTTAGAACTCCAGGAAATAGCTCCTCCATTGAGTATGGCAACATACCCTCCAGTTGAGCGCCTGGTATCAGGATCCCCAGCATAATCAGTGTCAGAGTAAATAAGAGGACAGAGTGATGGATGATTTGGAATTGGGCATTTTCCTCCAAAAGTGAGAGATGATGATGAAGTGGCACGCAGATATCTGAAAGTGTGTTTGACAGCAAGCCAGTGTTTGATACCTGGTTCAATGAGATGTTGAGATAATGCACCAACTGCAAAAGAGAGATCAGGTCTTGTTGCAACAGACAAATAGTTGAGTGCACCAATAGCAGAGCGGTAATTGATTTTCAGAGCATTGAATTCAGCAATTTCTTCACTGGTTGCTTTGACAGGATAATCATTTGGGGATAAGGGAGTGAGACAGGGATTACAGTTGGCCATATTCCAGTTGGACAAAACTTTTTCAGCATAAGAATCTTGTGATAAAGAAAGAGTACGTGCTGTTCTGTTCCTGGTGAGACGCATTCCCAAAATCCAAGTGGCAGGACCAAGATCATCCATCTCAAATTCAGTTTTGATTTTGTCTTTGAACCAAAGAAAATGATTACCAGTAATGACCATATCATCAACATGAAGATAAATGATACAGATTTGTGATTTGTTTCTCCAAACATACACACACTGATCACACTTAAGGGGGGAGAAGTTGAGCTTGCACAAGTAGTCATTTATACGTGAATTCCAGCAAAAGGGAGCTTGTTTGATGCCATAAAGAGGACGCAACAATTGGCAAACTTTACCTTCATTTCCAGCAGTTAGTGTTCCTTCAGGTTGTTCCATATAAACAGTTTCATTTAAGTTTCCCTGGAGAAAAGCTGCCACTACATCCATTTGATGAACATCCCAGTCAAAATAAGCTGCTAAAGAAAGAATGGTCCTGAGAGAAGTGATCCGTCCAGTGGGTGCAAAAGTTTCATGAAAATCTATTCCTAGGATTTGAGAATATCCTTTTGCTACACAACGGGCTTTGAACTTGGAAACACCACCATCAGCATTAGGTTTAACCCTGAAAACCCACCTGCAGCCAATTACATTAGCTTTTTCAGGCCTGGGGACAATTTTCCAAGTGTTACAACGCTGAAGTGCTTGATGTTCATGTTTCACAGCCTCTGCCCATTCTGCTGAATATTTGGAATAGATTGCTTGCTTATAACACTGGGGTTCAGGAATTTCATGAGCTAGCAAGGGAGCTTCTAGAGAGAAAGCAAAGGCATTTGCTGCATATAACCCAAGAGGGTCAGGAGAATCAGAGTAGGAATCATGTTGATAATGATCATAATAAATCTGACGTAAATGTTCAGGAGTGGATGTTTCAGCTGAAGAGTTGTCAGAATAACTGGGGGATTGTGATGAGGGAACATAATCAGGATCTGCTGGATTGTCTGGCTCAATTGATGAATATGATGGATCAGATTGACTGGAACCTTCTTCATCTGGGACATTGGAATGAGGTAATCTTGTTAAGTGGCCAGGTGAAGGACAAGGAGTTGAATTAGAAGGTGTGCCGGACATGTGAAAATCAGAGGAAGAAGAAGAAGAAGGAGAATTATCTTCAGAATGTGAATCAGAAATGTTTCCTGAGGATGGATCATGAGTTGGAGACTCAGAAGGAGATTGAGCTGGAGAAAAGGAAAGTCCAGGTGTTGGAAGTGGTTGACTGTCATGAATTTGATCTGGAATTTGCTTCATCAGTTGTGACCATTGAGGGCGCTTAAATCTGGAGTCAAGAAAGGGGAAGAAATTTTCATTGAAGGCCACAGATTTGGCAATAACAATCTTTTTAAGCTCAAGATCCCAAACACGATAATTTGTTGTTCCAACTTCATATCCAAGCATGACACACTTTCTGGCATTAGCTGAAAACTTTCCAGGACGTTGATGTTTATCAAGAAAAGCATAGCAAGCACAACCAAAAACTCTGAGGTGTGAGACTCTGGGTTTGGATTTATTCCAGGCTTCAAAAGGAGTTGATTTGTTTTGAAGAGCTTTGGTTGGTAATCTGTTTTCAAGATATACTGCTGTTTTAACTGCTTCAGACCATAGGTGAATTGGTGCATTAGAATGAAACATCATGGTTTTGGATTTTTCAGTGGTAATACGGTTTCCTCTCTCAGAAATTGGATTTTGTTGGGGAGTGTAAGGAGCCGTAACTTGAAGAGCAATGCCATGTTGTTTAAGAAAGTTGACCAGACTAGAGTTGATATACTCACCACCACCGTCACAAACAAGCTTTTTGATTTTGAAGCCAGATTGCAGCTCTACAGATGCCTTGTATTCCAAGAAATATTTGAATACTTGGGCTTTTGAGGAAAGAAGGTAAACATGACGGTATGAAGTGGCCTGATCAGTGAACTTAAGGTAATACTGAGAACCATCAAAAGAAGGAGGTTGAATTTTCCCAGATAAATCCGTGTGGATAACTTCAAGAGGATTTTTGGCAACAGGCAACTGGCCAGGAAAGGAAGCATGGGTTTGTTTACCCAACACACACGGTTCACAAAAATGCATTTCAGAATCAGACAAACTAGAACTAGATACATCAGATGCCATTCCATTAAAAAGTTTTTGAATATATGGGGCGTATGGATGTCCTAATCTGTTGTGCCAGAGAGTTAGAGACTGACTTGAAGCTTTTGCATAAAGAGCTGAGGAATTAGGGGGAGACATGCCTTGTGGAACCACAGAAACTTCAAATAATGAATTGGAGATGACTCCTCCCATATAATTCTTTCCATTACGTGAAATAATGAAGTTTGATGTAGGATTAACTGGTGCAGGGATGAGAAGACAACCAGTTCTCCAAAGACGTCCCAGGGAGATGAGATTCCTTCCAAGATCAGGGACATAAAGAGCATCAGAAAAGAAAACTTTTCCTTCCATTCCTCCAGAAGCAGCAACAGTTCCTTTTCCAGTTGCATAGATTGATTTCCCAATACCAGCAAGTTGAATTCGAATGTTGACAGGTTGAAAGGTGATGAAACTGTCTCTGTTGTTAAACATATGACAGCTGGCCCCAGAATCAATAATTGGAGAAAGGTTTGAGGAATGAGAAGCCATGGAAGCAGAAGCGTTGATAATGCAGTCAGAATTTGATTTTTCAGACAAGCAGGCAACAGCTGTAAAAAGAAATTCTTCATCAGAAGGGAAGACAAAAGCACAATTGGCCGTGACATCAGGTTGTTCTTCCTGAGGAGGGGGAACAGGAGTTGCTTTGTTGGAATTGTCCTTTGATGGGGCAGCTGAGTTGGCTTGGTTCTTCTTGGGACGCAATTCAGGATGTTGAACAAAGCAATGATTGTCATCATGTCCAACATTTTGACCATGAACAGAACATGAGAGTTTGCTGCGTGCCTTGGATTTGGATGATTTTGATGATTTGGCTGAGGCAGAGTGAGCATTGACATTTGACATAGCATTGTGAAATTCATCAACAACTTTGTCATCAGCAGCGTAATCCAGGAAAGAAGATAAAACATCATCCAGATGCAGGTGATCAATTTCCTGTCTGTCTCTGGTGAGCAAACCACGCCAATGTTTGAAGGAAGGTGGAAGAGTGGCAAAAAAGAGATAAATAAGAATTTCCTGGGGAATGATGAGCCCAGAACGGATCATATGGAAGTTAATGCCTTTGAATGCATCAACATGAGTTTTGGGGTCTCCTCCTTCAGAAAGAGAAAGAGTAACCATAGAGAGAAAGTGAGAAATCCGTGATCCAACTTTATTGCTGGCGTGTCTTCTTGCAAGAACAGACCACATTTGAGCAGAGGTGTGGCAAGTGTTGACCAGCTTCTTGTTAACATCATCCAATCTGGTGATGATTTCATACCTGCACCTGGTGTCATTTTTGATCCATAAAGCAAGTTGAGCTTTGATTTCAGCGTCTGAAGGTGAACCATCATTGTGAGGAACAGGGGCAGGGACTTGTCCAGAAACAATGCCAAAAAGATCCAGAACTTCAAAGTGAAGACGCATAATGTGTTCCCAGGTGTCATAGGATTCGTCAGTAAGAGGGGTGACCATAACCTTACTTGAATCCTGATTGGAGGCCATGATTTGGTCGAGTCAACAGCAAAGATTTGGAGAGAAAGAAGATGAGATGTGAAGAGGATGATCCAAAATCTGAGAGAAAAGGCTGTTTTATTGTCCAGTAAGCGGTTTTGTTGTAAGTATTCTTGAGAAAGGTGCTTTAGGCAACTGGGCCCATAACCTGTAGAAGTTTTAGCACAGAGGAAAGCTAAACACAGGTCAATCAGCAACTGTGCACCTTACAACAACAAGTAACTACAACAAAGCGTGTGCTAAAACTGGACAAAAGACTCTATTCTCCCCACACAGTGCAAAGACTGTCAGATGCGGCCAAAAGGGAAAGCAGTGGACAGGAAGAAGCAGTGGAAGGGATAAAGAGAATAGAGAGAAAGAGAAAGAAAAAGATTTGGATTTCATTGCAAAAACAAACATACCTAAACACAGGTCAATCAGCAACTGTGCACCTTACAACAACAAGTAACTACAACAAAGCGTGTGCTAAAACTATAAGGGACACAAGTGTGAGCTGCTGTGGTTAGGACTAAAAGAATCAGAGAAAAGATAACAGAAAAGAAAAGGAAAGAACCTGGACAAAAGACTCTATTCTCCCCACACAGTGCAAAGACTGTCAGATGCGGCCAAAAGGGAAAGCAGTGGACAGGAAGAAGCAGTGGAAGGGATAAAGAGAATAGAGAGAAAGAGAAAGAAAAAGATTTGGATGGGGAAAACGGAAATGGCAAAGAGAGGGCTCATTATATGACAAAGTCCACCATCCAAAACAATAGAAACTAACACGACGTCGACAAAACTACTAAACTACAATACAGAAAAAGAGACAGGTTCACATCCAAGGAAAAAGTTCCCAGCCGGGGAAAAGATTCACACTCCAGGTAAAGAAACACGTCCTCGAGGTCCAGAATCAATACATTGACTCCGGGTGGGAAAGAAATGTTGTTCTTGATGCTGGAGCTCGTATCTTTGAAGTTCCTCGGCGGAAAAGGTCAGGAAAAGAGGATATGAGCAAGGAGAATGACTTGAGACGATGGTAAGAAGCTGGAGTAAGGAATGGGTCAGGTATTAGAGGCAGAAATTTCAACATATTATTTAATATATAAATTTAAGTAATTAATTTAAATATATTATAAATCAAATTTACACTTGTAATTATAATATATGTTTTTTAATTAATTAAATATAAATTTATAATTATTAAATACATAAAAATGCGCCATTATTTGTAGAATATATTATATTATGCTCAATTTAATTGTATATATAAAAATATATATAACCAATAAATTTAATGTAACACTTGTATATAATAAAATTCTTATATAATTTCATTATGCAATAAAATATTAAGTTATATTCATTAAATACAAGTCTTACCCACTTTTTAGGGTTTTATAATTTATATATCATTTACTGGACTCCTGGAATAGCCTGGCTGACACTCCCTCACTCTAAAAAAAACAATAAAAAAAATGCTAAGATTTTTTCTTTTTGTATTTTTTCAACAGAGCAGGCAGATTTGAAATTTCCTTGCCAGGTATCCATGCATCATGTTCAGATGATTTGTTCTTATATCTCAATAAATATTCAGTACCTCTTTCAGAAGTGATAATTCTATCATTGAGAATTTTATCAATTTCTGCTGTTTCTGTGACTTCCTGAGGGTTCTTCTTAGGTCTTCCTCTTCTTTTTGGAAATAAGTCACTGTTGGAAGTATAAGGTTTAAGTAAAGAAATGGGAAAAACAGGATGTTTCCTATCATATGGAGAATACAATACAACTTCTACTGCATTATCACCAACCATTCTTTTAACAACAAATGGTCCTACAAAAGGATCTTTTAATTTGTGGTTACCTTGTAAATTGAAATGGACAGTAGAGATCAACACTTCATCACCCTTGTTAAATGTGTATTCTTTATGGGATTTATCCCATCTTTTCTTTTCATATTCAAATGCTTTATCAATACAACTTTGAGCATGTTTTCTGCAGAGCTGTTGCATTTGCATAAAAGATTTTACACCAGGGTGCAGTTCCAACTTAGGTAATTTATTATTGAGAATTTGAGCAGGAGTGTTTGGGACATAACCTAACCAGAGCTCAAAAGGCTTTTTCTCAGTGACAGAATGAACAGTGCTATTATATGCAAATTCAAGACCAGGCAAAAGAGTGACCCAATCATGAGTAAATCTGTCATTGTCTTTATATTCTAAACCAAAGGCACAATACCTTCTAATCATATCTTCCAGAGTTTGAATCATTCTTTCAGCTAGACCATCAGTCTGAGGATGGTGAGCTCTAGACAATTTTAACTCACAGCCACAAATATCCATCAAAGAGGTCCAAAACTCAGAAGTGAATTTTGGATCCCTATCAGAGATAATGGCTTTTGGAAAACCAATAATATTAAACATGTAAGACCACCATAAGAAAGCTAATTCCTTGGTGGATACATCTTTGTGGGTTGGAATAAATTTGCACATTTTTGTGAATCTATCAACTATTACCCAACAAGAGTTAAAGCTGTCTTTACCTGCAACAGGAAGACCAGTGACAAAATCCATATTAATGATTTGCCAGGGAGCACTAGGTGCTTCAATATGTTGTAATAACCCTGCTCTCTTACCTGTTAACCTTTTAGATTTTTGGCAGGAATCACAAGATTCAACATATAATTTTGTGTCTTCAGACATATTAGCCCACCATGCAGTGTTTTTGATTCTAATCAATGTTTTTTCAAGATCAAAATGTCCAGCTAATATGTCATCATGACAAAGTTTGAGGATAGTTTCTTTCATTGAAGGAGGAATAACAATTACATTGGTAAGCTTCCTTCTATAATATATATAACCATCTTCAATAGAAAACTTTCCTTTATTTAAAGCATTTTGGTATTTTGCAGGAAGAGTTTTTATTAATGCTTGAATTGAAGCATTCTTAGGATCATTCAAAATAGTAACTAATTTATTTAAGTCAGAATCTTCATCATATGAATCCAGTATTAACTGTAATAACTCTTCTTCCATATCAACTATAAATATACCATGTATATGAACAATGTCATCCTCAGGTACATAAGCAGGATTGGAGTCATTATTTGGCAGAGGCAATCTGGAGAGCATATCAACATTAGAGTGAACATTTCCAGCTCTGTGGATAATAGTCATCCTTCCTCTGTATTCCTGAACAGCAAGTTGCCACCTGAACATATGTCTGTTAGGTGTTTTGAGGTTTAAGAGAGATTTCACAGCACTACAGTCAGTTACCAACTCAAATTTTTGGTCATCCAAGTAGTAATGAAGTTTCTCAAGAGCCCAAACAACTGCTAAGCACTCCAATTGAGTGGCACCATATTTCAATTCACTATTTCTTAAGGTTCTTGAAATATAACAAATTACAACCTCTGAGGATTTATCATTAATAATTTGCTTTTGGTGAAGGGCAGCACCCAGACCAATAAAGCTAGCATCTGTATAAAGTACAAATGGCTTGTTAAAATCTGGGAGAGCCAATATAGGGGCTGTCATTAAGCAATTTTTCAATGTATTAAAAGCTTTCTGACAGTCATCATTCCAGAGAAAAGCAACATCTTTTCTGGTTAGTTTTGTAAGAGGCAAGGCTATGACCTGATAATTTTTAATATATTGTCTATAATAGCCACACATACCCAAAAAACTTTGGATTTCTCTTACAGAAGTTGGTGCTTTAACATTTTGAATGGCAGCAACTTTATTATGGTCTACACAAATTTGTAAGCCTGACACAACATGGCCAAGGACTTTCAAAGATTGAAAACCAAATTTACACTTTTTTAAAGATAAGGTCATATTGATTTCATCCATTTTTTGGAAAACTCTATTCAAGTGAATCATATGTTCATCAAAAGTTTTAGAAAAAACAATAATATCATCAATATAAACCATGAGCCAACCTTCAATAATTTCTTGATGGAAAGTGTTATCCATGACTTTCTGGAAAACTGAAGGAGCATTTTTAGGGCCAAATGGCATCCTAACATACTTATATATTCCCATATGAGTAGCAATAAGCAAAAAATTTTGAGAATTTTTCTCAACTGGAACTTGATGATAACCTTTATTACCATCCAGACAACTAATAAATTTTGCACCTTGCAAGGTAGCATGTATTGAATTAATTCTGGGTAAAGGATAAATATCATCAACAGTATAAGTATTTAAAGCTCTGTAATCTCCACATAATCTAGCTTTATCTTTTTCATATGAAATCAAGACTGGGGAGATGACACAATATTTGGGCGTGACATTCACTTTCTCAATGATATTCATTTTCAATAATGTTTCAATATTATCTTCAATATCTTTTCTTTTTGATGGAGAAGCAGGATATGGTTTTTTCTTAAGGGAAGGAGGAATATCACTCAAATTACAGGATAAGGTAATTTTCATTTCTTCCTGAACAATTCCCAAGACATGAGAACCATGAGCAAAAGCTATAGGGAAAGAGGTAATAGAGGCAACAATAGAATCCTTTTGTTCATTAGTCAAATGATCACCAAAAGAAGCGGTATTTATTTCATGTAATAAATCATCCATTTCAGTTGTTGTTCTACCTTTACATTGGGTCAGTGAGTTAAAAGATTTCAACAAATGCCCAGAAGGTTTAGGAGAAGAAATTTTGAATTTTCTTTTCCCATTCATTCCTAAGGTAAAGCAATTATTTGCTGGGTCCAGTTTCACACCAAACATGGTTAAAATATCATTTCCCATAATAAACCAATTGCTCAAATTATCATTTTTCATGACAACAAACTCACAAATAGCTCTGACAAAACCACCATTATATTTGAAGAATACAGAGGTTTTGTATTTGCCAATAGGAAATAAGGTAGAACCATACCCTCTCCATTTTTCAGAAGTTATAGGCAATAATTTACTCAAATATTCCTTATCCACTGAAGCCAAAGCTTTTTCAGATACTACACTTCCTCCAGCACCAGAATCAAGAACTACATCAACATTTTTACCATTAATGATAACAGGTGCCTTTAAAGGGGATATAGGAATAGAATTGTTAGTAATATCTTTAATTATCTTAGCATTTTCTACTGAAGATAAATTCAATACACAATCTTCAGATATATTATTTAAATAATGGACATCATGTTCCAACATTAAAACATCTTTAACAGATTCATTGTCATAGGAGATATTACTTTCACAGTCACTGGAAGAATTATTGACATCAAGTTCAATTTCATCAGTGTCTTCATTTTGTTCAACAAGATGAATTTTCTTGTCACACACATGACCCTTCTGCCACGGTTTGTTACACTTATAACAAGTATTTGTTGCATATTTTTTAGGTGCAACTGGGGCAGAGGGTTTACCAGATTTTTCTGGGAGCTTTATAGAAGGTTTATTTTGATCATTATAAGATTTACTAAGGTAATTCTTTGGTTCATATCTATGGTTGAGTAGTACTTCATTACAGATATTAATGAAAGAAGAATTTTCCCTTACATGCTCAGTTCTAGCAACAATCAAATCCCTAAGAGAATTTGGTAATTTATACAAGATTTTATCTCTCCAAATATCATAATCCATCTTTGGATCAATTGCTCTAAGGATTTTAGTTATTTTCATCAGAAAAACAATGGGCTTTTCAACAGAGGAGGATACATATCTAGTATTCTCATACAGTCTTTGCTGAGCTAACCTGAATTTTGAACCACCAAACTGATTCTCAATCAAGGATTTCCAATCATTCCATGTATAATGATTGTTATCTAAGAGGACAGATTCATACCACATCAAGGCTACATTGGAAAATAAAGAAATTAGCTTAGAAACAATTTCCTCATCAGGTAGTTTATAAGATCTCTTTAAATTATCAATTCTCTGGATAAAGTGTTGCCAATCAGAGGAAGAATCACCATCAAAGGTAGGATATTGGTCTAACTTAGGCCAATTTTTCTGACTACTGGGATGGTCCACTTTTTGGTTTGAATTATTCATTAGTAATAATTCCTGAAGTTTAGCCAGGTGTTCAGAAATTTCATTATTTACAGAAACAGCTGGTGCATGACCATCACAAGATTTTTTGCTAGTAGCAAAAGATTTTACAGACTCATTGTCAGTTTGTTTAATGGTTGAAATATGAGGAAGAAAGGATGAACTTTGTTCAGGTTTTTTCCCTTTATTTTTATGCAGCTTATTTGCAGAAATCTCATTTAATTCATTATTGATGGTTAAGGTTGAGAACTTTTCCTGTAGGTCAGACACATAGTTTCTTATTCTTGGAATTTCAGACATCTGGTCATTTACTTTTGCAAGAGATAGAACATTTCTGTCCTCAGAAACTGAGTGTTTGGTACTTAGTGCATGGAAGTCATTTTTTAGCTTCTTAAACTCATTTTGTAGAGATTTTATTTCATTTTTGAATGAATAATTTTCCTCAATAAGGGGTTTCAATTCACTCAATGTCTTATGTAGACTGATATTTCTATCTGAGATAGCTCTATGGTCACTTCTTATTTGTTTTTGTTGACTAAGAACAATATTTAAGGTTTCTTTAATTTTTAAATAAGCTGTATCTTGTACAGAAGAACTCACTTTACATTGCAAGTGTAAATTATTTAATCTATCATTTTCATGGATTAATGTTGAAATTTCTGCCTCTAATACCTGACCCATTCCTTACTCCAGCTTCTTACCATCGTCTCAAGTCATTCTCCTTGCTCATATCCTCTTTTCCTGACCTTTTCCGCCGAGGAACTTCAAAGATACGAGCTCCAGCATCAAGAACAACATTTCTTTCCCACCCGGAGTCAATGTATTGATTCTGGACCTCGAGGACGTGTTTCTTTACCTGGAGTGTGAATCTTTTCCCCGGCTGGGAACTTTTTCCTTGGATGTGAACCTGTCTCTTTTTCTGTATTGTAGTTTAGTAGTTTTTGTCGACATCGTGTTAGTTTCTATTGTTTTGGATGGTGGACTTTGTCATATAATGAGGCCTCTCTTTGCCATTTCCGTTTTCCCCATCCAAATCTTTTTCTTTTTCTTTCTCTCTATTCTCTTTGTCCCTTCCACTGCTTCTTCCTGTCCACTGCTTTCCCTTTTGGCCGCATCTGACAGTCTTTGCACTGTGTGGGGAGAATAGAGTCTTTTGTCCAGGTTCTTTCCTTTTCTTTTCTGTTATCTTTTCTCTAATTCTTTTAGTCCTAACCACAGCAGCTCACACTTGTGTCCCTTATAGTTTTAGCACACGCTTTGTTGTAGTTACTTGTTGTTGTAAGGTGCACAGTTGCTGATTGACCTGTGTTTAGGTATGTTTGTTTTTGCAATGATATCCAAATCTTTTTCTTTTTCTTTCTCTCTATTCTCTTTGTCCCTTCCACTGCTTCTTCCTGTCCACTGCTTTCCCTTTTGGCCGCATCTGACAGTCTTTGCACTGTGTGGGGAGAATAGAGTCTTTTGTCCAGTTTTAGCACACGCTTTGTTGTAGTTACTTGTTGTTGTAAGGTGCACAGTTGCTGATTGACCTGTGTTTAGCTTTCCTTTGTGCTAAAACTTCTTCAATTAACACGTCTCTCACATGTTTGTCTTTCACAATATTAAAATCAAGGGTATCTTTCAATATTTCCTCAGAAGTTTTTTCAATTAAGTTATAGATTTCAGGGGGAACAGAATCATTTTTAATTGCAAGAGAAGGATTAATTAAAGATGTAGAAGTTAAATGTAAAGGTTCATCAAATGACAATTTGCTAATTACATCAATAGGGCTACTAGTTACAGGAAGCTGTCTTTTAACAGGTTTAACTGTTCTTTCACCATGTTCAATAATATTACCTGCAGAAGAAGATTTATTAGAAAACATACCCAAGTGACTATCAACCAAATTACTTACCATGGCAGAGGAGGAAACTTCCCCTGGGACTGGGTTTGGGAGTGTGCTTGGGCCTTCTTTCTCCTGCTTTGTTGGTAGGGATGAGGAGGTGGATGGAAATTGGGTGTTCTGGATGGGCCAGGCTGATGATGGGGAGGGTGTTGCACATTCTGTTGGTAGTGACTCATTAGATAATCCCATTTCCATTGCTCTACTTCCATAGTATTTGGATTTTGGCTGGTTGAGCTGGGTGGCTGTGAAGGTTGAGCCTGAAATTGAAGCTGATTGGGAGGCAATTGAGGAGGGGCCTGGGCCTGAATCTGGTTCCTGAGTTCTTGGACCTGATCCCACAATGTGTCTACCTTTGCTTTGTACGTCATATTTTCTGTCTTCAACTCTTTTATATGACTGGAGAGGTTGCTGATTTGTTGTGGCAGAGGAAGCTTTTTTATTTTGAAGCCTTTTGGAAGACCTTCTTGAGGCACTAGAGGCTTTACTTCCTTCTGTGGTACTGGGGGAAGGGGGTTTGGTTTGTTTGCATTTCCTGTCATTTCCACATCCTGCAGTATGTGAATTTTTTGTGTTAGCATAAGATTTTTTATGACCAACTTTAGAAGAACTTACAGTGTCAGCATCATAGTCAATTTCTATCTCATCCACTTGCATGTTATCCATTTTTTCTGCCAAATTGTTGGA
The DNA here is from genome assembly GCA_030280995.1 of Hemileia vastatrix. Classification (NCBI taxonomy): domain Eukaryota; kingdom Fungi; phylum Basidiomycota; class Pucciniomycetes; order Pucciniales; family Zaghouaniaceae; genus Hemileia; species Hemileia vastatrix. The sequence goes on from JASXTE010000007.1 coordinate 13,214,846, forward strand.
CATACTAGTGGGAAGATTTATATTTTACTTTGTACTTTATAAAAAAATAATCAAAGTTAGTCAATAATTGCTCCAATTAATATAAAAAAAAATTTTTTAATTAATTAAATTATAGAAAAAATAACTTTCAATATAAAGTAATAATTAAAAAATTAATTTTTTTAAAAAAAATGAATTGCAAGTTTAAATTGGGAATAACAAGTAAGTTAATTCAACCAATTAATTACCAATATTAAATATGGCAATATATTGGGACTAAGCACAATGTACTTTTAAGTCAACCAAAATTAACAATAATTAATAATAAAAAAAAATTAAATTAATAATTCAATTTGTATTAATAATAATGTCAATTCTTCTAGGACTAAGAGGATTTAACACTCTATAATGGTCAACTAGGAAAAAAAAAATTTTTAAAAATTGAACACTTACACTCAGTGAATCAGCAATTAAGCCACAATCACTGTTATTGCAATAAAAATATAGTAATATGAGTGAGAGGCGCAAAGGTGAACTTACTATAGTGATCGAAAAATCACTTCAAAATAATATAAAAATTAATATTATATAAACCTAAGATGTCCAACCCAAGTTCGAAACACAGTCGCGGCAAAAGTTTCGTTTTGCTAGGTGGTCCGTGCGTTTTGTCGTTCGTCGCCAGGCTCGATCGTTGTCGTTTGGAAAGGTCCCCAGTTGTCGGTCAGTCGTCTAGAAGATATAAGAGAAGAGGGAAGAAAAGAGAGGAGGACAAGAAGGAGGTAATAGTTTTAGAAGTAAAAGAAATAAAAACAATTAAAATTATTTAATTTATTTGAGAGAAGGCAACGATGAGTGATCTGAGAGGTGACAACAAATTGGTTTTATAAATATTATTATTATTTAAGTAAGAGTTCTGCGCGGCAAACAATATAATTACTATCAGACTTAAGGCAACCTTTAAATTGTTATTTAGAATTTTTAATTAGAATTTAATACTAATAAAAATAATAATAAGCGTAATAAATTTATCTTTAAATTGTTGAGTGTGTAATAAGTGATAAGGCTACAGGGGATTATCCAAGGCCCTTTTATAGGCAATGGGTCCTCTGAAGCGCTACTATATTTATAAACACAATGATTAGAATGGAATAAAACAAACATATCAAAAGAGTAAATGAAACATAACAATATAGAGAAAAACATGAAACAAATAATTAAAAGCCCAATTAAGAATCCAATTTCCCCGCCATTAATTCCCAAATCAGTAAGTGACAATAGTGAATAACTAAACAAGATTGGAAACATAGGAACTATGAGAAATATAATTCCCAACAGATGGTACATTCTGATTAAAGGATATTTTAAGTGAAACAAAAAATAATTTGACGCAACAAAACAAGCAATTAATCTCAATTTAGTCCAAATTAATTTATTTGTTTTTTCTAACACAATTAAGGGTCAAAAGAAGCGTCCTTAATTATTGTTTAGTATCATATGAGAGGTATTATTTAATATATAAATTTAAGTAATTAATTTAAATATATTATAAATCAAATTTACACTTGTAATTATAATATATGTTTTTTAATTAATTAAATATAAATTTATAATTATTAAATACATAAAAATGCGCCATTATTTGTAGAATATATTATATTATGCTCAATTTAATTGTATATATAAAAATATATATAACCAATAAATTTAATGTAACACTTGTATATAATAAAATTCTTATATAATTTCATTATGCAATAAAATATTAAGTTATATTCATTAAATACAAGTCTTACCCACTTTTTAGGGTCTTATAATTTATATATCATTTACTGGACTCCTGGAATAGCCTGGCTGACACAATGGGTCCTCTGAAGCGCCACTATATTTGTAAATACAATAATTAGAATAGAATAAAACAAATACATCAAAGAGTAAATGAAACATAACAATGTAGAGAAAAATATGAAACAAATAATTAAAACCCCAATTAAGAATCCAATTTTCCCACCATTAATTCCCAAATCAGTATGTAAAAATAGTGAATAACTAAACAAGATCGGAACATAGGAACTATGAAAAAATAATTCCAAACAGATGGTACAGTCTGATTTAAGGATATTTTAAGTGAAACAAAAAATACTTTGACTCAACAAAACATGTAATTAATCTCAATTTAGTATAAATTAATTAATTAGTTTTTCTGACACAATTAAGGGTCAAAAGAAGCGTCATTAATTATTGTTTAGTATTATATGAAAGGTGTTATTTAATATATAAATTTAAATAATTAATTTAAATATATTATAAGTCAATTTTACACTTATAATTATAATATATATTTTTCAATTAATTAAATATAAATTTATAATTATTAAATACATAAGAATGCACCATTATTTGTAGAATATATTATGTTATGTTCAATTTAAATGTATATAAAAATTTATATAACCAATAAAATTAATATAACACTTGTATATAATAAAATACTTTTATAATTTTATTATGCAATAAAATATTAATTTATATTCATTAAATACAATTCTTACCCACTCTTTCAGGTTTTATAAGTTACATATCATTTACTGGACTCCTGGAATAGCCTGGCTGACAGGGAAGCTCTTCTGGGTGGATCACTTGGGGCCTGAGTCCAGAGGTGTCAGCCAGGCTATTCCAGGAGTCCAGTAAATGTAGAAGTTTTAGCACAGAGGAAAGCTAAACACAGGTCAATCAGCAACTGTGCACCTTACAACAACAAGTAACTACAACAAAGCGTGTGCTAAAACTGGACAAAAGACTCTATTCTCCCCACACAGTGCAAAGACTGTCAGATGCGGCCAAAAGGGAAAGCAGTGGACAGGAAGAAGCAGTGGAAGGGATAAAGAGAATAGAGAGAAAGAGAAAGAAAAAGATTTGGATTTCATTGCAAAAACAAACATACCTAAACACAGGTCAATCAGCAACTGTGCACCTTACAACAACAAGTAACTACAACAAAGCGTGTGCTAAAACTATAAGGGACACAAGTGTGAGCTGCTGTGGTTAGGACTAAAAGAATCAGAGAAAAGATAACAGAAAAGAAAAGGAAAGAACCTGGACAAAAGACTCTATTCTCCCCACACAGTGCAAAGACTGTCAGATGCGGCCAAAAGGGAAAGCAGTGGACAGGAAGAAGCAGTGGAAGGGATAAAGAGAATAGAGAGAAAGAGAAAGAAAAAGATTTGGATGGGGAAAACGGAAATGGCAAAGAGAGGGCTCATTATATGACAAAGTCCACCATCCAAAACAATAGAAACTAACACGACGTCGACAAAACTACTAAACTACAATACAGAAAAAGAGACAGGTTCACATCCAAGGAAAAAGTTCCCAGCCGGGGAAAAGATTCACACTCCAGGTAAAGAAACACGTCCTCGAGGTCCAGAATCAATACATTGACTCCGGGTGGGAAAGAAATGTTGTTCTTGATGCTGGAGCTCGTATCTTTGAAGTTCCTCGGCGGAAAAGGTCAGGAAAAGAGGATATGAGCAAGGAGAATGACTTGAGACGATGGTAAGAAGCTGGAGTAAGGAATGGGTCAGGTATTAGAGGCAGAAATTTCAACACCCCCCCTTAATACCAGACCCATGAGTTTGAGGAGATAAGACAGCTTGACTTTTCCTAAAGATTTTGTAAGAAGATCAGCCACCATGTGTTCAGTTGAAATGTGTTGAAGCTGAAAATGATTTTTGTTGATGCTTTCAGTAATCCTGTTGAAATTTCTGCCTCTAATACCTGACCCATTCCTTACTCCAGCTTCTTACCATCGTCTCAAGTCATTCTCCTTGCTCATATCCTCTTTTCCTGACCTTTTCCGCCGAGGAACTTCAAAGATACGAGCTCCAGCATCAAGAACAACATTTCTTTCCCACCCGGAGTCAATGTATTGATTCTGGACCTCGAGGACGTGTTTCTTTACCTGGAGTGTGAATCTTTTCCCCGGCTGGGAACTTTTTCCTTGGATGTGAACCTGTCTCTTTTTCTGTATTGTAGTTTAGTAGTTTTGTCGACGTCGTGTTAGTTTCTATTGTTTTGGATGGTGGACTTTGTCATATAATGAGCCCTCTCTTTGCCATTTCCGTTTTCCCCATCCAAATCTTTTTCTTTCTCTTTCTCTCTATTCTCTTTATCCCTTCCACTGCTTCTTCCTGTCCACTGCTTTCCCTTTTGGCCGCATCTGACAGTCTTTGCACTGTGTGGGGAGAATAGAGTCTTTTGTCCAGGTTCTTTCCTTTTCTTTTCTGTTATCTTTTCTCTGATTCTTTTAGTCCTAACCACAGCAGCTCACACTTGTGTCCCTTATAGTTTTAGCACACGCTTTGTTGTAGTTACTTGTTGTTGTAAGGTGCACAGTTGCTGATTGACCTGTGTTTAGGTATGTTTGTTTTTGCAATGAAATCCAAATCTTTTTCTTTCTCTTTCTCTCTATTCTCTTTATCCCTTCCACTGCTTCTTCCTGTCCACTGCTTTCCCTTTTGGCCGCATCTGACAGTCTTTGCACTGTGTGGGGAGAATAGAGTCTTTTGTCCAGTTTTAGCACACGCTTTGTTGTAGTTACTTGTTGTTGTAAGGTGCACAGTTGCTGATTGACCTGTGTTTAGCTTTCCTCTGTGCTAAAACTTCTACAGGTTATGGGCCCAGTTGCCTAAAGCACCTTTCTCAAGAATACTTACAACAAAACCGCTTACTGGACAATAAAACAGCCTTTTCTCTCAGATTTTGGATCATCCTCTTCACATCTCATCTTCTTTCTCTCCAAATCTTTGCTGTTGACTCGACCAAATCATGGCCTCCAATCAGGATTCAAGTAAGGTTATGGTCACCCCTCTTACTGACGAATCCTATGACACCTGGGAACACATTATGCGTCTTCACTTTGAAGTTCTGGATCTTTTTGGCATTGTTTCTGGACAAGTCCCTGCCCCTGTTCCTCACAATGATGGTTCACCTTCAGACGCTGAAATCAAAGCTCAACTTGCTTTATGGATCAAAAATGACACCAGGTGCAGGTATGAAATCATCACCAGATTGGATGATGTTAACAAGAAGCTGGTCAACACTTGCCACACCTCTGCTCAAATGTGGTCTGTTCTTGCAAGAAGACACGCCAGCAATAAAGTTGGATCACGGATTTCTCACTTTCTCTCTATGGTTACTCTTTCTCTTTCTGAAGGAGGAGACCCCAAAACTCATGTTGATGCATTCAAAGGCATTAACTTCCATATGATCCGTTCTGGGCTCATCATTCCCCAGGAAATTCTTATTTATCTCTTTTTTGCCACTCTTCCACCTTCCTTCAAACATTGGCGTGGTTTGCTCACCAGAGACAGACAGGAAATTGATCACCTGCATCTGGATGATGTTTTATCTTCTTTCCTGGATTACGCTGCTGATGACAAAGTTGTTGATGAATTTCACAATGCTATGTCAAATGTCAATGCTCACTCTGCCTCAGCCAAATCATCAAAATCATCCAAATCCAAGGCACGCAGCAAACTCTCATGTTCTGTTCATGGTCAAAATGTTGGACATGATGACAATCATTGCTTTGTTCAACATCCTGAATTGCGTCCCAAGAAGAACCAAGCCAACTCAGCTGCCCCATCAAAGGACAATTCCAACAAAGCAACTCCTGTTCCCCCTCCTCAGGAAGAACAACCTGATGTCACGGCCAATTGTGCTTTTGTCTTCCCTTCTGATGAAGAATTTCTTTTTACAGCTGTTGCCTGCTTGTCTGAAAAATCAAATTCTGACTGCATTATCAACGCTTCTGCTTCCATGGCTTCTCATTCCTCAAACCTTTCTCCAATTATTGATTCTGGGGCCAGCTGTCATATGTTTAACAACAGAGACAGTTTCATCACCTTTCAACCTGTCAACATTCGAATTCAACTTGCTGGTATTGGGAAATCAATCTATGCAACTGGAAAAGGAACTGTTGCTGCTTCTGGAGGAATGGAAGGAAAAGTTTTCTTTTCTGATGCTCTTTATGTCCCTGATCTTGGAAGGAATCTCATCTCCCTGGGACGTCTTTGGAGAACTGGTTGTCTTCTCATCCCTGCACCAGTTAATCCTACATCAAACTTCATTATTTCACGTAATGGAAAGAATTATATGGGAGGAGTCATCTCCAATTCATTATTTGAAGTTTCTGTGGTTCCACAAGGCATGTCTCCCCCTAATTCCTCAGCTCTTTATGCAAAAGCTTCAAGTCAGTCTCTAACTCTCTGGCACAACAGATTAGGACATCCATACGCCCCATATATTCAAAAACTTTTTAATGGAATGGCATCTGATGTATCTAGTTCTAGTTTGTCTGATTCTGAAATGCATTTTTGTGAACCGTGTGTGTTGGGTAAACAAACCCATGCTTCCTTTCCTGGCCAGTTGCCTGTTGCCAAAAATCCTCTTGAAGTTATCCACACGGATTTATCTGGGAAAATTCAACCTCCTTCTTTTGATGGTTCTCAGTATTACCTTAAGTTCACTGATCAGGCCACTTCATACCGTCATGTTTACCTTCTTTCCTCAAAAGCCCAAGTATTCAAATATTTCTTGGAATACAAGGCATCTGTAGAGCTGCAATCTGGCTTCAAAATCAAAAAGCTTGTTTGTGACGGTGGTGGTGAGTATATCAACTCTAGTCTGGTCAACTTTCTTAAACAACATGGCATTGCTCTTCAAGTTACGGCTCCTTACACTCCCCAACAAAATCCAATTTCTGAGAGAGGAAACCGTATTACCACTGAAAAATCCAAAACCATGATGTTTCATTCTAATGCACCAATTCACCTATGGTCTGAAGCAGTTAAAACAGCAGTATATCTTGAAAACAGATTACCAACCAAAGCTCTTCAAAACAAATCAACTCCTTTTGAAGCCTGGAATAAATCCAAACCCAGAGTCTCACACCTCAGAGTTTTTGGTTGTGCTTGCTATGCTTTTCTTGATAAACATCAACGTCCTGGAAAGTTTTCAGCTAATGCCAGAAAGTGTGTCATGCTTGGATATGAAGTTGGAACAACAAATTATCGTGTTTGGGATCTTGAGCTTAAAAAGATTGTTATTGCCAAATCTGTGGCCTTCAATGAAAATTTCTTCCCCTTTCTTGACTCCAGATTTAAGCGCCCTCAATGGTCACAACTGATGAAGCAAATTCCAGATCAAATTCATGACAGTCAACCACTTCCAACACCTGGACTTTCCTTTTCTCCAGCTCAATCTCCTTCTGAGTCTCCAACTCATGATCCATCCTCAGGAAACATTTCTGATTCACATTCTGAAGATAATTCTCCTTCTTCTTCTTCTTCCTCTGATTTTCACATGTCCGGCACACCTTCTAATTCAACTCCTTGTCCTTCACCTGGCCACTTAACAAGATTACCTCATTCCAATGTCCCAGATGAAGAAGGTTCCAGTCAATCTGATCCATCATATTCATCAATTGAGCCAGACAATCCAGCAGATCCTGATTATGTTCCCTCATCACAATCCCCCAGTTATTCTGACAACTCTTCAGCTGAAACATCCACTCCTGAACATTTACGTCAGATTTATTATGATCATTATCAACATGATTCCTACTCTGATTCTCCTGACCCTCTTGGGTTATATGCAGCAAATGCCTTTGCTTTCTCTCTAGAAGCTCCCTTGCTAGCTCATGAAATTCCTGAACCCCAGTGTTATAAGCAAGCAATCTATTCCAAATATTCAGCAGAATGGGCAGAGGCTGTGAAACATGAACATCAAGCACTTCAGCGTTGTAACACTTGGAAAATTGTCCCCAGGCCTGAAAAAGCTAATGTAATTGGCTGCAGGTGGGTTTTCAGGGTTAAACCTAATGCTGATGGTGGTGTTTCCAAGTTCAAAGCCCGTTGTGTAGCAAAAGGATATTCTCAAATCCTAGGAATAGATTTTCATGAAACTTTTGCACCCACTGGACGGATCACTTCTCTCAGGACCATTCTTTCTTTAGCAGCTTATTTTGACTGGGATGTTCATCAAATGGATGTAGTGGCAGCTTTTCTCCAGGGAAACTTAAATGAAACTGTTTATATGGAACAACCTGAAGGAACACTAACTGCTGGAAATGAAGGTAAAGTTTGCCAATTGTTGCGTCCTCTTTATGGCATCAAACAAGCTCCCTTTTGCTGGAATTCACGTATAAATGACTACTTGTGCAAGCTCAACTTCTCCCCCCTTAAGTGTGATCAGTGTGTGTATGTTTGGAGAAACAAATCACAAATCTGTATCATTTATCTTCATGTTGATGATATGGTCATTACTGGTAATCATTTTCTTTGGTTCAAAGACAAAATCAAAACTGAATTTGAGATGGATGATCTTGGTCCTGCCACTTGGATTTTGGGAATGCGTCTCACCAGGAACAGAACAGCACGTACTCTTTCTTTATCACAAGATTCTTATGCTGAAAAAGTTTTGTCCAACTGGAATATGGCCAACTGTAATCCCTGTCTCACTCCCTTATCCCCAAATGATTATCCTGTCAAAGCAACCAGTGAAGAAATTGCTGAATTCAATGCTCTGAAAATCAATTACCGCTCTGCTATTGGTGCACTCAACTATTTGTCTGTTGCAACAAGACCTGATCTCTCTTTTGCAGTTGGTGCATTATCTCAACATCTCATTGAACCAGGTATCAAACACTGGCTTGCTGTCAAACACACTTTCAGATATCTGCGTGCCACTTCATCATCATCTCTCACTTTTGGAGGAAAATGCCCAATTCCAAATCATCCATCACTCTGTCCTCTTATTTACTCTGACACTGATTATGCTGGGGATCCTGATACCAGGCGCTCAACTGGAGGGTATGTTGCCATACTCAATGGAGGAGCTATTTCCTGGAGTTCTAAAAAGCAGCAAGTCGTCACTATCTCTAGTACTGAAGCTGAGTTCAGAGGCATTGTGGATGCTGGATGTGAAGCAATCTGGCTGACTAAATTACTTACTTCCTTCAATATTCCTAAGTCACCTTCACCTTTAATCCTTGCTGACAATGCCAGTTCCATTTCACAATGCAAGGATTCACTCAGATACCGTCAAAGATCAAAACATGTGGACACTCAACTTTGTTGGATTACTGAAAGCATCAACAAAAATCATTTTCAGCTTCAACACATTTCAACTGAACACATGGTGGCTGATCTTCTTACAAAATCTTTAGGAAAAGTCAAGCTGTCTTATCTCCTCAAACTCATGGGTCTGGTATTAAGGGGGGGTGTTGAAATTTCTGCCTCTAATACCTGACCCATTCCTTACTCCAGCTTCTTACCATCGTCTCAAGTCATTCTCCTTGCTCATATCCTCTTTTCCTGACCTTTTCCGCCGAGGAACTTCAAAGATACGAGCTCCAGCATCAAGAACAACATTTCTTTCCCACCCGGAGTCAATGTATTGATTCTGGACCTCGAGGACGTGTTTCTTTACCTGGAGTGTGAATCTTTTCCCCGGCTGGGAACTTTTTCCTTGGATGTGAACCTGTCTCTTTTTCTGTATTGTAGTTTAGTAGTTTTGTCGACGTCGTGTTAGTTTCTATTGTTTTGGATGGTGGACTTTGTCATATAATGAGCCCTCTCTTTGCCATTTCCGTTTTCCCCATCCAAATCTTTTTCTTTCTCTTTCTCTCTATTCTCTTTATCCCTTCCACTGCTTCTTCCTGTCCACTGCTTTCCCTTTTGGCCGCATCTGACAGTCTTTGCACTGTGTGGGGAGAATAGAGTCTTTTGTCCAGGTTCTTTCCTTTTCTTTTCTGTTATCTTTTCTCTGATTCTTTTAGTCCTAACCACAGCAGCTCACACTTGTGTCCCTTATAGTTTTAGCACACGCTTTGTTGTAGTTACTTGTTGTTGTAAGGTGCACAGTTGCTGATTGACCTGTGTTTAGGTATGTTTGTTTTTGCAATGAAATCCAAATCTTTTTCTTTCTCTTTCTCTCTATTCTCTTTATCCCTTCCACTGCTTCTTCCTGTCCACTGCTTTCCCTTTTGGCCGCATCTGACAGTCTTTGCACTGTGTGGGGAGAATAGAGTCTTTTGTCCAGTTTTAGCACACGCTTTGTTGTAGTTACTTGTTGTTGTAAGGTGCACAGTTGCTGATTGACCTGTGTTTAGCTTTCCTCTGTGCTAAAACTTCTACAAGCCAACTCAGCTGCCCCATCAAAGGACAATTCCAACAAAGCAACTCCTGTTCCCCCTCCTCAGGAAGAACAACCTGATGTCACGGCCAATTGTGCTTTTGTCTTCCCTTCTGATGAAGAATTTCTTTTTACAGCTGTTGCCTGCTTGTCTGAAAAATCAAATTCTGACTGCATTATCAACGCTTCTGCTTCCATGGCTTCTCATTCCTCAAACCTTTCTCCAATTATTGATTCTGGGGCCAGCTGTCATATGTTTAACAACAGAGACAGTTTCATCACCTTTCAACCTGTCAACATTCGAATTCAACTTGCTGGTATTGGGAAATCAATCTATGCAACTGGAAAAGGAACTGTTGCTGCTTCTGGAGGAATGGAAGGAAAAGTTTTCTTTTCTGATGCTCTTTATGTCCCTGATCTTGGAAGGAATCTCATCTCCCTGGGACGTCTTTGGAGAACTGGTTGTCTTCTCATCCCTGCACCAGTTAATCCTACATCAAACTTCATTATTTCACGTAATGGAAAGAATTATATGGGAGGAGTCATCTCCAATTCATTATTTGAAGTTTCTGTGGTTCCACAAGGCATGTCTCCCCCTAATTCCTCAGCTCTTTATGCAAAAGCTTCAAGTCAGTCTCTAACTCTCTGGCACAACAGATTAGGACATCCATACGCCCCATATATTCAAAAACTTTTTAATGGAATGGCATCTGATGTATCTAGTTCTAGTTTGTCTGATTCTGAAATGCATTTTTGTGAACCGTGTGTGTTGGGTAAACAAACCCATGCTTCCTTTCCTGGCCAGTTGCCTGTTGCCAAAAATCCTCTTGAAGTTATCCACACGGATTTATCTGGGAAAATTCAACCTCCTTCTTTTGATGGTTCTCAGTATTACCTTAAGTTCACTGATCAGGCCACTTCATACCGTCATGTTTACCTTCTTTCCTCAAAAGCCCAAGTATTCAAATATTTCTTGGAATACAAGGCATCTGTAGAGCTGCAATCTGGCTTCAAAATCAAAAAGCTTGTTTGTGACGGTGGTGGTGAGTATATCAACTCTAGTCTGGTCAACTTTCTTAAACAACATGGCATTGCTCTTCAAGTTACGGCTCCTTACACTCCCCAACAAAATCCAATTTCTGAGAGAGGAAACCGTATTACCACTGAAAAATCCAAAACCATGATGTTTCATTCTAATGCACCAATTCACCTATGGTCTGAAGCAGTTAAAACAGCAGTATATCTTGAAAACAGATTACCAACCAAAGCTCTTCAAAACAAATCAACTCCTTTTGAAGCCTGGAATAAATCCAAACCCAGAGTCTCACACCTCAGAGTTTTTGGTTGTGCTTGCTATGCTTTTCTTGATAAACATCAACGTCCTGGAAAGTTTTCAGCTAATGCCAGAAAGTGTGTCATGCTTGGATATGAAGTTGGAACAACAAATTATCGTGTTTGGGATCTTGAGCTTAAAAAGATTGTTATTGCCAAATCTGTGGCCTTCAATGAAAATTTCTTCCCCTTTCTTGACTCCAGATTTAAGCGCCCTCAATGGTCACAACTGATGAAGCAAATTCCAGATCAAATTCATGACAGTCAACCACTTCCAACACCTGGACTTTCCTTTTCTCCAGCTCAATCTCCTTCTGAGTCTCCAACTCATGATCCATCCTCAGGAAACATTTCTGATTCACATTCTGAAGATAATTCTCCTTCTTCTTCTTCTTCCTCTGATTTTCACATGTCCGGCACACCTTCTAATTCAACTCCTTGTCCTTCACCTGGCCACTTAACAAGATTACCTCATTCCAATGTCCCAGATGAAGAAGGTTCCAGTCAATCTGATCCATCATATTCATCAATTGAGCCAGACAATCCAGCAGATCCTGATTATGTTCCCTCATCACAATCCCCCAGTTATTCTGACAACTCTTCAGCTGAAACATCCACTCCTGAACATTTACGTCAGATTTATTATGATCATTATCAACATGATTCCTACTCTGATTCTCCTGACCCTCTTGGGTTATATGCAGCAAATGCCTTTGCTTTCTCTCTAGAAGCTCCCTTGCTAGCTCATGAAATTCCTGAACCCCAGTGTTATAAGCAAGCAATCTATTCCAAATATTCAGCAGAATGGGCAGAGGCTGTGAAACATGAACATCAAGCACTTCAGCGTTGTAACACTTGGAAAATTGTCCCCAGGCCTGAAAAAGCTAATGTAATTGGCTGCAGGTGGGTTTTCAGGGTTAAACCTAATGCTGATGGTGGTGTTTCCAAGTTCAAAGCCCGTTGTGTAGCAAAAGGATATTCTCAAATCCTAGGAATAGATTTTCATGAAACTTTTGCACCCACTGGACGGATCACTTCTCTCAGGACCATTCTTTCTTTAGCAGCTTATTTTGACTGGGATGTTCATCAAATGGATGTAGTGGCAGCTTTTCTCCAGGGAAACTTAAATGAAACTGTTTATATGGAACAACCTGAAGGAACACTAACTGCTGGAAATGAAGGTAAAGTTTGCCAATTGTTGCGTCCTCTTTATGGCATCAAACAAGCTCCCTTTTGCTGGAATTCACGTATAAATGACTACTTGTGCAAGCTCAACTTCTCCCCCCTTAAGTGTGATCAGTGTGTGTATGTTTGGAGAAACAAATCACAAATCTGTATCATTTATCTTCATGTTGATGATATGGTCATTACTGGTAATCATTTTCTTTGGTTCAAAGACAAAATCAAAACTGAATTTGAGATGGATGATCTTGGTCCTGCCACTTGGATTTTGGGAATGCGTCTCACCAGGAACAGAACAGCACGTACTCTTTCTTTATCACAAGATTCTTATGCTGAAAAAGTTTTGTCCAACTGGAATATGGCCAACTGTAATCCCTGTCTCACTCCCTTATCCCCAAATGATTATCCTGTCAAAGCAACCAGTGAAGAAATTGCTGAATTCAATGCTCTGAAAATCAATTACCGCTCTGCTATTGGTGCACTCAACTATTTGTCTGTTGCAACAAGACCTGATCTCTCTTTTGCAGTTGGTGCATTATCTCAACATCTCATTGAACCAGGTATCAAACACTGGCTTGCTGTCAAACACACTTTCAGATATCTGCGTGCCACTTCATCATCATCTCTCACTTTTGGAGGAAAATGCCCAATTCCAAATCATCCATCACTCTGTCCTCTTATTTACTCTGACACTGATTATGCTGGGGATCCTGATACCAGGCGCTCAACTGGAGGGTATGTTGCCATACTCAATGGAGGAGCTATTTCCTGGAGTTCTAAAAAGCAGCAAGTCGTCACTATCTCTAGTACTGAAGCTGAGTTCAGAGGCATTGTGGATGCTGGATGTGAAGCAATCTGGCTGACTAAATTACTTACTTCCTTCAATATTCCTAAGTCACCTTCACCTTTAATCCTTGCTGACAATGCCAGTTCCATTTCACAATGCAAGGATTCACTCAGATACCGTCAAAGATCAAAACATGTGGACACTCAACTTTGTTGGATTACTGAAAGCATCAACAAAAATCATTTTCAGCTTCAACACATTTCAACTGAACACATGGTGGCTGATCTTCTTACAAAATCTTTAGGAAAAGTCAAGCTGTCTTATCTCCTCAAACTCATGGGTCTGGTATTAAGGGGGGGTGTTGAAATTTCTGCCTCTAATACCTGACCCATTCCTTACTCCAGCTTCTTACCATCGTCTCAAGTCATTCTCCTTGCTCATATCCTCTTTTCCTGACCTTTTCCGCCGAGGAACTTCAAAGATACGAGCTCCAGCATCAAGAACAACATTTCTTTCCCACCCGGAGTCAATGTATTGATTCTGGACCTCGAGGACGTGTTTCTTTACCTGGAGTGTGAATCTTTTCCCCGGCTGGGAACTTTTTCCTTGGATGTGAACCTGTCTCTTTTTCTGTATTGTAGTTTAGTAGTTTTGTCGACGTCGTGTTAGTTTCTATTGTTTTGGATGGTGGACTTTGTCATATAATGAGCCCTCTCTTTGCCATTTCCGTTTTCCCCATCCAAATCTTTTTCTTTCTCTTTCTCTCTATTCTCTTTATCCCTTCCACTGCTTCTTCCTGTCCACTGCTTTCCCTTTTGGCCGCATCTGACAGTCTTTGCACTGTGTGGGGAGAATAGAGTCTTTTGTCCAGGTTCTTTCCTTTTCTTTTCTGTTATCTTTTCTCTGATTCTTTTAGTCCTAACCACAGCAGCTCACACTTGTGTCCCTTATAGTTTTAGCACACGCTTTGTTGTAGTTACTTGTTGTTGTAAGGTGCACAGTTGCTGATTGACCTGTGTTTAGGTATGTTTGTTTTTGCAATGAAATCCAAATCTTTTTCTTTCTCTTTCTCTCTATTCTCTTTATCCCTTCCACTGCTTCTTCCTGTCCACTGCTTTCCCTTTTGGCCGCATCTGACAGTCTTTGCACTGTGTGGGGAGAATAGAGTCTTTTGTCCAGTTTTAGCACACGCTTTGTTGTAGTTACTTGTTGTTGTAAGGTGCACAGTTGCTGATTGACCTGTGTTTAGCTTTCCTCTGTGCTAAAACTTCTTCAAATCCAACAAAGTTGAGTGTCCACATGTTTTGATCTTTGACGGTATCTGAGTGAATCCTTGCATTGTGAAATGGAACTGGCATTGTCAGCAAGGATTAAAGGTGAAGGTGACTTAGGAATATTGAAGGAAGTAAGTAATTTAGTCAGCCAGATTGCTTCACATCCAGCATCCACAATGCCTCTGAACTCAGCTTCAGTACTAGAGATAGTGACGACTTGCTGCTTTTTAGAACTCCAGGAAATAGCTCCTCCATTGAGTATGGCAACATACCCTCCAGTTGAGCGCCTGGTATCAGGATCCCCAGCATAATCAGTGTCAGAGTAAATAAGAGGACAGAGTGATGGATGATTTGGAATTGGGCATTTTCCTCCAAAAGTGAGAGATGATGATGAAGTGGCACGCAGATATCTGAAAGTGTGTTTGACAGCAAGCCAGTGTTTGATACCTGGTTCAATGAGATGTTGAGATAATGCACCAACTGCAAAAGAGAGATCAGGTCTTGTTGCAACAGACAAATAGTTGAGTGCACCAATAGCAGAGCGGTAATTGATTTTCAGAGCATTGAATTCAGCAATTTCTTCACTGGTTGCTTTGACAGGATAATCATTTGGGGATAAGGGAGTGAGACAGGGATTACAGTTGGCCATATTCCAGTTGGACAAAACTTTTTCAGCATAAGAATCTTGTGATAAAGAAAGAGTACGTGCTGTTCTGTTCCTGGTGAGACGCATTCCCAAAATCCAAGTGGCAGGACCAAGATCATCCATCTCAAATTCAGTTTTGATTTTGTCTTTGAACCAAAGAAAATGATTACCAGTAATGACCATATCATCAACATGAAGATAAATGATACAGATTTGTGATTTGTTTCTCCAAACATACACACACTGATCACACTTAAGGGGGGAGAAGTTGAGCTTGCACAAGTAGTCATTTATACGTGAATTCCAGCAAAAGGGAGCTTGTTTGATGCCATAAAGAGGACGCAACAATTGGCAAACTTTACCTTCATTTCCAGCAGTTAGTGTTCCTTCAGGTTGTTCCATATAAACAGTTTCATTTAAGTTTCCCTGGAGAAAAGCTGCCACTACATCCATTTGATGAACATCCCAGTCAAAATAAGCTGCTAAAGAAAGAATGGTCCTGAGAGAAGTGATCCGTCCAGTGGGTGCAAAAGTTTCATGAAAATCTATTCCTAGGATTTGAGAATATCCTTTTGCTACACAACGGGCTTTGAACTTGGAAACACCACCATCAGCATTAGGTTTAACCCTGAAAACCCACCTGCAGCCAATTACATTAGCTTTTTCAGGCCTGGGGACAATTTTCCAAGTGTTACAACGCTGAAGTGCTTGATGTTCATGTTTCACAGCCTCTGCCCATTCTGCTGAATATTTGGAATAGATTGCTTGCTTATAACACTGGGGTTCAGGAATTTCATGAGCTAGCAAGGGAGCTTCTAGAGAGAAAGCAAAGGCATTTGCTGCATATAACCCAAGAGGGTCAGGAGAATCAGAGTAGGAATCATGTTGATAATGATCATAATAAATCTGACGTAAATGTTCAGGAGTGGATGTTTCAGCTGAAGAGTTGTCAGAATAACTGGGGGATTGTGATGAGGGAACATAATCAGGATCTGCTGGATTGTCTGGCTCAATTGATGAATATGATGGATCAGATTGACTGGAACCTTCTTCATCTGGGACATTGGAATGAGGTAATCTTGTTAAGTGGCCAGGTGAAGGACAAGGAGTTGAATTAGAAGGTGTGCCGGACATGTGAAAATCAGAGGAAGAAGAAGAAGAAGGAGAATTATCTTCAGAATGTGAATCAGAAATGTTTCCTGAGGATGGATCATGAGTTGGAGACTCAGAAGGAGATTGAGCTGGAGAAAAGGAAAGTCCAGGTGTTGGAAGTGGTTGACTGTCATGAATTTGATCTGGAATTTGCTTCATCAGTTGTGACCATTGAGGGCGCTTAAATCTGGAGTCAAGAAAGGGGAAGAAATTTTCATTGAAGGCCACAGATTTGGCAATAACAATCTTTTTAAGCTCAAGATCCCAAACACGATAATTTGTTGTTCCAACTTCATATCCAAGCATGACACACTTTCTGGCATTAGCTGAAAACTTTCCAGGACGTTGATGTTTATCAAGAAAAGCATAGCAAGCACAACCAAAAACTCTGAGGTGTGAGACTCTGGGTTTGGATTTATTCCAGGCTTCAAAAGGAGTTGATTTGTTTTGAAGAGCTTTGGTTGGTAATCTGTTTTCAAGATATACTGCTGTTTTAACTGCTTCAGACCATAGGTGAATTGGTGCATTAGAATGAAACATCATGGTTTTGGATTTTTCAGTGGTAATACGGTTTCCTCTCTCAGAAATTGGATTTTGTTGGGGAGTGTAAGGAGCCGTAACTTGAAGAGCAATGCCATGTTGTTTAAGAAAGTTGACCAGACTAGAGTTGATATACTCACCACCACCGTCACAAACAAGCTTTTTGATTTTGAAGCCAGATTGCAGCTCTACAGATGCCTTGTATTCCAAGAAATATTTGAATACTTGGGCTTTTGAGGAAAGAAGGTAAACATGACGGTATGAAGTGGCCTGATCAGTGAACTTAAGGTAATACTGAGAACCATCAAAAGAAGGAGGTTGAATTTTCCCAGATAAATCCGTGTGGATAACTTCAAGAGGATTTTTGGCAACAGGCAACTGGCCAGGAAAGGAAGCATGGGTTTGTTTACCCAACACACACGGTTCACAAAAATGCATTTCAGAATCAGACAAACTAGAACTAGATACATCAGATGCCATTCCATTAAAAAGTTTTTGAATATATGGGGCGTATGGATGTCCTAATCTGTTGTGCCAGAGAGTTAGAGACTGACTTGAAGCTTTTGCATAAAGAGCTGAGGAATTAGGGGGAGACATGCCTTGTGGAACCACAGAAACTTCAAATAATGAATTGGAGATGACTCCTCCCATATAATTCTTTCCATTACGTGAAATAATGAAGTTTGATGTAGGATTAACTGGTGCAGGGATGAGAAGACAACCAGTTCTCCAAAGACGTCCCAGGGAGATGAGATTCCTTCCAAGATCAGGGACATAAAGAGCATCAGAAAAGAAAACTTTTCCTTCCATTCCTCCAGAAGCAGCAACAGTTCCTTTTCCAGTTGCATAGATTGATTTCCCAATACCAGCAAGTTGAATTCGAATGTTGACAGGTTGAAAGGTGATGAAACTGTCTCTGTTGTTAAACATATGACAGCTGGCCCCAGAATCAATAATTGGAGAAAGGTTTGAGGAATGAGAAGCCATGGAAGCAGAAGCGTTGATAATGCAGTCAGAATTTGATTTTTCAGACAAGCAGGCAACAGCTGTAAAAAGAAATTCTTCATCAGAAGGGAAGACAAAAGCACAATTGGCCGTGACATCAGGTTGTTCTTCCTGAGGAGGGGGAACAGGAGTTGCTTTGTTGGAATTGTCCTTTGATGGGGCAGCTGAGTTGGCTTGGTTCTTCTTGGGACGCAATTCAGGATGTTGAACAAAGCAATGATTGTCATCATGTCCAACATTTTGACCATGAACAGAACATGAGAGTTTGCTGCGTGCCTTGGATTTGGATGATTTTGATGATTTGGCTGAGGCAGAGTGAGCATTGACATTTGACATAGCATTGTGAAATTCATCAACAACTTTGTCATCAGCAGCGTAATCCAGGAAAGAAGATAAAACATCATCCAGATGCAGGTGATCAATTTCCTGTCTGTCTCTGGTGAGCAAACCACGCCAATGTTTGAAGGAAGGTGGAAGAGTGGCAAAAAAGAGATAAATAAGAATTTCCTGGGGAATGATGAGCCCAGAACGGATCATATGGAAGTTAATGCCTTTGAATGCATCAACATGAGTTTTGGGGTCTCCTCCTTCAGAAAGAGAAAGAGTAACCATAGAGAGAAAGTGAGAAATCCGTGATCCAACTTTATTGCTGGCGTGTCTTCTTGCAAGAACAGACCACATTTGAGCAGAGGTGTGGCAAGTGTTGACCAGCTTCTTGTTAACATCATCCAATCTGGTGATGATTTCATACCTGCACCTGGTGTCATTTTTGATCCATAAAGCAAGTTGAGCTTTGATTTCAGCGTCTGAAGGTGAACCATCATTGTGAGGAACAGGGGCAGGGACTTGTCCAGAAACAATGCCAAAAAGATCCAGAACTTCAAAGTGAAGACGCATAATGTGTTCCCAGGTGTCATAGGATTCGTCAGTAAGAGGGGTGACCATAACCTTACTTGAATCCTGATTGGAGGCCATGATTTGGTCGAGTCAACAGCAAAGATTTGGAGAGAAAGAAGATGAGATGTGAAGAGGATGATCCAAAATCTGAGAGAAAAGGCTGTTTTATTGTCCAGTAAGCGGTTTTGTTGTAAGTATTCTTGAGAAAGGTGCTTTAGGCAACTGGGCCCATAACCTGTAGAAGTTTTAGCACAGAGGAAAGCTAAACACAGGTCAATCAGCAACTGTGCACCTTACAACAACAAGTAACTACAACAAAGCGTGTGCTAAAACTGGACAAAAGACTCTATTCTCCCCACACAGTGCAAAGACTGTCAGATGCGGCCAAAAGGGAAAGCAGTGGACAGGAAGAAGCAGTGGAAGGGATAAAGAGAATAGAGAGAAAGAGAAAGAAAAAGATTTGGATTTCATTGCAAAAACAAACATACCTAAACACAGGTCAATCAGCAACTGTGCACCTTACAACAACAAGTAACTACAACAAAGCGTGTGCTAAAACTATAAGGGACACAAGTGTGAGCTGCTGTGGTTAGGACTAAAAGAATCAGAGAAAAGATAACAGAAAAGAAAAGGAAAGAACCTGGACAAAAGACTCTATTCTCCCCACACAGTGCAAAGACTGTCAGATGCGGCCAAAAGGGAAAGCAGTGGACAGGAAGAAGCAGTGGAAGGGATAAAGAGAATAGAGAGAAAGAGAAAGAAAAAGATTTGGATGGGGAAAACGGAAATGGCAAAGAGAGGGCTCATTATATGACAAAGTCCACCATCCAAAACAATAGAAACTAACACGACGTCGACAAAACTACTAAACTACAATACAGAAAAAGAGACAGGTTCACATCCAAGGAAAAAGTTCCCAGCCGGGGAAAAGATTCACACTCCAGGTAAAGAAACACGTCCTCGAGGTCCAGAATCAATACATTGACTCCGGGTGGGAAAGAAATGTTGTTCTTGATGCTGGAGCTCGTATCTTTGAAGTTCCTCGGCGGAAAAGGTCAGGAAAAGAGGATATGAGCAAGGAGAATGACTTGAGACGATGGTAAGAAGCTGGAGTAAGGAATGGGTCAGGTATTAGAGGCAGAAATTTCAACAGTAAATGATATGTAACTTATAAGACCTGAAAGAGGGGGTAAGAATTGTATTTAATGTATAAAAATTAATATTTTATTGCATAATAAAATTATATAAGTATTTTATTACATATAAGTGTTATATTAATTTTATTGGTTATATAAATTTTTTGTACATTTAAATTTAACATAATATATTATATTCTACAAATAATGGTGCATTTTTTATGTATTTAATAATTATAAATTTATATTTAATTAATGAAAAACATATTTTATAATTATAAGTGTAAAATTTACTTATAATATAATTAAATTAATTATTTATATTTATATATTAAATATCATTTTTTATAGTATTAAACAATAAATAATGACGCTTCTTTTGACCTATAATTGTGTCAGGAAAAACTAATTAATACTGAATTGAAATAAATTACATATTTTGTTGTGTCAGAATATTTTTGTTTCACTTAAAAATCCTTAAATCAGACTGTACCATCTGTTTTGAATGATTTTTCTCATAGTTCCTATGTTCCAGGCTTGTTTAGTTATTCACTATTTTTACTTACTGATTTGGGAATTAATGGCGGGAAAATTGGATTCTTAATTGGGGTTTTTAAATATTTGTTTCATATTTTTCTCTACATTGTTTTGTTTCACTTACTCTTTGATATACTTGTTTTATGCTATTATAATTCTTGTATTTACAAATATAGTGGCGCTTCAGAGGACCCATTGCCTATAAAAGGGCTATGTATAATCCCCTGTAGCCTCATCACTTACTATACACTCAACAATTTAATGATAATTTTATTACGCTTATTATTATTTTTTATTAGTATTACATTCTAATTAAAAATTCTAAATAACAATTTAAAGGTTGCCTTAAGTCTGATAGTAATCATAGTGTTTGCCGCACAGAACTTTTACTTGAAATAATATTAATATTAATAAAACCAATCTTGTGTCACCTCTCAAATCACTCGTCGTTGCTTTCTCTTCAATAGATTAAATAATTTCATTTATTTTTATTTCTTTTATTTCTCAATCACTATTTCCTTCTTGTCCTCCTCTCTTTTCTTCCCTCTTCTCTTATCTCTTCTAGACGACTGACCAACAAGAGGAGTCTTCTATTCTTTATCTCTGCCTCCTGCATTTCTACATCTTGTTTGGTTCAATAATTGATAAATTTGAAAAAGTTTGGCAGTCAAAGGAGAACTTACAGAAGTCTCATCATAATCAATTAGGACCAGCTCCTCTTCATGGGCAGTAGTAGCACTTAGGTCAGCCAATGTTTGTATAACTTGAACTGAGAGAAAAGGAAATATTAATATTTAATCAGTTGTTATTTAACTCATTGAAAGAAAAATAAGAGATAAAATAAAAGTATTTTGAAGAAGTTTTAGCACAGAGGAAAGCTAAACACAGGTCAATCAGGAACTGTGCACCTTACAACAACAAGTAACTACAACAAAGCGTGTGCTAAAACTGGACAAAAGACTCTATTCTCCCCACACAGTGCAAAGACTTTCAGATGCGGCCAAAAGGGAAAGCAGTGGACAGGAAGAAGCAGTGGAAGGGATAAAGAGAATAGAGAAAAAGAGAAAGAAAAAGATTTGGATTTCATTGCAAAAACAAACATACCTAAACACAGGTCAATCAGCAACTGTGCACCTTACAACAACAAGTAACTACAACAAAGCGTGTGCTAAAACTATAAGGGACACGAGTGTGAGCTGCTGTGGTTAGGACTAAAAGAATTAGAGAAAAGATAACAGAAAAGAAAAGGAAATAACCTGGACAAAAGACTCTATTCTCCCCACACAGTGCAAAGACTGTCAGATGCAGCCAAAAGGGAAAGCAGTGGAAGGGATAAAGAGAATAGAGAAAAAGAGAAAGAAAAAGATTTGGATGGGGAAAACGGAAATGGCAAAGAGAGGCCTCATTATATGACAAAGTCCACTATCCAAAACAATAGAAACTAACACGACGTCGACAAAAATACTAAACTACAATACAGAAAAAGAGACAGGTTCACATCCAAGGAAAAAGTTCTCAGCCGGGGAAAAGATTCACACTCCAGGTAAAGAAACACGTCCTCAAGGTCCAGAATCAATACATTGACTCCGGGTGGGAAAGAAATGTTGTTCTTGATGCTGGAGCTTGTATCTTTGAAGTTCCTTGGCGGAAAAGGTCAGGAAAAGAGGATATGAGCAAGGAGAATGACTTGAGACGATGGTAAGAAGCTGGAGTAAGGAATGGGTCAGGTATTAGAGGCAGAAATTTCAACACCCCCCCTTAATACCAGACCCATGAGTTTGAGGAGATAAGACAGCTTGACTTTTCCCAAAGATTTTGTAAGAAGATCAGCCACCATGTGTTCAGTTGAAATGTGTTGAAGCTGAAAATGATTTTTGTTGATGCTTTCAGTAATCCAACAAAGTTGAGTGTCCACATGTTTTGATCTTTGACGGTATCTGAGTGAATCCTTGCATTGTGAAATGGAACTGGCATTGTCAGCAAGGATTAAAGGTGAAGGTGATTTAGGAATATTGAAGGAAGTAAGTAATTTAGTCAGCCAGATTGCTTCACATCCAGAATCCACAATGCCTCTGAACTCAGTTTCAGTACTAGAGATAGTGAAAACTTGCTGCTTTTTAGAACTCCAGGAAATAGCTCCTCCATTGAGTATGGCAACATACCCTCCAGTTGAGTGCCTGGTATCAGGATCCCCAGCATAATCAGTGTCAGAGTAAATAAGAGGACAGAGTGATGGATGATTTGGAATTGGGCATTTTCCTCCAAAAGTGAGAGATGATGATGAAGTGGCACGCAGATATCTGAAAGTGTGTTTGACAGCAAGCCAGTGTTTGATACCTGGTTCAATGAGATGTTGAGATAACGCACCAACTGCAAAAGAGAGATCAGGTCTTGTTGCAACAGACAAATAGTTGAGTGCACCAATAGCAGAGCGGTAATTGATTTTCAGAGCATTGAATTCAGCAATTTCTTCACTGGTTGCTTTGACAGGATAATCATTTGGAGATAAGGGAGTGAAGAAGTTTTAGCACAAAGGAAAGCTAAACACAGGTCAATCAGCAACTGTGCACCTTACAACAACAAGTAACTACAACAAAGCGTGTGCTAAAACTGGACAAAAGACTCTATTCTCCCCACACAGTGCAAAGACTGTCAGATGCGGCCAAAAGGGAAAGCAGTGGACAGGAAGAAGCAGTGGAAGGGATAAAGAGAATAGAGAAAAAGAGAAAGAAAAAGATTTGGATGGGGAAAACGGAAATGGCAAAGAGAGGCCTCATTATATGACAAAGTCCACCATCCAAAACAATAGAAACTAACACGACGTCGACAAAACTACTAAACTACAATACAGAAAAAGAGACAGGTTCACATCCAAGGAAAAAGTTCCCAGCCGGGGAAAAGATTCACACTCCAGGTAAAGAAACACGTCCTCGAGGTCCAGAATCAATACATTGACTCCGGGTGGGAAAGAAATGTTGTTCTTGATGCTGGAGCTCGTATCTTTGAAGTTCCTCGGCGGAAAAGGTCAGGAAAAGAGGATATGAGCAAGGAGAATGACTTGAGACGATGGTAAGAAGCTGGAGTAAGGAATGGGTTAGGTATTAGAGGCAGAAATTTCAACACCCCCCCTTAATACCAGACCCATGAGTTTGAGGAGATAAGACAGCTTGACTTTTCCTAAAGATTTTGTAAGAAGATCAGCCACCATGTGTTCAGTTGAAATGTGTTGAAGCTGAAAATGATTTTTGTTGATGCTTTCAGTAATCCAACAAAGTTGAGTGTCCACATGTTTTGATCTTTGACGGTATCTGAGTGAATCCTTGCATTGTGAAATGGAACTGGCATTGTCAGCAAGGATTAAAGGTGAAGGTGACTTAGGAATATTGAAGGAAGTAAGTAATTTAGTCAGCCAGATTGCTTCACATCCAGCATCCACAATGCCTCTGAACTCAGCTTCAGTACTAGAGATAGTGACGACTTGCTGCTTTTTAGAACTCCAGGAAATAGCTCCTCCATTGAGTATGGCAACATACCCTCCAGTTGAGCGCCTGGTATCAGGATCCCCAGCATAATCAGTGTCAGAGTAAATAAGAGGACAGAGTGATGGATGATTTGGAATTGGGCATTTTCCTCCAAAAGTGAGAGATGATGATGAAGTGGCACGCAGATATCTGAAAGTGTGTTTGACAGCAAGCCAGTGTTTGATACCTGGTTCAATGAGATGTTGAGATAATGCACCAACTGCAAAAGAGAGATCAGGTCTTGTTGCAACAGACAAATAGTTGAGTGCACCAATAGCAGAGCGGTAATTGATTTTCAGAGCATTGAATTCAGCAATTTCTTCACTGGTTGCTTTGACAGGATAATCATTTGGGGATAAGGGAGTGAGACAGGGATTACAGTTGGCCATATTCCAGTTGGACAAAACTTTTTCAGCATAAGAATCTTGTGATAAAGAAAGAGTACGTGCTGTTCTGTTCCTGGTGAGACGCATTCCCAAAATCCAAGTGGCAGGACCAAGATCATCCATCTCAAATTCAGTTTTGATTTTGTCTTTGAACCAAAGAAAATGATTACCAGTAATGACCATATCATCAACATGAAGATAAATGATACAGATTTGTGATTTGTTTCTCCAAACATACACACACTGATCACACTTAAGGGGGGAGAAGTTGAGCTTGCACAAGTAGTCATTTATACGTGAATTCCAGCAAAAGGGAGCTTGTTTGATGCCATAAAGAGGACGCAACAATTGGCAAACTTTACCTTCATTTCCAGCAGTTAGTGTTCCTTCAGGTTGTTCCATATAAACAGTTTCATTTAAGTTTCCCTGGAGAAAAGCTGCCACTACATCCATTTGATGAACATCCCAGTCAAAATAAGCTGCTAAAGAAAGAATGGTCCTGAGAGAAGTGATCCGTCCAGTGGGTGCAAAAGTTTCATGAAAATCTATTCCTAGGATTTGAGAATATCCTTTTGCTACACAACGGGCTTTGAACTTGGAAACACCACCATCAGCATTAGGTTTAACCCTGAAAACCCACCTGCAGCCAATTACATTAGCTTTTTCAGGCCTGGGGACAATTTTCCAAGTGTTACAACGCTGAAGTGCTTGATGTTCATGTTTCACAGCCTCTGCCCATTCTGCTGAATATTTGGAATAGATTGCTTGCTTATAACACTGGGGTTCAGGAATTTCATGAGCTAGCAAGGGAGCTTCTAGAGAGAAAGCAAAGGCATTTGCTGCATATAACCCAAGAGGGTCAGGAGAATCAGAGTAGGAATCATGTTGATAATGATCATAATAAATCTGACGTAAATGTTCAGGAGTGGATGTTTCAGCTGAAGAGTTGTCAGAATAACTGGGGGATTGTGATGAGGGAACATAATCAGGATCTGCTGGATTGTCTGGCTCAATTGATGAATATGATGGATCAGATTGACTGGAACCTTCTTCATCTGGGACATTGGAATGAGGTAATCTTGTTAAGTGGCCAGGTGAAGGACAAGGAGTTGAATTAGAAGGTGTGCCGGACATGTGAAAATCAGAGGAAGAAGAAGAAGAAGGAGAATTATCTTCAGAATGTGAATCAGAAATGTTTCCTGAGGATGGATCATGAGTTGGAGACTCAGAAGGAGATTGAGCTGGAGAAAAGGAAAGTCCAGGTGTTGGAAGTGGTTGACTGTCATGAATTTGATCTGGAATTTGCTTCATCAGTTGTGACCATTGAGGGCGCTTAAATCTGGAGTCAAGAAAGGGGAAGAAATTTTCATTGAAGGCCACAGATTTGGCAATAACAATCTTTTTAAGCTCAAGATCCCAAACACGATAATTTGTTGTTCCAACTTCATATCCAAGCATGACACACTTTCTGGCATTAGCTGAAAACTTTCCAGGACGTTGATGTTTATCAAGAAAAGCATAGCAAGCACAACCAAAAACTCTGAGGTGTGAGACTCTGGGTTTGGATTTATTCCAGGCTTCAAAAGGAGTTGATTTGTTTTGAAGAGCTTTGGTTGGTAATCTGTTTTCAAGATATACTGCTGTTTTAACTGCTTCAGACCATAGGTGAATTGGTGCATTAGAATGAAACATCATGGTTTTGGATTTTTCAGTGGTAATACGGTTTCCTCTCTCAGAAATTGGATTTTGTTGGGGAGTGTAAGGAGCCGTAACTTGAAGAGCAATGCCATGTTGTTTAAGAAAGTTGACCAGACTAGAGTTGATATACTCACCACCACCGTCACAAACAAGCTTTTTGATTTTGAAGCCAGATTGCAGCTCTACAGATGCCTTGTATTCCAAGAAATATTTGAATACTTGGGCTTTTGAGGAAAGAAGGTAAACATGACGGTATGAAGTGGCCTGATCAGTGAACTTAAGGTAATACTGAGAACCATCAAAAGAAGGAGGTTGAATTTTCCCAGATAAATCCGTGTGGATAACTTCAAGAGGATTTTTGGCAACAGGCAACTGGCCAGGAAAGGAAGCATGGGTTTGTTTACCCAACACACACGGTTCACAAAAATGCATTTCAGAATCAGACAAACTAGAACTAGATACATCAGATGCCATTCCATTAAAAAGTTTTTGAATATATGGGGCGTATGGATGTCCTAATCTGTTGTGCCAGAGAGTTAGAGACTGACTTGAAGCTTTTGCATAAAGAGCTGAGGAATTAGGGGGAGACATGCCTTGTGGAACCACAGAAACTTCAAATAATGAATTGGAGATGACTCCTCCCATATAATTCTTTCCATTACGTGAAATAATGAAGTTTGATGTAGGATTAACTGGTGCAGGGATGAGAAGACAACCAGTTCTCCAAAGACGTCCCAGGGAGATGAGATTCCTTCCAAGATCAGGGACATAAAGAGCATCAGAAAAGAAAACTTTTCCTTCCATTCCTCCAGAAGCAGCAACAGTTCCTTTTCCAGTTGCATAGATTGATTTCCCAATACCAGCAAGTTGAATTCGAATGTTGACAGGTTGAAAGGTGATGAAACTGTCTCTGTTGTTAAACATATGACAGCTGGCCCCAGAATCAATAATTGGAGAAAGGTTTGAGGAATGAGAAGCCATGGAAGCAGAAGCGTTGATAATGCAGTCAGAATTTGATTTTTCAGACAAGCAGGCAACAGCTGTAAAAAGAAATTCTTCATCAGAAGGGAAGACAAAAGCACAATTGGCCGTGACATCAGGTTGTTCTTCCTGAGGAGGGGGAACAGGAGTTGCTTTGTTGGAATTGTCCTTTGATGGGGCAGCTGAGTTGGCTTGGTTCTTCTTGGGACGCAATTCAGGATGTTGAACAAAGCAATGATTGTCATCATGTCCAACATTTTGACCATGAACAGAACATGAGAGTTTGCTGCGTGCCTTGGATTTGGATGATTTTGATGATTTGGCTGAGGCAGAGTGAGCATTGACATTTGACATAGCATTGTGAAATTCATCAACAACTTTGTCATCAGCAGCGTAATCCAGGAAAGAAGATAAAACATCATCCAGATGCAGGTGATCAATTTCCTGTCTGTCTCTGGTGAGCAAACCACGCCAATGTTTGAAGGAAGGTGGAAGAGTGGCAAAAAAGAGATAAATAAGAATTTCCTGGGGAATGATGAGCCCAGAACGGATCATATGGAAGTTAATGCCTTTGAATGCATCAACATGAGTTTTGGGGTCTCCTCCTTCAGAAAGAGAAAGAGTAACCATAGAGAGAAAGTGAGAAATCCGTGATCCAACTTTATTGCTGGCGTGTCTTCTTGCAAGAACAGACCACATTTGAGCAGAGGTGTGGCAAGTGTTGACCAGCTTCTTGTTAACATCATCCAATCTGGTGATGATTTCATACCTGCACCTGGTGTCATTTTTGATCCATAAAGCAAGTTGAGCTTTGATTTCAGCGTCTGAAGGTGAACCATCATTGTGAGGAACAGGGGCAGGGACTTGTCCAGAAACAATGCCAAAAAGATCCAGAACTTCAAAGTGAAGACGCATAATGTGTTCCCAGGTGTCATAGGATTCGTCAGTAAGAGGGGTGACCATAACCTTACTTGAATCCTGATTGGAGGCCATGATTTGGTCGAGTCAACAGCAAAGATTTGGAGAGAAAGAAGATGAGATGTGAAGAGGATGATCCAAAATCTGAGAGAAAAGGCTGTTTTATTGTCCAGTAAGCGGTTTTGTTGTAAGTATTCTTGAGAAAGGTGCTTTAGGCAACTGGGCCCATAACCTGTAGAAGTTTTAGCACAGAGGAAAGCTAAACACAGGTCAATCAGCAACTGTGCACCTTACAACAACAAGTAACTACAACAAAGCGTGTGCTAAAACTGGACAAAAGACTCTATTCTCCCCACACAGTGCAAAGACTGTCAGATGCGGCCAAAAGGGAAAGCAGTGGACAGGAAGAAGCAGTGGAAGGGATAAAGAGAATAGAGAGAAAGAGAAAGAAAAAGATTTGGATTTCATTGCAAAAACAAACATACCTAAACACAGGTCAATCAGCAACTGTGCACCTTACAACAACAAGTAACTACAACAAAGCGTGTGCTAAAACTATAAGGGACACAAGTGTGAGCTGCTGTGGTTAGGACTAAAAGAATCAGAGAAAAGATAACAGAAAAGAAAAGGAAAGAACCTGGACAAAAGACTCTATTCTCCCCACACAGTGCAAAGACTGTCAGATGCGGCCAAAAGGGAAAGCAGTGGACAGGAAGAAGCAGTGGAAGGGATAAAGAGAATAGAGAGAAAGAGAAAGAAAAAGATTTGGATGGGGAAAACGGAAATGGCAAAGAGAGGGCTCATTATATGACAAAGTCCACCATCCAAAACAATAGAAACTAACACGACGTCGACAAAACTACTAAACTACAATACAGAAAAAGAGACAGGTTCACATCCAAGGAAAAAGTTCCCAGCCGGGGAAAAGATTCACACTCCAGGTAAAGAAACACGTCCTCGAGGTCCAGAATCAATACATTGACTCCGGGTGGGAAAGAAATGTTGTTCTTGATGCTGGAGCTCGTATCTTTGAAGTTCCTCGGCGGAAAAGGTCAGGAAAAGAGGATATGAGCAAGGAGAATGACTTGAGACGATGGTAAGAAGCTGGAGTAAGGAATGGGTCAGGTATTAGAGGCAGAAATTTCAACATTTCAGAGCATTGAATTCAGCAATTTCTTCACTGGTTGCTTTGACAGGATAATCATTTGGGGATAAGGGAGTAAGACAGGGATTACAGTTGGCCATATTCCAGTTGGACAAAACTTTTTCAGCATAAGAATCTTGTGATAAAGAAAGAGTACGTGCTGTTCTGTTCCTGGTGAGACGCATTCCCAAAATCCAAGTGGCAGGACCAAGATCATCCATCTCAAATTCAGTTTTGATTTTGTCTTTGAACCAAAGAAAATGATTACCAGTAATGACCATATCATCAACATGAAGATAAATGATACAGATTTGTGATTTGTTTCTCCAAACATACACACACTGATCACACTTAAGGGGGGAGAAGTTGAGCTTGCACAAGTAGTCATTTATACGTGAATTCCAGCAAAAGGGAGCTTGTTTGATGCCATAAAGAGGACGCAACAATTGGCAAACTTTACCTTCATTTCCAGCAGTTAGTGTTCCTTCAGGTTGTTCCATATAAACAGTTTCATTTAAGTTTCCCTGGAGAAAAGCTGCCACTACATCCATTTGATGAACATCCCAGTCAAAATAAGCTGCTAAAGAAAGAATGGTCCTGAGAGAAGTGATCCGTCCAGTGGGTGCAAAAGTTTCATGAAAATCTATTCCTAGGATTTGAGAATATCCTTTTGCTACACAACGGGCTTTGAACTTGGAAACACCACCATCAGCATTAGGTTTAACCCTGAAAACCCACCTGCAGCCAATTACATTAGCTTTTTCAGGCCTGGGGACAATTTTCCAAGTGTTACAACGCTGAAGTGCTTGATGTTCATGTTTCACAGCCTCTGCCCATTCTGCTGAATATTTGGAATAGATTGCTTGCTTATAACACTGGGGTTCAGGAATTTCATGAGCTAGCAAGGGAGCTTCTAGAGAGAAAGCAAAGGCATTTGCTGCATATAACCCAAGAGGATCAGGAGAATCAGAGTAGGAATCATGTTGATAATGATCATAATAAATCTGACGTAAATGTTCAGGAGTGGATGTTTCAGCTGAAGAGTTGTCAGAATAACTGGGGGATTGTGATGAGGGAACATAATCAGGATCTGCTGGATTGTCTGGCTCAATTGATGAATATGATGGATCAGATTGACTTGAACCTTCTTCATCTGGGACATTGGAATGAGGTAATCTTGTTAAGTGGCCAGGTGAAGGACAAGGAGTTGAATTGGAAGGTGTGCCGGACATGTGAAAATCAGAGGAAGAAGAAGAAGAAGAATTATCTTCAGAATGTGAATCAGAAATGTTTCCTGAGGATGGATCAGGAGTTGGAGACTCAGAAGGAGATTGAGCTGGAGAAAAGGAAAGTCCAGGTGTTGGAAGTGGTTGACTGTCATGAATTTGATCTGGAATTTGCTTCATCAGTTGTGACCATTGAGGGCGCTTAAATCTGGAGTCAAGAAAGGGGAAGAAATTTTCATTGAAGGCCACAGATTTGGCAATAACAATCTTTTTAAGCTCAAGATCCCAAACACGATAATTTGTTGTTCCAACTTCATATCCAAGCATGACACACTTTCTGGCATTAGCTGAAAACTTTCCAGGACGTTGATGTTTATCAAGAAAAGCATAGCAAGCACAACCAAAAACTCTGAGGTGTGAGACTCTGGGTTTGGATTTATTCCAGGCTTCAAAAGGAGTTGATTTGTTTTGAAGAGCTTTGGTTGGCAATCTGTTTTCAAGATATACTGCTGTTTTAACTGCTTCAGACCATAGGTGAATTGGTGCATTAGAATGAAACATCATGGTTTTGGATTTTTCAGTGGTAATACGGTTTCCTCTCTCAGAAATTGGATTTTGTTGGGGAGTGTAAGGAGCCGTAACTTGAAGAGCAATGCCATGTTGTTTAAGAAAGTTGACCAGACTAGAGTTGATATACTCACCACCACCGTCACAAACAAGCTTTTTGATTTTGAAGCCAGATTGCAGCTCTACAGATGCCTTGTATTCCAAGAAATATTTGAATACTTGGGCTTTTGAGGAAAGAAGGTAAACATGACGGTATGAAGTGGCCTGATCAGTGAACTTAAGGTAATACTGAGAACCATCAAAAGAAGGAGGTTGAATTTTCCCAGATAAATCCGTGTGGATAACTTCAAGAGGATTTTTGGCAACAGGCAACTGGCCAGGAAAGGAAGCATGGGTTTGTTTACCCAACACACACGGTTCACAAAAATGCATTTCAGAATCAGACAAACTAGAACTAGATACATCAGATGCCATTCCATTAAAAAGTTTTTGAATATATGGGGCGTATGGATGTCCTAATCTGTTGTGCCAGAGAGTTAGAGACTGACTTGAAGCTTTTGCATAGAGAGCTGAGGAATTAGGGGGAGACATGCCTTGTGGAACCACAGAAACTTCAAATAATGAATTGGAGATGACTCCTCCCATATAATTCTTTCCATTACGTGAAATAATGAAGTTTGATATAGGATTAACTGGTGCAGGGATGAGAAGACAACCAGTTCTCCAAAGACGTCCCAGGGAGATGAGATTCCTTCCAAGATCAGGGACATAAAGAGCATCAGAAAAGAAAACTTTTCCTTCCATTCCTCCAGAAGCAGCAACAGTTCCTTTTCCAGTTGCATAGATTGATTTCCCAATACCAGCAAGTTGAATTCGAATGTTGACAGGTTGAAAGGTGATGAAACTGTCTCTGTTGTTAAACATATGACAGCTGGCCCCAGAATCAATAATTGGAGAAAGGTTTGAGGAATGAGAAGCCATGGAAGCAGAAGCGTTGATAATGCAGTCAGAATTTGATTTTTCAGACAAGCAGGCAACAGCTGTAAAAAGAAATTCTTCATCAGAAGGGAAGACAAAAGCACAATTGGCCGTGGCATCAGGTTGTTCTTCCTGAGGAGGGGGAACAGGAGTTGCTTTGTTGGAATTGTCCTTTGATGGGGCAGCTGAGTTGGCTTGGTTCTTCTTGGGACGCAGTTCAGGATGTTGAACAAAGCAATGATTGTCATCATGTCCAACATTTTGACCATGAACAGAACATGAGAGTTTGCTGCGTGCCTTGGATTTGGATGATTTCGATGATTTGGCTGAGGCAGAGTGAGCATTGACATTTGACATAGCATTGTGAAATTCATCAACAACTTTGTCATCAGCAGCGTAATCCAGGAAAGAAGATAAAACATCATCCAGATGCAGGTGATCAATTTCCTGTCTGTCTCTGGTGAGCAAACCACGCCAATGTTTGAAGGAAGGTGGAAGAGTGGCAAAAAAGAGATAAATAAGAATTTCCTGGGGAATGATGAGCCCAGAACGGATCATATGGAAGTTAATGCCTTTGAATGCATCAACATGAGTTTTGGGGTCTCCTCCTTCAGAAAGAGAAAGAGTAACCATAGAGAGAAAGTGAGAAATCCGTGATCCAACTTTATTGCTGGCGTGTCTTCTTGCAAGAACAGACCACATTTGAGCAGAGGTGTGGCAAGTGTTGACCAGCTTCTTGTTAACATCATCCAATCTGGTGATGATTTCATACCTGCACCTGGTGTCATTTTTGATCCATAAAGCAAGTTGAGCTTTGATTTCAGCGTCTGAAGGTGAACCATCATTGTGAGGAACAGGGGCAGGGACTTGTCCAGAAACAATGCCAAAAAGATCCAGAACTTCAAAGTGAAGACGCATAATGTGTTCCCAGGTGTCATAGGATTCGTCAGTAAGAGGGGTGACCATAACCTTACTTGAATCCTGATTGGAGGCCATGATTTGGTCGAGTCAACAGCAAAGATTTGGAGAGAAAGAAGATGAGATGTGAAGAGGATGATCCAAAATCTGAGAGAAAAGGCTGTTTTATTGTCCAGTAAGCGGTTTTGTTGTAAGTATTCTTGAGAGAGGTGCTTTAGGCAACTGGGCCCATAACCTGTAGAAGTTTTAGCACAGAGGAAAGCTAAACACAGGTCAATCAGCAACTGTGCACCTTACAACAACAAGTAACTACAACAAAGCGTGTGCTAAAACTGGACAAAAGACTCTATTCTCCCCACACAGTGCAAAGACTGTCAGATGCTGCCAAAAGGGAAAGCAGTGGACAGGAAGAAGCAGTGGAAGGGATAAAGAGAATAGAGAAAAAGAGAAAGAAAAAGATTTGGATGGATTGCAAAAACAAACATACCTAAACACAGGTCAATCAGCAACTGTGCACCTTACAACAACAAGTAACTACAACAAAGCGTGTGCTAAAACTATAAGGGACACAAGTGTGAGCTGCTGTGGTTAGGACTAAAAGAATTAGAGAAAAGATAACAGAAAAGAAAAGGAAAGAACCTGGACAAAAGACTCTATTCTCCCCACACAGTGCAAAGACTGTCAGATGCGGCCAAAAGGGAAAGCAGTGGACAGGAAGAAGCAGTGGAAGGGATAAAGAGAATAGAGAAAAAGAGAAAGAAAAAGATTTGGATGGGGAAAACGGAAATGGCAAAGAGAGGCCTCATTATATGACAAAGTCCACCATCCAAAACAATAGAAACTAACACGACGTCGACAAAACTACTAAACTACAATACAGAAAAAGAGACAGGTTCACATCCAAGGAAAAAGTTCCCAGCCGGGGAAAAGATTCACACTCCAGGTAAAGAAACACGTCCTCGAGGTCCAGAATCAATACATTGACTCCGGGTGGGAAAGAAATGTTGTTCTTGATGCTGGAGCTCGTATCTTTGAAGTTCCTCGGCGGAAAAGGTCAGGAAAAGAGGATATGAGCAAGGAGAATGACTTGAGACGATGGTAAGAAGCTGGAGTAAGGAATGGGTTAGGTATTAGAGGCAGAAATTTCAACAACTTGAAGAGCAATGCCATGTTGTTTAAGAAAGTTGACCAGACTAGAGTTGATATACTCACCACCACCGTCACAAACAAGCTTTTTGATTTTGAAGCCAGATTGCAGCTCTACAGATGCCTTATATTCCAAGAAATATTTGAATACTTGGGCTTTTGAGGAAAGAAGGTAAACATGACGGTATGAAGTGGCCTGATCAGTGAACTTAAGGTAATACTGAGAACCATCAAAAGAAGGAGGCTGAATTTTCCCAGATAAATCCGTGTGGATAACTTCAAGAGGATTTTTGGCAACAGGCAACTGGCCAGGAAAGGAAGCATGGGTTTGTTTACCCAACACACACGGTTCACAAAAATGCATTTCAGAATCAGACAAACTAGAACTAGATACATCAGATGCCATTCCATTAAAAAGTTTTTGAATATATGGGGCGTATGGATGTCCTAATCTGTTGTGCCAAAGAGTTAGAGACTGACTTGAAGCTTTTGCATAGAGAGCTGAGGAATTAGGGGGAGACATGCCTTGTGGAACCACAGAAACTTCAAATAATGAATTGGAGATGACTCCTCCCATATAATTCTTTCCATTACGTGAAATAATGAAGTTTGATGTAGGATTAACTGGTGCAGGAATGAGAAGACAACCAGTTCTCCAAAGACGTCCCAGGGAGATGAGATTCCTTCCAAGATCAGGGACATAAAGAGCATCAGAAAAGAAAACTTTTCCTTCCATTCCTCCAGAAGCAGCAACAGTTCCTTTTCCAGTTGCATAGATTGATTTCCCAATACCAGCAAGTTGAATTCGAATGTTGACAGGTTGAAAACTGATAAAACTGTCTCTGTTGTTAAACATATGACAGCTGGCCCCAGAATCAATAATTGGAGAAAGGTTTGAGGAATGAGAAGCCATGGAAGCAGAAGCGTTGATAATGCAGTCAGAATTTGATTTTTCAGACAAACAAGCAACAGCTGTAAAAAGAAATTCTTCATCAGAAGGGAAGACAAAAGCACAATTGGCCGTGGAATCAGGTTGTTCTTCCTGAGGAGGGGGAACAGGAGTTGCTTTGTTGGAATTGTCCTTTGATGGGGTGTTGAAATTTCTGCCTCTAATACCTGACCCATTCCTTACTCCAGCTTCTTACCATCGTCTCAAGTCATTCTCCTTGCTCATATCCTCTTTTCCTGACCTTTTCCGCCGAGGAACTTCAAAGATACGAGCTCCAGCATCAAGAACAACATTTCTTTCCCACCCGGAGTCAATGTATTGATTCTGGACCTCGAGGACGTGTTTCTTTACCTGGAGTGTGAATCTTTTCCCCGGCTGGGAACTTTTTCCTTGGATGTGAACCTGTCTCTTTTTCTGTATTGTAGTTTAGTAGTTTTGTCGACGTCGTGTTAGTTTCTATTGTTTTGGATGGTGGACTTTGTCATATAATGAGCCCTCTCTTTGCCATTTCCGTTTTCCCCATCCAAATCTTTTTCTTTCTCTTTCTCTCTATTCTCTTTATCCCTTCCACTGCTTCTTCCTGTCCACTGCTTTCCCTTTTGGCCGCATCTGACAGTCTTTGCACTGTGTGGGGAGAATAGAGTCTTTTGTCCAGGTTCTTTCCTTTTCTTTTCTGTTATCTTTTCTCTGATTCTTTTAGTCCTAACCACAGCAGCTCACACTTGTGTCCCTTATAGTTTTAGCACACGCTTTGTTGTAGTTACTTGTTGTTGTAAGGTGCACAGTTGCTGATTGACCTGTGTTTAGGTATGTTTGTTTTTGCAATGAAATCCAAATCTTTTTCTTTCTCTTTCTCTCTATTCTCTTTATCCCTTCCACTGCTTCTTCCTGTCCACTGCTTTCCCTTTTGGCCGCATCTGACAGTCTTTGCACTGTGTGGGGAGAATAGAGTCTTTTGTCCAGTTTTAGCACACGCTTTGTTGTAGTTACTTGTTGTTGTAAGGTGCACAGTTGCTGATTGACCTGTGTTTAGCTTTCCTCTGTGCTAAAACTTCTACAGGTTATGGGCCCAGTTGCCTAAAGCACCTTTCTCAAGAATACTTACAACAAAACCGCTTACTGGACAATAAAACAGCCTTTTCTCTCAGATTTTGGATCATCCTCTTCACATCTCATCTTCTTTCTCTCCAAATCTTTGCTGTTGACTCGACCAAATCATGGCCTCCAATCAGGATTCAAGTAAGGTTATGGTCACCCCTCTTACTGACGAATCCTATGACACCTGGGAACACATTATGCGTCTTCACTTTGAAGTTCTGGATCTTTTTGGCATTGTTTCTGGACAAGTCCCTGCCCCTGTTCCTCACAATGATGGTTCACCTTCAGACGCTGAAATCAAAGCTCAACTTGCTTTATGGATCAAAAATGACACCAGGTGCAGGTATGAAATCATCACCAGATTGGATGATGTTAACAAGAAGCTGGTCAACACTTGCCACACCTCTGCTCAAATGTGGTCTGTTCTTGCAAGAAGACACGCCAGCAATAAAGTTGGATCACGGATTTCTCACTTTCTCTCTATGGTTACTCTTTCTCTTTCTGAAGGAGGAGACCCCAAAACTCATGTTGATGCATTCAAAGGCATTAACTTCCATATGATCCGTTCTGGGCTCATCATTCCCCAGGAAATTCTTATTTATCTCTTTTTTGCCACTCTTCCACCTTCCTTCAAACATTGGCGTGGTTTGCTCACCAGAGACAGACAGGAAATTGATCACCTGCATCTGGATGATGTTTTATCTTCTTTCCTGGATTACGCTGCTGATGACAAAGTTGTTGATGAATTTCACAATGCTATGTCAAATGTCAATGCTCACTCTGCCTCAGCCAAATCATCAAAATCATCCAAATCCAAGGCACGCAGCAAACTCTCATGTTCTGTTCATGGTCAAAATGTTGGACATGATGACAATCATTGCTTTGTTCAACATCCTGAATTGCGTCCCAAGAAGAACCAAGCCAACTCAGCTGCCCCATCAAAGGACAATTCCAACAAAGCAACTCCTGTTCCCCCTCCTCAGGAAGAACAACCTGATGTCACGGCCAATTGTGCTTTTGTCTTCCCTTCTGATGAAGAATTTCTTTTTACAGCTGTTGCCTGCTTGTCTGAAAAATCAAATTCTGACTGCATTATCAACGCTTCTGCTTCCATGGCTTCTCATTCCTCAAACCTTTCTCCAATTATTGATTCTGGGGCCAGCTGTCATATGTTTAACAACAGAGACAGTTTCATCACCTTTCAACCTGTCAACATTCGAATTCAACTTGCTGGTATTGGGAAATCAATCTATGCAACTGGAAAAGGAACTGTTGCTGCTTCTGGAGGAATGGAAGGAAAAGTTTTCTTTTCTGATGCTCTTTATGTCCCTGATCTTGGAAGGAATCTCATCTCCCTGGGACGTCTTTGGAGAACTGGTTGTCTTCTCATCCCTGCACCAGTTAATCCTACATCAAACTTCATTATTTCACGTAATGGAAAGAATTATATGGGAGGAGTCATCTCCAATTCATTATTTGAAGTTTCTGTGGTTCCACAAGGCATGTCTCCCCCTAATTCCTCAGCTCTTTATGCAAAAGCTTCAAGTCAGTCTCTAACTCTCTGGCACAACAGATTAGGACATCCATACGCCCCATATATTCAAAAACTTTTTAATGGAATGGCATCTGATGTATCTAGTTCTAGTTTGTCTGATTCTGAAATGCATTTTTGTGAACCGTGTGTGTTGGGTAAACAAACCCATGCTTCCTTTCCTGGCCAGTTGCCTGTTGCCAAAAATCCTCTTGAAGTTATCCACACGGATTTATCTGGGAAAATTCAACCTCCTTCTTTTGATGGTTCTCAGTATTACCTTAAGTTCACTGATCAGGCCACTTCATACCGTCATGTTTACCTTCTTTCCTCAAAAGCCCAAGTATTCAAATATTTCTTGGAATACAAGGCATCTGTAGAGCTGCAATCTGGCTTCAAAATCAAAAAGCTTGTTTGTGACGGTGGTGGTGAGTATATCAACTCTAGTCTGGTCAACTTTCTTAAACAACATGGCATTGCTCTTCAAGTTACGGCTCCTTACACTCCCCAACAAAATCCAATTTCTGAGAGAGGAAACCGTATTACCACTGAAAAATCCAAAACCATGATGTTTCATTCTAATGCACCAATTCACCTATGGTCTGAAGCAGTTAAAACAGCAGTATATCTTGAAAACAGATTACCAACCAAAGCTCTTCAAAACAAATCAACTCCTTTTGAAGCCTGGAATAAATCCAAACCCAGAGTCTCACACCTCAGAGTTTTTGGTTGTGCTTGCTATGCTTTTCTTGATAAACATCAACGTCCTGGAAAGTTTTCAGCTAATGCCAGAAAGTGTGTCATGCTTGGATATGAAGTTGGAACAACAAATTATCGTGTTTGGGATCTTGAGCTTAAAAAGATTGTTATTGCCAAATCTGTGGCCTTCAATGAAAATTTCTTCCCCTTTCTTGACTCCAGATTTAAGCGCCCTCAATGGTCACAACTGATGAAGCAAATTCCAGATCAAATTCATGACAGTCAACCACTTCCAACACCTGGACTTTCCTTTTCTCCAGCTCAATCTCCTTCTGAGTCTCCAACTCATGATCCATCCTCAGGAAACATTTCTGATTCACATTCTGAAGATAATTCTCCTTCTTCTTCTTCTTCCTCTGATTTTCACATGTCCGGCACACCTTCTAATTCAACTCCTTGTCCTTCACCTGGCCACTTAACAAGATTACCTCATTCCAATGTCCCAGATGAAGAAGGTTCCAGTCAATCTGATCCATCATATTCATCAATTGAGCCAGACAATCCAGCAGATCCTGATTATGTTCCCTCATCACAATCCCCCAGTTATTCTGACAACTCTTCAGCTGAAACATCCACTCCTGAACATTTACGTCAGATTTATTATGATCATTATCAACATGATTCCTACTCTGATTCTCCTGACCCTCTTGGGTTATATGCAGCAAATGCCTTTGCTTTCTCTCTAGAAGCTCCCTTGCTAGCTCATGAAATTCCTGAACCCCAGTGTTATAAGCAAGCAATCTATTCCAAATATTCAGCAGAATGGGCAGAGGCTGTGAAACATGAACATCAAGCACTTCAGCGTTGTAACACTTGGAAAATTGTCCCCAGGCCTGAAAAAGCTAATGTAATTGGCTGCAGGTGGGTTTTCAGGGTTAAACCTAATGCTGATGGTGGTGTTTCCAAGTTCAAAGCCCGTTGTGTAGCAAAAGGATATTCTCAAATCCTAGGAATAGATTTTCATGAAACTTTTGCACCCACTGGACGGATCACTTCTCTCAGGACCATTCTTTCTTTAGCAGCTTATTTTGACTGGGATGTTCATCAAATGGATGTAGTGGCAGCTTTTCTCCAGGGAAACTTAAATGAAACTGTTTATATGGAACAACCTGAAGGAACACTAACTGCTGGAAATGAAGGTAAAGTTTGCCAATTGTTGCGTCCTCTTTATGGCATCAAACAAGCTCCCTTTTGCTGGAATTCACGTATAAATGACTACTTGTGCAAGCT
This sequence comes from Hemileia vastatrix, assembly GCA_030280995.1. Taxonomy (NCBI): domain Eukaryota; kingdom Fungi; phylum Basidiomycota; class Pucciniomycetes; order Pucciniales; family Zaghouaniaceae; genus Hemileia; species Hemileia vastatrix. The sequence continues at coordinate 13,254,557 of JASXTE010000007.1, forward strand.
CAACTTCTCCCCCCTTAAGTGTGATCAGTGTGTGTATGTTTGGAGAAACAAATCACAAATCTGTATCATTTATCTTCATGTTGATGATATGGTCATTACTGGTAATCATTTTCTTTGGTTCAAAGACAAAATCAAAACTGAATTTGAGATGGATGATCTTGGTCCTGCCACTTGGATTTTGGGAATGCGTCTCACCAGGAACAGAACAGCACGTACTCTTTCTTTATCACAAGATTCTTATGCTGAAAAAGTTTTGTCCAACTGGAATATGGCCAACTGTAATCCCTGTCTCACTCCCTTATCCCCAAATGATTATCCTGTCAAAGCAACCAGTGAAGAAATTGCTGAATTCAATGCTCTGAAAATCAATTACCGCTCTGCTATTGGTGCACTCAACTATTTGTCTGTTGCAACAAGACCTGATCTCTCTTTTGCAGTTGGTGCATTATCTCAACATCTCATTGAACCAGGTATCAAACACTGGCTTGCTGTCAAACACACTTTCAGATATCTGCGTGCCACTTCATCATCATCTCTCACTTTTGGAGGAAAATGCCCAATTCCAAATCATCCATCACTCTGTCCTCTTATTTACTCTGACACTGATTATGCTGGGGATCCTGATACCAGGCGCTCAACTGGAGGGTATGTTGCCATACTCAATGGAGGAGCTATTTCCTGGAGTTCTAAAAAGCAGCAAGTCGTCACTATCTCTAGTACTGAAGCTGAGTTCAGAGGCATTGTGGATGCTGGATGTGAAGCAATCTGGCTGACTAAATTACTTACTTCCTTCAATATTCCTAAGTCACCTTCACCTTTAATCCTTGCTGACAATGCCAGTTCCATTTCACAATGCAAGGATTCACTCAGATACCGTCAAAGATCAAAACATGTGGACACTCAACTTTGTTGGATTACTGAAAGCATCAACAAAAATCATTTTCAGCTTCAACACATTTCAACTGAACACATGGTGGCTGATCTTCTTACAAAATCTTTAGGAAAAGTCAAGCTGTCTTATCTCCTCAAACTCATGGGTCTGGTATTAAGGGGGGGTGTTGAAATTTCTGCCTCTAATACCTGACCCATTCCTTACTCCAGCTTCTTACCATCGTCTCAAGTCATTCTCCTTGCTCATATCCTCTTTTCCTGACCTTTTCCGCCGAGGAACTTCAAAGATACGAGCTCCAGCATCAAGAACAACATTTCTTTCCCACCCGGAGTCAATGTATTGATTCTGGACCTCGAGGACGTGTTTCTTTACCTGGAGTGTGAATCTTTTCCCCGGCTGGGAACTTTTTCCTTGGATGTGAACCTGTCTCTTTTTCTGTATTGTAGTTTAGTAGTTTTGTCGACGTCGTGTTAGTTTCTATTGTTTTGGATGGTGGACTTTGTCATATAATGAGCCCTCTCTTTGCCATTTCCGTTTTCCCCATCCAAATCTTTTTCTTTCTCTTTCTCTCTATTCTCTTTATCCCTTCCACTGCTTCTTCCTGTCCACTGCTTTCCCTTTTGGCCGCATCTGACAGTCTTTGCACTGTGTGGGGAGAATAGAGTCTTTTGTCCAGGTTCTTTCCTTTTCTTTTCTGTTATCTTTTCTCTGATTCTTTTAGTCCTAACCACAGCAGCTCACACTTGTGTCCCTTATAGTTTTAGCACACGCTTTGTTGTAGTTACTTGTTGTTGTAAGGTGCACAGTTGCTGATTGACCTGTGTTTAGGTATGTTTGTTTTTGCAATGAAATCCAAATCTTTTTCTTTCTCTTTCTCTCTATTCTCTTTATCCCTTCCACTGCTTCTTCCTGTCCACTGCTTTCCCTTTTGGCCGCATCTGACAGTCTTTGCACTGTGTGGGGAGAATAGAGTCTTTTGTCCAGTTTTAGCACACGCTTTGTTGTAGTTACTTGTTGTTGTAAGGTGCACAGTTGCTGATTGACCTGTGTTTAGCTTTCCTCTGTGCTAAAACTTCTACATGGGGCAGCTGAGTTGGCTTGGTTCTTCTTGGGACGGAGTTCAGGATGTTGAACAAAGCAATGATTGTCATCATGTCCAACATTTTGACCATGAACAGAACATGAGAGTTTGCTGCGTGCCTTGGATTTGGATGATTTTGATGATTTAGCTGAGGCAGAGTGAGCATTGACATTTGACATAGCATTGTGAAATTCATCAACAACTTTGTCATCAGCAGCGTAATCCAGGAAAGAAGATAAAACATCATCCAGATGCAGGTGATCAATTTCCTGTCTGTCTCTGGTGAGCAAACCACGCCAATGTTTGAAGGAGGGTGGAAGAGTGGCAAAAAAGAGATAAATAAGAATTTCCTGGGGAATGATGAGCCCAGAACGGATCATATGGAAGTTAATGCCTTTGAATGCATCAACATGAGTTTTGGGCTTCTTGTTAACATCATCCAATCTGGTGATGATTTCATACCTGCACCTGGTGTCATTTTTGATCCATAAAGCAAGTTGAGCTTTGATTTCAGCGTCTGAAGGTGAACCATCATTGTGAGGAACAGGGGCAGGGACTTGTCCAGAAACAATGCCAAAAAGATCCAGAACTTCAAAGTGAAGACGCATAATGTGTTCCCAGGTGTCATAGGACTCGTCAGTGAGAGGGGTGACCATAACCTTACTTGAATCCTGATTGGAGGCCATGATTTGGTCGAGTCAACAGCAAAGATTTGGAGAGAAAGAAGATGAGATGTGAAGAGGGTGATCCAAAATCTGAGAGAAAAGGCTGTTTTATTGTCCAGTAAGCGGTTTTGTTGTAAGTATTCTTGAGAGAGGTGCTTTAGGCAACTGGGCCCATAACCTGAAGAAGTTTTAGCACAAAGGAAAGCTAAACACAGGTCAATCAGCAACTGTGCACCTTACAACAACAAGTAACTACAACAAAGCGTGTGCTAAAACTGGACAAAAGACTCTATTCTCCCCACACAGTGCAAAGACTGTCAGATGCGGCCAAAAGGGAAAGCAGTGGACAGGAAGAAGCAGTGGAAGGGACAAAGAGAATAGAGAGAAAGAAAAAGAAAAAGATTTGGATATCATTGCAAAAACAAACATACCTAAACACAGGTCAATCAGCAACTGTGCACCTTACAACAACAAGTAACTACAACAAAGCGTGTGCTAAAACTATAAGGGACACAAGTGTGAGCTGCTGTGGTTAGGACTAAAAGAATCAGAGAAAAGATAACAGAAAAGAAAAGGAAAGAACCTGGACAAAAGACTCTATTCTCCCCACACAGTGCAAAGACTGTCAGATGCGGCCAAAAGGGAAAGCAGTGGACAGGAAGAAGCAGTGGAAGGGATAAAGAGAATAGAGAGAAAGAGAAAGAAAAAGATTTGGATGGGGAAAACGGAAATGGCAAAGAGAGGGCTCATTATATGACAAAGTCCACCATCCAAAACAATAGAAACTAACACGACGTCGACAAAACTACTAAACTACAATACAGAAAAAGAGACAGGTTCACATCCAAGGAAAAAGTTCCCAGCCGGGGAAAAGATTCACACTCCAGGTAAAGAAACACGTCCTCGAGGTCCAGAATCAATACATTGACTCCGGGTGGGAAAGAAATGTTGTTCTTGATGCTGGAGCTCGTATCTTTGAAGTTCCTCGGCGGAAAAGGTCAGGAAAAGAGGATATAAGCAAGGAGAATGACTTGAGACGATGGTAAGAAGCTGGAGTAAGGAATGGGTCAGGTATTAGAGGCAGAAATTTCAACAGGGAGTAAGACAGGGATTGCAGTTGGCCATATTCCAGTTGGACAAAACTTTTTCAGCATAAGAATCTTGTGATAAAGAAAGAGTACGTGCTGTTCTGTTCCTGGTGAGACGCATTCCCAAAATCCAAGTGGCAGGACCAAGATCATCCATCTCAAATTCAGTTTTGATTTTGTCTTTGAACCAAAGAAAATGATTACCAGTAATGACCATATCATCAACATGAAGATAAATGATACAGATTTGTGATTTGTTTCTCCAAACATACACACACTGATCACACTTAAGGGGGGAGAAGTTGAGCTTGCACAAGTAGTCATTTATACGTGAATTCCAGCAAAAGGGAGCTTGTTTGATGCTATAAAGAGGACGCAACAATTGGCAAACTTCACCTTCATTTCCAGCAGTTAGTGTTCCTTCAGGCTGTTCCATATAAACAGTTTCATTTAATTCTCCCTGGAGAAAAGCTGCCACTACATCCATTTGATGAACATCCCAGTCAAAATAAGCTGCTAAAGAAAGAATGGTCCTGAGAGAAGTGATCCGTCCAGTGGGTGCAAAAGTTTCATGAAAATCTATTCCTAGGATTTGAGAATATCCTTTTGCTACACAACGGGCTTTGAACTTTGAAACACCACCATCAGCATTAGGTTTAACCCTGAAAACCCACCTGCAGCCAATCACATTAGCTTTTTCAGGCCTGGGGACAATTTTCCAAGTGTTACAACGCTGAAGTGCTTGATGTTCATGTTTCACAGCCTCTGCCCATTCTGCTGAATATTTGGAGTAGATTGCTTGCTTATAACACTGGGGTTCAGGAATTTCATTAGCTAGCAAGGGAGCTTCTAGAGAGAAAGCAAAGGCATTTGCTGCATATAACCCAAGAGGATCAGGAGAATCAGAGTAGGAATCATGTTGATAATGATCATAATAAATCTGACGTAAATGTTCAGGAGTTGATGTTTCAGCTGAAGAGATGTCAGAATAACTGGGGGATTGTGATGAGGGAAAATAATCAGGATCTGCTGGATTGTCTGGCTCAATTGATGAATATGATGGATCAGATTGACTGGAACCTTCTTCATCTGGGACATTGGAATGAGGTAATCTTGTTAAGTGGCCAGGTGAAGGACAAGGAGTTGAATTGGAAGGTGTGCCTGACATGTGAAAATCAGAGGAAGAAGAAGAAGAAGGAGAATTATCTTCAGAATGTGAATCAGAAATGTTTCCTGAGGATGGATCAGGAGTTGGAGACTCAGAAGGAGATTGAGCTGGAGAAAAGGAAAGGCCAGTTGTTGGAAGTGGTTGACTGTCATGAATTTGATCTGGAATTTGCTTCATCAGTTGTGACCATTGAGGACGCTTAAATCTGGAGTCAAGAAAGGGGAAGAAATTTTCATTGAAGGCCACAGATTTGGCAATAACAATCTTTTTAAGCTCAAGGTCCCAAACACAATAATTTGTTGTTCCAACTGCATATCCAAGTATGACACACTTTCTGGCATTAGCTGAAAACTTTCCAGGACGTTGATGTTTATCAAGGAAAGCATAGCAAGCACAACCAAAAACTCTGAGGTGTGAAACTCTGGGTTTGGATTTATTCCAGGCTTCAAAAGGAGTTGATTTGTTTTGAAGAGCTTTGGTTGGTAATCTGTTTTCAAGATATACTGTTGTTTTAACTGCTTCAGACCATAGGTGAATTGGTGCATTAGAATGAAACATCATGGTTTTGGATTTTTCAGTGGTAATACGGTTTCCTCTCTCAGAAATTGGATTTTGTTGGGGAGTGTAAGGAGCCGTAACTTGAAGAGCAATGCCATGTTGTTTAAGAAAGTTGACCAGACTAGAGTTGATATACTCACCACCACCGTCACAAACAAGCTTTTTGATTTTGAAGCCAGATTGCAGCTCTACAGATGCCTTATATTCCAATAAATATTTGAATACTTGGGCTTTTGAGGAAAGAAGGTAAACATGACGGTATGAAGTGGCCTGATCAGTGAACTTAAGGTAATACTCAGAACCATCAAAAGAAGGAGGCTGAATTTTCCCAGATAAATCTGTGTGGACAACTTCAAGAGGATTTTTGGCAACAGGCAACTGGCCAGGAAAGGAAGCATGGGTTTGTTTACCCAACACACACGGTTCACAAAAATGCATTATAAAATCAGACAAACTAGAACTAGATACATCAGATGCCATTCCATTAAAAAGTTTTTGAATATATGGGGCGTAGGGATGTCCTAATCTGTTGTGCCAGAGAGTTAGAGACTGACTTGAAGCTTTTGCATAGAGAGCTGAGGAATTAGGGGGAGACATGCCTTGTGGAACCACAGAAACTTCAAATAATGAATTGGAGATGACTCCTCCCATATAATTCTTACCATTACGTGAAATAATGAAGTTTGATGTAGGATTAACTGGTGCAGGGATGAGAAGACAACCAGTTCTCCAAAGACATCCCAGGTAGATGAGATTTCTTCCAAGATCAGGGACATAAAGAGCATCAGAAAAGAAAACTTTTCCTTCCATTCCTCCAGAAGCAGCAACAGTTCCTTTTCCAGTTGCATAGATTGATTTCCCAATACCAGCAAGTTGAATTCGAATGTTGACAGGTTGAAAGCTGATAAAACTGTCTCTGTTGTTAAACATATGACAGCTGGCCCCAGAATCAATAATTGGAGAAAGGTTTGAGGAATGAGAAGCCATTGAAGCAGAAGCGTTGATAATGCAGTCAGAATTTGATTTTTCAGACAAGCAGGCAACAGCTGTAAAAAGAAATTCTTCATCAGAGGGGAAGACAAAAGCACAATTGGCCGTGACATCAGGTTGTTCTTCCTGAGGAGGGGGAACAGGAGGCGCTTTGTTGGAATTGTCCTTTGATGGGGCAGCTTGTAGAAGTTTTAGCACAGAGGAAAGCTAAACACAGGTCAATCAGCAACTGTGCACCTTACAACAACAAGTAACTACAACAAAGCGTGTGCTAAAACTGGACAAAAGACTCTATTCTCCCCACACAGTGCAAAGACTGTCAGATGCGGCCAAAAGGGAAAGCAGTGGACAGGAAGAAGCAGTGGAAGGGATAAAGAGAATAGAGAGAAAGAGAAAGAAAAAGATTTGGATTTCATTGCAAAAACAAACATACCTAAACACAGGTCAATCAGCAACTGTGCACCTTACAACAACAAGTAACTACAACAAAGCGTGTGCTAAAACTATAAGGGACACAAGTGTGAGCTGCTGTGGTTAGGACTAAAAGAATCAGAGAAAAGATAACAGAAAAGAAAAGGAAAGAACCTGGACAAAAGACTCTATTCTCCCCACACAGTGCAAAGACTGTCAGATGCGGCCAAAAGGGAAAGCAGTGGACAGGAAGAAGCAGTGGAAGGGATAAAGAGAATAGAGAGAAAGAGAAAGAAAAAGATTTGGATGGGGAAAACGGAAATGGCAAAGAGAGGGCTCATTATATGACAAAGTCCACCATCCAAAACAATAGAAACTAACACGACGTCGACAAAACTACTAAACTACAATACAGAAAAAGAGACAGGTTCACATCCAAGGAAAAAGTTCCCAGCCGGGGAAAAGATTCACACTCCAGGTAAAGAAACACGTCCTCGAGGTCCAGAATCAATACATTGACTCCGGGTGGGAAAGAAATGTTGTTCTTGATGCTGGAGCTCGTATCTTTGAAGTTCCTCGGCGGAAAAGGTCAGGAAAAGAGGATATGAGCAAGGAGAATGACTTGAGACGATGGTAAGAAGCTGGAGTAAGGAATGGGTCAGGTATTAGAGGCAGAAATTTCAACACCCCCCCTTAATACCAGACCCATGAGTTTGAGGAGATAAGACAGCTTGACTTTTCCTAAAGATTTTGTAAGAAGATCAGCCACCATGTGTTCAGTTGAAATGTGTTGAAGCTGAAAATGATTTTTGTTGATGCTTTCAGTAATCCAACAAAGTTGAGTGTCCACATGTTTTGATCTTTGACGGTATCTGAGTGAATCCTTGCATTGTGAAATGGAACTGGCATTGTCAGCAAGGATTAAAGGTGAAGGTGACTTAGGAATATTGAAGGAAGTAAGTAATTTAGTCAGCCAGATTGCTTCACATCCAGCATCCACAATGCCTCTGAACTCAGCTTCAGTACTAGAGATAGTGACGACTTGCTGCTTTTTAGAACTCCAGGAAATAGCTCCTCCATTGAGTATGGCAACATACCCTCCAGTTGAGCGCCTGGTATCAGGATCCCCAGCATAATCAGTGTCAGAGTAAATAAGAGGACAGAGTGATGGATGATTTGGAATTGGGCATTTTCCTCCAAAAGTGAGAGATGATGATGAAGTGGCACGCAGATATCTGAAAGTGTGTTTGATGTAGAAGTTTTAGCACAGAGGAAAGCTAAACACAGGTCAATCAGCAACTGTGCACCTTACAACAACAAGTAACTACAACAAAGCGTGTGCTAAAACTGGACAAAAGACTCTATTCTCCCCACACAGTGCAAAGACTGTCAGATGCGGCCAAAAGGGAAAGCAGTGGACAGGAAGAAGCAGTGGAAGGGATAAAGAGAATAGAGAGAAAGAGAAAGAAAAAGATTTGGATGGGGAAAACGGAAATGGCAAAGAGAGGGCTCATTATATGACAAAGTCCACCATCCAAAACAATAGAAACTAACACGACGTCGACAAAACTACTAAACTACAATACAGAAAAAGAGACAGGTTCACATCCAAGGAAAAAGTTCCCAGCCGGGGAAAAGATTCACACTCCAGGTAAAGAAACACGTCCTCGAGGTCCAGAATCAATACATTGACTCCGGGTGGGAAAGAAATGTTGTTCTTGATGCTGGAGCTCGTATCTTTGAAGTTCCTCGGCGGAAAAGGTCAGGAAAAGAGGATATGAGCAAGGAGAATGACTTGAGACGATGGTAAGAAGCTGGAGTAAGGAATGGGTCAGGTATTAGAGGCAGAAATTTCAACACCCCCCCTTAATACCAGACCCATGAGTTTGAGGAGATAAGACAGCTTGACTTTTCCTAAAGATTTTGTAAGAAGATCAGCCACCATGTGTTCAGTTGAAATGTGTTGAAGCTGAAAATGATTTTTGTTGATGCTTTCAGTAATCCAACAAAGTTGAGTGTCCACATGTTTTGATCTTTGACGGTATCTGAGTGAATCCTTGCATTGTGAAATGGAACTGGCATTGTCAGCAAGGATTAAAGGTGAAGGTGACTTAGGAATATTGAAGGAAGTAAGTAATTTAGTCAGCCAGATTGCTTCACATCCAGCATCCACAATGCCTCTGAACTCAGCTTCAGTACTAGAGATAGTGACGACTTGCTGCTTTTTAGAACTCCAGGAAATAGCTCCTCCATTGAGTATGGCAACATACCCTCCAGTTGAGCGCCTGGTATCAGGATCCCCAGCATAATCAGTGTCAGAGTAAATAAGAGGACAGAGTGATGGATGATTTGGAATTGGGCATTTTCCTCCAAAAGTGAGAGATGATGATGAAGTGGCACGCAGATATCTGAAAGTGTGTTTGACAGCAAGCCAGTGTTTGATACCTGGTTCAATGAGATGTTGAGATAATGCACCAACTGCAAAAGAGAGATCAGGTCTTGTTGCAACAGACAAATAGTTGAGTGCACCAATAGCAGAGCGGTAATTGATTTTCAGAGCATTGAATTCAGCAATTTCTTCACTGGTTGCTTTGACAGGATAATCATTTGGGGATAAGGGAGTGAGACAGGGATTACAGTTGGCCATATTCCAGTTGGACAAAACTTTTTCAGCATAAGAATCTTGTGATAAAGAAAGAGTACGTGCTGTTCTGTTCCTGGTGAGACGCATTCCCAAAATCCAAGTGGCAGGACCAAGATCATCCATCTCAAATTCAGTTTTGATTTTGTCTTTGAACCAAAGAAAATGATTACCAGTAATGACCATATCATCAACATGAAGATAAATGATACAGATTTGTGATTTGTTTCTCCAAACATACACACACTGATCACACTTAAGGGGGGAGAAGTTGAGCTTGCACAAGTAGTCATTTATACGTGAATTCCAGCAAAAGGGAGCTTGTTTGATGCCATAAAGAGGACGCAACAATTGGCAAACTTTACCTTCATTTCCAGCAGTTAGTGTTCCTTCAGGTTGTTCCATATAAACAGTTTCATTTAAGTTTCCCTGGAGAAAAGCTGCCACTACATCCATTTGATGAACATCCCAGTCAAAATAAGCTGCTAAAGAAAGAATGGTCCTGAGAGAAGTGATCCGTCCAGTGGGTGCAAAAGTTTCATGAAAATCTATTCCTAGGATTTGAGAATATCCTTTTGCTACACAACGGGCTTTGAACTTGGAAACACCACCATCAGCATTAGGTTTAACCCTGAAAACCCACCTGCAGCCAATTACATTAGCTTTTTCAGGCCTGGGGACAATTTTCCAAGTGTTACAACGCTGAAGTGCTTGATGTTCATGTTTCACAGCCTCTGCCCATTCTGCTGAATATTTGGAATAGATTGCTTGCTTATAACACTGGGGTTCAGGAATTTCATGAGCTAGCAAGGGAGCTTCTAGAGAGAAAGCAAAGGCATTTGCTGCATATAACCCAAGAGGGTCAGGAGAATCAGAGTAGGAATCATGTTGATAATGATCATAATAAATCTGACGTAAATGTTCAGGAGTGGATGTTTCAGCTGAAGAGTTGTCAGAATAACTGGGGGATTGTGATGAGGGAACATAATCAGGATCTGCTGGATTGTCTGGCTCAATTGATGAATATGATGGATCAGATTGACTGGAACCTTCTTCATCTGGGACATTGGAATGAGGTAATCTTGTTAAGTGGCCAGGTGAAGGACAAGGAGTTGAATTAGAAGGTGTGCCGGACATGTGAAAATCAGAGGAAGAAGAAGAAGAAGGAGAATTATCTTCAGAATGTGAATCAGAAATGTTTCCTGAGGATGGATCATGAGTTGGAGACTCAGAAGGAGATTGAGCTGGAGAAAAGGAAAGTCCAGGTGTTGGAAGTGGTTGACTGTCATGAATTTGATCTGGAATTTGCTTCATCAGTTGTGACCATTGAGGGCGCTTAAATCTGGAGTCAAGAAAGGGGAAGAAATTTTCATTGAAGGCCACAGATTTGGCAATAACAATCTTTTTAAGCTCAAGATCCCAAACACGATAATTTGTTGTTCCAACTTCATATCCAAGCATGACACACTTTCTGGCATTAGCTGAAAACTTTCCAGGACGTTGATGTTTATCAAGAAAAGCATAGCAAGCACAACCAAAAACTCTGAGGTGTGAGACTCTGGGTTTGGATTTATTCCAGGCTTCAAAAGGAGTTGATTTGTTTTGAAGAGCTTTGGTTGGTAATCTGTTTTCAAGATATACTGCTGTTTTAACTGCTTCAGACCATAGGTGAATTGGTGCATTAGAATGAAACATCATGGTTTTGGATTTTTCAGTGGTAATACGGTTTCCTCTCTCAGAAATTGGATTTTGTTGGGGAGTGTAAGGAGCCGTAACTTGAAGAGCAATGCCATGTTGTTTAAGAAAGTTGACCAGACTAGAGTTGATATACTCACCACCACCGTCACAAACAAGCTTTTTGATTTTGAAGCCAGATTGCAGCTCTACAGATGCCTTGTATTCCAAGAAATATTTGAATACTTGGGCTTTTGAGGAAAGAAGGTAAACATGACGGTATGAAGTGGCCTGATCAGTGAACTTAAGGTAATACTGAGAACCATCAAAAGAAGGAGGTTGAATTTTCCCAGATAAATCCGTGTGGATAACTTCAAGAGGATTTTTGGCAACAGGCAACTGGCCAGGAAAGGAAGCATGGGTTTGTTTACCCAACACACACGGTTCACAAAAATGCATTTCAGAATCAGACAAACTAGAACTAGATACATCAGATGCCATTCCATTAAAAAGTTTTTGAATATATGGGGCGTATGGATGTCCTAATCTGTTGTGCCAGAGAGTTAGAGACTGACTTGAAGCTTTTGCATAAAGAGCTGAGGAATTAGGGGGAGACATGCCTTGTGGAACCACAGAAACTTCAAATAATGAATTGGAGATGACTCCTCCCATATAATTCTTTCCATTACGTGAAATAATGAAGTTTGATGTAGGATTAACTGGTGCAGGGATGAGAAGACAACCAGTTCTCCAAAGACGTCCCAGGGAGATGAGATTCCTTCCAAGATCAGGGACATAAAGAGCATCAGAAAAGAAAACTTTTCCTTCCATTCCTCCAGAAGCAGCAACAGTTCCTTTTCCAGTTGCATAGATTGATTTCCCAATACCAGCAAGTTGAATTCGAATGTTGACAGGTTGAAAGGTGATGAAACTGTCTCTGTTGTTAAACATATGACAGCTGGCCCCAGAATCAATAATTGGAGAAAGGTTTGAGGAATGAGAAGCCATGGAAGCAGAAGCGTTGATAATGCAGTCAGAATTTGATTTTTCAGACAAGCAGGCAACAGCTGTAAAAAGAAATTCTTCATCAGAAGGGAAGACAAAAGCACAATTGGCCGTGACATCAGGTTGTTCTTCCTGAGGAGGGGGAACAGGAGTTGCTTTGTTGGAATTGTCCTTTGATGGGGCAGCTGAGTTGGCTTGGTTCTTCTTGGGACGCAATTCAGGATGTTGAACAAAGCAATGATTGTCATCATGTCCAACATTTTGACCATGAACAGAACATGAGAGTTTGCTGCGTGCCTTGGATTTGGATGATTTTGATGATTTGGCTGAGGCAGAGTGAGCATTGACATTTGACATAGCATTGTGAAATTCATCAACAACTTTGTCATCAGCAGCGTAATCCAGGAAAGAAGATAAAACATCATCCAGATGCAGGTGATCAATTTCCTGTCTGTCTCTGGTGAGCAAACCACGCCAATGTTTGAAGGAAGGTGGAAGAGTGGCAAAAAAGAGATAAATAAGAATTTCCTGGGGAATGATGAGCCCAGAACGGATCATATGGAAGTTAATGCCTTTGAATGCATCAACATGAGTTTTGGGGTCTCCTCCTTCAGAAAGAGAAAGAGTAACCATAGAGAGAAAGTGAGAAATCCGTGATCCAACTTTATTGCTGGCGTGTCTTCTTGCAAGAACAGACCACATTTGAGCAGAGGTGTGGCAAGTGTTGACCAGCTTCTTGTTAACATCATCCAATCTGGTGATGATTTCATACCTGCACCTGGTGTCATTTTTGATCCATAAAGCAAGTTGAGCTTTGATTTCAGCGTCTGAAGGTGAACCATCATTGTGAGGAACAGGGGCAGGGACTTGTCCAGAAACAATGCCAAAAAGATCCAGAACTTCAAAGTGAAGACGCATAATGTGTTCCCAGGTGTCATAGGATTCGTCAGTAAGAGGGGTGACCATAACCTTACTTGAATCCTGATTGGAGGCCATGATTTGGTCGAGTCAACAGCAAAGATTTGGAGAGAAAGAAGATGAGATGTGAAGAGGATGATCCAAAATCTGAGAGAAAAGGCTGTTTTATTGTCCAGTAAGCGGTTTTGTTGTAAGTATTCTTGAGAAAGGTGCTTTAGGCAACTGGGCCCATAACCTGTAGAAGTTTTAGCACAGAGGAAAGCTAAACACAGGTCAATCAGCAACTGTGCACCTTACAACAACAAGTAACTACAACAAAGCGTGTGCTAAAACTGGACAAAAGACTCTATTCTCCCCACACAGTGCAAAGACTGTCAGATGCGGCCAAAAGGGAAAGCAGTGGACAGGAAGAAGCAGTGGAAGGGATAAAGAGAATAGAGAGAAAGAGAAAGAAAAAGATTTGGATTTCATTGCAAAAACAAACATACCTAAACACAGGTCAATCAGCAACTGTGCACCTTACAACAACAAGTAACTACAACAAAGCGTGTGCTAAAACTATAAGGGACACAAGTGTGAGCTGCTGTGGTTAGGACTAAAAGAATCAGAGAAAAGATAACAGAAAAGAAAAGGAAAGAACCTGGACAAAAGACTCTATTCTCCCCACACAGTGCAAAGACTGTCAGATGCGGCCAAAAGGGAAAGCAGTGGACAGGAAGAAGCAGTGGAAGGGATAAAGAGAATAGAGAGAAAGAGAAAGAAAAAGATTTGGATGGGGAAAACGGAAATGGCAAAGAGAGGGCTCATTATATGACAAAGTCCACCATCCAAAACAATAGAAACTAACACGACGTCGACAAAACTACTAAACTACAATACAGAAAAAGAGACAGGTTCACATCCAAGGAAAAAGTTCCCAGCCGGGGAAAAGATTCACACTCCAGGTAAAGAAACACGTCCTCGAGGTCCAGAATCAATACATTGACTCCGGGTGGGAAAGAAATGTTGTTCTTGATGCTGGAGCTCGTATCTTTGAAGTTCCTCGGCGGAAAAGGTCAGGAAAAGAGGATATGAGCAAGGAGAATGACTTGAGACGATGGTAAGAAGCTGGAGTAAGGAATGGGTCAGGTATTAGAGGCAGAAATTTCAACACAGCTGAGTTGGCTTGGTTCTTCTTGGGACGGAGTTCAGGATGTTGAACAAAGCAATGATTGTCATCATGTCCAACATTTTGACCATGAACAGAACATGAGAGTTTGCTGCGTGCCTTGGATTTGGATGATTTTGATGATTTGGCTGAGGCAGAGTGAGCATTGACACTTGACATAGCATTGTGAAATTCATCAACAACTTTGTCATCAGCAGCGTAATCCAGGAAAGAAGATAAAACATCATCCAGATCCAGGTGATCAATTTCCTGTCTGTCTCTGGTGAGCAAACCACGCCAATGTTTGAAGGAGGGTGGAAGAGTGGCAAAGAAGAGATAAATAAGAATTTCCTGGGGAATGATGAGCCCAGAGCGGATCATATGGAAGTTAATGCCTTTGAATGCATCAACATGAGTTTTGGGGTCTCCTCCTTCAGAAAGAGAAAGAGTAACCATAGAGAGAAAGTGAGAAATCCGTGATCCAACTTTATTGCTGGCGTGTCTTCTTGCAAGAACTGACCACATTTGAGCAGAGGTGTGGCAAGTGTTGACCAGCTTCTTGTTAACATCATCCAATCTGGTGATGATTTCATACCTGTAGAAGTTTTAGCACAAAGGAAAGCTAAACACAGGTTAATCAGCAGCTGTGCACCTTACAACAACAAGTAACTACAACAAAGCGTGTGCTAAAACTGGACAAAAGACTCTATTCTCTCCACACAGTGCAAAGACTGTCAGATGCGGCCAAAAGGGAAAGCAGTGGACAGGAAGAAGCAGTGGAAGGGATAAAGATAATAGAGAGAAAGAGAAAGAAAAAGATTTTAGATTTCATTGCAAAAACAAACATACCTAAACACAGGTTAATCAGCAACTGTGCACCTTACAATAACAAGTAACTACAACAAAGCGTGTGCTAAAACTATAAGGGACACAAGTGTGAGCTGCTGTGGTTAGGACTAAGAGAATTAGAGAAAAGATAACAGAAAAGAAAAGGAAAGAACCTGGACAAAAGACTCTATTCTCCCCACACAGTGCAAAGACTGTCAGATGCGGCCAAAAGGGAAAGCAGTGGAAGGAATAAAGAGAATAGAAAGAAAGAGAAAGAAAAAGATTTGGATGGGCAAAACGGAAATGGCAAATAGAGGGCTCATTATATGACTGTTGAAATTTCTGCCTCTAATACCTGACCCATTCCTTACTCCAGCTTCTTACCATCGTCTCAAGTCATTCTCCTTGCTCATATCCTCTTTTCCTGACCTTTTCCGCCGAGGAACTTCAAAGATACGAGCTCCAGCATCAAGAACAACATTTCTTTCCCACCCGGAGTCAATGTATTGATTCTGGACCTCGAGGACGTGTTTCTTTACCTGGAGTGTGAATCTTTTCCCCGGCTGGGAACTTTTTCCTTGGATGTGAACCTGTCTCTTTTTCTGTATTGTAGTTTAGTAGTTTTGTCGACGTCGTGTTAGTTTCTATTGTTTTGGATGGTGGACTTTGTCATATAATGAGCCCTCTCTTTGCCATTTCCGTTTTCCCCATCCAAATCTTTTTCTTTCTCTTTCTCTCTATTCTCTTTATCCCTTCCACTGCTTCTTCCTGTCCACTGCTTTCCCTTTTGGCCGCATCTGACAGTCTTTGCACTGTGTGGGGAGAATAGAGTCTTTTGTCCAGGTTCTTTCCTTTTCTTTTCTGTTATCTTTTCTCTGATTCTTTTAGTCCTAACCACAGCAGCTCACACTTGTGTCCCTTATAGTTTTAGCACACGCTTTGTTGTAGTTACTTGTTGTTGTAAGGTGCACAGTTGCTGATTGACCTGTGTTTAGGTATGTTTGTTTTTGCAATGAAATCCAAATCTTTTTCTTTCTCTTTCTCTCTATTCTCTTTATCCCTTCCACTGCTTCTTCCTGTCCACTGCTTTCCCTTTTGGCCGCATCTGACAGTCTTTGCACTGTGTGGGGAGAATAGAGTCTTTTGTCCAGTTTTAGCACACGCTTTGTTGTAGTTACTTGTTGTTGTAAGGTGCACAGTTGCTGATTGACCTGTGTTTAGCTTTCCTCTGTGCTAAAACTTCTACAATGACAAAGTCCACCATCCAAAACAATAGAAACTAACACGACGTCAACAAAACTACTAAACTACAATACAGAAAAAGAGACAGGTTCACATCCAAGGAAAAAGTTCTCAGCCGGGGAAAAGATTCACACTCCAGGTAAAGAAACACTTCCTCAAGGTCCAGAATCAATACATTGACTCCGGGTGGGAAAGAAATGTTGTTCTTGATGCTGGAGCTCGTATCTTTGAAGTTCCTTGGCGGAAAAGGTCAGGAAAAGAGGATATGAGCAAGGAGAATGACTTGAGACAATGGTAAGAAGCTGGAGTAAGGAACGGGTCAGGTATTAGAGGCAGAAATTTCAACATATTTTAGATATATGATCAATTATCAGGATTATTAATCAACTGAAATAATGAAAATATAATACTTATCAGGACACAAAATCAACTGGAATAATTATTGAAATTTTTAATTGATCAATTTAATTTAGATATTGATATTTTATTACCAGGATTTAAATAAATCAATTGAAAGAGCAAAATAATTTGATTATTATCAGGACAAAGAGTCAACTGAAATAATTAACACAATTCTTAATAAATTAAAAATTTATATATTGATATAATTATCAGGACTAAGAGTCAAATGAAAAATTTAATTGCCAGGACTTAATGTCAACTGAAATAATTTAATATAATTTATTCAATTAATTTTATATATCTATTATTTTACTTCCAGGACAATTTTTTGTTGAAATTTCTGCCTCTAATACCTGACCCATTCATTACTCCAGCTTCTTACCATTGTCTCAAGTCATTCTTGTTGAAATTTCTGCCTCTAATACCTGACCCATTCCTTACTCCAGCTTCTTCCCATCGTCTCAAGTCATTCTCCTTGCTCATATCCTCTTTTCCTGACCTTTTCCGCCGAGGAACTTCAAAGATACGAGCTCCAGCATCAAGAACAACATTTCTTTCCCACCCGGAGTCAATGTATTGATTCTGGACCTCGAGGACGTGTTTCTTTACCTGGAGTGTGAATCTTTTCCCCGGCTGAGAACTTTTTCCTTGGATGTGAACCTGTCTCTTTTTCTGTATTGTAGTTTAGTAGTTTTGTCGACGTCGTGTTAGTTTCTATTGTTTTGGATGGTGGACTTTGTCATATAATGAGGCCTCTCTTTGCCATTTCCGTTTTCCCCATCCAAATCTTTTTCTTTCTCTTTTTCTCTATTCTCTTTATCCCTTCCACTGCTTCTTCCTGTCCACTGCTTTCCCTTTTGGCCGCATCTGACAGTCTTTGCACTGTGTGGGGAGAATAGAGTCTTTTGTCCAGGTTCTTTCCTTTTCTTTTCTGTTATCTTTTCTCTGATTCTTTTAGTCCTAACCACAGCAGCTCACACTTGTGTCCCTTATAGTTTTAGCACACGCTTTGTTGTAGTTACTTGTTGTTGTAAGGTGCACAGTTGCTGATTGACCTGTGTTTAGGTATGTTTGTTTTTGCAATGAAATCCAAATCTTTTTCTTTCTCTTTTTCTCTATTCTCTTTATCCCTTCCACTGCTTCTTCCTGTCCACTGCTTTCCCTTTTGGCCGCATCTGACAGTCTTTGCACTGTGTGGGGAGAATAGAGTCTTTTGTCCAGTTTTAGCACACGCTTTGTTGTAGTTACTTGTTGTTGTAAGGTGCACAGTTGCTGATTGACCTGTGTTTAGCTTTCCTTTGTGCTAAAACTTCTACAGGTTATGGGCCCAGTTGCCTAAAGCACCTCTCTCAAGAATACTTACAACAAAACCGCTTACTGGACAATAAAACAGCCTTTTCTCTCAGATTTTGGATCATCCTCTTCACATCTCATCTTCTTTCTCTCCAAATCTTTGCTGTTGACTCGACCAAATCATGGCCTCCAATCAGGATTCAAGTAAGGTTATGGTCACCCCTCTCACTGACGAATCCTATGACACCTGGGAACACATTATGCGTCTTCACTTTGAAGTTCTGGATCTTTTTGGCATTGTTTCTGGACAAGTCCCTGCCCCTGTTCCTCACAATGATGGTTCACCTTCAGACGCTGAAATCAAAGCTCAACTTGCTTTATGGATCAAAAATGACACCAGGTGCAGGTATGAAATCATCACCAGACTGGATGATGTTAACAAGAAGCTGGTCAACACTTGCCACACCTCTGCTCAAATGTGGTCTGTTCTTGCAAGAAGACACGCCAGCAATAAAGTTGGATCACGGATTTCTCACTTTCTCTCTATGGTTACTCTTTCTCTTTCTGAAGGAGGAGACCCCAAAACTCATGTTGATGCATTCAAAGGCATTAACTTCCATATGATCCGTTCTGGGCTCATCATTCCCCAGGAAATTCTTATTTATCTCTTTTTTGCCACTCTTCCACCCTCCTTCAAACATTGGCGTGGTTTGCTCACCAGAGACAGACAGGAAATGTTGAAATTTCTGCCTCTAATACCTGACCCATTCCTTACTCCAGCTTCTTACCATCGTCTCAAGTCATTCTCCTTGCTCATATCCTCTTTTCCTGACCTTTTCCGCCGAGGAACTTCAAAGATACGAGCTCCAGCATCAAGAACAACATTTCTTTCCCACCCGGAGTCAATGTATTGATTCTGGACCTCGAGGACGTGTTTCTTTACCTGGAGTGTGAATCTTTTCCCCGGCTGGGAACTTTTTCCTTGGATGTGAACCTGTCTCTTTTTCTGTATTGTAGTTTAGTAGTTTTGTCGACGTCGTGTTAGTTTCTATTGTTTTGGATGGTGGACTTTGTCATATAATGAGCCCTCTCTTTGCCATTTCCGTTTTCCCCATCCAAATCTTTTTCTTTCTCTTTCTCTCTATTCTCTTTATCCCTTCCACTGCTTCTTCCTGTCCACTGCTTTCCCTTTTGGCCGCATCTGACAGTCTTTGCACTGTGTGGGGAGAATAGAGTCTTTTGTCCAGGTTCTTTCCTTTTCTTTTCTGTTATCTTTTCTCTGATTCTTTTAGTCCTAACCACAGCAGCTCACACTTGTGTCCCTTATAGTTTTAGCACACGCTTTGTTGTAGTTACTTGTTGTTGTAAGGTGCACAGTTGCTGATTGACCTGTGTTTAGGTATGTTTGTTTTTGCAATGAAATCCAAATCTTTTTCTTTCTCTTTCTCTCTATTCTCTTTATCCCTTCCACTGCTTCTTCCTGTCCACTGCTTTCCCTTTTGGCCGCATCTGACAGTCTTTGCACTGTGTGGGGAGAATAGAGTCTTTTGTCCAGTTTTAGCACACGCTTTGTTGTAGTTACTTGTTGTTGTAAGGTGCACAGTTGCTGATTGACCTGTGTTTAGCTTTCCTCTGTGCTAAAACTTCTACAATGACAAAGTCCACCATCCAAAACAATAGAAACTAACACGACGTCAACAAAACTACTAAACTACAATACAGAAAAAGAGACAGGTTCACATCCAAGGAAAAAGTTCTCAGCCGGGGAAAAGATTCACACTCCAGGTAAAGAAACACTTCCTCAAGGTCCAGAATCAATACATTGACTCCGGGTGGGAAAGAAATGTTGTTCTTGATGCTGGAGCTCGTATCTTTGAAGTTCCTTGGCGGAAAAGGTCAGGAAAAGAGGATATGAGCAAGGAGAATGACTTGAGACAATGGTAAGAAGCTGGAGTAAGGAACGGGTCAGGTATTAGAGGCAGAAATTTCAACATATTTTAGATATATGATCAATTATCAGGATTATTAATCAACTGAAATAATGAAAATATAATACTTATCAGGACACAAAATCAACTGGAATAATTATTGAAATTTTTAATTGATCAATTTAATTTAGATATTGATATTTTATTACCAGGATTTAAATAAATCAATTGAAAGAGCAAAATAATTTGATTATTATCAGGACAAAGAGTCAACTGAAATAATTAACACAATTCTTAATAAATTAAAAATTTATATATTGATATAATTATCAGGACTAAGAGTCAAATGAAAAATTTAATTGCCAGGACTTAATGTCAACTGAAATAATTTAATATAATTTATTCAATTAATTTTATATATCTATTATTTTACTTCCAGGACAATTTTTTGTTGAAATTTCTGCCTCTAATACCTGACCCATTCATTACTCCAGCTTCTTACCATTGTCTCAAGTCATTCTTGTTGAAATTTCTGCCTCTAATACCTGACCCATTCCTTACTCCAGCTTCTTCCCATCGTCTCAAGTCATTCTCCTTGCTCATATCCTCTTTTCCTGACCTTTTCCGCCGAGGAACTTCAAAGATACGAGCTCCAGCATCAAGAACAACATTTCTTTCCCACCCGGAGTCAATGTATTGATTCTGGACCTCGAGGACGTGTTTCTTTACCTGGAGTGTGAATCTTTTCCCCGGCTGAGAACTTTTTCCTTGGATGTGAACCTGTCTCTTTTTCTGTATTGTAGTTTAGTAGTTTTGTCGACGTCGTGTTAGTTTCTATTGTTTTGGATGGTGGACTTTGTCATATAATGAGGCCTCTCTTTGCCATTTCCGTTTTCCCCATCCAAATCTTTTTCTTTCTCTTTTTCTCTATTCTCTTTATCCCTTCCACTGCTTCTTCCTGTCCACTGCTTTCCCTTTTGGCCGCATCTGACAGTCTTTGCACTGTGTGGGGAGAATAGAGTCTTTTGTCCAGGTTCTTTCCTTTTCTTTTCTGTTATCTTTTCTCTGATTCTTTTAGTCCTAACCACAGCAGCTCACACTTGTGTCCCTTATAGTTTTAGCACACGCTTTGTTGTAGTTACTTGTTGTTGTAAGGTGCACAGTTGCTGATTGACCTGTGTTTAGGTATGTTTGTTTTTGCAATGAAATCCAAATCTTTTTCTTTCTCTTTTTCTCTATTCTCTTTATCCCTTCCACTGCTTCTTCCTGTCCACTGCTTTCCCTTTTGGCCGCATCTGACAGTCTTTGCACTGTGTGGGGAGAATAGAGTCTTTTGTCCAGTTTTAGCACACGCTTTGTTGTAGTTACTTGTTGTTGTAAGGTGCACAGTTGCTGATTGACCTGTGTTTAGCTTTCCTTTGTGCTAAAACTTCTACAGGTTATGGGCCCAGTTGCCTAAAGCACCTCTCTCAAGAATACTTACAACAAAACCGCTTACTGGACAATAAAACAGCCTTTTCTCTCAGATTTTGGATCATCCTCTTCACATCTCATCTTCTTTCTCTCCAAATCTTTGCTGTTGACTCGACCAAATCATGGCCTCCAATCAGGATTCAAGTAAGGTTATGGTCACCCCTCTCACTGACGAATCCTATGACACCTGGGAACACATTATGCGTCTTCACTTTGAAGTTCTGGATCTTTTTGGCATTGTTTCTGGACAAGTCCCTGCCCCTGTTCCTCACAATGATGGTTCACCTTCAGACGCTGAAATCAAAGCTCAACTTGCTTTATGGATCAAAAATGACACCAGGTGCAGGTATGAAATCATCACCAGACTGGATGATGTTAACAAGAAGCTGGTCAACACTTGCCACACCTCTGCTCAAATGTGGTCTGTTCTTGCAAGAAGACACGCCAGCAATAAAGTTGGATCACGGATTTCTCACTTTCTCTCTATGGTTACTCTTTCTCTTTCTGAAGGAGGAGACCCCAAAACTCATGTTGATGCATTCAAAGGCATTAACTTCCATATGATCCGTTCTGGGCTCATCATTCCCCAGGAAATTCTTATTTATCTCTTTTTTGCCACTCTTCCACCCTCCTTCAAACATTGGCGTGGTTTGCTCACCAGAGACAGACAGGAAATGTTGAAATTTCTGCCTCTAATACCTGACCCATTCCTTACTCCAGCTTCTTACCATCGTCTCAAGTCATTCTCCTTGCTCATATCCTCTTTTCCTGACCTTTTCCGCCGAGGAACTTCAAAGATACGAGCTCCAGCATCAAGAACAACATTTCTTTCCCACCCGGAGTCAATGTATTGATTCTGGACCTCGAGGACGTGTTTCTTTACCTGGAGTGTGAATCTTTTCCCCGGCTGGGAACTTTTTCCTTGGATGTGAACCTGTCTCTTTTTCTGTATTGTAGTTTAGTAGTTTTGTCGACGTCGTGTTAGTTTCTATTGTTTTGGATGGTGGACTTTGTCATATAATGAGCCCTCTCTTTGCCATTTCCGTTTTCCCCATCCAAATCTTTTTCTTTCTCTTTCTCTCTATTCTCTTTATCCCTTCCACTGCTTCTTCCTGTCCACTGCTTTCCCTTTTGGCCGCATCTGACAGTCTTTGCACTGTGTGGGGAGAATAGAGTCTTTTGTCCAGGTTCTTTCCTTTTCTTTTCTGTTATCTTTTCTCTGATTCTTTTAGTCCTAACCACAGCAGCTCACACTTGTGTCCCTTATAGTTTTAGCACACGCTTTGTTGTAGTTACTTGTTGTTGTAAGGTGCACAGTTGCTGATTGACCTGTGTTTAGGTATGTTTGTTTTTGCAATGAAATCCAAATCTTTTTCTTTCTCTTTCTCTCTATTCTCTTTATCCCTTCCACTGCTTCTTCCTGTCCACTGCTTTCCCTTTTGGCCGCATCTGACAGTCTTTGCACTGTGTGGGGAGAATAGAGTCTTTTGTCCAGTTTTAGCACACGCTTTGTTGTAGTTACTTGTTGTTGTAAGGTGCACAGTTGCTGATTGACCTGTGTTTAGCTTTCCTCTGTGCTAAAACTTCTACAGGTTATGGGCCCAGTTGCCTAAAGCACCTTTCTCAAGAATACTTACAACAAAACCGCTTACTGGACAATAAAACAGCCTTTTCTCTCAGATTTTGGATCATCCTCTTCACATCTCATCTTCTTTCTCTCCAAATCTTTGCTGTTGACTCGACCAAATCATGGCCTCCAATCAGGATTCAAGTAAGGTTATGGTCACCCCTCTTACTGACGAATCCTATGACACCTGGGAACACATTATGCGTCTTCACTTTGAAGTTCTGGATCTTTTTGGCATTGTTTCTGGACAAGTCCCTGCCCCTGTTCCTCACAATGATGGTTCACCTTCAGACGCTGAAATCAAAGCTCAACTTGCTTTATGGATCAAAAATGACACCAGGTGCAGGTATGAAATCATCACCAGATTGGATGATGTTAACAAGAAGCTGGTCAACACTTGCCACACCTCTGCTCAAATGTGGTCTGTTCTTGCAAGAAGACACGCCAGCAATAAAGTTGGATCACGGATTTCTCACTTTCTCTCTATGGTTACTCTTTCTCTTTCTGAAGGAGGAGACCCCAAAACTCATGTTGATGCATTCAAAGGCATTAACTTCCATATGATCCGTTCTGGGCTCATCATTCCCCAGGAAATTCTTATTTATCTCTTTTTTGCCACTCTTCCACCTTCCTTCAAACATTGGCGTGGTTTGCTCACCAGAGACAGACAGGAAATTGATCACCTGCATCTGGATGATGTTTTATCTTCTTTCCTGGATTACGCTGCTGATGACAAAGTTGTTGATGAATTTCACAATGCTATGTCAAATGTCAATGCTCACTCTGCCTCAGCCAAATCATCAAAATCATCCAAATCCAAGGCACGCAGCAAACTCTCATGTTCTGTTCATGGTCAAAATGTTGGACATGATGACAATCATTGCTTTGTTCAACATCCTGAATTGCGTCCCAAGAAGAACCAAGCCAACTCAGCTGCCCCATCAAAGGACAATTCCAACAAAGCAACTCCTGTTCCCCCTCCTCAGGAAGAACAACCTGATGTCACGGCCAATTGTGCTTTTGTCTTCCCTTCTGATGAAGAATTTCTTTTTACAGCTGTTGCCTGCTTGTCTGAAAAATCAAATTCTGACTGCATTATCAACGCTTCTGCTTCCATGGCTTCTCATTCCTCAAACCTTTCTCCAATTA
Source organism: Hemileia vastatrix (assembly GCA_030280995.1). Taxonomy (NCBI): domain Eukaryota; kingdom Fungi; phylum Basidiomycota; class Pucciniomycetes; order Pucciniales; family Zaghouaniaceae; genus Hemileia; species Hemileia vastatrix. Next base: position 13,278,737 of record JASXTE010000007.1, read on the forward strand.
TTGATTCTGGGGCCAGCTGTCATATGTTTAACAACAGAGACAGTTTCATCACCTTTCAACCTGTCAACATTCGAATTCAACTTGCTGGTATTGGGAAATCAATCTATGCAACTGGAAAAGGAACTGTTGCTGCTTCTGGAGGAATGGAAGGAAAAGTTTTCTTTTCTGATGCTCTTTATGTCCCTGATCTTGGAAGGAATCTCATCTCCCTGGGACGTCTTTGGAGAACTGGTTGTCTTCTCATCCCTGCACCAGTTAATCCTACATCAAACTTCATTATTTCACGTAATGGAAAGAATTATATGGGAGGAGTCATCTCCAATTCATTATTTGAAGTTTCTGTGGTTCCACAAGGCATGTCTCCCCCTAATTCCTCAGCTCTTTATGCAAAAGCTTCAAGTCAGTCTCTAACTCTCTGGCACAACAGATTAGGACATCCATACGCCCCATATATTCAAAAACTTTTTAATGGAATGGCATCTGATGTATCTAGTTCTAGTTTGTCTGATTCTGAAATGCATTTTTGTGAACCGTGTGTGTTGGGTAAACAAACCCATGCTTCCTTTCCTGGCCAGTTGCCTGTTGCCAAAAATCCTCTTGAAGTTATCCACACGGATTTATCTGGGAAAATTCAACCTCCTTCTTTTGATGGTTCTCAGTATTACCTTAAGTTCACTGATCAGGCCACTTCATACCGTCATGTTTACCTTCTTTCCTCAAAAGCCCAAGTATTCAAATATTTCTTGGAATACAAGGCATCTGTAGAGCTGCAATCTGGCTTCAAAATCAAAAAGCTTGTTTGTGACGGTGGTGGTGAGTATATCAACTCTAGTCTGGTCAACTTTCTTAAACAACATGGCATTGCTCTTCAAGTTACGGCTCCTTACACTCCCCAACAAAATCCAATTTCTGAGAGAGGAAACCGTATTACCACTGAAAAATCCAAAACCATGATGTTTCATTCTAATGCACCAATTCACCTATGGTCTGAAGCAGTTAAAACAGCAGTATATCTTGAAAACAGATTACCAACCAAAGCTCTTCAAAACAAATCAACTCCTTTTGAAGCCTGGAATAAATCCAAACCCAGAGTCTCACACCTCAGAGTTTTTGGTTGTGCTTGCTATGCTTTTCTTGATAAACATCAACGTCCTGGAAAGTTTTCAGCTAATGCCAGAAAGTGTGTCATGCTTGGATATGAAGTTGGAACAACAAATTATCGTGTTTGGGATCTTGAGCTTAAAAAGATTGTTATTGCCAAATCTGTGGCCTTCAATGAAAATTTCTTCCCCTTTCTTGACTCCAGATTTAAGCGCCCTCAATGGTCACAACTGATGAAGCAAATTCCAGATCAAATTCATGACAGTCAACCACTTCCAACACCTGGACTTTCCTTTTCTCCAGCTCAATCTCCTTCTGAGTCTCCAACTCATGATCCATCCTCAGGAAACATTTCTGATTCACATTCTGAAGATAATTCTCCTTCTTCTTCTTCTTCCTCTGATTTTCACATGTCCGGCACACCTTCTAATTCAACTCCTTGTCCTTCACCTGGCCACTTAACAAGATTACCTCATTCCAATGTCCCAGATGAAGAAGGTTCCAGTCAATCTGATCCATCATATTCATCAATTGAGCCAGACAATCCAGCAGATCCTGATTATGTTCCCTCATCACAATCCCCCAGTTATTCTGACAACTCTTCAGCTGAAACATCCACTCCTGAACATTTACGTCAGATTTATTATGATCATTATCAACATGATTCCTACTCTGATTCTCCTGACCCTCTTGGGTTATATGCAGCAAATGCCTTTGCTTTCTCTCTAGAAGCTCCCTTGCTAGCTCATGAAATTCCTGAACCCCAGTGTTATAAGCAAGCAATCTATTCCAAATATTCAGCAGAATGGGCAGAGGCTGTGAAACATGAACATCAAGCACTTCAGCGTTGTAACACTTGGAAAATTGTCCCCAGGCCTGAAAAAGCTAATGTAATTGGCTGCAGGTGGGTTTTCAGGGTTAAACCTAATGCTGATGGTGGTGTTTCCAAGTTCAAAGCCCGTTGTGTAGCAAAAGGATATTCTCAAATCCTAGGAATAGATTTTCATGAAACTTTTGCACCCACTGGACGGATCACTTCTCTCAGGACCATTCTTTCTTTAGCAGCTTATTTTGACTGGGATGTTCATCAAATGGATGTAGTGGCAGCTTTTCTCCAGGGAAACTTAAATGAAACTGTTTATATGGAACAACCTGAAGGAACACTAACTGCTGGAAATGAAGGTAAAGTTTGCCAATTGTTGCGTCCTCTTTATGGCATCAAACAAGCTCCCTTTTGCTGGAATTCACGTATAAATGACTACTTGTGCAAGCTCAACTTCTCCCCCCTTAAGTGTGATCAGTGTGTGTATGTTTGGAGAAACAAATCACAAATCTGTATCATTTATCTTCATGTTGATGATATGGTCATTACTGGTAATCATTTTCTTTGGTTCAAAGACAAAATCAAAACTGAATTTGAGATGGATGATCTTGGTCCTGCCACTTGGATTTTGGGAATGCGTCTCACCAGGAACAGAACAGCACGTACTCTTTCTTTATCACAAGATTCTTATGCTGAAAAAGTTTTGTCCAACTGGAATATGGCCAACTGTAATCCCTGTCTCACTCCCTTATCCCCAAATGATTATCCTGTCAAAGCAACCAGTGAAGAAATTGCTGAATTCAATGCTCTGAAAATCAATTACCGCTCTGCTATTGGTGCACTCAACTATTTGTCTGTTGCAACAAGACCTGATCTCTCTTTTGCAGTTGGTGCATTATCTCAACATCTCATTGAACCAGGTATCAAACACTGGCTTGCTGTCAAACACACTTTCAGATATCTGCGTGCCACTTCATCATCATCTCTCACTTTTGGAGGAAAATGCCCAATTCCAAATCATCCATCACTCTGTCCTCTTATTTACTCTGACACTGATTATGCTGGGGATCCTGATACCAGGCGCTCAACTGGAGGGTATGTTGCCATACTCAATGGAGGAGCTATTTCCTGGAGTTCTAAAAAGCAGCAAGTCGTCACTATCTCTAGTACTGAAGCTGAGTTCAGAGGCATTGTGGATGCTGGATGTGAAGCAATCTGGCTGACTAAATTACTTACTTCCTTCAATATTCCTAAGTCACCTTCACCTTTAATCCTTGCTGACAATGCCAGTTCCATTTCACAATGCAAGGATTCACTCAGATACCGTCAAAGATCAAAACATGTGGACACTCAACTTTGTTGGATTACTGAAAGCATCAACAAAAATCATTTTCAGCTTCAACACATTTCAACTGAACACATGGTGGCTGATCTTCTTACAAAATCTTTAGGAAAAGTCAAGCTGTCTTATCTCCTCAAACTCATGGGTCTGGTATTAAGGGGGGGTGTTGAAATTTCTGCCTCTAATACCTGACCCATTCCTTACTCCAGCTTCTTACCATCGTCTCAAGTCATTCTCCTTGCTCATATCCTCTTTTCCTGACCTTTTCCGCCGAGGAACTTCAAAGATACGAGCTCCAGCATCAAGAACAACATTTCTTTCCCACCCGGAGTCAATGTATTGATTCTGGACCTCGAGGACGTGTTTCTTTACCTGGAGTGTGAATCTTTTCCCCGGCTGGGAACTTTTTCCTTGGATGTGAACCTGTCTCTTTTTCTGTATTGTAGTTTAGTAGTTTTGTCGACGTCGTGTTAGTTTCTATTGTTTTGGATGGTGGACTTTGTCATATAATGAGCCCTCTCTTTGCCATTTCCGTTTTCCCCATCCAAATCTTTTTCTTTCTCTTTCTCTCTATTCTCTTTATCCCTTCCACTGCTTCTTCCTGTCCACTGCTTTCCCTTTTGGCCGCATCTGACAGTCTTTGCACTGTGTGGGGAGAATAGAGTCTTTTGTCCAGGTTCTTTCCTTTTCTTTTCTGTTATCTTTTCTCTGATTCTTTTAGTCCTAACCACAGCAGCTCACACTTGTGTCCCTTATAGTTTTAGCACACGCTTTGTTGTAGTTACTTGTTGTTGTAAGGTGCACAGTTGCTGATTGACCTGTGTTTAGGTATGTTTGTTTTTGCAATGAAATCCAAATCTTTTTCTTTCTCTTTCTCTCTATTCTCTTTATCCCTTCCACTGCTTCTTCCTGTCCACTGCTTTCCCTTTTGGCCGCATCTGACAGTCTTTGCACTGTGTGGGGAGAATAGAGTCTTTTGTCCAGTTTTAGCACACGCTTTGTTGTAGTTACTTGTTGTTGTAAGGTGCACAGTTGCTGATTGACCTGTGTTTAGCTTTCCTCTGTGCTAAAACTTCTACACTAACCACAGCAGCTCACACTTGTGTCCCTTATAGTTTTAGCACACGCTTTGTTGTAGTTACTTGTTGTTGTAAGGTGCACAGTTGCTGATTGACCTGTGTTTAGGTATGTTTGTTTTTGCAATGAAATCCAAATCTTTTTCTTTCTCTTTCTCTCTATTCTCTTTATCCCTTCCACTGCTTCTTCCTGTCCACTGCTTTCCCTTTTGGCCGCATCTGACAGTCTTTGCACTGTGTGGGGAGAATAGAGTCTTTTGTCCAGTTTTAGCACACGCTTTGTTGTAGTTACTTGTTGTTGTAAGGTGCACAGTTGCTGATTGACCTGTGTTTAGCTTTCCTCTGTGCTAAAACTTCTTCAGGTTATGGGCCCAGTTGCCTAAAGCACCTTTCTCAAGAATACTTACAACAAAACCGCTTACTGGACAATAAAACAGCCTTTTCTCTCAGATTTTGGATCATCCTCTTCACATCTCATCTTCTTTCTCTCCAAATCTTTGCTGTTGACTCGACCAAATCATGGCCTCCAATCAGGATTCAAGTAAGGTTATGGTCACCCCTCTTACTGACGAATCCTATGACACCTGGGAACACATTATGCGTCTTCACTTTGAAGTTCTGGATCTTTTTGGCATTGTTTCTGGACAAGTCCCTGCCCCTGTTCCTCACAATGATGGTTCACCTTCAGACGCTGAAATCAAAGCTCAACTTGCTTTATGGATCAAAAATGACACCAGGTGCAGGTATGAAATCATCACCAGATTGGATGATGTTAACAAGAAGCTGGTCAACACTTGCCACACCTCTGCTCAAATGTGGTCTGTTCTTGCAAGAAGACACGCCAGCAATAAAGTTGGATCACGGATTTCTCACTTTCTCTCTATGGTTACTCTTTCTCTTTCTGAAGGAGGAGACCCCAAAACTCATGTTGATGCATTCAAAGGCATTAACTTCCATATGATCCGTTCTGGGCTCATCATTCCCCAGGAAATTCTTATTTATCTCTTTTTTGCCACTCTTCCACCTTCCTTCAAACATTGGCGTGGTTTGCTCACCAGAGACAGACAGGAAATTGATCACCTGCATCTGGATGATGTTTTATCTTCTTTCCTGGATTACGCTGCTGATGACAAAGTTGTTGATGAATTTCACAATGCTATGTCAAATGTCAATGCTCACTCTGCCTCAGCCAAATCATCAAAATCATCCAAATCCAAGGCACGCAGCAAACTCTCATGTTCTGTTCATGGTCAAAATGTTGGACATGATGACAATCATTGCTTTGTTCAACATCCTGAATTGCGTCCCAAGAAGAACCAAGCCAACTCAGCTGCCCCATCAAAGGACAATTCCAACAAAGCAACTCCTGTTCCCCCTCCTCAGGAAGAACAACCTGATGTCACGGCCAATTGTGCTTTTGTCTTCCCTTCTGATGAAGAATTTCTTTTTACAGCTGTTGCCTGCTTGTCTGAAAAATCAAATTCTGACTGCATTATCAACGCTTCTGCTTCCATGGCTTCTCATTCCTCAAACCTTTCTCCAATTATTGATTCTGGGGCCAGCTGTCATATGTTTAACAACAGAGACAGTTTCATCACCTTTCAACCTGTCAACATTCGAATTCAACTTGCTGGTATTGGGAAATCAATCTATGCAACTGGAAAAGGAACTGTTGCTGCTTCTGGAGGAATGGAAGGAAAAGTTTTCTTTTCTGATGCTCTTTATGTCCCTGATCTTGGAAGGAATCTCATCTCCCTGGGACGTCTTTGGAGAACTGGTTGTCTTCTCATCCCTGCACCAGTTAATCCTACATCAAACTTCATTATTTCACGTAATGGAAAGAATTATATGGGAGGAGTCATCTCCAATTCATTATTTGAAGTTTCTGTGGTTCCACAAGGCATGTCTCCCCCTAATTCCTCAGCTCTTTATGCAAAAGCTTCAAGTCAGTCTCTAACTCTCTGGCACAACAGATTAGGACATCCATACGCCCCATATATTCAAAAACTTTTTAATGGAATGGCATCTGATGTATCTAGTTCTAGTTTGTCTGATTCTGAAATGCATTTTTGTGAACCGTGTGTGTTGGGTAAACAAACCCATGCTTCCTTTCCTGGCCAGTTGCCTGTTGCCAAAAATCCTCTTGAAGTTATCCACACGGATTTATCTGGGAAAATTCAACCTCCTTCTTTTGATGGTTCTCAGTATTACCTTAAGTTCACTGATCAGGCCACTTCATACCGTCATGTTTACCTTCTTTCCTCAAAAGCCCAAGTATTCAAATATTTCTTGGAATACAAGGCATCTGTAGAGCTGCAATCTGGCTTCAAAATCAAAAAGCTTGTTTGTGACGGTGGTGGTGAGTATATCAACTCTAGTCTGGTCAACTTTCTTAAACAACATGGCATTGCTCTTCAAGTTACGGCTCCTTACACTCCCCAACAAAATCCAATTTCTGAGAGAGGAAACCGTATTACCACTGAAAAATCCAAAACCATGATGTTTCATTCTAATGCACCAATTCACCTATGGTCTGAAGCAGTTAAAACAGCAGTATATCTTGAAAACAGATTACCAACCAAAGCTCTTCAAAACAAATCAACTCCTTTTGAAGCCTGGAATAAATCCAAACCCAGAGTCTCACACCTCAGAGTTTTTGGTTGTGCTTGCTATGCTTTTCTTGATAAACATCAACGTCCTGGAAAGTTTTCAGCTAATGCCAGAAAGTGTGTCATGCTTGGATATGAAGTTGGAACAACAAATTATCGTGTTTGGGATCTTGAGCTTAAAAAGATTGTTATTGCCAAATCTGTGGCCTTCAATGAAAATTTCTTCCCCTTTCTTGACTCCAGATTTAAGCGCCCTCAATGGTCACAACTGATGAAGCAAATTCCAGATCAAATTCATGACAGTCAACCACTTCCAACACCTGGACTTTCCTTTTCTCCAGCTCAATCTCCTTCTGAGTCTCCAACTCATGATCCATCCTCAGGAAACATTTCTGATTCACATTCTGAAGATAATTCTCCTTCTTCTTCTTCTTCCTCTGATTTTCACATGTCCGGCACACCTTCTAATTCAACTCCTTGTCCTTCACCTGGCCACTTAACAAGATTACCTCATTCCAATGTCCCAGATGAAGAAGGTTCCAGTCAATCTGATCCATCATATTCATCAATTGAGCCAGACAATCCAGCAGATCCTGATTATGTTCCCTCATCACAATCCCCCAGTTATTCTGACAACTCTTCAGCTGAAACATCCACTCCTGAACATTTACGTCAGATTTATTATGATCATTATCAACATGATTCCTACTCTGATTCTCCTGACCCTCTTGGGTTATATGCAGCAAATGCCTTTGCTTTCTCTCTAGAAGCTCCCTTGCTAGCTCATGAAATTCCTGAACCCCAGTGTTATAAGCAAGCAATCTATTCCAAATATTCAGCAGAATGGGCAGAGGCTGTGAAACATGAACATCAAGCACTTCAGCGTTGTAACACTTGGAAAATTGTCCCCAGGCCTGAAAAAGCTAATGTAATTGGCTGCAGGTGGGTTTTCAGGGTTAAACCTAATGCTGATGGTGGTGTTTCCAAGTTCAAAGCCCGTTGTGTAGCAAAAGGATATTCTCAAATCCTAGGAATAGATTTTCATGAAACTTTTGCACCCACTGGACGGATCACTTCTCTCAGGACCATTCTTTCTTTAGCAGCTTATTTTGACTGGGATGTTCATCAAATGGATGTAGTGGCAGCTTTTCTCCAGGGAAACTTAAATGAAACTGTTTATATGGAACAACCTGAAGGAACACTAACTGCTGGAAATGAAGGTAAAGTTTGCCAATTGTTGCGTCCTCTTTATGGCATCAAACAAGCTCCCTTTTGCTGGAATTCACGTATAAATGACTACTTGTGCAAGCTCAACTTCTCCCCCCTTAAGTGTGATCAGTGTGTGTATGTTTGGAGAAACAAATCACAAATCTGTATCATTTATCTTCATGTTGATGATATGGTCATTACTGGTAATCATTTTCTTTGGTTCAAAGACAAAATCAAAACTGAATTTGAGATGGATGATCTTGGTCCTGCCACTTGGATTTTGGGAATGCGTCTCACCAGGAACAGAACAGCACGTACTCTTTCTTTATCACAAGATTCTTATGCTGAAAAAGTTTTGTCCAACTGGAATATGGCCAACTGTAATCCCTGTCTCACTCCCTTATCCCCAAATGATTATCCTGTCAAAGCAACCAGTGAAGAAATTGCTGAATTCAATGCTCTGAAAATCAATTACCGCTCTGCTATTGGTGCACTCAACTATTTGTCTGTTGCAACAAGACCTGATCTCTCTTTTGCAGTTGGTGCATTATCTCAACATCTCATTGAACCAGGTATCAAACACTGGCTTGCTGTCAAACACACTTTCAGATATCTGCGTGCCACTTCATCATCATCTCTCACTTTTGGAGGAAAATGCCCAATTCCAAATCATCCATCACTCTGTCCTCTTATTTACTCTGACACTGATTATGCTGGGGATCCTGATACCAGGCGCTCAACTGGAGGGTATGTTGCCATACTCAATGGAGGAGCTATTTCCTGGAGTTCTAAAAAGCAGCAAGTCGTCACTATCTCTAGTACTGAAGCTGAGTTCAGAGGCATTGTGGATGCTGGATGTGAAGCAATCTGGCTGACTAAATTACTTACTTCCTTCAATATTCCTAAGTCACCTTCACCTTTAATCCTTGCTGACAATGCCAGTTCCATTTCACAATGCAAGGATTCACTCAGATACCGTCAAAGATCAAAACATGTGGACACTCAACTTTGTTGGATTACTGAAAGCATCAACAAAAATCATTTTCAGCTTCAACACATTTCAACTGAACACATGGTGGCTGATCTTCTTACAAAATCTTTAGGAAAAGTCAAGCTGTCTTATCTCCTCAAACTCATGGGTCTGGTATTAAGGGGGGGTGTTGAAATTTCTGCCTCTAATACCTGACCCATTCCTTACTCCAGCTTCTTACCATCGTCTCAAGTCATTCTCCTTGCTCATATCCTCTTTTCCTGACCTTTTCCGCCGAGGAACTTCAAAGATACGAGCTCCAGCATCAAGAACAACATTTCTTTCCCACCCGGAGTCAATGTATTGATTCTGGACCTCGAGGACGTGTTTCTTTACCTGGAGTGTGAATCTTTTCCCCGGCTGGGAACTTTTTCCTTGGATGTGAACCTGTCTCTTTTTCTGTATTGTAGTTTAGTAGTTTTGTCGACGTCGTGTTAGTTTCTGTAGAAGTTTTAGCACAGAGGAAAGCTAAACACAGGTCAATCAGCAACTGTGCACCTTACAACAACAAGTAACTACAACAAAGCGTGTGCTAAAACTGGACAAAAGACTCTATTCTCCCCACACAGTGCAAAGACTGTCAGATGCGGCCAAAAGGGAAAGCAGTGGACAGGAAGAAGCAGTGGAAGGGATAAAGAGAATAGAGAGAAAGAGAAAGAAAAAGATTTGGATGTCATTGCAAAAACAAACATACCTAAACACAGGTCAATCAGCAACTGTGCACCTTACAACAACAAGTAACTACAACAAAGCGTGTGCTAAAACTATAAGGGACACAAGTGTGAGCTGCTGTGGTTAGGACTAAAAGAATCAGAGAAAAGATAACAGAAAAGAAAAGGAAAGAACCTGGACAAAAGACTCTATTCTCCCCACACAGTGCAAAGACTGTCAGATGCGGCCAAAAGGGAAAGCAGTGGACAGGAAGAAGCAGTGGAAGGGATAAAGAGAATAGAGAGAAAGAGAAAGAAAAAGATTTGGATGGGGAAAACGGAAATGGCAAAGAGAGGGCTCATTATATGACAAAGTCCACCATCCAAAACAATAGAAACTAACACGACGTCGACAAAACTACTAAACTACAATACAGAAAAAGAGACAGGTTCACATCCAAGGAAAAAGTTCCCAGCCGGGGAAAAGATTCACACTCCAGGTAAAGAAACACGTCCTCGAGGTCCAGAATCAATACATTGACTCCGGGTGGGAAAGAAATGTTGTTCTTGATGCTGGAGCTCGTATCTTTGAAGTTCCTCGGCGGAAAAGGTCAGGAAAAGAGGATATGAGCAAGGAGAATGACTTGAGACGATGGTAAGAAGCTGGAGTAAGGAATGGGTCAGGTATTAGAGGCAGAAATTTCAACACCCCCCCTTAATACCAGACCCATGAGTTTGAGGAGATAAGACAGCTTGACTTTTCCTAAAGATTTTGTAAGAAGATCAGCCACCATGTGTTCAGTTGAAATGTGTTGAAGCTGAAAATGATTTTTGTTGATGCTTTCAGTAATCCAACAAAGTTGAGTGTCCACATGTTTTGATCTTTGACGGTATCTGAGTGAATCCTTGCATTGTGAAATGGAACTGGCATTGTCAGCAAGGATTAAAGGTGAAGGTGACTTAGGAATATTGAAGGAAGTAAGTAATTTAGTCAGCCAGATTGCTTCACATCCAGCATCCACAATGCCTCTGAACTCAGCTTCAGTACTAGAGATAGTGACGACTTGCTGCTTTTTAGAACTCCAGGAAATAGCTCCTCCATTGAGTATGGCAACATACCCTCCAGTTGAGCGCCTGGTATCAGGATCCCCAGCATAATCAGTGTCAGAGTAAATAAGAGGACAGAGTGATGGATGATTTGGAATTGGGCATTTTCCTCCAAAAGTGAGAGATGATGATGAAGTGGCACGCAGATATCTGAAAGTGTGTTTGACAGCAAGCCAGTGTTTGATACCTGGTTCAATGAGATGTTGAGATAATGCACCAACTGCAAAAGAGAGATCAGGTCTTGTTGCAACAGACAAATAGTTGAGTGCACCAATAGCAGAGCGGTAATTGATTTTCAGAGCATTGAATTCAGCAATTTCTTCACTGGTTGCTTTGACAGGATAATCATTTGGGGATAAGGGAGTGAGACAGGGATTACAGTTGGCCATATTCCAGTTGGACAAAACTTTTTCAGCATAAGAATCTTGTGATAAAGAAAGAGTACGTGCTGTTCTGTTCCTGGTGAGACGCATTCCCAAAATCCAAGTGGCAGGACCAAGATCATCCATCTCAAATTCAGTTTTGATTTTGTCTTTGAACCAAAGAAAATGATTACCAGTAATGACCATATCATCAACATGAAGATAAATGATACAGATTTGTGATTTGTTTCTCCAAACATACACACACTGATCACACTTAAGGGGGGAGAAGTTGAGCTTGCACAAGTAGTCATTTATACGTGAATTCCAGCAAAAGGGAGCTTGTTTGATGCCATAAAGAGGACGCAACAATTGGCAAACTTTACCTTCATTTCCAGCAGTTAGTGTTCCTTCAGGTTGTTCCATATAAACAGTTTCATTTAAGTTTCCCTGGAGAAAAGCTGCCACTACATCCATTTGATGAACATCCCAGTCAAAATAAGCTGCTAAAGAAAGAATGGTCCTGAGAGAAGTGATCCGTCCAGTGGGTGCAAAAGTTTCATGAAAATCTATTCCTAGGATTTGAGAATATCCTTTTGCTACACAACGGGCTTTGAACTTGGAAACACCACCATCAGCATTAGGTTTAACCCTGAAAACCCACCTGCAGCCAATTACATTAGCTTTTTCAGGCCTGGGGACAATTTTCCAAGTGTTACAACGCTGAAGTGCTTGATGTTCATGTTTCACAGCCTCTGCCCATTCTGCTGAATATTTGGAATAGATTGCTTGCTTATAACACTGGGGTTCAGGAATTTCATGAGCTAGCAAGGGAGCTTCTAGAGAGAAAGCAAAGGCATTTGCTGCATATAACCCAAGAGGGTCAGGAGAATCAGAGTAGGAATCATGTTGATAATGATCATAATAAATCTGACGTAAATGTTCAGGAGTGGATGTTTCAGCTGAAGAGTTGTCAGAATAACTGGGGGATTGTGATGAGGGAACATAATCAGGATCTGCTGGATTGTCTGGCTCAATTGATGAATATGATGGATCAGATTGACTGGAACCTTCTTCATCTGGGACATTGGAATGAGGTAATCTTGTTAAGTGGCCAGGTGAAGGACAAGGAGTTGAATTAGAAGGTGTGCCGGACATGTGAAAATCAGAGGAAGAAGAAGAAGAAGGAGAATTATCTTCAGAATGTGAATCAGAAATGTTTCCTGAGGATGGATCATGAGTTGGAGACTCAGAAGGAGATTGAGCTGGAGAAAAGGAAAGTCCAGGTGTTGGAAGTGGTTGACTGTCATGAATTTGATCTGGAATTTGCTTCATCAGTTGTGACCATTGAGGGCGCTTAAATCTGGAGTCAAGAAAGGGGAAGAAATTTTCATTGAAGGCCACAGATTTGGCAATAACAATCTTTTTAAGCTCAAGATCCCAAACACGATAATTTGTTGTTCCAACTTCATATCCAAGCATGACACACTTTCTGGCATTAGCTGAAAACTTTCCAGGACGTTGATGTTTATCAAGAAAAGCATAGCAAGCACAACCAAAAACTCTGAGGTGTGAGACTCTGGGTTTGGATTTATTCCAGGCTTCAAAAGGAGTTGATTTGTTTTGAAGAGCTTTGGTTGGTAATCTGTTTTCAAGATATACTGCTGTTTTAACTGCTTCAGACCATAGGTGAATTGGTGCATTAGAATGAAACATCATGGTTTTGGATTTTTCAGTGGTAATACGGTTTCCTCTCTCAGAAATTGGATTTTGTTGGGGAGTGTAAGGAGCCGTAACTTGAAGAGCAATGCCATGTTGTTTAAGAAAGTTGACCAGACTAGAGTTGATATACTCACCACCACCGTCACAAACAAGCTTTTTGATTTTGAAGCCAGATTGCAGCTCTACAGATGCCTTGTATTCCAAGAAATATTTGAATACTTGGGCTTTTGAGGAAAGAAGGTAAACATGACGGTATGAAGTGGCCTGATCAGTGAACTTAAGGTAATACTGAGAACCATCAAAAGAAGGAGGTTGAATTTTCCCAGATAAATCCGTGTGGATAACTTCAAGAGGATTTTTGGCAACAGGCAACTGGCCAGGAAAGGAAGCATGGGTTTGTTTACCCAACACACACGGTTCACAAAAATGCATTTCAGAATCAGACAAACTAGAACTAGATACATCAGATGCCATTCCATTAAAAAGTTTTTGAATATATGGGGCGTATGGATGTCCTAATCTGTTGTGCCAGAGAGTTAGAGACTGACTTGAAGCTTTTGCATAAAGAGCTGAGGAATTAGGGGGAGACATGCCTTGTGGAACCACAGAAACTTCAAATAATGAATTGGAGATGACTCCTCCCATATAATTCTTTCCATTACGTGAAATAATGAAGTTTGATGTAGGATTAACTGGTGCAGGGATGAGAAGACAACCAGTTCTCCAAAGACGTCCCAGGGAGATGAGATTCCTTCCAAGATCAGGGACATAAAGAGCATCAGAAAAGAAAACTTTTCCTTCCATTCCTCCAGAAGCAGCAACAGTTCCTTTTCCAGTTGCATAGATTGATTTCCCAATACCAGCAAGTTGAATTCGAATGTTGACAGGTTGAAAGGTGATGAAACTGTCTCTGTTGTTAAACATATGACAGCTGGCCCCAGAATCAATAATTGGAGAAAGGTTTGAGGAATGAGAAGCCATGGAAGCAGAAGCGTTGATAATGCAGTCAGAATTTGATTTTTCAGACAAGCAGGCAACAGCTGTAAAAAGAAATTCTTCATCAGAAGGGAAGACAAAAGCACAATTGGCCGTGACATCAGGTTGTTCTTCCTGAGGAGGGGGAACAGGAGTTGCTTTGTTGGAATTGTCCTTTGATGGGGCAGCTGAGTTGGCTTGGTTCTTCTTGGGACGCAATTCAGGATGTTGAACAAAGCAATGATTGTCATCATGTCCAACATTTTGACCATGAACAGAACATGAGAGTTTGCTGCGTGCCTTGGATTTGGATGATTTTGATGATTTGGCTGAGGCAGAGTGAGCATTGACATTTGACATAGCATTGTGAAATTCATCAACAACTTTGTCATCAGCAGCGTAATCCAGGAAAGAAGATAAAACATCATCCAGATGCAGGTGATCAATTTCCTGTCTGTCTCTGGTGAGCAAACCACGCCAATGTTTGAAGGAAGGTGGAAGAGTGGCAAAAAAGAGATAAATAAGAATTTCCTGGGGAATGATGAGCCCAGAACGGATCATATGGAAGTTAATGCCTTTGAATGCATCAACATGAGTTTTGGGGTCTCCTCCTTCAGAAAGAGAAAGAGTAACCATAGAGAGAAAGTGAGAAATCCGTGATCCAACTTTATTGCTGGCGTGTCTTCTTGCAAGAACAGACCACATTTGAGCAGAGGTGTGGCAAGTGTTGACCAGCTTCTTGTTAACATCATCCAATCTGGTGATGATTTCATACCTGCACCTGGTGTCATTTTTGATCCATAAAGCAAGTTGAGCTTTGATTTCAGCGTCTGAAGGTGAACCATCATTGTGAGGAACAGGGGCAGGGACTTGTCCAGAAACAATGCCAAAAAGATCCAGAACTTCAAAGTGAAGACGCATAATGTGTTCCCAGGTGTCATAGGATTCGTCAGTAAGAGGGGTGACCATAACCTTACTTGAATCCTGATTGGAGGCCATGATTTGGTCGAGTCAACAGCAAAGATTTGGAGAGAAAGAAGATGAGATGTGAAGAGGATGATCCAAAATCTGAGAGAAAAGGCTGTTTTATTGTCCAGTAAGCGGTTTTGTTGTAAGTATTCTTGAGAAAGGTGCTTTAGGCAACTGGGCCCATAACCTGTAGAAGTTTTAGCACAGAGGAAAGCTAAACACAGGTCAATCAGCAACTGTGCACCTTACAACAACAAGTAACTACAACAAAGCGTGTGCTAAAACTGGACAAAAGACTCTATTCTCCCCACACAGTGCAAAGACTGTCAGATGCGGCCAAAAGGGAAAGCAGTGGACAGGAAGAAGCAGTGGAAGGGATAAAGAGAATAGAGAGAAAGAGAAAGAAAAAGATTTGGATGTCATTGCAAAAACAAACATACCTAAACACAGGTCAATCAGCAACTGTGCACCTTACAACAACAAGTAACTACAACAAAGCGTGTGCTAAAACTATAAGGGACACAAGTGTGAGCTGCTGTGGTTAGGACTAAAAGAATCAGAGAAAAGATAACAGAAAAGAAAAGGAAAGAACCTGGACAAAAGACTCTATTCTCCCCACACAGTGCAAAGACTGTCAGATGCGGCCAAAAGGGAAAGCAGTGGACAGGAAGAAGCAGTGGAAGGGATAAAGAGAATAGAGAGAAAGAGAAAGAAAAAGATTTGGATGGGGAAAACGGAAATGGCAAAGAGAGGGCTCATTATATGACAAAGTCCACCATCCAAAACAATAGAAACTAACACGACGTCGACAAAACTACTAAACTACAATACAGAAAAAGAGACAGGTTCACATCCAAGGAAAAAGTTCCCAGCCGGGGAAAAGATTCACACTCCAGGTAAAGAAACACGTCCTCGAGGTCCAGAATCAATACATTGACTCCGGGTGGGAAAGAAATGTTGTTCTTGATGCTGGAGCTCGTATCTTTGAAGTTCCTCGGCGGAAAAGGTCAGGAAAAGAGGATATGAGCAAGGAGAATGACTTGAGACGATGGTAAGAAGCTGGAGTAAGGAATGGGTCAGGTATTAGAGGCAGAAATTTCAACAGTTTCTATTGTTTTGGATGGTGGACTTTGTCATATAATGAGCCCTCTCTTTGCCATTTCCGTTTTCCCCATCCAAATCTTTTTCTTTCTCTTTCTCTCTATTCTCTTTATCCCTTCCACTGCTTCTTCCTGTCCACTGCTTTCCCTTTTGGCCGCATCTGACAGTCTTTGCACTGTGTGGGGAGAATAGAGTCTTTTGTCCAGGTTCTTTCCTTTTCTTTTCTGTTATCTTTTCTCTGATTCTTTTAGTCCTAACCACAGCAGCTCACACTTGTGTCCCTTATAGTTTTAGCACACGCTTTGTTGTAGTTACTTGTTGTTGTAAGGTGCACAGTTGCTGATTGACCTGTGTTTAGGTATGTTTGTTTTTGCAATGAAATCCAAATCTTTTTCTTTCTCTTTCTCTCTATTCTCTTTATCCCTTCCACTGCTTCTTCCTGTCCACTGCTTTCCCTTTTGGCCGCATCTGACAGTCTTTGCACTGTGTGGGGAGAATAGAGTCTTTTGTCCAGTTTTAGCACACGCTTTGTTGTAGTTACTTGTTGTTGTAAGGTGCACAGTTGCTGATTGACCTGTGTTTAGCTTTCCTCTGTGCTAAAACTTCTTCAGGAAATTGATCACCTGCATCTGGATGATGTTTTATCTTCTTTCCTGGATTACGCTGCTGATGACAAAGTTGTTGATGAATTTCACAATGCTATGTCAAATGTCAATGCTCACTCTGCCTCAGCTAAATCCTCAAAATCATCCAAATCCAAGGCACGCAGCAAACTCTCATGTTCTGTTCACGGTCAAAATGTTGGACATGATGACAATCATTGCTTTGTTCAACATCCTGAACTCCGTCCCAAGAAGAACCAAGCCAACTCAGCTGCCCCATCAAAGGACAATTCCAACAAAGCAACTCCTGTTCCCCCTCCTCAGGAAGAACAACCTGATGTCACGGCCAATTGTGCTTTTGTCTTCCCTTCTGATGAAGAATTTCTTTTTACAGCTGTTGCCTGTTTGTCTGAAAAATCAAATTCTGACTGCATTATCAACGCTTCTGCTTCCATGTGTTGAAATTTCTGCCTCTAATACCTGACCCATTCCTTACTCCAGCTTCTTACCATCGTCTCAAGTCATTCTCCTTGCTCATATCCTCTTTTCCTGACCTTTTCCGCCGAGGAACTTCAAAGATACGAGCTCCAGCATCAAGAACAACATTTCTTTCCCACCCGGAGTCAATGTATTGATTCTGGACCTCGAGGACGTGTTTCTTTACCTGGAGTGTGAATCTTTTCCCCGGCTGGGAACTTTTTCCTTGGATGTGAACCTGTCTCTTTTTCTGTATTGTAGTTTAGTAGTTTTGTCGACGTCGTGTTAGTTTCTATTGTTTTGGATGGTGGACTTTGTCATATAATGAGCCCTCTCTTTGCCATTTCCGTTTTCCCCATCCAAATCTTTTTCTTTCTCTTTCTCTCTATTCTCTTTATCCCTTCCACTGCTTCTTCCTGTCCACTGCTTTCCCTTTTGGCCGCATCTGACAGTCTTTGCACTGTGTGGGGAGAATAGAGTCTTTTGTCCAGGTTCTTTCCTTTTCTTTTCTGTTATCTTTTCTCTGATTCTTTTAGTCCTAACCACAGCAGCTCACACTTGTGTCCCTTATAGTTTTAGCACACGCTTTGTTGTAGTTACTTGTTGTTGTAAGGTGCACAGTTGCTGATTGACCTGTGTTTAGGTATGTTTGTTTTTGCAATGAAATCCAAATCTTTTTCTTTCTCTTTCTCTCTATTCTCTTTATCCCTTCCACTGCTTCTTCCTGTCCACTGCTTTCCCTTTTGGCCGCATCTGACAGTCTTTGCACTGTGTGGGGAGAATAGAGTCTTTTGTCCAGTTTTAGCACACGCTTTGTTGTAGTTACTTGTTGTTGTAAGGTGCACAGTTGCTGATTGACCTGTGTTTAGCTTTCCTCTGTGCTAAAACTTCTACAGGTTATGGGCCCAGTTGCCTAAAGCACCTTTCTCAAGAATACTTACAACAAAACCGCTTACTGGACAATAAAACAGCCTTTTCTCTCAGATTTTGGATCATCCTCTTCACATCTCATCTTCTTTCTCTCCAAATCTTTGCTGTTGACTCGACCAAATCATGGCCTCCAATCAGGATTCAAGTAAGGTTATGGTCACCCCTCTTACTGACGAATCCTATGACACCTGGGAACACATTATGCGTCTTCACTTTGAAGTTCTGGATCTTTTTGGCATTGTTTCTGGACAAGTCCCTGCCCCTGTTCCTCACAATGATGGTTCACCTTCAGACGCTGAAATCAAAGCTCAACTTGCTTTATGGATCAAAAATGACACCAGGTGCAGGTATGAAATCATCACCAGATTGGATGATGTTAACAAGAAGCTGGTCAACACTTGCCACACCTCTGCTCAAATGTGGTCTGTTCTTGCAAGAAGACACGCCAGCAATAAAGTTGGATCACGGATTTCTCACTTTCTCTCTATGGTTACTCTTTCTCTTTCTGAAGGAGGAGACCCCAAAACTCATGTTGATGCATTCAAAGGCATTAACTTCCATATGATCCGTTCTGGGCTCATCATTCCCCAGGAAATTCTTATTTATCTCTTTTTTGCCACTCTTCCACCTTCCTTCAAACATTGGCGTGGTTTGCTCACCAGAGACAGACAGGAAATTGATCACCTGCATCTGGATGATGTTTTATCTTCTTTCCTGGATTACGCTGCTGATGACAAAGTTGTTGATGAATTTCACAATGCTATGTCAAATGTCAATGCTCACTCTGCCTCAGCCAAATCATCAAAATCATCCAAATCCAAGGCACGCAGCAAACTCTCATGTTCTGTTCATGGTCAAAATGTTGGACATGATGACAATCATTGCTTTGTTCAACATCCTGAATTGCGTCCCAAGAAGAACCAAGCCAACTCAGCTGCCCCATCAAAGGACAATTCCAACAAAGCAACTCCTGTTCCCCCTCCTCAGGAAGAACAACCTGATGTCACGGCCAATTGTGCTTTTGTCTTCCCTTCTGATGAAGAATTTCTTTTTACAGCTGTTGCCTGCTTGTCTGAAAAATCAAATTCTGACTGCATTATCAACGCTTCTGCTTCCATGGCTTCTCATTCCTCAAACCTTTCTCCAATTATTGATTCTGGGGCCAGCTGTCATATGTTTAACAACAGAGACAGTTTCATCACCTTTCAACCTGTCAACATTCGAATTCAACTTGCTGGTATTGGGAAATCAATCTATGCAACTGGAAAAGGAACTGTTGCTGCTTCTGGAGGAATGGAAGGAAAAGTTTTCTTTTCTGATGCTCTTTATGTCCCTGATCTTGGAAGGAATCTCATCTCCCTGGGACGTCTTTGGAGAACTGGTTGTCTTCTCATCCCTGCACCAGTTAATCCTACATCAAACTTCATTATTTCACGTAATGGAAAGAATTATATGGGAGGAGTCATCTCCAATTCATTATTTGAAGTTTCTGTGGTTCCACAAGGCATGTCTCCCCCTAATTCCTCAGCTCTTTATGCAAAAGCTTCAAGTCAGTCTCTAACTCTCTGGCACAACAGATTAGGACATCCATACGCCCCATATATTCAAAAACTTTTTAATGGAATGGCATCTGATGTATCTAGTTCTAGTTTGTCTGATTCTGAAATGCATTTTTGTGAACCGTGTGTGTTGGGTAAACAAACCCATGCTTCCTTTCCTGGCCAGTTGCCTGTTGCCAAAAATCCTCTTGAAGTTATCCACACGGATTTATCTGGGAAAATTCAACCTCCTTCTTTTGATGGTTCTCAGTATTACCTTAAGTTCACTGATCAGGCCACTTCATACCGTCATGTTTACCTTCTTTCCTCAAAAGCCCAAGTATTCAAATATTTCTTGGAATACAAGGCATCTGTAGAGCTGCAATCTGGCTTCAAAATCAAAAAGCTTGTTTGTGACGGTGGTGGTGAGTATATCAACTCTAGTCTGGTCAACTTTCTTAAACAACATGGCATTGCTCTTCAAGTTACGGCTCCTTACACTCCCCAACAAAATCCAATTTCTGAGAGAGGAAACCGTATTACCACTGAAAAATCCAAAACCATGATGTTTCATTCTAATGCACCAATTCACCTATGGTCTGAAGCAGTTAAAACAGCAGTATATCTTGAAAACAGATTACCAACCAAAGCTCTTCAAAACAAATCAACTCCTTTTGAAGCCTGGAATAAATCCAAACCCAGAGTCTCACACCTCAGAGTTTTTGGTTGTGCTTGCTATGCTTTTCTTGATAAACATCAACGTCCTGGAAAGTTTTCAGCTAATGCCAGAAAGTGTGTCATGCTTGGATATGAAGTTGGAACAACAAATTATCGTGTTTGGGATCTTGAGCTTAAAAAGATTGTTATTGCCAAATCTGTGGCCTTCAATGAAAATTTCTTCCCCTTTCTTGACTCCAGATTTAAGCGCCCTCAATGGTCACAACTGATGAAGCAAATTCCAGATCAAATTCATGACAGTCAACCACTTCCAACACCTGGACTTTCCTTTTCTCCAGCTCAATCTCCTTCTGAGTCTCCAACTCATGATCCATCCTCAGGAAACATTTCTGATTCACATTCTGAAGATAATTCTCCTTCTTCTTCTTCTTCCTCTGATTTTCACATGTCCGGCACACCTTCTAATTCAACTCCTTGTCCTTCACCTGGCCACTTAACAAGATTACCTCATTCCAATGTCCCAGATGAAGAAGGTTCCAGTCAATCTGATCCATCATATTCATCAATTGAGCCAGACAATCCAGCAGATCCTGATTATGTTCCCTCATCACAATCCCCCAGTTATTCTGACAACTCTTCAGCTGAAACATCCACTCCTGAACATTTACGTCAGATTTATTATGATCATTATCAACATGATTCCTACTCTGATTCTCCTGACCCTCTTGGGTTATATGCAGCAAATGCCTTTGCTTTCTCTCTAGAAGCTCCCTTGCTAGCTCATGAAATTCCTGAACCCCAGTGTTATAAGCAAGCAATCTATTCCAAATATTCAGCAGAATGGGCAGAGGCTGTGAAACATGAACATCAAGCACTTCAGCGTTGTAACACTTGGAAAATTGTCCCCAGGCCTGAAAAAGCTAATGTAATTGGCTGCAGGTGGGTTTTCAGGGTTAAACCTAATGCTGATGGTGGTGTTTCCAAGTTCAAAGCCCGTTGTGTAGCAAAAGGATATTCTCAAATCCTAGGAATAGATTTTCATGAAACTTTTGCACCCACTGGACGGATCACTTCTCTCAGGACCATTCTTTCTTTAGCAGCTTATTTTGACTGGGATGTTCATCAAATGGATGTAGTGGCAGCTTTTCTCCAGGGAAACTTAAATGAAACTGTTTATATGGAACAACCTGAAGGAACACTAACTGCTGGAAATGAAGGTAAAGTTTGCCAATTGTTGCGTCCTCTTTATGGCATCAAACAAGCTCCCTTTTGCTGGAATTCACGTATAAATGACTACTTGTGCAAGCTCAACTTCTCCCCCCTTAAGTGTGATCAGTGTGTGTATGTTTGGAGAAACAAATCACAAATCTGTATCATTTATCTTCATGTTGATGATATGGTCATTACTGGTAATCATTTTCTTTGGTTCAAAGACAAAATCAAAACTGAATTTGAGATGGATGATCTTGGTCCTGCCACTTGGATTTTGGGAATGCGTCTCACCAGGAACAGAACAGCACGTACTCTTTCTTTATCACAAGATTCTTATGCTGAAAAAGTTTTGTCCAACTGGAATATGGCCAACTGTAATCCCTGTCTCACTCCCTTATCCCCAAATGATTATCCTGTCAAAGCAACCAGTGAAGAAATTGCTGAATTCAATGCTCTGAAAATCAATTACCGCTCTGCTATTGGTGCACTCAACTATTTGTCTGTTGCAACAAGACCTGATCTCTCTTTTGCAGTTGGTGCATTATCTCAACATCTCATTGAACCAGGTATCAAACACTGGCTTGCTGTCAAACACACTTTCAGATATCTGCGTGCCACTTCATCATCATCTCTCACTTTTGGAGGAAAATGCCCAATTCCAAATCATCCATCACTCTGTCCTCTTATTTACTCTGACACTGATTATGCTGGGGATCCTGATACCAGGCGCTCAACTGGAGGGTATGTTGCCATACTCAATGGAGGAGCTATTTCCTGGAGTTCTAAAAAGCAGCAAGTCGTCACTATCTCTAGTACTGAAGCTGAGTTCAGAGGCATTGTGGATGCTGGATGTGAAGCAATCTGGCTGACTAAATTACTTACTTCCTTCAATATTCCTAAGTCACCTTCACCTTTAATCCTTGCTGACAATGCCAGTTCCATTTCACAATGCAAGGATTCACTCAGATACCGTCAAAGATCAAAACATGTGGACACTCAACTTTGTTGGATTACTGAAAGCATCAACAAAAATCATTTTCAGCTTCAACACATTTCAACTGAACACATGGTGGCTGATCTTCTTACAAAATCTTTAGGAAAAGTCAAGCTGTCTTATCTCCTCAAACTCATGGGTCTGGTATTAAGGGGGGGTGTTGAAATTTCTGCCTCTAATACCTGACCCATTCCTTACTCCAGCTTCTTACCATCGTCTCAAGTCATTCTCCTTGCTCATATCCTCTTTTCCTGACCTTTTCCGCCGAGGAACTTCAAAGATACGAGCTCCAGCATCAAGAACAACATTTCTTTCCCACCCGGAGTCAATGTATTGATTCTGGACCTCGAGGACGTGTTTCTTTACCTGGAGTGTGAATCTTTTCCCCGGCTGGGAACTTTTTCCTTGGATGTGAACCTGTCTCTTTTTCTGTATTGTAGTTTAGTAGTTTTGTCGACGTCGTGTTAGTTTCTATTGTTTTGGATGGTGGACTTTGTCATATAATGAGCCCTCTCTTTGCCATTTCCGTTTTCCCCATCCAAATCTTTTTCTTTCTCTTTCTCTCTATTCTCTTTATCCCTTCCACTGCTTCTTCCTGTCCACTGCTTTCCCTTTTGGCCGCATCTGACAGTCTTTGCACTGTGTGGGGAGAATAGAGTCTTTTGTCCAGGTTCTTTCCTTTTCTTTTCTGTTATCTTTTCTCTGATTCTTTTAGTCCTAACCACAGCAGCTCACACTTGTGTCCCTTATAGTTTTAGCACACGCTTTGTTGTAGTTACTTGTTGTTGTAAGGTGCACAGTTGCTGATTGACCTGTGTTTAGGTATGTTTGTTTTTGCAATGAAATCCAAATCTTTTTCTTTCTCTTTCTCTCTATTCTCTTTATCCCTTCCACTGCTTCTTCCTGTCCACTGCTTTCCCTTTTGGCCGCATCTGACAGTCTTTGCACTGTGTGGGGAGAATAGAGTCTTTTGTCCAGTTTTAGCACACGCTTTGTTGTAGTTACTTGTTGTTGTAAGGTGCACAGTTGCTGATTGACCTGTGTTTAGCTTTCCTCTGTGCTAAAACTTCTACACCATGGCTTCTCATTCCTCAAACCTTTCTCCAATTATTGATTCTGGAGCCAGCTGTCATATGTTTAACAACAGAGACAGTTTTATCAGTTTTCAACCTGTCAACATTCGAATTCAACTTGCTGGTATTGGAAAATCAATCTATGCAACTGGAAAAGGAACTGTTGCTGCTTCTGGAGGAATGGAAGGAAAAGTTTTCTTTTCTGATGCTCTTTATGTCCCTGATCTTGGAAGGAATCTCATCTCCCTGGGACGTCTTTGGAGAACTGGTTGTCTTCTCATCCCTGCACCAGTTAATCCTACATCAAACTTCATTATTTCACGTAATGGAAAGAATTATATGGGAGGAGTCATCTCCAATTCATTATTTGAAGTTTCTGTGGTTCCACAAGGCATGTCTCCCCCTAATTCCTCAGCTCTCTATGCAAAAGCTTCAAGTCAGTCTCTAACTCTCTGGCACAACAGATTAGGACATCCCTACGCCCCATATATTCAAAAACTTTTTAATGGAATGGCATCTGATGTATCTAGTTCTAGTTTGTCTGACTCTGAAATGCATTTTTGTGAACCGTGTGTGTTGGGTAAACAAACCCATGCTTCCTTTCCTGGCCAGTTGCCTGTTGCCAAAAATCCTCTTGAAGTTGTACACACAGATTTATCTGGGAAAATTCAGCCTCCTTCTTTTGATGGTTCTCAGTATTACCTTAAGTTCACTGATCAGGCCACTTCATACCGTCATGTTTACCTTCTTTCCTCAAAAGCCCAAGTATTCAAATATTTCTTGGAATATAAGGCATCTGTAGAGCTGCAATCTGGCTTCAAAATCAAAAAGCTTGTTTGTGACGGTGGTGGTGAGTATATCAACTCTAGTCTGGTCAACTTTCTTAAACAACATGGCATTGCTCTTCAAGTTACGGCTCCTTACACTCCCCAACAAAATCCAATTTCTGAGAGAGGAAACCGTATTACCACTGAAAAATCCAAAACCATGATGTTTCATTCTAATGCACCAATTCACCTATGGTCTGAAGCAGTTAAAACAGCAGTATATCTTGAAAACAGATTACCAACCAAAGCTCTTCAAAACAAATCAACTCCTTTTGAAGCCTGGAATAAATCCAAACCCAGAGTTTCACACCTCAGAGTTTTTGGTTGTGCTTGCTATGCTTTCCTTGATAAACATCAACGTCCTGGAAAGTTTTCAGCTAATGCCAGAAAGTGTGTCATGCTTGGATATGAAGTTGGAACAACAAATTATCGTGTTTGGGACCTTGAGCTTAAAAAGATTGTTATTGCCAAATCTGTGGCCTTCAATGAAAATTTCTTCCCCTTTCTTGACTCCAGATTTAAGCGCCCTCAATGGTCACAACTGATGAAGCAAATTCCAGATCAAATTCATGACAGTCAACCACTTCCAACACCTGGCCTTTCCTTTTCTCCAGCTCAATCTCCTTCTGAGTCTCCAACTCCTGATCCATCCTCAGGAAACACTTCTGATTCACATTCTGAAGATAATTCTCCTTCATCTTCTTCTTCCTCTGATTTTCACATGTCAGGCACACCTTCCAATTCAACTCCTTGTCCTTCACCTGGCCACTTAACAAGATTACCTCATTCCAATGTCCCAGATGAAGAAGGTTCCAGTCAATCTGATCCATCATATTCATCAATTGAGCCAGACAATCCAGCAGATCCTGATTATGTTCCCTCATCACAATCCCCCAGTTATTCTGACATCTCTTCAGCTGAAACATCAACTCCTGAACATTTACGTCAGATTTATTATGATCATTATCAACATGATTCCTACTCTGATTCTCCTGATCCTCTTGGGTTATATGCAGCAAATGCCTTTGCTTTCTCTCTAGAAGCTCCCTTGCTAGCTCATGAAATTCCTGAACCCCAGTGTTATAAGCAAGCAATCTATTCCAAATATTCAGCAGAATGGGCAGAGGCTGTGAAACATGAACATCAAGCACTTCAGCATTGTAACACTTGGAAAATTGTCCCCAGGCCTGAAAAAGCTAATGTAATTGGCTGCAGGTGGGTTTTCAGGGTTAAACCTAATGCTGATGGTGGTGTTTCAAAGTTCAAAGCCCGTTGTGTAGCAAAAGGATATTCTCAAATCCTAGGAATAGATTTTCATGAAACTTTTGCACCCACTGGACGGATCACTTCTCTCAGGACCATTCTTTCTTTAGCAGCTTATTTTGACTGGGATGTTCATCAAATGGATGTAGTGGCAGCTTTTCTCCAGGGAAACTTAAATGAAACTGTTTATATGGAACAGCCTGAAGGAACACTAACTGCTGGAAATGAAGGTAAAGTTTGCCAATTGTTGCGTCCTCTTTATGGCATCAAACAAGCTCCCTTTTGCTGGAATTCACGTATAAATGACTACTTGTGCAAGCTCAACTTTTCCCCCCTTAAGTGTGATCAGTGTGTGTATGTTTGGAGAAACAAATCACAAATTTGTATCATTTATCTTCATGTTGATGATATGGTCATTACTGGTAATCATTTTCTTTGGTTCAAAGACAAAATCAAAACTGAATTTGAGATGGATGATCTTGGTCCTGCCACTTGGATTTTGGGAATGCGTCTCACCAGGAACAGAACAGCACGTACTCTTTCTTTATCACAAGATTCTTATGCTGAAAAAGTTTTGTCCAACTGGAATATGGCCAACTGTAATCCCTGTCTTACTCCCTTATCCCCAAATGATTATCCTGTCAAAGCAACCAGTGAAGAAATTGCTGAATTCAATGCTCTGAAAATCAATTACCGCTCTGCTATTGGTGCACTCAACTATTTGTCTGTTGCAACAAGACCTGATCTCTCTTTTGCAGTTGGTGCATTATCTCAACATCTCATTGAACCAGGTATCAAACACTGGCTTGCTGTCAAACACACTTTCAGATATCTGCGTGCCACTTCATCATCATCTCTCACTTTTGGAGGAAAATGCCCAATTCCAAATCATCCATCACTCTGTCCTCTTATTTACTCTGACACTGATTATGCTGGGGATCCTGATACCAGGCGCTCAACTGGAGGGTATGTTGCCATACTCAATGGAGGAGCTATTTCCTGGAGTTCTAAAAAGCAGCAAGTTGTCACTATCTCTAGTACTGAAGCTAAGTTCAGAGGCATTGTGGATGCTGGATGTGAAGCAATCTGGCTGACTAAATTACTTACTTCCTTCAATATTCCTAAGTCACCTTCACCTTTAATCCTTGCTGACAATGCCAGTTCCATTTCACAATGCAAGGATTCACTCAGATACCGTCAAAGATCAAAACATGTGGACACTCAACTTTGTTGGATTACTGAAAGCATCAACAAAAATCATTTTCAGCTTCAACACATTTCAACTGAACACATGGTGGCTGATCTTCTTACAAAATCTTTAGGAAAAGTCAAGCTGTCTTATCTCCTCAAACTCATGGGTCTGATATTAAGGGGGGGTGTTGAAATTTCTGCCTCTAATACCTGACCCATTCCTTACTCCAGCTTCTTCCCATCGTCTCAAGTCATTCTCCTTGCTCATATCCTCTTTTCCTGACCTTTTCCGCCGAGGAACTTCAAAGATACGAGCTCCAGCATCAAGAACAACATTTCTTTCCCACCCGGAGTCAATGTATTGATTCTGGACCTCGAGGACGTGTTTCTTTACCTGGAGTGTGAATCTTTTCCCCGGCTGAGAACTTTTTCCTTGGATGTGAACCTGTCTCTTTTTCTGTATTGTAGTTTAGTAGTTTTGTCGACGTCGTGTTAGTTTCTATTGTTTTGGATGGTGGACTTTGTCATATAATGAGGCCTCTCTTTGCCATTTCCGTTTTCCCCATCCAAATCTTTTTCTTTCTCTTTTTCTCTATTCTCTTTATCCCTTCCACTGCTTCTTCCTGTCCACTCCTTTCCCTTTTGGCCGCATCTGACAGTCTTTGCACTGTGTGGGGAGAATAGAGTCTTTTGTCCAGGTTCTTTCCTTTTCTTTTCTGTTATCTTTTCTCTAATTCTTTTAGTCCTAACCACAGCAGCTCACACTTGTGTCCCTTATAGTTTTAGCACACGCTTTGTTGTAGTTACTTGTTGTTGTAAGGTGCACAGTTGCTGATTGACCTGTGTTTAGGTATGTTTGTTTTTGCAATGAAATCCAAATCTTTTTCTTTCTCTTTTTCTCTATTCTCTTTATCCCTTCCACTGCTTCTTCCTGTCCACTGCTTTCCCTTTTGGCCGCATCTGACAGTCTTTGCACTGTGTGGGGAGAATAGAGTCTTTTGTCCAGTTTTAGCACACGCTTTGTTGTAGTTACTTGTTGTTGTAAGGTGCACAGTTGCTGATTGACCTGTGTTTAGCTTTCCTTTGTGCTAAAACTTCTACAATTCTCCTTGCTCATATCCTCTTTTCCTGACCTTTTCCACCAAGGAACTTCAAAGATACGAGCCCCAGCATCAAGAACAACATTTCCTTCCCACCCGGAGTCAATGTATTGATTCTGGACCTCGAGGACATGTTTCTTTACCTGGAGTGTGAATCTTTTCCCCGGCTGAGAACTTTTTCCTTGGATGTGAACCTGTCTCTTTTCCTGTATTGTAGTTTAGAAGTTTTGTCGACGTCGTGTTAGTTTCTATTGTTTTGGATGGTGGACTTTGTCATATAATGAGCCCTCTCTTTGCCATTTCCGTTATCCCCATCCAAATCTTTTTCTTTGTCTTTCTCCCTATTCTCTTTATCCCTTCCACTGCTTCTTCCTGTCCACTGCTTTCCCTTTTGGCTGCATCTGACAGTCTTTGCACTGTGTGGGGAGAATAGAGTCTTTTGTCCAGGTTCTTTCCTTTTCTTTTCTGTTAACTTTTCACTAATTCTTTTGTTGAAATTTCTGCCTCTAATACCTGACCTTTTCCTTACTCCAGCTTCTTACCATTGTCTCAAGTCATTCTCCTTGCTCATATCCTCTTTTCCTGACCTTTTCCGCCGAGGAACTTCAAAGATACGAGCTCCAGCATCAAGAACAACATTTCTTTCCCACCCGGAGTCAATGTATTGATTCTGGACCTCGAGGACGTGATTCTTTACCTGGAGTGTGAATCTTTTCCCCGGCTGAGAACTTTTTCCTTGGATGTGAACCTGTCTTTTTTCTGTATTGTAGTTTAGTAGTTTTGTCGACGTCGTGTTAGTTTCTATTGTTTTGGATGGTGGAATTTGTCATATAATGAGGCCTCTCTTTGCCATTTCCGTTTTCCCCATCCAAATCTTTTTCTTTCTCTTTCTCTCTATTCTCTTTATCCCTTCCACTGCTTCTTCCTGTCCACTGCTTTCCCTTTTGGCGGCATCTGAAAGTCTTTGAACTGTGTGGGGAGAATATGTAGAAGTTTTAGCACAGAGGAAAGCTAAACACAGGTCAATCAGCAACTGTGCACCTTACAACAACAAGTAACTACAACAAAGCGTGTGCTAAAACTGGACAAAAGACTCTATTCTCCCCACACAGTGCAAAGACTGTCAGATGCGGCCAAAAGGGAAAGCAGTGGACAGGAAGAAGCAGTGGAAGGGATAAAGAGAATAGAGAGAAAGAGAAAGAAAAAGATTTGGATTTCATTGCAAAAACAAACATACCTAAACACAGGTCAATCAGCAACTGTGCACCTTACAACAACAAGTAACTACAACAAAGCGTGTGCTAAAACTATAAGGGACACAAGTGTGAGCTGCTGTGGTTAGGACTAAAAGAATCAGAGAAAAGATAACAGAAAAGAAAAGGAAAGAACCTGGACAAAAGACTCTATTCTCCCCACACAGTGCAAAGACTGTCAGATGCGGCCAAAAGGGAAAGCAGTGGACA
This sequence comes from Hemileia vastatrix, assembly GCA_030280995.1. Lineage (NCBI taxonomy): Eukaryota > Fungi > Basidiomycota > Pucciniomycetes > Pucciniales > Zaghouaniaceae > Hemileia > Hemileia vastatrix. The sequence continues at coordinate 13,308,161 of JASXTE010000007.1, forward strand.
GGAAGAAGCAGTGGAAGGGATAAAGAGAATAGAGAGAAAGAGAAAGAAAAAGATTTGGATGGGGAAAACGGAAATGGCAAAGAGAGGGCTCATTATATGACAAAGTCCACCATCCAAAACAATAGAAACTAACACGACGTCGACAAAACTACTAAACTACAATACAGAAAAAGAGACAGGTTCACATCCAAGGAAAAAGTTCCCAGCCGGGGAAAAGATTCACACTCCAGGTAAAGAAACACGTCCTCGAGGTCCAGAATCAATACATTGACTCCGGGTGGGAAAGAAATGTTGTTCTTGATGCTGGAGCTCGTATCTTTGAAGTTCCTCGGCGGAAAAGGTCAGGAAAAGAGGATATGAGCAAGGAGAATGACTTGAGACGATGGTAAGAAGCTGGAGTAAGGAATGGGTCAGGTATTAGAGGCAGAAATTTCAACACCCCCCCTTAATACCAGACCCATGAGTTTGAGGAGATAAGACAGCTTGACTTTTCCTAAAGATTTTGTAAGAAGATCAGCCACCATGTGTTCAGTTGAAATGTGTTGAAGCTGAAAATGATTTTTGTTGATGCTTTCAGTAATCCAACAAAGTTGAGTGTCCACATGTTTTGATCTTTGACGGTATCTGAGTGAATCCTTGCATTGTGAAATGGAACTGGCATTGTCAGCAAGGATTAAAGGTGAAGGTGACTTAGGAATATTGAAGGAAGTAAGTAATTTAGTCAGCCAGATTGCTTCACATCCAGCATCCACAATGCCTCTGAACTCAGCTTCAGTACTAGAGATAGTGACGACTTGCTGCTTTTTAGAACTCCAGGAAATAGCTCCTCCATTGAGTATGGCAACATACCCTCCAGTTGAGCGCCTGGTATCAGGATCCCCAGCATAATCAGTGTCAGAGTAAATAAGAGGACAGAGTGATGGATGATTTGGAATTGGGCATTTTCCTCCAAAAGTGAGAGATGATGATGAAGTGGCACGCAGATATCTGAAAGTGTGTTTGACAGCAAGCCAGTGTTTGATACCTGGTTCAATGAGATGTTGAGATAATGCACCAACTGCAAAAGAGAGATCAGGTCTTGTTGCAACAGACAAATAGTTGAGTGCACCAATAGCAGAGCGGTAATTGATTTTCAGAGCATTGAATTCAGCAATTTCTTCACTGGTTGCTTTGACAGGATAATCATTTGGGGATAAGGGAGTGAGACAGGGATTACAGTTGGCCATATTCCAGTTGGACAAAACTTTTTCAGCATAAGAATCTTGTGATAAAGAAAGAGTACGTGCTGTTCTGTTCCTGGTGAGACGCATTCCCAAAATCCAAGTGGCAGGACCAAGATCATCCATCTCAAATTCAGTTTTGATTTTGTCTTTGAACCAAAGAAAATGATTACCAGTAATGACCATATCATCAACATGAAGATAAATGATACAGATTTGTGATTTGTTTCTCCAAACATACACACACTGATCACACTTAAGGGGGGAGAAGTTGAGCTTGCACAAGTAGTCATTTATACGTGAATTCCAGCAAAAGGGAGCTTGTTTGATGCCATAAAGAGGACGCAACAATTGGCAAACTTTACCTTCATTTCCAGCAGTTAGTGTTCCTTCAGGTTGTTCCATATAAACAGTTTCATTTAAGTTTCCCTGGAGAAAAGCTGCCACTACATCCATTTGATGAACATCCCAGTCAAAATAAGCTGCTAAAGAAAGAATGGTCCTGAGAGAAGTGATCCGTCCAGTGGGTGCAAAAGTTTCATGAAAATCTATTCCTAGGATTTGAGAATATCCTTTTGCTACACAACGGGCTTTGAACTTGGAAACACCACCATCAGCATTAGGTTTAACCCTGAAAACCCACCTGCAGCCAATTACATTAGCTTTTTCAGGCCTGGGGACAATTTTCCAAGTGTTACAACGCTGAAGTGCTTGATGTTCATGTTTCACAGCCTCTGCCCATTCTGCTGAATATTTGGAATAGATTGCTTGCTTATAACACTGGGGTTCAGGAATTTCATGAGCTAGCAAGGGAGCTTCTAGAGAGAAAGCAAAGGCATTTGCTGCATATAACCCAAGAGGGTCAGGAGAATCAGAGTAGGAATCATGTTGATAATGATCATAATAAATCTGACGTAAATGTTCAGGAGTGGATGTTTCAGCTGAAGAGTTGTCAGAATAACTGGGGGATTGTGATGAGGGAACATAATCAGGATCTGCTGGATTGTCTGGCTCAATTGATGAATATGATGGATCAGATTGACTGGAACCTTCTTCATCTGGGACATTGGAATGAGGTAATCTTGTTAAGTGGCCAGGTGAAGGACAAGGAGTTGAATTAGAAGGTGTGCCGGACATGTGAAAATCAGAGGAAGAAGAAGAAGAAGGAGAATTATCTTCAGAATGTGAATCAGAAATGTTTCCTGAGGATGGATCATGAGTTGGAGACTCAGAAGGAGATTGAGCTGGAGAAAAGGAAAGTCCAGGTGTTGGAAGTGGTTGACTGTCATGAATTTGATCTGGAATTTGCTTCATCAGTTGTGACCATTGAGGGCGCTTAAATCTGGAGTCAAGAAAGGGGAAGAAATTTTCATTGAAGGCCACAGATTTGGCAATAACAATCTTTTTAAGCTCAAGATCCCAAACACGATAATTTGTTGTTCCAACTTCATATCCAAGCATGACACACTTTCTGGCATTAGCTGAAAACTTTCCAGGACGTTGATGTTTATCAAGAAAAGCATAGCAAGCACAACCAAAAACTCTGAGGTGTGAGACTCTGGGTTTGGATTTATTCCAGGCTTCAAAAGGAGTTGATTTGTTTTGAAGAGCTTTGGTTGGTAATCTGTTTTCAAGATATACTGCTGTTTTAACTGCTTCAGACCATAGGTGAATTGGTGCATTAGAATGAAACATCATGGTTTTGGATTTTTCAGTGGTAATACGGTTTCCTCTCTCAGAAATTGGATTTTGTTGGGGAGTGTAAGGAGCCGTAACTTGAAGAGCAATGCCATGTTGTTTAAGAAAGTTGACCAGACTAGAGTTGATATACTCACCACCACCGTCACAAACAAGCTTTTTGATTTTGAAGCCAGATTGCAGCTCTACAGATGCCTTGTATTCCAAGAAATATTTGAATACTTGGGCTTTTGAGGAAAGAAGGTAAACATGACGGTATGAAGTGGCCTGATCAGTGAACTTAAGGTAATACTGAGAACCATCAAAAGAAGGAGGTTGAATTTTCCCAGATAAATCCGTGTGGATAACTTCAAGAGGATTTTTGGCAACAGGCAACTGGCCAGGAAAGGAAGCATGGGTTTGTTTACCCAACACACACGGTTCACAAAAATGCATTTCAGAATCAGACAAACTAGAACTAGATACATCAGATGCCATTCCATTAAAAAGTTTTTGAATATATGGGGCGTATGGATGTCCTAATCTGTTGTGCCAGAGAGTTAGAGACTGACTTGAAGCTTTTGCATAAAGAGCTGAGGAATTAGGGGGAGACATGCCTTGTGGAACCACAGAAACTTCAAATAATGAATTGGAGATGACTCCTCCCATATAATTCTTTCCATTACGTGAAATAATGAAGTTTGATGTAGGATTAACTGGTGCAGGGATGAGAAGACAACCAGTTCTCCAAAGACGTCCCAGGGAGATGAGATTCCTTCCAAGATCAGGGACATAAAGAGCATCAGAAAAGAAAACTTTTCCTTCCATTCCTCCAGAAGCAGCAACAGTTCCTTTTCCAGTTGCATAGATTGATTTCCCAATACCAGCAAGTTGAATTCGAATGTTGACAGGTTGAAAGGTGATGAAACTGTCTCTGTTGTTAAACATATGACAGCTGGCCCCAGAATCAATAATTGGAGAAAGGTTTGAGGAATGAGAAGCCATGGAAGCAGAAGCGTTGATAATGCAGTCAGAATTTGATTTTTCAGACAAGCAGGCAACAGCTGTAAAAAGAAATTCTTCATCAGAAGGGAAGACAAAAGCACAATTGGCCGTGACATCAGGTTGTTCTTCCTGAGGAGGGGGAACAGGAGTTGCTTTGTTGGAATTGTCCTTTGATGGGGCAGCTGAGTTGGCTTGGTTCTTCTTGGGACGCAATTCAGGATGTTGAACAAAGCAATGATTGTCATCATGTCCAACATTTTGACCATGAACAGAACATGAGAGTTTGCTGCGTGCCTTGGATTTGGATGATTTTGATGATTTGGCTGAGGCAGAGTGAGCATTGACATTTGACATAGCATTGTGAAATTCATCAACAACTTTGTCATCAGCAGCGTAATCCAGGAAAGAAGATAAAACATCATCCAGATGCAGGTGATCAATTTCCTGTCTGTCTCTGGTGAGCAAACCACGCCAATGTTTGAAGGAAGGTGGAAGAGTGGCAAAAAAGAGATAAATAAGAATTTCCTGGGGAATGATGAGCCCAGAACGGATCATATGGAAGTTAATGCCTTTGAATGCATCAACATGAGTTTTGGGGTCTCCTCCTTCAGAAAGAGAAAGAGTAACCATAGAGAGAAAGTGAGAAATCCGTGATCCAACTTTATTGCTGGCGTGTCTTCTTGCAAGAACAGACCACATTTGAGCAGAGGTGTGGCAAGTGTTGACCAGCTTCTTGTTAACATCATCCAATCTGGTGATGATTTCATACCTGCACCTGGTGTCATTTTTGATCCATAAAGCAAGTTGAGCTTTGATTTCAGCGTCTGAAGGTGAACCATCATTGTGAGGAACAGGGGCAGGGACTTGTCCAGAAACAATGCCAAAAAGATCCAGAACTTCAAAGTGAAGACGCATAATGTGTTCCCAGGTGTCATAGGATTCGTCAGTAAGAGGGGTGACCATAACCTTACTTGAATCCTGATTGGAGGCCATGATTTGGTCGAGTCAACAGCAAAGATTTGGAGAGAAAGAAGATGAGATGTGAAGAGGATGATCCAAAATCTGAGAGAAAAGGCTGTTTTATTGTCCAGTAAGCGGTTTTGTTGTAAGTATTCTTGAGAAAGGTGCTTTAGGCAACTGGGCCCATAACCTGTAGAAGTTTTAGCACAGAGGAAAGCTAAACACAGGTCAATCAGCAACTGTGCACCTTACAACAACAAGTAACTACAACAAAGCGTGTGCTAAAACTGGACAAAAGACTCTATTCTCCCCACACAGTGCAAAGACTGTCAGATGCGGCCAAAAGGGAAAGCAGTGGACAGGAAGAAGCAGTGGAAGGGATAAAGAGAATAGAGAGAAAGAGAAAGAAAAAGATTTGGATTTCATTGCAAAAACAAACATACCTAAACACAGGTCAATCAGCAACTGTGCACCTTACAACAACAAGTAACTACAACAAAGCGTGTGCTAAAACTATAAGGGACACAAGTGTGAGCTGCTGTGGTTAGGACTAAAAGAATCAGAGAAAAGATAACAGAAAAGAAAAGGAAAGAACCTGGACAAAAGACTCTATTCTCCCCACACAGTGCAAAGACTGTCAGATGCGGCCAAAAGGGAAAGCAGTGGACAGGAAGAAGCAGTGGAAGGGATAAAGAGAATAGAGAGAAAGAGAAAGAAAAAGATTTGGATGGGGAAAACGGAAATGGCAAAGAGAGGGCTCATTATATGACAAAGTCCACCATCCAAAACAATAGAAACTAACACGACGTCGACAAAACTACTAAACTACAATACAGAAAAAGAGACAGGTTCACATCCAAGGAAAAAGTTCCCAGCCGGGGAAAAGATTCACACTCCAGGTAAAGAAACACGTCCTCGAGGTCCAGAATCAATACATTGACTCCGGGTGGGAAAGAAATGTTGTTCTTGATGCTGGAGCTCGTATCTTTGAAGTTCCTCGGCGGAAAAGGTCAGGAAAAGAGGATATGAGCAAGGAGAATGACTTGAGACGATGGTAAGAAGCTGGAGTAAGGAATGGGTCAGGTATTAGAGGCAGAAATTTCAACAGAATAGAGTCTTTTGTCCAGTTTTAGCACACGCTTTGTTGTAGTTACTTGTTGTTGTAAGGTGCACAGTTGCTGATTAACCTGTGTTTAGCTTTCCTATGTGCTAAAACTTCTTCATCTTTTAGTCCTAACCACAGCAGCTCACACTTGTGTCCCTTATAGTTTTAGCACACGCTTTGTTGTAGTTACTTGTTGTTGTAAGGTGAACAGTTGCTGATTAACCTGTGTTTAGGTATGTTTGTTTTTGCAATGAAATCCAAATCTTTTTCTTTTTCTTTCTCTCTATTCTCTTTATCCCTTCCACTGCTTCTTCCTGTCCATTGCTTTCCCTTTTGGCCGCATCTGACAGTCTTTGCACTGTGTGGGGAGAATAGAGTCTTTTGTCCAGTTTTAGCACACACTTTGTTGTAGTTACTTGTTGTTGTAAGGTGCATAGTTGCTGATTAACCTGTGTTTAACTTTCCTCTGTGCTAAAACTCCTTCAGGTTATGGGCCCAGTTGCCTAAAGCACCTCTCTCAAGAATACTTACAACAAAACCGCTTACTGGACAATAAAACAGCCTTTTCTCTCAGATTTTGGATCATCCTCTTCACATCTCATCTTCTTTCTCTCCAAATCTTTGCTGTTGACTTGACCAAATCATGGCCTCCAATCAGGATTCAAGTAGGGTTATGGTCACCCCTCTTATTGAAAAATCTTATGACACCTGGAAACACATTATGCGTCTTCACTTTGAAGTTCTGGATCTTTTTTTGTTGTAGTTACTTGTTGTTGTAAGGTGCACAGTTGCTGATTGACCTGTGTTTAGGTATGTTTGTTTTTGCAATGAAATCCAAATCTTTTTCTTTCTCTTTTTCTCTATTCTCTTTATCCCTTCCACTGCTTCTTCCTGTCCACTGCTTTCCCTTTTGGCCGCATCTGACAGTCTTTGCACTGTGTGGGGAGAATAGAGTCTTTTGTCCAGTTTTAGCACACGCTTTGTTGTAGTTACTTGTTGTTGTAAGGTGCACAGTTGCTGATTAACCTGTGTTTAGGTATGTTTGTTTTTGCAATGAAATCCAAATCTTTTTCTTTCTCTTTCTCTCTATTCTCTTTATCCCTTCCACTGCTCCTTCCTGTCCACTGCTTTCCCTTTTGGCCGCATCTGACAGTCTTTGCACTGTGTGGGGAGAATAGAGTCTTTTGTCCAGTTTTAGCACACGCTTTGTTGTAGTTACTTGTTGTTGTAAGGTGCAAAGTTGCTGATTAACCTGTGTTTAGCTTTCCTCTGTGCTAAAACTCCTTCAGGTTATGGGCCCAGTTGCCTAAAGCACCTCTCTCAAGAATACTTACAACAAAACTGCTTACTGGACAATAAAACAGCCTTTTCTCTCAGATTTTGGATCATCCTCTTCACATCTCATCTTCTTTCTCTCCAAATCTTTGCTGTTGACTCAACCAAATCATGGCCTCCAATCAGGATTCAAGTAGGGTTATGGTCACCCCTCTTACTGACAAATCTTATGACCTCTGGGAACACATTATGCGTCTTCACTTTGAAGTTCTGGATCTTTTTGGCATTGTTTCTGGACATGTCCCTGCCCCTGTTCCTCACAATGATGGTTCACCTTCAGACACTGAAATCATGTTGAAATTTCTGCCTCTAATACCTGACCCATTCCTTACTCCAGAACTTTTTCCTTGGATGTGAACCCGTCTCTTTTCCTGTATTGTAGTTTAGTAGTTTTGTTGACGTCGTGTTAGTTTCTTTTGTTTTGGATGGTGGACTTTGTCATATAATGAGCCCTCTCTTTGCCATTTCTGTTTTCCCCATCCAAATCTTTTTCTTTCTCTTTCTCTCTATTCTCTTTATCCCTTCCACTGCTCCTTCCTGTCCACTGCTTTCCCTTTTGGCCGCATCTGACAGTCTTTGCACTGTGTGGGGAGAATAGAGTCTTTTGTCCAGGTTTAGCACACGCTTTGTTGTAGTTACTTGTTGTTGTAAGATGCACAGTTGCTGATTAACCTGTGTTTAGCTTTCCTCTGTGCTAAAACTCCTTCATTTTTCAACTGAAACAATAATATAATAATTTAATTATCAGGACAAAAGGTCAACTGAAATAATTAAAAAAATATAATATAATTTATTGATTTAATTATATTACTTCTAGGACTAAGAACAAAGATTCTCTATCTTGGTCAACTAGGAAAAAAAATATTTTATATACCAGCCACCTCCCACACCTCCCCCTGTAATTTGAGAAATTTAATGCCAAGTACAGATTGCTGAGTAAAAAGATATACGTAAAATATGAAATATGCAGAGTGAGATCTACAGGTAGTAACCACTATAGCCACTACAAATATATGAGACAATTACGCCTATATAAACCATAAAGTTGGGGCAAGGTTTGATTCCCAGTCACGGCAAAAAAAGGTAAGTCACATTGTAGGCAATCCTATAGTACTAGCTATAGGCCTTAACCAAGGGAGTTAGATTAAAACCAGAGAGAAAAACCCCTGTCCCTTGAGAAAAATAAGTGAGATTTACCTGCTACAGTAAATTGGTTCCTGTTTACCAAAAGCCCCTTTTCCAATACACATGACTGCTTGATCAGTCAAGAAAGTAGTCTCCAGACAGACTACCAAACAAAAGAACTGAAATATAGACTAATGTCCACACCAGAGAAAGCAATAATACTTGATGTAGGTTGCAAACCCACACCAGAGACAGAAATAATAATTGATGTAGGTTTCAAATCCATACCAGAGACAGCAATAATACTTGATATAACTTTCAAGACTACACCTGTCAGCCAGGCTATTCCAGGAGTCCAGTAAATGATATATAAATTATAAAACCTTAAAGAGTGGGTAAAACTTGTATTTAATGAATATAACTTAATATTTTATTACATAATGAAATTATATAAGAATTTTATTATATACAAATGTTACATTAAATTTATTGGTTATATATATTTTTATATACAATTAAATTGAGCATAATATAATATATTCTAAAAGTAATGGCGCATTTTTATATATTTAATAATTATAAATTTATATTTGATTAATTAAAAAAACATATATTATAATTACAAGTGTAAATTTGATTTATAATATATTTAAATTAATTACTTAAATTTATATATTAACTAATACCTCTCATATGACACTAAACAATTATTAAGGACGCTTCTTTTGACCCTTAATTGTGTTAGAAAAAAACAAATAAATTAATTTGAACTAAATTGAGATTAATTGATTGTTTTGTTGCGTCAAATTATTTTTGTTTCACTTAAAATGTTCTCTAATCAGGATGGACCATCTGTTGGGAATTATATTTCTCATAGTTCCTATGTTTCCACTCTTGTTTAGTTATTTACTATTGTCACTTACTGATTTGGGGATTAATGGCGGGGAAATTGGATTCTTAATTGGGCTTTTAATTAACTGTTTCATGTTTTTCTCTATATTGTTATGTTTCATTTACTCTTTTTGATATATTTGTTTTATTTCTTTCTAATCATTGTATTTACTGATATAGTAGCGCTTCAGAGGACCCATTGCCTATAAAAGGGCCTTGGATAATCCCCTGTAGCCTTTGTTGAAATTTCTGCCTCTAATACCTGACCCATTCCTTACTCCAGCTTCTTACCATCGTCTCAAGTCATTCTCCTTGCTCATATCCTCTTTTCCTGACCTTTTCCGCCGAGGAACTTCAAAGATACGAGCTCCAGCATCAAGAACAACATTTCTTTCCCACCCGGAGTCAATGTATTGATTCTGGACCTCGAGGACGTGTTTCTTTACCTGGAGTGTGAATCTTTTCCCCGGCTGGGAACTTTTTCCTTGGATGTGAACCTGTCTCTTTTTCTGTATTGTAGTTTAGTAGTTTTGTCGACGTCGTGTTAGTTTCTATTGTTTTGGATGGTGGACTTTGTCATATAATGAGCCCTCTCTTTGCCATTTCCGTTTTCCCCATCCAAATCTTTTTCTTTCTCTTTCTCTCTATTCTCTTTATCCCTTCCACTGCTTCTTCCTGTCCACTGCTTTCCCTTTTGGCCGCATCTGACAGTCTTTGCACTGTGTGGGGAGAATAGAGTCTTTTGTCCAGGTTCTTTCCTTTTCTTTTCTGTTATCTTTTCTCTGATTCTTTTAGTCCTAACCACAGCAGCTCACACTTGTGTCCCTTATAGTTTTAGCACACGCTTTGTTGTAGTTACTTGTTGTTGTAAGGTGCACAGTTGCTGATTGACCTGTGTTTAGGTATGTTTGTTTTTGCAATGACATCCAAATCTTTTTCTTTCTCTTTCTCTCTATTCTCTTTATCCCTTCCACTGCTTCTTCCTGTCCACTGCTTTCCCTTTTGGCCGCATCTGACAGTCTTTGCACTGTGTGGGGAGAATAGAGTCTTTTGTCCAGTTTTAGCACACGCTTTGTTGTAGTTACTTGTTGTTGTAAGGTGCACAGTTGCTGATTGACCTGTGTTTAGCTTTCCTCTGTGCTAAAACTTCTACAGGTTATGGGCCCAGTTGCCTAAAGCACCTTTCTCAAGAATACTTACAACAAAACCGCTTACTGGACAATAAAACAGCCTTTTCTCTCAGATTTTGGATCATCCTCTTCACATCTCATCTTCTTTCTCTCCAAATCTTTGCTGTTGACTCGACCAAATCATGGCCTCCAATCAGGATTCAAGTAAGGTTATGGTCACCCCTCTTACTGACGAATCCTATGACACCTGGGAACACATTATGCGTCTTCACTTTGAAGTTCTGGATCTTTTTGGCATTGTTTCTGGACAAGTCCCTGCCCCTGTTCCTCACAATGATGGTTCACCTTCAGACGCTGAAATCAAAGCTCAACTTGCTTTATGGATCAAAAATGACACCAGGTGCAGGTATGAAATCATCACCAGATTGGATGATGTTAACAAGAAGCTGGTCAACACTTGCCACACCTCTGCTCAAATGTGGTCTGTTCTTGCAAGAAGACACGCCAGCAATAAAGTTGGATCACGGATTTCTCACTTTCTCTCTATGGTTACTCTTTCTCTTTCTGAAGGAGGAGACCCCAAAACTCATGTTGATGCATTCAAAGGCATTAACTTCCATATGATCCGTTCTGGGCTCATCATTCCCCAGGAAATTCTTATTTATCTCTTTTTTGCCACTCTTCCACCTTCCTTCAAACATTGGCGTGGTTTGCTCACCAGAGACAGACAGGAAATTGATCACCTGCATCTGGATGATGTTTTATCTTCTTTCCTGGATTACGCTGCTGATGACAAAGTTGTTGATGAATTTCACAATGCTATGTCAAATGTCAATGCTCACTCTGCCTCAGCCAAATCATCAAAATCATCCAAATCCAAGGCACGCAGCAAACTCTCATGTTCTGTTCATGGTCAAAATGTTGGACATGATGACAATCATTGCTTTGTTCAACATCCTGAATTGCGTCCCAAGAAGAACCAAGCCAACTCAGCTGCCCCATCAAAGGACAATTCCAACAAAGCAACTCCTGTTCCCCCTCCTCAGGAAGAACAACCTGATGTCACGGCCAATTGTGCTTTTGTCTTCCCTTCTGATGAAGAATTTCTTTTTACAGCTGTTGCCTGCTTGTCTGAAAAATCAAATTCTGACTGCATTATCAACGCTTCTGCTTCCATGGCTTCTCATTCCTCAAACCTTTCTCCAATTATTGATTCTGGGGCCAGCTGTCATATGTTTAACAACAGAGACAGTTTCATCACCTTTCAACCTGTCAACATTCGAATTCAACTTGCTGGTATTGGGAAATCAATCTATGCAACTGGAAAAGGAACTGTTGCTGCTTCTGGAGGAATGGAAGGAAAAGTTTTCTTTTCTGATGCTCTTTATGTCCCTGATCTTGGAAGGAATCTCATCTCCCTGGGACGTCTTTGGAGAACTGGTTGTCTTCTCATCCCTGCACCAGTTAATCCTACATCAAACTTCATTATTTCACGTAATGGAAAGAATTATATGGGAGGAGTCATCTCCAATTCATTATTTGAAGTTTCTGTGGTTCCACAAGGCATGTCTCCCCCTAATTCCTCAGCTCTTTATGCAAAAGCTTCAAGTCAGTCTCTAACTCTCTGGCACAACAGATTAGGACATCCATACGCCCCATATATTCAAAAACTTTTTAATGGAATGGCATCTGATGTATCTAGTTCTAGTTTGTCTGATTCTGAAATGCATTTTTGTGAACCGTGTGTGTTGGGTAAACAAACCCATGCTTCCTTTCCTGGCCAGTTGCCTGTTGCCAAAAATCCTCTTGAAGTTATCCACACGGATTTATCTGGGAAAATTCAACCTCCTTCTTTTGATGGTTCTCAGTATTACCTTAAGTTCACTGATCAGGCCACTTCATACCGTCATGTTTACCTTCTTTCCTCAAAAGCCCAAGTATTCAAATATTTCTTGGAATACAAGGCATCTGTAGAGCTGCAATCTGGCTTCAAAATCAAAAAGCTTGTTTGTGACGGTGGTGGTGAGTATATCAACTCTAGTCTGGTCAACTTTCTTAAACAACATGGCATTGCTCTTCAAGTTACGGCTCCTTACACTCCCCAACAAAATCCAATTTCTGAGAGAGGAAACCGTATTACCACTGAAAAATCCAAAACCATGATGTTTCATTCTAATGCACCAATTCACCTATGGTCTGAAGCAGTTAAAACAGCAGTATATCTTGAAAACAGATTACCAACCAAAGCTCTTCAAAACAAATCAACTCCTTTTGAAGCCTGGAATAAATCCAAACCCAGAGTCTCACACCTCAGAGTTTTTGGTTGTGCTTGCTATGCTTTTCTTGATAAACATCAACGTCCTGGAAAGTTTTCAGCTAATGCCAGAAAGTGTGTCATGCTTGGATATGAAGTTGGAACAACAAATTATCGTGTTTGGGATCTTGAGCTTAAAAAGATTGTTATTGCCAAATCTGTGGCCTTCAATGAAAATTTCTTCCCCTTTCTTGACTCCAGATTTAAGCGCCCTCAATGGTCACAACTGATGAAGCAAATTCCAGATCAAATTCATGACAGTCAACCACTTCCAACACCTGGACTTTCCTTTTCTCCAGCTCAATCTCCTTCTGAGTCTCCAACTCATGATCCATCCTCAGGAAACATTTCTGATTCACATTCTGAAGATAATTCTCCTTCTTCTTCTTCTTCCTCTGATTTTCACATGTCCGGCACACCTTCTAATTCAACTCCTTGTCCTTCACCTGGCCACTTAACAAGATTACCTCATTCCAATGTCCCAGATGAAGAAGGTTCCAGTCAATCTGATCCATCATATTCATCAATTGAGCCAGACAATCCAGCAGATCCTGATTATGTTCCCTCATCACAATCCCCCAGTTATTCTGACAACTCTTCAGCTGAAACATCCACTCCTGAACATTTACGTCAGATTTATTATGATCATTATCAACATGATTCCTACTCTGATTCTCCTGACCCTCTTGGGTTATATGCAGCAAATGCCTTTGCTTTCTCTCTAGAAGCTCCCTTGCTAGCTCATGAAATTCCTGAACCCCAGTGTTATAAGCAAGCAATCTATTCCAAATATTCAGCAGAATGGGCAGAGGCTGTGAAACATGAACATCAAGCACTTCAGCGTTGTAACACTTGGAAAATTGTCCCCAGGCCTGAAAAAGCTAATGTAATTGGCTGCAGGTGGGTTTTCAGGGTTAAACCTAATGCTGATGGTGGTGTTTCCAAGTTCAAAGCCCGTTGTGTAGCAAAAGGATATTCTCAAATCCTAGGAATAGATTTTCATGAAACTTTTGCACCCACTGGACGGATCACTTCTCTCAGGACCATTCTTTCTTTAGCAGCTTATTTTGACTGGGATGTTCATCAAATGGATGTAGTGGCAGCTTTTCTCCAGGGAAACTTAAATGAAACTGTTTATATGGAACAACCTGAAGGAACACTAACTGCTGGAAATGAAGGTAAAGTTTGCCAATTGTTGCGTCCTCTTTATGGCATCAAACAAGCTCCCTTTTGCTGGAATTCACGTATAAATGACTACTTGTGCAAGCTCAACTTCTCCCCCCTTAAGTGTGATCAGTGTGTGTATGTTTGGAGAAACAAATCACAAATCTGTATCATTTATCTTCATGTTGATGATATGGTCATTACTGGTAATCATTTTCTTTGGTTCAAAGACAAAATCAAAACTGAATTTGAGATGGATGATCTTGGTCCTGCCACTTGGATTTTGGGAATGCGTCTCACCAGGAACAGAACAGCACGTACTCTTTCTTTATCACAAGATTCTTATGCTGAAAAAGTTTTGTCCAACTGGAATATGGCCAACTGTAATCCCTGTCTCACTCCCTTATCCCCAAATGATTATCCTGTCAAAGCAACCAGTGAAGAAATTGCTGAATTCAATGCTCTGAAAATCAATTACCGCTCTGCTATTGGTGCACTCAACTATTTGTCTGTTGCAACAAGACCTGATCTCTCTTTTGCAGTTGGTGCATTATCTCAACATCTCATTGAACCAGGTATCAAACACTGGCTTGCTGTCAAACACACTTTCAGATATCTGCGTGCCACTTCATCATCATCTCTCACTTTTGGAGGAAAATGCCCAATTCCAAATCATCCATCACTCTGTCCTCTTATTTACTCTGACACTGATTATGCTGGGGATCCTGATACCAGGCGCTCAACTGGAGGGTATGTTGCCATACTCAATGGAGGAGCTATTTCCTGGAGTTCTTGTAGAAGTTTTAGCACAGAGGAAAGCTAAACACAGGTCAATCAGCAACTGTGCACCTTACAACAACAAGTAACTACAACAAAGCGTGTGCTAAAACTGGACAAAAGACTCTATTCTCCCCACACAGTGCAAAGACTGTCAGATGCGGCCAAAAGGGAAAGCAGTGGACAGGAAGAAGCAGTGGAAGGGATAAAGAGAATAGAGAGAAAGAGAAAGAAAAAGATTTGGATTTCATTGCAAAAACAAACATACCTAAACACAGGTCAATCAGCAACTGTGCACCTTACAACAACAAGTAACTACAACAAAGCGTGTGCTAAAACTATAAGGGACACAAGTGTGAGCTGCTGTGGTTAGGACTAAAAGAATCAGAGAAAAGATAACAGAAAAGAAAAGGAAAGAACCTGGACAAAAGACTCTATTCTCCCCACACAGTGCAAAGACTGTCAGATGCGGCCAAAAGGGAAAGCAGTGGACAGGAAGAAGCAGTGGAAGGGATAAAGAGAATAGAGAGAAAGAGAAAGAAAAAGATTTGGATGGGGAAAACGGAAATGGCAAAGAGAGGGCTCATTATATGACAAAGTCCACCATCCAAAACAATAGAAACTAACACGACGTCGACAAAACTACTAAACTACAATACAGAAAAAGAGACAGGTTCACATCCAAGGAAAAAGTTCCCAGCCGGGGAAAAGATTCACACTCCAGGTAAAGAAACACGTCCTCGAGGTCCAGAATCAATACATTGACTCCGGGTGGGAAAGAAATGTTGTTCTTGATGCTGGAGCTCGTATCTTTGAAGTTCCTCGGCGGAAAAGGTCAGGAAAAGAGGATATGAGCAAGGAGAATGACTTGAGACGATGGTAAGAAGCTGGAGTAAGGAATGGGTCAGGTATTAGAGGCAGAAATTTCAACACCCCCCCTTAATACCAGACCCATGAGTTTGAGGAGATAAGACAGCTTGACTTTTCCTAAAGATTTTGTAAGAAGATCAGCCACCATGTGTTCAGTTGAAATGTGTTGAAGCTGAAAATGATTTTTGTTGATGCTTTCAGTAATCCAACAAAGTTGAGTGTCCACATGTTTTGATCTTTGACGGTATCTGAGTGAATCCTTGCATTGTGAAATGGAACTGGCATTGTCAGCAAGGATTAAAGGTGAAGGTGACTTAGGAATATTGAAGGAAGTAAGTAATTTAGTCAGCCAGATTGCTTCACATCCAGCATCCACAATGCCTCTGAACTCAGCTTCAGTACTAGAGATAGTGACGACTTGCTGCTTTTTAGAACTCCAGGAAATAGCTCCTCCATTGAGTATGGCAACATACCCTCCAGTTGAGCGCCTGGTATCAGGATCCCCAGCATAATCAGTGTCAGAGTAAATAAGAGGACAGAGTGATGGATGATTTGGAATTGGGCATTTTCCTCCAAAAGTGAGAGATGATGATGAAGTGGCACGCAGATATCTGAAAGTGTGTTTGACAGCAAGCCAGTGTTTGATACCTGGTTCAATGAGATGTTGAGATAATGCACCAACTGCAAAAGAGAGATCAGGTCTTGTTGCAACAGACAAATAGTTGAGTGCACCAATAGCAGAGCGGTAATTGATTTTCAGAGCATTGAATTCAGCAATTTCTTCACTGGTTGCTTTGACAGGATAATCATTTGGGGATAAGGGAGTGAGACAGGGATTACAGTTGGCCATATTCCAGTTGGACAAAACTTTTTCAGCATAAGAATCTTGTGATAAAGAAAGAGTACGTGCTGTTCTGTTCCTGGTGAGACGCATTCCCAAAATCCAAGTGGCAGGACCAAGATCATCCATCTCAAATTCAGTTTTGATTTTGTCTTTGAACCAAAGAAAATGATTACCAGTAATGACCATATCATCAACATGAAGATAAATGATACAGATTTGTGATTTGTTTCTCCAAACATACACACACTGATCACACTTAAGGGGGGAGAAGTTGAGCTTGCACAAGTAGTCATTTATACGTGAATTCCAGCAAAAGGGAGCTTGTTTGATGCCATAAAGAGGACGCAACAATTGGCAAACTTTACCTTCATTTCCAGCAGTTAGTGTTCCTTCAGGTTGTTCCATATAAACAGTTTCATTTAAGTTTCCCTGGAGAAAAGCTGCCACTACATCCATTTGATGAACATCCCAGTCAAAATAAGCTGCTAAAGAAAGAATGGTCCTGAGAGAAGTGATCCGTCCAGTGGGTGCAAAAGTTTCATGAAAATCTATTCCTAGGATTTGAGAATATCCTTTTGCTACACAACGGGCTTTGAACTTGGAAACACCACCATCAGCATTAGGTTTAACCCTGAAAACCCACCTGCAGCCAATTACATTAGCTTTTTCAGGCCTGGGGACAATTTTCCAAGTGTTACAACGCTGAAGTGCTTGATGTTCATGTTTCACAGCCTCTGCCCATTCTGCTGAATATTTGGAATAGATTGCTTGCTTATAACACTGGGGTTCAGGAATTTCATGAGCTAGCAAGGGAGCTTCTAGAGAGAAAGCAAAGGCATTTGCTGCATATAACCCAAGAGGGTCAGGAGAATCAGAGTAGGAATCATGTTGATAATGATCATAATAAATCTGACGTAAATGTTCAGGAGTGGATGTTTCAGCTGAAGAGTTGTCAGAATAACTGGGGGATTGTGATGAGGGAACATAATCAGGATCTGCTGGATTGTCTGGCTCAATTGATGAATATGATGGATCAGATTGACTGGAACCTTCTTCATCTGGGACATTGGAATGAGGTAATCTTGTTAAGTGGCCAGGTGAAGGACAAGGAGTTGAATTAGAAGGTGTGCCGGACATGTGAAAATCAGAGGAAGAAGAAGAAGAAGGAGAATTATCTTCAGAATGTGAATCAGAAATGTTTCCTGAGGATGGATCATGAGTTGGAGACTCAGAAGGAGATTGAGCTGGAGAAAAGGAAAGTCCAGGTGTTGGAAGTGGTTGACTGTCATGAATTTGATCTGGAATTTGCTTCATCAGTTGTGACCATTGAGGGCGCTTAAATCTGGAGTCAAGAAAGGGGAAGAAATTTTCATTGAAGGCCACAGATTTGGCAATAACAATCTTTTTAAGCTCAAGATCCCAAACACGATAATTTGTTGTTCCAACTTCATATCCAAGCATGACACACTTTCTGGCATTAGCTGAAAACTTTCCAGGACGTTGATGTTTATCAAGAAAAGCATAGCAAGCACAACCAAAAACTCTGAGGTGTGAGACTCTGGGTTTGGATTTATTCCAGGCTTCAAAAGGAGTTGATTTGTTTTGAAGAGCTTTGGTTGGTAATCTGTTTTCAAGATATACTGCTGTTTTAACTGCTTCAGACCATAGGTGAATTGGTGCATTAGAATGAAACATCATGGTTTTGGATTTTTCAGTGGTAATACGGTTTCCTCTCTCAGAAATTGGATTTTGTTGGGGAGTGTAAGGAGCCGTAACTTGAAGAGCAATGCCATGTTGTTTAAGAAAGTTGACCAGACTAGAGTTGATATACTCACCACCACCGTCACAAACAAGCTTTTTGATTTTGAAGCCAGATTGCAGCTCTACAGATGCCTTGTATTCCAAGAAATATTTGAATACTTGGGCTTTTGAGGAAAGAAGGTAAACATGACGGTATGAAGTGGCCTGATCAGTGAACTTAAGGTAATACTGAGAACCATCAAAAGAAGGAGGTTGAATTTTCCCAGATAAATCCGTGTGGATAACTTCAAGAGGATTTTTGGCAACAGGCAACTGGCCAGGAAAGGAAGCATGGGTTTGTTTACCCAACACACACGGTTCACAAAAATGCATTTCAGAATCAGACAAACTAGAACTAGATACATCAGATGCCATTCCATTAAAAAGTTTTTGAATATATGGGGCGTATGGATGTCCTAATCTGTTGTGCCAGAGAGTTAGAGACTGACTTGAAGCTTTTGCATAAAGAGCTGAGGAATTAGGGGGAGACATGCCTTGTGGAACCACAGAAACTTCAAATAATGAATTGGAGATGACTCCTCCCATATAATTCTTTCCATTACGTGAAATAATGAAGTTTGATGTAGGATTAACTGGTGCAGGGATGAGAAGACAACCAGTTCTCCAAAGACGTCCCAGGGAGATGAGATTCCTTCCAAGATCAGGGACATAAAGAGCATCAGAAAAGAAAACTTTTCCTTCCATTCCTCCAGAAGCAGCAACAGTTCCTTTTCCAGTTGCATAGATTGATTTCCCAATACCAGCAAGTTGAATTCGAATGTTGACAGGTTGAAAGGTGATGAAACTGTCTCTGTTGTTAAACATATGACAGCTGGCCCCAGAATCAATAATTGGAGAAAGGTTTGAGGAATGAGAAGCCATGGAAGCAGAAGCGTTGATAATGCAGTCAGAATTTGATTTTTCAGACAAGCAGGCAACAGCTGTAAAAAGAAATTCTTCATCAGAAGGGAAGACAAAAGCACAATTGGCCGTGACATCAGGTTGTTCTTCCTGAGGAGGGGGAACAGGAGTTGCTTTGTTGGAATTGTCCTTTGATGGGGCAGCTGAGTTGGCTTGGTTCTTCTTGGGACGCAATTCAGGATGTTGAACAAAGCAATGATTGTCATCATGTCCAACATTTTGACCATGAACAGAACATGAGAGTTTGCTGCGTGCCTTGGATTTGGATGATTTTGATGATTTGGCTGAGGCAGAGTGAGCATTGACATTTGACATAGCATTGTGAAATTCATCAACAACTTTGTCATCAGCAGCGTAATCCAGGAAAGAAGATAAAACATCATCCAGATGCAGGTGATCAATTTCCTGTCTGTCTCTGGTGAGCAAACCACGCCAATGTTTGAAGGAAGGTGGAAGAGTGGCAAAAAAGAGATAAATAAGAATTTCCTGGGGAATGATGAGCCCAGAACGGATCATATGGAAGTTAATGCCTTTGAATGCATCAACATGAGTTTTGGGGTCTCCTCCTTCAGAAAGAGAAAGAGTAACCATAGAGAGAAAGTGAGAAATCCGTGATCCAACTTTATTGCTGGCGTGTCTTCTTGCAAGAACAGACCACATTTGAGCAGAGGTGTGGCAAGTGTTGACCAGCTTCTTGTTAACATCATCCAATCTGGTGATGATTTCATACCTGCACCTGGTGTCATTTTTGATCCATAAAGCAAGTTGAGCTTTGATTTCAGCGTCTGAAGGTGAACCATCATTGTGAGGAACAGGGGCAGGGACTTGTCCAGAAACAATGCCAAAAAGATCCAGAACTTCAAAGTGAAGACGCATAATGTGTTCCCAGGTGTCATAGGATTCGTCAGTAAGAGGGGTGACCATAACCTTACTTGAATCCTGATTGGAGGCCATGATTTGGTCGAGTCAACAGCAAAGATTTGGAGAGAAAGAAGATGAGATGTGAAGAGGATGATCCAAAATCTGAGAGAAAAGGCTGTTTTATTGTCCAGTAAGCGGTTTTGTTGTAAGTATTCTTGAGAAAGGTGCTTTAGGCAACTGGGCCCATAACCTGTAGAAGTTTTAGCACAGAGGAAAGCTAAACACAGGTCAATCAGCAACTGTGCACCTTACAACAACAAGTAACTACAACAAAGCGTGTGCTAAAACTGGACAAAAGACTCTATTCTCCCCACACAGTGCAAAGACTGTCAGATGCGGCCAAAAGGGAAAGCAGTGGACAGGAAGAAGCAGTGGAAGGGATAAAGAGAATAGAGAGAAAGAGAAAGAAAAAGATTTGGATTTCATTGCAAAAACAAACATACCTAAACACAGGTCAATCAGCAACTGTGCACCTTACAACAACAAGTAACTACAACAAAGCGTGTGCTAAAACTATAAGGGACACAAGTGTGAGCTGCTGTGGTTAGGACTAAAAGAATCAGAGAAAAGATAACAGAAAAGAAAAGGAAAGAACCTGGACAAAAGACTCTATTCTCCCCACACAGTGCAAAGACTGTCAGATGCGGCCAAAAGGGAAAGCAGTGGACAGGAAGAAGCAGTGGAAGGGATAAAGAGAATAGAGAGAAAGAGAAAGAAAAAGATTTGGATGGGGAAAACGGAAATGGCAAAGAGAGGGCTCATTATATGACAAAGTCCACCATCCAAAACAATAGAAACTAACACGACGTCGACAAAACTACTAAACTACAATACAGAAAAAGAGACAGGTTCACATCCAAGGAAAAAGTTCCCAGCCGGGGAAAAGATTCACACTCCAGGTAAAGAAACACGTCCTCGAGGTCCAGAATCAATACATTGACTCCGGGTGGGAAAGAAATGTTGTTCTTGATGCTGGAGCTCGTATCTTTGAAGTTCCTCGGCGGAAAAGGTCAGGAAAAGAGGATATGAGCAAGGAGAATGACTTGAGACGATGGTAAGAAGCTGGAGTAAGGAATGGGTCAGGTATTAGAGGCAGAAATTTCAACAGTTCTAAAAAGCAGCAAGTCGTCACTATCTCTAGTACTGAAGCTGAGTTCAGAGGCATTGTGGATGCTGGATGTGAAGCAATCTGGCTGACTAAATTACTTACTTCCTTCAATATTCCTAAGTCACCTTCACCTTTAATCCTTGCTGACAATGCCAGTTCCATTTCACAATGCAAGGATTCACTCAGATACCGTCAAAGATCAAAACATGTGGACACTCAACTTTGTTGGATTACTGAAAGCATCAACAAAAATCATTTTCAGCTTCAACACATTTCAACTGAACACATGGTGGCTGATCTTCTTACAAAATCTTTAGGAAAAGTCAAGCTGTCTTATCTCCTCAAACTCATGGGTCTGGTATTAAGGGGGGGTGTTGAAATTTCTGCCTCTAATACCTGACCCATTCCTTACTCCAGCTTCTTACCATCGTCTCAAGTCATTCTCCTTGCTCATATCCTCTTTTCCTGACCTTTTCCGCCGAGGAACTTCAAAGATACGAGCTCCAGCATCAAGAACAACATTTCTTTCCCACCCGGAGTCAATGTATTGATTCTGGACCTCGAGGACGTGTTTCTTTACCTGGAGTGTGAATCTTTTCCCCGGCTGGGAACTTTTTCCTTGGATGTGAACCTGTCTCTTTTTCTGTATTGTAGTTTAGTAGTTTTGTCGACGTCGTGTTAGTTTCTATTGTTTTGGATGGTGGACTTTGTCATATAATGAGCCCTCTCTTTGCCATTTCCGTTTTCCCCATCCAAATCTTTTTCTTTCTCTTTCTCTCTATTCTCTTTATCCCTTCCACTGCTTCTTCCTGTCCACTGCTTTCCCTTTTGGCCGCATCTGACAGTCTTTGCACTGTGTGGGGAGAATAGAGTCTTTTGTCCAGGTTCTTTCCTTTTCTTTTCTGTTATCTTTTCTCTGATTCTTTTAGTCCTAACCACAGCAGCTCACACTTGTGTCCCTTATAGTTTTAGCACACGCTTTGTTGTAGTTACTTGTTGTTGTAAGGTGCACAGTTGCTGATTGACCTGTGTTTAGGTATGTTTGTTTTTGCAATGACATCCAAATCTTTTTCTTTCTCTTTCTCTCTATTCTCTTTATCCCTTCCACTGCTTCTTCCTGTCCACTGCTTTCCCTTTTGGCCGCATCTGACAGTCTTTGCACTGTGTGGGGAGAATAGAGTCTTTTGTCCAGTTTTAGCACACGCTTTGTTGTAGTTACTTGTTGTTGTAAGGTGCACAGTTGCTGATTGACCTGTGTTTAGCTTTCCTCTGTGCTAAAACTTCTACAGCCTTATCACTTATTATACACTCAACAATTTAAATACAATTTTTATATTACGTTTATATTCTTTTTATTAGTAATAAAATTCTAATTAAAATTTTATAAAACAATTTAAAGGTTGCTTTAAGTCTGATAGTAATTATATTGGTTGCCGCGCAGAATTCTTACTTAAATAATATTAATATTTATAAAACCAAATTGTTATTTCTTCTCAGCTCACTCGTCGTTGCCTTTCTCTCAATAAATTAAATAATTTTATTAGATTTTATTTTTTTTTATTGCCTATACTCCTTTCCTCCTGCTCCTCCTCTCATTCCCTATTCTCTTTTCTCCTTCTTCTAGACGACCAGCCGACAACTGAGGGCCTTTCCAAACGACGACGACGATCGAAGCCTGGCGACGAACGACAAAACGCACGGACCACCTAGCAAAACGAAACTTTTGCCGCGACTGTGTTTCGAACTTGGGTTCGACATATTAGGTTTATATAATATTAATTTTTATATTATTTTGAAGTGATTTTTCGATCACTATAGTAAGTTCACCTTTGCGCCTCTCACTCATAATACTATATTTTTATTGCAATAACAGTGATTGTGGCTTAATTGCTGATTCACTGATGTTGAAATTTCTGCCTCTAATACCTGACCCATTCCTTACTCCAGCTTCTTACCATCGTCTCAAGTCATTCTCCTTGCTTATATCCTCTTTTCCTGACCTTTTCCGCCGAGGAACTTCAAAGATACGAGCTCCAGCATCAAGAACAACATTTCTTTCCCACCCGGAGTCAATGTATTGATTCTGGACCTCGAGGACGTGTTTCTTTACCTGGAGTGTGAATCTTTTCCCCGGCTGGGAACTTTTTCCTTGGATGTGAACCTGTCTCTTTTTCTGTATTGTAGTTTAGTAGTTTTGTCGACGTCGTGTTAGTTTCTATTGTTTTGGATGGTGGACTTTGTCATATAATGAGCCCTCTCTTTGCCATTTCCGTTTTCCCCATCCAAATCTTTTTCTTTCTCTTTCTCTCTATTCTCTTTATCCCTTCCACTGCTTCTTCCTGTCCACTGCTTTCCCTTTTGGCCGCATCTGACAGTCTTTGCACTGTGTGGGGAGAATAGAGTCTTTTGTCCAGGTTCTTTCCTTTTCTTTTCTGTTATCTTTTCTCTGATTCTTTTAGTCCTAACCACAGCAGCTCACACTTGTGTCCCTTATAGTTTTAGCACACGCTTTGTTGTAGTTACTTGTTGTTGTAAGGTGCACAGTTGCTGATTGACCTGTGTTTAGGTATGTTTGTTTTTGCAATGAAATCCAAATCTTTTTCTTTCTCTTTCTCTCTATTCTCTTTATCCCTTCCACTGCTTCTTCCTGTCCACTGCTTTCCCTTTTGGCCGCATCTGACAGTCTTTGCACTGTGTGGGGAGAATAGAGTCTTTTGTCCAGTTTTAGCACACGCTTTGTTGTAGTTACTTGTTGTTGTAAGGTGCACAGTTGCTGATTGACCTGTGTTTAGCTTTCCTTTGTGCTAAAACTTCTTCAGGTTATGGGCCCAGTTGCCTAAAGCACCTCTCTCAAGAATACTTACAACAAAACCGCTTACTGGACAATAAAACAGCCTTTTCTCTCAGATTTTGGATCACCCTCTTCACATCTCATCTTCTTTCTCTCCAAATCTTTGCTGTTGACTCGACCAAATCATGGCCTCCAATCAGGATTCAAGTAAGGTTATGGTCACCCCTCTCACTGACGAATCCTATGACACCTGGGAACACATTATGCGTCTTCACTTTGAAGTTCTGGATCTTTTTGGCATTGTTTCTGGACAAGTCCCTGCCCCTGTTCCTCACAATGATGGTTCACCTTCAGACGCTGAAATCAAAGCTCAACTTGCTTTATGGATCAAAAATGACACCAGGTGCAGGTATGAAATCATCACCAGATTGGATGATGTTAACAAGAAGCTGGTCAACACTTGCCACACCTCTGCTCAAATGTGGTCTGTTCTTGCAAGAAGACACGCCAGCAATAAAGTTGGATCACGGATTTCTCACTTTCTCTCTATGGTTACTCTTTCTCTTTCTGAAGGAGGAGACCCCAAAACTCATGTTGATGCATTCAAAGGCATTAACTTCCATATGATCCGTTCTGGGCTCATCATTCCCCAGGAAATTCTTATTTATCTCTTTTTTGCCACTCTTCCACCCTCCTTCAAACATTGGCGTGGTTTGCTCACCAGAGACAGACAGGAAATTGATCACCTGCATCTGGATGATGTTTTATCTTCTTTCCTGGATTACGCTGCTGATGACAAAGTTGTTGATGAATTTCACAATGCTATGTCAAATGTCAATGCTCACTCTGCCTCAGCTAAATCATCAAAATCATCCAAATCCAAGGCACGCAGCAAACTCTCATGTTCTGTTCATGGTCAAAATGTTGGACATGATGACAATCATTGCTTTGTTCAACATCCTGAACTCCGTCCCAAGAAGAACCAAGCCAACTCAGCTGCCCCATCAAAGGACAATTCCAACAAAGCAACTCCTGTTCCCCCTCCTCAGGAAGAACAACCTGATGCCACGGCCAATTGTGCTTTTGTCTTCCCTTCTGATGAAGAATTTCTTTTTACAGCTGTTGCTTGTTTGTCTGAAAAATCAAATTCTGACTGCATTATCAACGCTTCTGCTTCCATGGCTTCTCATTCCTCAAACCTTTCTCCAATTATTGATTCTGGGGCCAGCTGTCATATGTTTAACAACAGAGACAGTTTTATCAGTTTTCAACCTGTCAACATTCGAATTCAACTTGCTGGTATTGGGAAATCAATCTATGCAACTGGAAAAGGAACTGTTGCTGCTTCTGGAGGAATGGAAGGAAAAGTTTTCTTTTCTGATGCTCTTTATGTCCCTGATCTTGGAAGGAATCTCATCTCCCTGGGACGTCTTTGGAGAACTGGTTGTCTTCTCATTCCTGCACCAGTTAATCCTACATCAAACTTCATTATTTCACGTAATGGAAAGAATTATATGGGAGGAGTCATCTCCAATTCATTATTTGAAGTTTCTGTGGTTCCACAAGGCATGTCTCCCCCTAATTCCTCAGCTCTCTATGCAAAAGCTTCAAGTCAGTCTCTAACTCTTTGGCACAACAGATTAGGACATCCATACGCCCCATATATTCAAAAACTTTTTAATGGAATGGCATCTGATGTATCTAGTTCTAGTTTGTCTGATTCTGAAATGCATTTTTGTGAACCGTGTGTGTTGGGTAAACAAACCCATGCTTCCTTTCCTGGCCAGTTGCCTGTTGCCAAAAATCCTCTTGAAGTTATCCACACGGATTTATCTGGGAAAATTCAGCCTCCTTCTTTTGATGGTTCTCAGTATTACCTTAAGTTCACTGATCAGGCCACTTCATACCGTCATGTTTACCTTCTTTCCTCAAAAGCCCAAGTATTCAAATATTTCTTGGAATATAAGGCATCTGTAGAGCTGCAATCTGGCTTCAAAATCAAAAAGCTTGTTTGTGACGGTGGTGGTGAGTATATCAACTCTAGTCTGGTCAACTTTCTTAAACAACATGGCATTGCTCTTCAAGTTACGGCTCCTTACACTCCCCAACAAAATCCAATTTCTGAGAGAGGAAACCGTATTACCACTGAAAAATCCAAAACCATGATGTTTCATTCTAATGCACCAATTCACTTATGGTCTGAAGCAGTTAAAACAGCAGTATATCTTGAAAACAGATTACCAACCAAAGCTCTTCAAAACAAATCAACTCCTTTTGAAGCCTGGAATAAATCCAAACCCAGAGTTTCACACCTCAGAGTTTTTGGTTGTGCTTGCTATGCTTTTCTTGATAAACATCAACGTCCTGGAAAGTTTTCAGCTAATGCCAGAAAGTGTGTCATGCTTGGATATGAAGTTGGAACAACAAATTATTGTGTTTGGGATCTTGAGCTTAAAAAGATTGTTATTGCCAAATCTGTGGCCTTCAATGAAAATTTCTTCCCCTTTCTTGACTCCAGATTTAAGCGCCCTCAATGGTCACAACTGATGAAGCAAATTCCAGATCAAATTCATGACAGTCAACCACTTCCAACACCTGGCCTTTCCTTTTCTCCAGCTCAATCTCCTTCTGAGTCTCCAACTCCTGATCCATCCTCAGGAAACATTTCTGATTCACATTCTGAAGATAATTCTCCTTCTTCTTCTTCTTCCTCTGATTTTCACATGTCAGGCACACCTTCCAATTCAACTCCTTGTCCTTCACCTGGCCACTTAACAAGATTACCTCATTCCAATGTCCCAGATGAAGAAGGTTCCAGTCAATCTGATCCATCATATTCATCAATTGAGCCAGACAATCCAGCAGATCCTGATTATGTTCCCTCATCACAATCCCCCAGTTATTCTGACAACTCTTCAGCTGAAACATCCACTCCTGAACATTTATGTCAGATTTATTATGATCATTATCAACATGATTCCTACTCTGATTCTCCTGATCCTCTTGGGTTATATGCAGCAAATGCCTTTGCTTTCTCTCTAGAAGCTCCCTTGCTAGCTCATGAAATTCCTGAACCCCAGTGTTATAAGCAAGCAATCTATTCCAAATATTCAGCAGAATGGGCAGAGGCTGTGAAACATGAACATCAAGCACTTCAGCGTTGTAACACTTGGAAAATTGTCCCCAGGCCTGAAAAAGCTAATGTAATTGGCTGCAGGTGGGTTTTCAGGGTTAAACCTAATGCTGATGGTGGTGTTTCAAAGTTCAAAGCCCGTTGTGTAGCAAAAGGATATTCTCAAATCCTAGGAATAGATTTTCATGAAACTTTTGCACCCACTGGACGGATCACTTCTCTCAGGACCATTCTTTCTTTAGCAGCTTATTTTGACTGGGATGTTCATCAAATGGATGTAGTGGCAGCTTTTCTCCAGGGAAACTTAAATGAAACTGTTTATATGGAACAGCCTGAAGGAACACTAACTGCTGGAAATGAAGGTAAAGTTTGCCAATTGTTGCGTCCTCTTTATGGCATCAAACAAGCTCCCTTTTGCTGGAATTCACGTATAAATGACTACTTGTGCAAGCTCAACTTCTCCCCCCTTAAGTGTGATCAGTGTGTGTATGTTTGGAGAAACAAATCACAAATCTGTATCATTTATCTTCATGTTGATGATATGGTCATTACTGGTAATCATTTTCTTTGGTTCAAAGACAAAATCAAAACTGAATTTGAGATGGATGATCTTGGTCCTGCCACTTGGATTTTGGGAATGCGTCTTGTTGAAATTTCTGCCTCTAATACCTGACCCATTCCTTACTCCAGCTTCTTACCATCGTCTCAAGTCATTCTCCTTGCTTATATCCTCTTTTCCTGACCTTTTCCGCCGAGGAACTTCAAAGATACGAGCTCCAGCATCAAGAACAACATTTCTTTCCCACCCGGAGTCAATGTATTGATTCTGGACCTCGAGGACGTGTTTCTTTACCTGGAGTGTGAATCTTTTCCCCGGCTGGGAACTTTTTCCTTGGATGTGAACCTGTCTCTTTTTCTGTATTGTAGTTTAGTAGTTTTGTCGACGTCGTGTTAGTTTCTATTGTTTTGGATGGTGGACTTTGTCATATAATGAGCCCTCTCTTTGCCATTTCCGTTTTCCCCATCCAAATCTTTTTCTTTCTCTTTCTCTCTATTCTCTTTATCCCTTCCACTGCTTCTTCCTGTCCACTGCTTTCCCTTTTGGCCGCATCTGACAGTCTTTGCACTGTGTGGGGAGAATAGAGTCTTTTGTCCAGGTTCTTTCCTTTTCTTTTCTGTTATCTTTTCTCTGATTCTTTTAGTCCTAACCACAGCAGCTCACACTTGTGTCCCTTATAGTTTTAGCACACGCTTTGTTGTAGTTACTTGTTGTTGTAAGGTGCACAGTTGCTGATTGACCTGTGTTTAGGTATGTTTGTTTTTGCAATGAAATCCAAATCTTTTTCTTTCTCTTTCTCTCTATTCTCTTTATCCCTTCCACTGCTTCTTCCTGTCCACTGCTTTCCCTTTTGGCCGCATCTGACAGTCTTTGCACTGTGTGGGGAGAATAGAGTCTTTTGTCCAGTTTTAGCACACGCTTTGTTGTAGTTACTTGTTGTTGTAAGGTGCACAGTTGCTGATTGACCTGTGTTTAGCTTTCCTTTGTGCTAAAACTTCTTCAGGTTATGGGCCCAGTTGCCTAAAGCACCTCTCTCAAGAATACTTACAACAAAACCGCTTACTGGACAATAAAACAGCCTTTTCTCTCAGATTTTGGATCACCCTCTTCACATCTCATCTTCTTTCTCTCCAAATCTTTGCTGTTGACTCGACCAAATCATGGCCTCCAATCAGGATTCAAGTAAGGTTATGGTCACCCCTCTCACTGACGAATCCTATGACACCTGGGAACACATTATGCGTCTTCACTTTGAAGTTCTGGATCTTTTTGGCATTGTTTCTGGACAAGTCCCTGCCCCTGTTCCTCACAATGATGGTTCACCTTCAGACGCTGAAATCAAAGCTCAACTTGCTTTATGGATCAAAAATGACACCAGGTGCAGGTATGAAATCATCACCAGATTGGATGATGTTAACAAGAAGCTGGTCAACACTTGCCACACCTCTGCTCAAATGTGGTCTGTTCTTGCAAGAAGACACGCCAGCAATAAAGTTGGATCACGGATTTCTCACTTTCTCTCTATGGTTACTCTTTCTCTTTCTGAAGGAGGAGACCCCAAAACTCATGTTGATGCATTCAAAGGCATTAACTTCCATATGATCCGTTCTGGGCTCATCATTCCCCAGGAAATTCTTATTTATCTCTTTTTTGCCACTCTTCCACCCTCCTTCAAACATTGGCGTGGTTTGCTCACTGTAGAAGTTTTAGCACAGAGGAAAGCTAAACACAGGTCAATCAGCAACTGTGCACCTTACAACAACAAGTAACTACAACAAAGCGTGTGCTAAAACTGGACAAAAGACTCTATTCTCCCCACACAGTGCAAAGACTGTCAGATGCGGCCAAAAGGGAAAGCAGTGGACAGGAAGAAGCAGTGGAAGGGATAAAGAGAATAGAGAGAAAGAGAAAGAAAAAGATTTGGATTTCATTGCAAAAACAAACATACCTAAACACAGGTCAATCAGCAACTGTGCTGTTGAAATTTCTGCCTCTAATACCTGACCCATTCCTTACTCCAGCTTCTTACCATCGTCTCAAGTCATTCTCCTTGCTCATATCCTCTTTTCCTGACCTTTTCCGCCGAGGAACTTCAAAGATACGAGCTCCAGCATCAAGAACAACATTTCTTTCCCACCCGGAGTCAATGTATTGATTCTGGACCTCGAGGACGTGTTTCTTTACCTGGAGTGTGAATCTTTTCCCCGGCTGGGAACTTTTTCCTTGGATGTGAACCTGTCTCTTTTTCTGTATTGTAGTTTAGTAGTTTTGTCGACGTCGTGTTAGTTTCTATTGTTTTGGATGGTGGACTTTGTCATATAATGAGCCCTCTCTTTGCCATTTCCGTTTTCCCCATCCAAATCTTTTTCTTTCTCTTTCTCTCTATTCTCTTTATCCCTTCCACTGCTTCTTCCTGTCCACTGCTTTCCCTTTTGGCCGCATCTGACAGTCTTTGCACTGTGTGGGGAGAATAGAGTCTTTTGTCCAGGTTCTTTCCTTTTCTTTTCTGTTATCTTTTCTCTGATTCTTTTAGTCCTAACCACAGCAGCTCACACTTGTGTCCCTTATAGTTTTAGCACACGCTTTGTTGTAGTTACTTGTTGTTGTAAGGTGCACAGTTGCTGATTGACCTGTGTTTAGGTATGTTTGTTTTTGCAATGAAATCCAAATCTTTTTCTTTCTCTTTCTCTCTATTCTCTTTATCCCTTCCACTGCTTCTTCCTGTCCACTGCTTTCCCTTTTGGCCGCATCTGACAGTCTTTGCACTGTGTGGGGAGAATAGAGTCTTTTGTCCAGTTTTAGCACACGCTTTGTTGTAGTTACTTGTTGTTGTAAGGTGCACAGTTGCTGATTGACCTGTGTTTAGCTTTCCTCTGTGCTAAAACTTCTACAGGTTATGGGCCCAGTTGCCTAAAGCACCTTTCTCAAGAATACTTACAACAAAACCGCTTACTGGACAATAAAACAGCCTTTTCTCTCAGATTTTGGATCATCCTCTTCACATCTCATCTTCTTTCTCTCCAAATCTTTGCTGTTGACTCGACCAAATCATGGCCTCCAATCAGGATTCAAGTAAGGTTATGGTCACCCCTCTTACTGACGAATCCTATGACACCTGGGAACACATTATGCGTCTTCACTTTGAAGTTCTGGATCTTTTTGGCATTGTTTCTGGACAAGTCCCTGCCCCTGTTCCTCACAATGATGGTTCACCTTCAGACGCTGAAATCAAAGCTCAACTTGCTTTATGGATCAAAAATGACACCAGGTGCAGGTATGAAATCATCACCAGATTGGATGATGTTAACAAGAAGCTGGTCAACACTTGCCACACCTCTGCTCAAATGTGGTCTGTTCTTGCAAGAAGACACGCCAGCAATAAAGTTGGATCACGGATTTCTCACTTTCTCTCTATGGTTACTCTTTCTCTTTCTGAAGGAGGAGACCCCAAAACTCATGTTGATGCATTCAAAGGCATTAACTTCCATATGATCCGTTCTGGGCTCATCATTCCCCAGGAAATTCTTATTTATCTCTTTTTTGCCACTCTTCCACCTTCCTTCAAACATTGGCGTGGTTTGCTCACCAGAGACAGACAGGAAATTGATCACCTGCATCTGGATGATGTTTTATCTTCTTTCCTGGATTACGCTGCTGATGACAAAGTTGTTGATGAATTTCACAATGCTATGTCAAATGTCAATGCTCACTCTGCCTCAGCCAAATCATCAAAATCATCCAAATCCAAGGCACGCAGCAAACTCTCATGTTCTGTTCATGGTCAAAATGTTGGACATGATGACAATCATTGCTTTGTTCAACATCCTGAATTGCGTCCCAAGAAGAACCAAGCCAACTCAGCTGCCCCATCAAAGGACAATTCCAACAAAGCAACTCCTGTTCCCCCTCCTCAGGAAGAACAACCTGATGTCACGGCCAATTGTGCTTTTGTCTTCCCTTCTGATGAAGAATTTCTTTTTACAGCTGTTGCCTGCTTGTCTGAAAAATCAAATTCTGACTGCATTATCAACGCTTCTGCTTCCATGGCTTCTCATTCCTCAAACCTTTCTCCAATTATTGATTCTGGGGCCAGCTGTCATATGTTTAACAACAGAGACAGTTTCATCACCTTTCAACCTGTCAACATTCGAATTCAACTTGCTGGTATTGGGAAATCAATCTATGCAACTGGAAAAGGAACTGTTGCTGCTTCTGGAGGAATGGAAGGAAAAGTTTTCTTTTCTGATGCTCTTTATGTCCCTGATCTTGGAAGGAATCTCATCTCCCTGGGACGTCTTTGGAG
The DNA here is from genome assembly GCA_030280995.1 of Hemileia vastatrix. Classification (NCBI taxonomy): domain Eukaryota; kingdom Fungi; phylum Basidiomycota; class Pucciniomycetes; order Pucciniales; family Zaghouaniaceae; genus Hemileia; species Hemileia vastatrix. The sequence goes on from JASXTE010000007.1 coordinate 13,340,114, forward strand.
AACTGGTTGTCTTCTCATCCCTGCACCAGTTAATCCTACATCAAACTTCATTATTTCACGTAATGGAAAGAATTATATGGGAGGAGTCATCTCCAATTCATTATTTGAAGTTTCTGTGGTTCCACAAGGCATGTCTCCCCCTAATTCCTCAGCTCTTTATGCAAAAGCTTCAAGTCAGTCTCTAACTCTCTGGCACAACAGATTAGGACATCCATACGCCCCATATATTCAAAAACTTTTTAATGGAATGGCATCTGATGTATCTAGTTCTAGTTTGTCTGATTCTGAAATGCATTTTTGTGAACCGTGTGTGTTGGGTAAACAAACCCATGCTTCCTTTCCTGGCCAGTTGCCTGTTGCCAAAAATCCTCTTGAAGTTATCCACACGGATTTATCTGGGAAAATTCAACCTCCTTCTTTTGATGGTTCTCAGTATTACCTTAAGTTCACTGATCAGGCCACTTCATACCGTCATGTTTACCTTCTTTCCTCAAAAGCCCAAGTATTCAAATATTTCTTGGAATACAAGGCATCTGTAGAGCTGCAATCTGGCTTCAAAATCAAAAAGCTTGTTTGTGACGGTGGTGGTGAGTATATCAACTCTAGTCTGGTCAACTTTCTTAAACAACATGGCATTGCTCTTCAAGTTACGGCTCCTTACACTCCCCAACAAAATCCAATTTCTGAGAGAGGAAACCGTATTACCACTGAAAAATCCAAAACCATGATGTTTCATTCTAATGCACCAATTCACCTATGGTCTGAAGCAGTTAAAACAGCAGTATATCTTGAAAACAGATTACCAACCAAAGCTCTTCAAAACAAATCAACTCCTTTTGAAGCCTGGAATAAATCCAAACCCAGAGTCTCACACCTCAGAGTTTTTGGTTGTGCTTGCTATGCTTTTCTTGATAAACATCAACGTCCTGGAAAGTTTTCAGCTAATGCCAGAAAGTGTGTCATGCTTGGATATGAAGTTGGAACAACAAATTATCGTGTTTGGGATCTTGAGCTTAAAAAGATTGTTATTGCCAAATCTGTGGCCTTCAATGAAAATTTCTTCCCCTTTCTTGACTCCAGATTTAAGCGCCCTCAATGGTCACAACTGATGAAGCAAATTCCAGATCAAATTCATGACAGTCAACCACTTCCAACACCTGGACTTTCCTTTTCTCCAGCTCAATCTCCTTCTGAGTCTCCAACTCATGATCCATCCTCAGGAAACATTTCTGATTCACATTCTGAAGATAATTCTCCTTCTTCTTCTTCTTCCTCTGATTTTCACATGTCCGGCACACCTTCTAATTCAACTCCTTGTCCTTCACCTGGCCACTTAACAAGATTACCTCATTCCAATGTCCCAGATGAAGAAGGTTCCAGTCAATCTGATCCATCATATTCATCAATTGAGCCAGACAATCCAGCAGATCCTGATTATGTTCCCTCATCACAATCCCCCAGTTATTCTGACAACTCTTCAGCTGAAACATCCACTCCTGAACATTTACGTCAGATTTATTATGATCATTATCAACATGATTCCTACTCTGATTCTCCTGACCCTCTTGGGTTATATGCAGCAAATGCCTTTGCTTTCTCTCTAGAAGCTCCCTTGCTAGCTCATGAAATTCCTGAACCCCAGTGTTATAAGCAAGCAATCTATTCCAAATATTCAGCAGAATGGGCAGAGGCTGTGAAACATGAACATCAAGCACTTCAGCGTTGTAACACTTGGAAAATTGTCCCCAGGCCTGAAAAAGCTAATGTAATTGGCTGCAGGTGGGTTTTCAGGGTTAAACCTAATGCTGATGGTGGTGTTTCCAAGTTCAAAGCCCGTTGTGTAGCAAAAGGATATTCTCAAATCCTAGGAATAGATTTTCATGAAACTTTTGCACCCACTGGACGGATCACTTCTCTCAGGACCATTCTTTCTTTAGCAGCTTATTTTGACTGGGATGTTCATCAAATGGATGTAGTGGCAGCTTTTCTCCAGGGAAACTTAAATGAAACTGTTTATATGGAACAACCTGAAGGAACACTAACTGCTGGAAATGAAGGTAAAGTTTGCCAATTGTTGCGTCCTCTTTATGGCATCAAACAAGCTCCCTTTTGCTGGAATTCACGTATAAATGACTACTTGTGCAAGCTCAACTTCTCCCCCCTTAAGTGTGATCAGTGTGTGTATGTTTGGAGAAACAAATCACAAATCTGTATCATTTATCTTCATGTTGATGATATGGTCATTACTGGTAATCATTTTCTTTGGTTCAAAGACAAAATCAAAACTGAATTTGAGATGGATGATCTTGGTCCTGCCACTTGGATTTTGGGAATGCGTCTCACCAGGAACAGAACAGCACGTACTCTTTCTTTATCACAAGATTCTTATGCTGAAAAAGTTTTGTCCAACTGGAATATGGCCAACTGTAATCCCTGTCTCACTCCCTTATCCCCAAATGATTATCCTGTCAAAGCAACCAGTGAAGAAATTGCTGAATTCAATGCTCTGAAAATCAATTACCGCTCTGCTATTGGTGCACTCAACTATTTGTCTGTTGCAACAAGACCTGATCTCTCTTTTGCAGTTGGTGCATTATCTCAACATCTCATTGAACCAGGTATCAAACACTGGCTTGCTGTCAAACACACTTTCAGATATCTGCGTGCCACTTCATCATCATCTCTCACTTTTGGAGGAAAATGCCCAATTCCAAATCATCCATCACTCTGTCCTCTTATTTACTCTGACACTGATTATGCTGGGGATCCTGATACCAGGCGCTCAACTGGAGGGTATGTTGCCATACTCAATGGAGGAGCTATTTCCTGGAGTTCTAAAAAGCAGCAAGTCGTCACTATCTCTAGTACTGAAGCTGAGTTCAGAGGCATTGTGGATGCTGGATGTGAAGCAATCTGGCTGACTAAATTACTTACTTCCTTCAATATTCCTAAGTCACCTTCACCTTTAATCCTTGCTGACAATGCCAGTTCCATTTCACAATGCAAGGATTCACTCAGATACCGTCAAAGATCAAAACATGTGGACACTCAACTTTGTTGGATTACTGAAAGCATCAACAAAAATCATTTTCAGCTTCAACACATTTCAACTGAACACATGGTGGCTGATCTTCTTACAAAATCTTTAGGAAAAGTCAAGCTGTCTTATCTCCTCAAACTCATGGGTCTGGTATTAAGGGGGGGTGTTGAAATTTCTGCCTCTAATACCTGACCCATTCCTTACTCCAGCTTCTTACCATCGTCTCAAGTCATTCTCCTTGCTCATATCCTCTTTTCCTGACCTTTTCCGCCGAGGAACTTCAAAGATACGAGCTCCAGCATCAAGAACAACATTTCTTTCCCACCCGGAGTCAATGTATTGATTCTGGACCTCGAGGACGTGTTTCTTTACCTGGAGTGTGAATCTTTTCCCCGGCTGGGAACTTTTTCCTTGGATGTGAACCTGTCTCTTTTTCTGTATTGTAGTTTAGTAGTTTTGTCGACGTCGTGTTAGTTTCTATTGTTTTGGATGGTGGACTTTGTCATATAATGAGCCCTCTCTTTGCCATTTCCGTTTTCCCCATCCAAATCTTTTTCTTTCTCTTTCTCTCTATTCTCTTTATCCCTTCCACTGCTTCTTCCTGTCCACTGCTTTCCCTTTTGGCCGCATCTGACAGTCTTTGCACTGTGTGGGGAGAATAGAGTCTTTTGTCCAGGTTCTTTCCTTTTCTTTTCTGTTATCTTTTCTCTGATTCTTTTAGTCCTAACCACAGCAGCTCACACTTGTGTCCCTTATAGTTTTAGCACACGCTTTGTTGTAGTTACTTGTTGTTGTAAGGTGCACAGTTGCTGATTGACCTGTGTTTAGGTATGTTTGTTTTTGCAATGAAATCCAAATCTTTTTCTTTCTCTTTCTCTCTATTCTCTTTATCCCTTCCACTGCTTCTTCCTGTCCACTGCTTTCCCTTTTGGCCGCATCTGACAGTCTTTGCACTGTGTGGGGAGAATAGAGTCTTTTGTCCAGTTTTAGCACACGCTTTGTTGTAGTTACTTGTTGTTGTAAGGTGCACAGTTGCTGATTGACCTGTGTTTAGCTTTCCTCTGTGCTAAAACTTCTACATGTGCACCTTACAACAACAAGTAACTACAACAAAGCGTGTGCTAAAACTATAAGGGACACAAGTGTGAGCTGCTGTGGTTAGGACTAAAAGAATCAGAGAAAAGATAACAGAAAAGAAAAGGAAAGAACCTGGACAAAAGACTCTATTCTCCCCACACAGTGCAAAGACTGTCAGATGCGGCCAAAAGGGAAAGCAGTGGACAGGAAGAAGCAGTGGAAGGGATAAAGAGAATAGAGAGAAAGAGAAAGAAAAAGATTTGGATGGGGAAAACGGAAATGGCAAAGAGAGGGCTCATTATATGACAAAGTCCACCATCCAAAACAATAGAAACTAACACGACGTCGACAAAACTACTAAACTACAATACAGAAAAAGAGACAGGTTCACATCCAAGGAAAAAGTTCCCAGCCGGGGAAAAGATTCACACTCCAGGTAAAGAAACACGTCCTCGAGGTCCAGAATCAATACATTGACTCCGGGTGGGAAAGAAATGTTGTTCTTGATGCTGGAGCTCGTATCTTTGAAGTTCCTCGGCGGAAAAGGTCAGGAAAAGAGGATATGAGCAAGGAGAATGACTTGAGACGATGGTAAGAAGCTGGAGTAAGGAATGGGTCAGGTATTAGAGGCAGAAATTTCAACACCCCCCCTTAATACCAGACCCATGAGTTTGAGGAGATAAGACAGCTTGACTTTTCCTAAAGATTTTGTAAGAAGATCAGCCACCATGTGTTCAGTTGAAATGTGTTGAAGCTGAAAATGATTTTTGTTGATGCTTTCAGTAATCCAACAAAGTTGAGTGTCCACATGTTTTGATCTTTGACGGTATCTGAGTGAATCCTTGCATTGTGAAATGGAACTGGCATTGTCAGCAAGGATTAAAGGTGAAGGTGACTTAGGAATATTGAAGGAAGTAAGTAATTTAGTCAGCCAGATTGCTTCACATCCAGCATCCACAATGCCTCTGAACTCAGCTTCAGTACTAGAGATAGTGACGACTTGCTGCTTTTTAGAACTCCAGGAAATAGCTCCTCCATTGAGTATGGCAACATACCCTCCAGTTGAGCGCCTGGTATCAGGATCCCCAGCATAATCAGTGTCAGAGTAAATAAGAGGACAGAGTGATGGATGATTTGGAATTGGGCATTTTCCTCCAAAAGTGAGAGATGATGATGAAGTGGCACGCAGATATCTGAAAGTGTGTTTGACAGCAAGCCAGTGTTTGATACCTGGTTCAATGAGATGTTGAGATAATGCACCAACTGCAAAAGAGAGAGATCAGGTCTTGTTGCAACAGACAAATAGTTGAGTGCACCAATAGCAGAGCGGTAATTGATTTTCAGAGCATTGAATTCAGCAATTTCTTCACTGGTTGCTTTGACAGGATAATCATTTGGGGATAAGGGAGTGAGACAGGGATTACAGTTGGCCATATTCCAGTTGGACAAAACTTTTTCAGCATAAGAATCTTGTGATAAAGAAAGAGTACGTGCTGTTCTGTTCCTGGTGAGACGCATTCCCAAAATCCAAGTGGCAGGACCAAGATCATCCATCTCAAATTCAGTTTTGATTTTGTCTTTGAACCAAAGAAAATGATTACCAGTAATGACCATATCATCAACATGAAGATAAATGATACAGATTTGTGATTTGTTTCTCCAAACATACACACACTGATCACACTTAAGGGGGGAGAAGTTGAGCTTGCACAAGTAGTCATTTATACGTGAATTCCAGCAAAAGGGAGCTTGTTTGATGCCATAAAGAGGACGCAACAATTGGCAAACTTTACCTTCATTTCCAGCAGTTAGTGTTCCTTCAGGTTGTTCCATATAAACAGTTTCATTTAAGTTTCCCTGGAGAAAAGCTGCCACTACATCCATTTGATGAACATCCCAGTCAAAATAAGCTGCTAAAGAAAGAATGGTCCTGAGAGAAGTGATCCGTCCAGTGGGTGCAAAAGTTTCATGAAAATCTATTCCTAGGATTTGAGAATATCCTTTTGCTACACAACGGGCTTTGAACTTGGAAACACCACCATCAGCATTAGGTTTAACCCTGAAAACCCACCTGCAGCCAATTACATTAGCTTTTTCAGGCCTGGGGACAATTTTCCAAGTGTTACAACGCTGAAGTGCTTGATGTTCATGTTTCACAGCCTCTGCCCATTCTGCTGAATATTTGGAATAGATTGCTTGCTTATAACACTGGGGTTCAGGAATTTCATGAGCTAGCAAGGGAGCTTCTAGAGAGAAAGCAAAGGCATTTGCTGCATATAACCCAAGAGGGTCAGGAGAATCAGAGTAGGAATCATGTTGATAATGATCATAATAAATCTGACGTAAATGTTCAGGAGTGGATGTTTCAGCTGAAGAGTTGTCAGAATAACTGGGGGATTGTGATGAGGGAACATAATCAGGATCTGCTGGATTGTCTGGCTCAATTGATGAATATGATGGATCAGATTGACTGGAACCTTCTTCATCTGGGACATTGGAATGAGGTAATCTTGTTAAGTGGCCAGGTGAAGGACAAGGAGTTGAATTAGAAGGTGTGCCGGACATGTGAAAATCAGAGGAAGAAGAAGAAGAAGGAGAATTATCTTCAGAATGTGAATCAGAAATGTTTCCTGAGGATGGATCATGAGTTGGAGACTCAGAAGGAGATTGAGCTGGAGAAAAGGAAAGTCCAGGTGTTGGAAGTGGTTGACTGTCATGAATTTGATCTGGAATTTGCTTCATCAGTTGTGACCATTGAGGGCGCTTAAATCTGGAGTCAAGAAAGGGGAAGAAATTTTCATTGAAGGCCACAGATTTGGCAATAACAATCTTTTTAAGCTCAAGATCCCAAACACGATAATTTGTTGTTCCAACTTCATATCCAAGCATGACACACTTTCTGGCATTAGCTGAAAACTTTCCAGGACGTTGATGTTTATCAAGAAAAGCATAGCAAGCACAACCAAAAACTCTGAGGTGTGAGACTCTGGGTTTGGATTTATTCCAGGCTTCAAAAGGAGTTGATTTGTTTTGAAGAGCTTTGGTTGGTAATCTGTTTTCAAGATATACTGCTGTTTTAACTGCTTCAGACCATAGGTGAATTGGTGCATTAGAATGAAACATCATGGTTTTGGATTTTTCAGTGGTAATACGGTTTCCTCTCTCAGAAATTGGATTTTGTTGGGGAGTGTAAGGAGCCGTAACTTGAAGAGCAATGCCATGTTGTTTAAGAAAGTTGACCAGACTAGAGTTGATATACTCACCACCACCGTCACAAACAAGCTTTTTGATTTTGAAGCCAGATTGCAGCTCTACAGATGCCTTGTATTCCAAGAAATATTTGAATACTTGGGCTTTTGAGGAAAGAAGGTAAACATGACGGTATGAAGTGGCCTGATCAGTGAACTTAAGGTAATACTGAGAACCATCAAAAGAAGGAGGTTGAATTTTCCCAGATAAATCCGTGTGGATAACTTCAAGAGGATTTTTGGCAACAGGCAACTGGCCAGGAAAGGAAGCATGGGTTTGTTTACCCAACACACACGGTTCACAAAAATGCATTTCAGAATCAGACAAACTAGAACTAGATACATCAGATGCCATTCCATTAAAAAGTTTTTGAATATATGGGGCGTATGGATGTCCTAATCTGTTGTGCCAGAGAGTTAGAGACTGACTTGAAGCTTTTGCATAAAGAGCTGAGGAATTAGGGGGAGACATGCCTTGTGGAACCACAGAAACTTCAAATAATGAATTGGAGATGACTCCTCCCATATAATTCTTTCCATTACGTGAAATAATGAAGTTTGATGTAGGATTAACTGGTGCAGGGATGAGAAGACAACCAGTTCTCCAAAGACGTCCCAGGGAGATGAGATTCCTTCCAAGATCAGGGACATAAAGAGCATCAGAAAAGAAAACTTTTCCTTCCATTCCTCCAGAAGCAGCAACAGTTCCTTTTCCAGTTGCATAGATTGATTTCCCAATACCAGCAAGTTGAATTCGAATGTTGACAGGTTGAAAGGTGATGAAACTGTCTCTGTTGTTAAACATATGACAGCTGGCCCCAGAATCAATAATTGGAGAAAGGTTTGAGGAATGAGAAGCCATGGAAGCAGAAGCGTTGATAATGCAGTCAGAATTTGATTTTTCAGACAAGCAGGCAACAGCTGTAAAAAGAAATTCTTCATCAGAAGGGAAGACAAAAGCACAATTGGCCGTGACATCAGGTTGTTCTTCCTGAGGAGGGGGAACAGGAGTTGCTTTGTTGGAATTGTCCTTTGATGGGGCAGCTGAGTTGGCTTGGTTCTTCTTGGGACGCAATTCAGGATGTTGAACAAAGCAATGATTGTCATCATGTCCAACATTTTGACCATGAACAGAACATGAGAGTTTGCTGCGTGCCTTGGATTTGGATGATTTTGATGATTTGGCTGAGGCAGAGTGAGCATTGACATTTGACATAGCATTGTGAAATTCATCAACAACTTTGTCATCAGCAGCGTAATCCAGGAAAGAAGATAAAACATCATCCAGATGCAGGTGATCAATTTCCTGTCTGTCTCTGGTGAGCAAACCACGCCAATGTTTGAAGGAAGGTGGAAGAGTGGCAAAAAAGAGATAAATAAGAATTTCCTGGGGAATGATGAGCCCAGAACGGATCATATGGAAGTTAATGCCTTTGAATGCATCAACATGAGTTTTGGGGTCTCCTCCTTCAGAAAGAGAAAGAGTAACCATAGAGAGAAAGTGAGAAATCCGTGATCCAACTTTATTGCTGGCGTGTCTTCTTGCAAGAACAGACCACATTTGAGCAGAGGTGTGGCAAGTGTTGACCAGCTTCTTGTTAACATCATCCAATCTGGTGATGATTTCATACCTGCACCTGGTGTCATTTTTGATCCATAAAGCAAGTTGAGCTTTGATTTCAGCGTCTGAAGGTGAACCATCATTGTGAGGAACAGGGGCAGGGACTTGTCCAGAAACAATGCCAAAAAGATCCAGAACTTCAAAGTGAAGACGCATAATGTGTTCCCAGGTGTCATAGGATTCGTCAGTAAGAGGGGTGACCATAACCTTACTTGAATCCTGATTGGAGGCCATGATTTGGTCGAGTCAACAGCAAAGATTTGGAGAGAAAGAAGATGAGATGTGAAGAGGATGATCCAAAATCTGAGAGAAAAGGCTGTTTTATTGTCCAGTAAGCGGTTTTGTTGTAAGTATTCTTGAGAAAGGTGCTTTAGGCAACTGGGCCCATAACCTGTAGAAGTTTTAGCACAGAGGAAAGCTAAACACAGGTCAATCAGCAACTGTGCACCTTACAACAACAAGTAACTACAACAAAGCGTGTGCTAAAACTGGACAAAAGACTCTATTCTCCCCACACAGTGCAAAGACTGTCAGATGCGGCCAAAAGGGAAAGCAGTGGACAGGAAGAAGCAGTGGAAGGGATAAAGAGAATAGAGAGAAAGAGAAAGAAAAAGATTTGGATTTCATTGCAAAAACAAACATACCTAAACACAGGTCAATCAGCAACTGTGCACCTTACAACAACAAGTAACTACAACAAAGCGTGTGCTAAAACTATAAGGGACACAAGTGTGAGCTGCTGTGGTTAGGACTAAAAGAATCAGAGAAAAGATAACAGAAAAGAAAAGGAAAGAACCTGGACAAAAGACTCTATTCTCCCCACACAGTGCAAAGACTGTCAGATGCGGCCAAAAGGGAAAGCAGTGGACAGGAAGAAGCAGTGGAAGGGATAAAGAGAATAGAGAGAAAGAGAAAGAAAAAGATTTGGATGGGGAAAACGGAAATGGCAAAGAGAGGGCTCATTATATGACAAAGTCCACCATCCAAAACAATAGAAACTAACACGACGTCGACAAAACTACTAAACTACAATACAGAAAAAGAGACAGGTTCACATCCAAGGAAAAAGTTCCCAGCCGGGGAAAAGATTCACACTCCAGGTAAAGAAACACGTCCTCGAGGTCCAGAATCAATACATTGACTCCGGGTGGGAAAGAAATGTTGTTCTTGATGCTGGAGCTCGTATCTTTGAAGTTCCTCGGCGGAAAAGGTCAGGAAAAGAGGATATGAGCAAGGAGAATGACTTGAGACGATGGTAAGAAGCTGGAGTAAGGAATGGGTCAGGTATTAGAGGCAGAAATTTCAACACTCACCAGAGACAGACAGGAAATTGATCACCTGCATCTGGATGATGTTTTATCTTCTTTCCTGGATTACGCTGCTGATGACAAAGTTGTTGATGAATTTCACAATGCTATGTCAAATGTCAATGCTCACTCTGCCTCAGCTAAATCATCAAAATCATCCAAATCCAAGGCACGCAGCAAACTCTCATGTTCTGTTCATGGTCAAAATGTTGGACATGATGACAATCATTGCTTTGTTCAACATCCTGAACTCCGTCCCAAGAAGAACCAAGCCAACTCAGCTGCCCCATCAAAGGACAATTCCAACAAAGCAACTCCTGTTCCCCCTCCTCAGGAAGAACAACCTGATGCCACGGCCAATTGTGCTTTTGTCTTCCCTTCTGATGAAGAATTTCTTTTTACAGCTGTTGCTTGTTTGTCTGAAAAATCAAATTCTGACTGCATTATCAACGCTTCTGCTTCCATGGCTTCTCATTCCTCAAACCTTTCTCCAATTATTGATTCTGGGGCCAGCTGTCATATGTTTAACAACAGAGACAGTTTTATCAGTTTTCAACCTGTCAACATTCGAATTCAACTTGCTGGTATTGGGAAATCAATCTATGCAACTGGAAAAGGAACTGTTGCTGCTTCTGGAGGAATGGAAGGAAAAGTTTTCTTTTCTGATGCTCTTTATGTCCCTGATCTTGGAAGGAATCTCATCTCCCTGGGACGTCTTTGGAGAACTGGTTGTCTTCTCATTCCTGCACCAGTTAATCCTACATCAAACTTCATTATTTCACGTAATGGAAAGAATTATATGGGAGGAGTCATCTCCAATTCATTATTTGAAGTTTCTGTGGTTCCACAAGGCATGTCTCCCCCTAATTCCTCAGCTCTCTATGCAAAAGCTTCAAGTCAGTCTCTAACTCTTTGGCACAACAGATTAGGACATCCATACGCCCCATATATTCAAAAACTTTTTAATGGAATGGCATCTGATGTATCTAGTTCTAGTTTGTCTGATTCTGAAATGCATTTTTGTGAACCGTGTGTGTTGGGTAAACAAACCCATGCTTCCTTTCCTGGCCAGTTGCCTGTTGCCAAAAATCCTCTTGAAGTTATCCACACGGATTTATCTGGGAAAATTCAGCCTCCTTCTTTTGATGGTTCTCAGTATTACCTTAAGTTCACTGATCAGGCCACTTCATACCGTCATGTTTACCTTCTTTCCTCAAAAGCCCAAGTATTCAAATATTTCTTGGAATATAAGGCATCTGTAGAGCTGCAATCTGGCTTCAAAATCAAAAAGCTTGTTTGTGACGGTGGTGGTGAGTATATCAACTCTAGTCTGGTCAACTTTCTTAAACAACATGGCATTGCTCTTCAAGTTACGGCTCCTTACACTCCCCAACAAAATCCAATTTCTGAGAGAGGAAACCGTATTACCACTGAAAAATCCAAAACCATGATGTTTCATTCTAATGCACCAATTCACTTATGGTCTGAAGCAGTTAAAACAGCAGTATATCTTGAAAACAGATTACCAACCAAAGCTCTTCAAAACAAATCAACTCCTTTTGAAGCCTGGAATAAATCCAAACCCAGAGTTTCACACCTCAGAGTTTTTGGTTGTGCTTGCTATGCTTTTCTTGATAAACATCAACGTCCTGGAAAGTTTTCAGCTAATGCCAGAAAGTGTGTCATGCTTGGATATGAAGTTGGAACAACAAATTATTGTGTTTGGGATCTTGAGCTTAAAAAGATTGTTATTGCCAAATCTGTGGCCTTCAATGAAAATTTCTTCCCCTTTCTTGACTCCAGATTTAAGCGCCCTCAATGGTCACAACTGATGAAGCAAATTCCAGATCAAATTCATGACAGTCAACCACTTCCAACACCTGGCCTTTCCTTTTCTCCAGCTCAATCTCCTTCTGAGTCTCCAACTCCTGATCCATCCTCAGGAAACATTTCTGATTCACATTCTGAAGATAATTCTCCTTCTTCTTCTTCTTCCTCTGATTTTCACATGTCAGGCACACCTTCCAATTCAACTCCTTGTCCTTCACCTGGCCACTTAACAAGATTACCTCATTCCAATGTCCCAGATGAAGAAGGTTCCAGTCAATCTGATCCATCATATTCATCAATTGAGCCAGACAATCCAGCAGATCCTGATTATGTTCCCTCATCACAATCCCCCAGTTATTCTGACAACTCTTCAGCTGAAACATCCACTCCTGAACATTTACGTCAGATTTATTATGATCATTATCAACATGATTCCTACTCTGATTCTCCTGATCCTCTTGGGTTATATGCAGCAAATGCCTTTGCTTTCTCTCTAGAAGCTCCCTTGCTAGCTCATGAAATTCCTGAACCCCAGTGTTATAAGCAAGCAATCTATTCCAAATATTCAGCAGAATGGGCAGAGGCTGTGAAACATGAACATCAAGCACTTCAGCGTTGTAACACTTGGAAAATTGTCCCCAGGCCTGAAAAAGCTAATGTAATTGGCTGCAGGTGGGTTTTCAGGGTTAAACCTAATGCTGATGGTGGTGTTTCAAAGTTCAAAGCCCGTTGTGTAGCAAAAGGATATTCTCAAATCCTAGGAATAGATTTTCATGAAACTTTTGCACCCACTGGACGGATCACTTCTCTCAGGACCATTCTTTCTTTAGCAGCTTATTTTGACTGGGATGTTCATCAAATGGATGTAGTGGCAGCTTTTCTCCAGGGAAACTTAAATGAAACTGTTTATATGGAACAGCCTGAAGGAACACTAACTGCTGGAAATGAAGGTAAAGTTTGCCAATTGTTGCGTCCTCTTTATGGCATCAAACAAGCTCCCTTTTGCTGGAATTCACGTATAAATGACTACTTGTGCAAGCTCAACTTCTCCCCCCTTAAGTGTGATCAGTGTGTGTATGTTTGGAGAAACAAATCACAAATCTGTATCATTTATCTTCATGTTGATGATATGGTCATTACTGGTAATCATTTTCTTTGGTTCAAAGACAAAATCAAAACTGAATTTGAGATGGATGATCTTGGTCCTGCCACTTGGATTTTGGGAATGCGTCTCACCAGGAACAGAACAGCACGTACTCTTTCTTTATCACAAGATTCTTATGCTGAAAAAGTTTTGTCCAACTGGAATATGGCCAACTGCAATCCCTGTCTTACTCCCTTATCCCCAAATGATTATCCTGTCAAAGCAACCAGTGAAGAAATTGCTGAATTCAATGCTCTGAAAATCAATTACCGCTCTGCTATTGGTGCACTCAACTATTTGTCTGTAGCAACAAGACCTGATCTCTCTTTTGCAGTTGGTGCATTATCTCAACATCTCATTGAACCAGGTATCAAACACTGGCTTGCTGTCAAACACACTTTCAGATATCTGCGTGCCACTTCATCATCATCTCTCACTTTTGGAGGAAAATGCCCAATTCCAAATCATCCATCACTCTGTCCTCTTATTTACTCTGACACTGATTATGCTGGGGATCCTGATACCAGGCGCTCAACTGGAGGGTATGTTGCCATACTCAATGGAGGAGCTATTTCCTGGAGTTCTAAAAAGCAGCAAGTTGTCACTATCTCTAGTACTGAGGCTGAGTTCAGAGGTATTGTGGATGCTGGATGTGAAGCAATTTGGCTGACTAAATTACTTACTTCCTTCAATATTCCTAAATCACCTTCACCTTTAATCCTTGCTGACAATGCCAGTTCCATTTCACAATGCAAGGATTCACTCAGATACCGTCAAAGATCAAAACATGTGGACACTCAACTTTGTTGGATTACTGAAAGCATCAACAAAAATCATTTTCAGCTTCAACACATTTCAACTGAACACATGGTAGCTGATCTTCTTACAAAATCTTTGGGAAAAGTCAAGCTGTCTTATCTCCTCAAACTCATGGGTCTGATATTAAGGGGGGGTGTTGAAATTTCTGCCTCTAATACCTGACCCATTCCTTACTCCAGCTTCTTACCATCGTCTCAAGTCATTCTCCTTGCTTATATCCTCTTTTCCTGACCTTTTCCGCCGAGGAACTTCAAAGATACGAGCTCCAGCATCAAGAACAACATTTCTTTCCCACCCGGAGTCAATGTATTGATTCTGGACCTCGAGGACGTGTTTCTTTACCTGGAGTGTGAATCTTTTCCCCGGCTGGGAACTTTTTCCTTGGATGTGAACCTGTCTCTTTTTCTGTATTGTAGTTTAGTAGTTTTGTCGACGTCGTGTTAGTTTCTATTGTTTTGGATGGTGGACTTTGTCATATAATGAGCCCTCTCTTTGCCATTTCCGTTTTCCCCATCCAAATCTTTTTCTTTCTCTTTCTCTCTATTCTCTTTATCCCTTCCACTGCTTCTTCCTGTCCACTGCTTTCCCTTTTGGCCGCATCTGACAGTCTTTGCACTGTGTGGGGAGAATAGAGTCTTTTGTCCAGGTTCTTTCCTTTTCTTTTCTGTTATCTTTTCTCTGATTCTTTTAGTCCTAACCACAGCAGCTCACACTTGTGTCCCTTATAGTTTTAGCACACGCTTTGTTGTAGTTACTTGTTGTTGTAAGGTGCACAGTTGCTGATTGACCTGTGTTTAGGTATGTTTGTTTTTGCAATGAAATCCAAATCTTTTTCTTTCTCTTTCTCTCTATTCTCTTTATCCCTTCCACTGCTTCTTCCTGTCCACTGCTTTCCCTTTTGGCCGCATCTGACAGTCTTTGCACTGTGTGGGGAGAATAGAGTCTTTTGTCCAGTTTTAGCACACGCTTTGTTGTAGTTACTTGTTGTTGTAAGGTGCACAGTTGCTGATTGACCTGTGTTTAGCTTTCCTTTGTGCTAAAACTTCTTCAGGACGCTTCTTTTGACCCTTAATTGTGTTAGAAAAAAACAAATAAATTAATTTGAACTAAATTGAGATTAATTGATTGTTTTGTTGCGTCAAATTATTTTTGTTTCACTTAAAATGTTCTCTAATCAGGATGGACCATCTGTTGGGAATTATATTTCTCATAGTTCCTATGTTTCCACTCTTGTTTAGTTATTTACTATTGTCACTTACTGATTTGGGGATTAATGGCGGGGAAATTGGATTCTTAATTGGGCTTTTAATTAACTGTTTCATGTTTTTCTCTATATTGTTATGTTTCATTTACTCTTTTTGATATATTTGTTTTATTTCTTTCTAATCATTGTATTTACTGATATAGTAGCGCTTCAGAGGACCCATTGCCTATAAAAGGGCCTTGGATAATCCCCTGTAGCCTTATCACTTATTATACACTCAACAATTTAAATACAATTTTTATATTACGTTTATATTCTTTTTATTAGTAATAAAATTCTAATTAAAATTTTATATAACAATTTAAAGGTTGCTTTAAGTCTGATAGTAATTATATTGGTTGCCGCGCAGAATTCTTACTTAAATAATATTAATATTTATAAAACCAAATTGTTATTTCTTCTCAGCTCACTCGTCGTTGCCTTTCTCTCAATAAATTAAATAATTTTATTAGATTTTATTTTTTTTATTGCCTATACTCCTTTCCTCCTGCTCCTCCTCTCATTCCCTATTCTCTTTTCTCCTTCTTCTAGACGACCAGCCGACAACACCAGAGAAAACAGTTGCTAAGTTAAGTTAAATGAAGAACTCACTTGCAACAAACACAGTTAATTGTGGCCAGAAAACAGAGAAAACTGAGTGAGGAACAAGGATATATCACCCCCAGATGGTTTTATGATAATTAGTATTACCCCCAAACTGTCTTATTCACTATATACACACAGACTACTAAATAAGAGCCCATGCACACCCACAAATTTGGCGTTCCTGACCACCAAATTGCATAAAACCTCCCTAGAAATGCTTCCTAGCCCTCTAGCACTGAGGCGGGTGGTCTTCCCAATGCAGGGAAGCCCGCCTGAAGCAGCCTGACCACCCTGAAGCCAGAAAACCACCGAAAACTCCTAAACTACTTAGAAAAATCATCTACAACTACTATAACCCTTAAAACACATAATTACGCTATAACAACAATGAGACATGAAATGTAGAGAAAATTCTGCTTATTCCAACGGCACTAAGCACTTAACCCTAAGACTTAAGGTTAGCCCGTAAAACACAAAAAACAAAATTCAAGAGCAATCTTTTAAAATGAAACATGAGAAATTATCCCTCAAATACTTAGACTATGAAAAATGTCCTCAAGACATAAATTATAGAGAAAAACTGGAGTTATCCAATGGTAGTACCCACTTCCCCTTAGTCCCATATATTTGCTGCATAATTCCATAAAAACACCTAACTATTTAAACAATGCCATTTTAGGCATACCAAAACAACACCAAATAAACCAACAAAGGGCTCCTCCAATGTTGGAAGACCACAACGTTCCTTTTGACTTTTTCATTTGTGGTTTCTCCAAAAATTGATAATGGTTGTCAGAATTGATGGTCCCACAGTTGCCAGAGTCAAGATATCTATGGGTTGACAAAAATTCAGAAAAGTTCCCAATTTTCAGAAGGTCCTTGTTGCTCTAGAAGTATTTTAAACAGTCCAACGGTGGTGATAGGTGTAGGAAGGCTCAAGATCTCACAATGTGTATGTATTTTTCTTTTATGAGAGGATTACTCAAATTAAAAGGTAAGGGATTGGTTTATTATTACTTTAAAAGATTAGAAATACGCCAAATGTAAATAATAAGATGATAAATAGTAGTAATTGTCAGCCAGGCTGTACCAGGAGCCCAGTAAATGATATGTTAATTTATTGGACCAGAAAGAGGGCGTAAAATATGCATTTTATGTATATAAATTAATATTTTATTGCATAATAAAATTATATAAGTATCTTATTAAATATAAGTAAAATAAGTGTTATATTAATTTTATTGTTATATAAATTATTTATACATTTAAATTAAGCATGATATATTTTATATTCTATAAATTATGGTGCATTTTTATGTATTTAATAATTATAAATTAATAATTAATTAATTATAAAAATATTATAATTATAAGTGTAAAATTATTCTCCTTGCTTATATCCTCTTTTCCTGACCTTTTCCGCCGAGGAACTTCAAAGATACGAGCTCCAGCATCAAGAACAACATTTCTTTCCCACCCGGAGTCAATGTATTGATTCTGGACCTCGAGGACGTGTTTCTTTACCTGGAGTGTGAATCTTTTCCCCGGCTGGGAACTTTTTCCTTGGATGTGAACCTGTCTCTTTTTCTGTATTGTAGTTTAGTAGTTTTGTCGACGTCGTGTTAGTTTCTATTGTTTTGGATGGTGGACTTTGTCATATAATGAGCCCTCTCTTTGCCATTTCCGTTTTCCCCATCCAAATCTTTTTCTTTCTCTTTCTCTCTATTCTCTTTATCCCTTCCACTGCTTCTTCCTGTCCACTGCTTTCCCTTTTGGCCGCATCTGACAGTCTTTGCACTGTGTGGGGAGAATAGAGTCTTTTGTCCAGGTTCTTTCCTTTTCTTTTCTGTTATCTTTTCTCTGATTCTTTTAGTCCTAACCACAGCAGCTCACACTTGTGTCCCTTATAGTTTTAGCACACGCTTTGTTGTAGTTACTTGTTGTTGTAAGGTGCACAGTTGCTGATTGACCTGTGTTTAGGTATGTTTGTTTTTGCAATGAAATCCAAATCTTTTTCTTTCTCTTTCTCTCTATTCTCTTTATCCCTTCCACTGCTTCTTCCTGTCCACTGCTTTCCCTTTTGGCCGCATCTGACAGTCTTTGCACTGTGTGGGGAGAATAGAGTCTTTTGTCCAGTTTTAGCACACGCTTTGTTGTAGTTACTTGTTGTTGTAAGGTGCACAGTTGCTGATTGACCTGTGTTTAGCTTTCCTTTGTGCTAAAACTTCTTCAGGACGCTTCTTTTGACCCTTAATTGTGTTAGAAAAAAACAAATAAATTAATTTGAACTAAATTGAGATTAATTGATTGTTTTGTTGCGTCAAATTATTTTTGTTTCACTTAAAATGTTCTCTAATCAGGATGGACCATCTGTTGGGAATTATATTTCTCATAGTTCCTATGTTTCCACTCTTGTTTAGTTATTTACTATTGTCACTTACTGATTTGGGGATTAATGGCGGGGAAATTGGATTCTTAATTGGGCTTTTAATTAACTGTTTCATGTTTTTCTCTATATTGTTATGTTTCATTTACTCTTTTTGATATATTTGTTTTATTTCTTTCTAATCATTGTATTTACTGATATAGTAGCGCTTCAGAGGACCCATTGCCTATAAAAGGGCCTTGGATAATCCCCTGTAGCCTTATCACTTATTATACACTCAACAATTTAAATACAATTTTTATATTACGTTTATATTCTTTTTATTAGTAATAAAATTCTAATTAAAATTTTATATAACAATTTAAAGGTTGCTTTAAGTCTGATAGTAATTATATTGGTTGCCGCGCAGAATTCTTACTTAAATAATATTAATATTTATAAAACCAAATTGTTATTTCTTCTCAGCTCACTCGTCGTTGCCTTTCTCTCAATAAATTAAATAATTTTATTAGATTTTATTTTTTTTATTGCCTATACTCCTTTCCTCCTGCTCCTCCTCTCATTCCCTATTCTCTTTTCTCCTTCTTCTAGACGACCAGCCGACAACACCAGAGAAAACAGTTGCTAAGTTAAGTTAAATGAAGAACTCACTTGCAACAAACACAGTTAATTGTGGCCAGAAAACAGAGAAAACTGAGTGAGGAACAAGGATATATCACCCCCAGATGGTTTTATGATAATTAGTATTACCCCCAAACTGTCTTATTCACTATATACACACAGACTACTAAATAAGAGCCCATGCACACCCACAAATTTGGCGTTCCTGACCACCAAATTGCATAAAACCTCCCTAGAAATGCTTCCTAGCCCTCTAGCACTGAGGCGGGTGGTCTTCCCAATGCAGGGAAGCCCGCCTGAAGCAGCCTGACCACCCTGAAGCCAGAAAACCACCGAAAACTCCTAAACTACTTAGAAAAATCATCTACAACTACTATAACCCTTAAAACACATAATTACGCTATAACAACAATGAGACATGAAATGTAGAGAAAATTCTGCTTATTCCAACGGCACTAAGCACTTAACCCTAAGACTTAAGGTTAGCCCGTAAAACACAAAAAACAAAATTCAAGAGCAATCTTTTAAAATGAAACATGAGAAATTATCCCTCAAATACTTAGACTATGAAAAATGTCCTCAAGACATAAATTATAGAGAAAAACTGGAGTTATCCAATGGTAGTACCCACTTCCCCTTAGTCCCATATATTTGCTGCATAATTCCATAAAAACACCTAACTATTTAAACAATGCCATTTTAGGCATACCAAAACAACACCAAATAAACCAACAAAGGGCTCCTCCAATGTTGGAAGACCACAACGTTCCTTTTGACTTTTTCATTTGTGGTTTCTCCAAAAATTGATAATGGTTGTCAGAATTGATGGTCCCACAGTTGCCAGAGTCAAGATATCTATGGGTTGACAAAAATTCAGAAAAGTTCCCAATTTTCAGAAGGTCCTTGTTGCTCTAGAAGTATTTTAAACAGTCCAACGGTGGTGATAGGTGTAGGAAGGCTCAAGATCTCACAATGTGTATGTATTTTTCTTTTATGAGAGGATTACTCAAATTAAAAGGTAAGGGATTGGTTTATTATTACTTTAAAAGATTAGAAATACGCCAAATGTAAATAATAAGATGATAAATAGTAGTAATTGTCAGCCAGGCTGTACCAGGAGCCCAGTAAATGATATGTTAATTTATTGGACCAGAAAGAGGGCGTAAAATATGCATTTTATGTATATAAATTAATATTTTATTGCATAATAAAATTATATAAGTATCTTATTAAATATAAGTAAAATAAGTGTTATATTAATTTTATTGTTATATAAATTATTTATACATTTAAATTAAGCATGATATATTTTATATTCTATAAATTATGGTGCATTTTTATGTATTTAATAATTATAAATTAATAATTAATTAATTATAAAAATATTATAATTATAAGTGTAAAATTATTCTCCTTGCTTATATCCTCTTTTCCTGACCTTTTCCGCCGAGGAACTTCAAAGATACGAGCTCCAGCATCAAGAACAACATTTCTTTCCCACCCGGAGTCAATGTATTGATTCTGGACCTCGAGGACGTGTTTCTTTACCTGGAGTGTGAATCTTTTCCCCGGCTGGGAACTTTTTCCTTGGATGTGAACCTGTCTCTTTTTCTGTATTGTAGTTTAGTAGTTTTGTCGACGTCGTGTTAGTTTCTATTGTTTTGGATGGTGGACTTTGTCATATAATGAGCCCTCTCTTTGCCATTTCCGTTTTCCCCATCCAAATCTTTTTCTTTCTCTTTCTCTCTATTCTCTTTATCCCTTCCACTGCTTCTTCCTGTCCACTGCTTTCCCTTTTGGCCGCATCTGACAGTCTTTGCACTGTGTGGGGAGAATAGAGTCTTTTGTCCAGGTTCTTTCCTTTTCTTTTCTGTTATCTTTTCTCTGATTCTTTTAGTCCTAACCACAGCAGCTCACACTTGTGTCCCTTATAGTTTTAGCACACGCTTTGTTGTAGTTACTTGTTGTTGTAAGGTGCACAGTTGCTGATTGACCTGTGTTTAGGTATGTTTGTTTTTGCAATGAAATCCAAATCTTTTTCTTTCTCTTTCTCTCTATTCTCTTTATCCCTTCCACTGCTTCTTCCTGTCCACTGCTTTCCCTTTTGGCCGCATCTGACAGTCTTTGCACTGTGTGGGGAGAATAGAGTCTTTTGTCCAGTTTTAGCACACGCTTTGTTGTAGTTACTTGTTGTTGTAAGGTGCACAGTTGCTGATTGACCTGTGTTTAGCTTTCCTTTGTGCTAAAACTTCTTCAGGTTATGGGCCCAGTTGCCTAAAGCACCTCTCTCAAGAATACTTACAACAAAACCGCTTACTGGACAATAAAACAGCCTTTTCTCTCAGATTTTGGATCACCCTCTTCACATCTCATCTTCTTTCTCTCCAAATCTTTGCTGTTGACTCGACCAAATCATGGCCTCCAATCAGGATTCAAGTAAGGTTATGGTCACCCCTCTCACTGACGAATCCTATGACACCTGGGAACACATTATGCGTCTTCACTTTGAAGTTCTGGATCTTTTTGGCATTGTTTCTGGACAAGTCCCTGCCCCTGTTCCTCACAATGATGGTTCACCTTCAGACGCTGAAATCAAAGCTCAACTTGCTTTATGGATCAAAAATGACACCAGGTGCAGGTATGAAATCATCACCAGACTGGATGATGTTAACAAGAAGCTGGTCAACACTTGCCACACCTCTGCTCAAATGTGGTCTGTTCTTGCAAGAAGACACGCCAGCAATAAAGTTGGATCACGGATTTCTCACTTTCTCTCTATGGTTACTCTTTCTCTTTCTGAAGGAGGAGACCCCAAAACTCATGTTGATGCATTCAAAGGCATTAACTTCCATATGATCCGTTCTGGGCTCATCATTCCCCAGGAAATTCTTATTTATCTCTTTTTTGCCACTCTTCCACCCTCCTTCAAACATTGGCGTGGTTTGCTCACCAGAGACAGACAGGAAATTGATCACCTGCATCTGGATGATGTTTTATCTTCTTTCCTGGATTACGCTGCTGATGACAAAGTTGTTGATGAATTTCACAATGCTATGTCAAATGTCAATGCTCACTCTGCCTCAGCTAAATCATCAAAATCATCCAAATCCAAGGCACGCAGCAAACTCTCATGTTCTGTTCATGGTCAAAATGTTGGACATGATGACAATCATTGCTTTGTTCAACATCCTGAACTCCGTCCCAAGAAGAACCAAGCCAACTCAGCTGCCCCATCAAAGGACAATTCCAACAAAGCAACTCCTGTTCCCCCTCCTCAGGAAGAACAACCTGATGCCACGGCCAATTGTGCTTTTGTCTTCCCTTCTGATGAAGAATTTCTTTTTACAGCTGTTGCTTGTTTGTCTGAAAAATCAAATTCTGACTGCATTATCAACGCTTCTGCTTCCATGGCTTCTCATTCCTCAAACCTTTCTCCAATTATTGATTCTGGGGCCAGCTGTCATATGTTTAACAACAGAGACAGTTTTATCAGTTTTCAACCTGTCAACATTCGAATTCAACTTGCTGGTATTGGGAAATCAATCTATGCAACTGGAAAAGGAACTGTTGCTGCTTCTGGAGGAATGGAAGGAAAAGTTTTCTTTTCTGATGCTCTTTATGTCCCTGATCTTGGAAGGAATCTCATCTCCCTGGGACGTCTTTGGAGAACTGGTTGTCTTCTCATTCCTGCACCAGTTAATCCTACATCAAACTTCATTATTTCACGTAATGGAAAGAATTATATGGGAGGAGTCATCTCCAATTCATTATTTGAAGTTTCTGTGGTTCCACAAGGCATGTCTCCCCCTAATTCCTCAGCTCTCTATGCAAAAGCTTCAAGTCAGTCTCTAACTCTTTGGCACAACAGATTAGGACATCCATACGCCCCATATATTCAAAAACTTTTTAATGGAATGGCATCTGATGTATCTAGTTCTAGTTTGTCTGACTCTGAAATGCATTTTTGTGAACCGTGTGTGTTGGGTAAACAAACCCATGCTTCCTTTCCTGGCCAGTTGCCTGTTGCCAAAAATCCTCTTGAAGTTATCCACACGGATTTATCTGGGAAAATTCAGCCTCCTTCTTTTGATGGTTCTCAGTATTACCTTAAGTTCACTGATCAGGCCACTTCATACCGTCATGTTTACCTTCTTTCCTCAAAAGCCCAAGTATTCAAATATTTCTTGGAATATAAGGCATCTTTAGAGCTGCAATCTGGCTTCAAAATCAAAAAGCTTGTTTGTGACGGTGGTGGTGAGTATATCAACTCTAGTCTGGTCAACTTTCTTAAACAACATGGCATTGCTCTTCAAGTTACGGCTCCTTACACTCCCCAACAAAATCCAATTTCTGAGAGAGGAAACCGTATTACCACTGAAAAATCCAAAACCATGATGTTTCATTCTAATGCACCAATTCACTTATGGTCTGAAGCAGTTAAAACAGCAGTATATCTTGAAAACAGATTACCAACCAAAGCTCTTCAAAACAAATCAACTCCTTTTGAAGCCTGGAATAAATCCAAACCCAGAGTTTCACACCTCAGAGTTTTTGGTTGTGCTTGCTATGCTTTTCTTGATAAACATCAACGTCCTGGAAAGTTTTCAGCTAATGCCAGAAAGTGTGTCATGCTTGGATATGAAGTTGGAACAACAAATTATTGTGTTTGGGATCTTGAGCTTAAAAAGATTGTTATTGCCAAATCTGTGGCCTTCAATGAAAATTTCTTCCCCTTTCTTGACTCCAGATTTAAGCGCCCTCAATGGTCACAACTGATGAAGCAAATTCCAGATCAAATTCATGACATTCAACCACTTCCAACACCTGGCCTTTCCTTTTCTCCAGCTCAATCTCCTTCTGAGTCTCCAACTCCTGATCCATCCTCAGGAAACATTTCTGATTCACATTCTGAAGATAATTCTCCTTCTTCTTCTTCTTCCTCTGATTTTCACATGTCAGGCACACCTTCCAATTCAACTCCTTGTCCTTCACCTGGCCACTTAACAAGATTACCTCATTCCAATGTCCCAGATGAAGAAGGTTCCAGTCAATCTGATCCATCATATTCATCAATTGAGCCAGACAATCCAGCAGATCCTGATTATGTTCCCTCATCACAATCCCCCAGTTATTCTGACAACTCTTCAGCTGAAACATCCACTCCTGAACATTTACGTCAGATTTATTATGATCATTATCAACATGATTCCTACTCTGATTCTCCTGATCCTCTTGGGTTATATGCAGCAAATGCCTTTGCTTTCTCTCTAGAAGCTCCCTTGCTAGCTCATGAAATTCCTGAACCCCAGTGTTATAAGCAAGCAATCTATTCCAAATATTCAGCAGAATGGGCAGAGGCTGTGAAACATGAACATCAAGCACTTCAGCGTTGTAACACTTGGAAAATTGTCCCCAGGCCTGAAAAAGCTAATGTAATTGGCTGCAGGTGGGTTTTCAGGGTTAAACCTAATGCTGATGGTGGTGTTTCAAAGTTCAAAGCCCGTTGTGTAGCAAAAGGATATTCTCAAATCCTAGGAATAGATTTTCATGAAACTTTTGCACCCACTGGACGGATCACTTCTCTCAGGACCATTCTTTCTTTAGCAGCTTATTTTGACTGGGATGTTCATCAAATGGATGTAGTGGCAGCTTTTCTCCAGGGAAACTTAAATGAAACTGTTTATATGGAACAGCCTGAAGGAACACTAACTGCTGGAAATGAAGGTAAAGTTTGCCAATTGTTGCGTCCTCTTTATGGCATCAAACAAGCTCCCTTTTGCTGGAATTCACGTATAAATGACTACTTGTGCAAGCTCAACTTCTCCCCCCTTAAGTGTGATCAGTGTGTGTATGTTTGGAGAAACAAATCACAAATCTGTATCATTTATCTTCATGTTGATGATATGGTCATTACTGGTAATCATTTTCTTTGGTTCAAAGACAAAATCAAAACTGAATTTGAGATGGATGATCTTGGTCCTGCCACTTGGATTTTGGGAATGCGTCTCACCAGGAACAGAACAGCACGTACTCTTTCTTTATCACAAGATTCTTATGCTGAAAAAGTTTTGTCCAACTGGAATATGGCCAACTGCAATCCCTGTCTTACTCCCTTATCCCCAAATGATTATCCTGTCAAAGCAACCAGTGAAGAAATTGCTGAATTCAATGCTCTGAAAATCAATTACCGCTCTGCTATTGGTGCACTCAACTATTTGTCTGTAGCAACAAGACCTGATCTCTCTTTTGCAGTTGGTGCATTATCTCAACATCTCATTGAACCAGGTATCAAACACTGGCTTGCTGTCAAACACACTTTCAGATATCTGCGTGCCACTTCATCATCATCTCTCACTTTTGGAGGAAAATGCCCAATTCCAAATCATCCATCACTCTGTCCTCTTATTTACTCTGACACTGATTATGCTGGGGATCCTGATACCAGGCGCTCAACTGGAGGGTATGTTGCCATACTCAATGGAGGAGCTATTTCCTGGAGTTCTAAAAAGCAGCAAGTTGTCACTATCTCTAGTACTGAGGCTGAGTTCAGAGGTATTGTGGATGCTGGATGTGAAGCAATTTGGCTGACTAAATTACTTACTTCCTTCAATATTCCTAAATCACCTTCACCTTTAATCCTTGCTGACAATGCCAGTTCCATTTCACAATGCAAGGATTCACTCAGATACCGTCAAAGATCAAAACATGTGGACACTCAACTTTGTTGGATTACTGAAAGCATCAACAAAAATCATTTTCAGCTTCAACACATTTCAACTGAACACATGGTAGCTGATCTTCTTACAAAATCTTTGGGAAAAGTCAAGCTGTCTTATCTCCTCAAACTCATGGGTCTGATATTAAGGGGGGGTGTTGAAATTTCTGCCTCTAATACCTGACCCATTCCTTACTCCAGCTTCTTACCATCGTCTCAAGTCATTCTCCTTGCTTATATCCTCTTTTCCTGACCTTTTCCGCCGAGGAACTTCAAAGATACGAGCTCCAGCATCAAGAACAACATTTCTTTCCCACCCGGAGTCAATGTATTGATTCTGGACCTCGAGGACGTGTTTCTTTACCTGGAGTGTGAATCTTTTCCCCGGCTGGGAACTTTTTCCTTGGATGTGAACCTGTCTCTTTTTCTGTATTGTAGTTTAGTAGTTTTGTCGACGTCGTGTTAGTTTCTATTGTTTTGGATGGTGGACTTTGTCATATAATGAGCCCTCTCTTTGCCATTTCCGTTTTCCCCATCCAAATCTTTTTCTTTCTCTTTCTCTCTATTCTCTTTATCCCTTCCACTGCTTCTTCCTGTCCACTGCTTTCCCTTTTGGCCGCATCTGACAGTCTTTGCACTGTGTGGGGAGAATAGAGTCTTTTGTCCAGGTTCTTTCCTTTTCTTTTCTGTTATCTTTTCTCTGATTCTTTTAGTCCTAACCACAGCAGCTCACACTTGTGTCCCTTATAGTTTTAGCACACGCTTTGTTGTAGTTACTTGTTGTTGTAAGGTGCACAGTTGCTGATTGACCTGTGTTTAGGTATGTTTGTTTTTGCAATGAAATCCAAATCTTTTTCTTTCTCTTTCTCTCTATTCTCTTTATCCCTTCCACTGCTTCTTCCTGTCCACTGCTTTCCCTTTTGGCCGCATCTGACAGTCTTTGCACTGTGTGGGGAGAATAGAGTCTTTTGTCCAGTTTTAGCACACGCTTTGTTGTAGTTACTTGTTGTTGTAAGGTGCACAGTTGCTGATTGACCTGTGTTTAGCTTTCCTTTGTGCTAAAACTTCTTCATTGATGTTTCAGCTGAAGAGTTGTCAGAATAACTGGGGGATTGTTATGAGGGAAAATAATCAGGATCTGCTGGATTGTCTGGCTCAATTGATGAATATGATGGATCAGATTGACTGGAACCTTCTTCATCTGGGACATTGGAATGAGGTAATATTGTTAAGTGGCCAGGTGAAGGACAAGGAGTTGAATTGGAAGGTGTGCCTGACATGTGAAAATCAGAGGAAGAAGAAGAAGAAGAAGGAGAATTATCTTCAGAATGTGAATCAGAAATGTTTCCTGAGGATGGATCAGGAGTTGGAGACTCAGAAGGAGATTGAGCTGGAGAAAAGGAAAGGCCAGGTGTTGGAAGTGGTTGACTGTCATGAATTTGATCTGGAATTTGCTTCATCAGTTGTGACCATTGAGGGCGCTTAAATCTGGAGTCAAGAAAGGGGAAGAAATTTTCATTGAAGGCCACAGATTTGGCAATAACAATCTTTTTAAGCTCAAGGTCCCAAACACGATAATTTGTTGTTCCAACTTCATATCCAAGCATGACACACTTTCTGGCATTAGCTGAAAACTTTCCAGGACGTTGATGTTTATCAAGGAAAGCATAGCAAGCACAACCAAAAACTCTGAGGTGTGAAACTCTGGGTTTGGATTTATTCCAGGCTTCAAAAGGAGTTGATTTGTTTTGAAGAGCTTTGGTTGGTAATCTGTTTTCAAGATATACTGCTGTTTTAACTGCTTCAGACCATAGGTGAATTGGTGCATTAGAATGAAACATCATGGTTTTGGATTTCTTCAGTGGTAATACGGTTTCCTCTCTCAGAAATTGGATTTTGTTGGGGAGTGTAAGGAGCCGTAACTTGAAGAGCAATGCCATGTTGTTTAAGAAAGTTGACCAGACTAGAGTTGATATACTCACCACCACCGTCACAAACAAGCTTTTTGATTTTGAAGCCAGATTGCAGCTCTACAGATGCCTTATATTCCAAGAAATATTTGAATACTTGGGCTTTTGAGGAAAGAAGGTAAACATGACGGTATGAAGTGGCCTGATCAGTGAACTTAAGGTAATACTGAGAACCATCAAAAGAAGGAGGCTGAATTTTCCCAGATAAATCTGTGTGTACAACTTCAAGAGGATTTTTGGCAACAGGCAACTGGCCAGGAAAGGAAGCATGGGTTTGTTTACCCAACACACACGGTTCACAAAAATGCATTTCAGAATCAGACAAACTAGAACTAGATACATCAGATTCCATTCCATTAAAAAGTTTTTGAATATATGGGGCGTAGGGATGTCCTAATCTGTTGTGCCAGAGAGTTAGAGACTGACTTGAAGCTTTTGCATAGAGAGCTGAGGAATTAGGGGGAGACATGCCTTGTGGAACCACAGAAACTTCAAATAATGAATTGGAGATGACTCCTCCCATATAATTCTTTCCATTACGTGAAATAATGAAGTTTGATGTAGGATTAACTGGTGCAGGGATGAGAAGACAACCAGTTCTCCAAAGACGTCCCAGGGAGATGAGATTCCTTCCAAGATCAGGGACATAAAGAGCATCAGAAAAGAAAACTTTTCCTTCCATTCCTCCAGAAGCAGCAACAGTTCCTTTTCCAGTTGCATAGATTGATTTCCCAATACCAGCAAGTTGAATTCGAATGTTGACAGGTTGAAAACTGATAAAACTGTCTCTGTTGTTAAACATATGACAGCTGGCCCCAGAATTAATAATTGGAGAAAGGTTTGAGGAATGAGAAGCCATGGAAGCAGAAGCGTTGATAATGCAGTCAGAATTTGATTTTTCAGACAAACAGGCAACAGCTGTAAAAAGAAATTCTTCATCAGAAGGGAAGACAAAAGCACAATTGGCCGTGACATCAGGTTGTTCTTCCTGAGGAGGGGGAACAGGAGTTGCTTTGTTGGAACTGTCTTTTGATGGAGCAGCTTAGTTGGATTTGTTCTTCTTAGGATGGAGTTCAGGATGTTGAACAAAGCAATGATTATCATCATGTCCAACATTTTGACCGTGAACAGAACATGAGAGTTTGCTGCGTGCCTTGGATTTGGATGATTTTGATGATTTGGCTGAGGCAGAGTGAGCATTGACATTTGACATAGCATTGTGAAATTCATCAACAACTTTGTCATCAGCAGCGTAATCCAGGAAAGAAGATAAAACATCATCCAGATGCAGGTGATCAATTTCCTGTCTGTCTCTGGTGAGCAAACCACGCCAATGTTTGAAGGAGGGTGGAAGAGTGGCAAAGAAGAGATAAATAAGAATTTCCTGGGGAATGATGAGCCCAGAGCGGATCATATGGAAGTTAATGCCTTTGAATGCATCAACATGAGTTTTGGGGTCTCCTCCTTCAGAAAGAGAAAGAGTAACCATAGAGAGAAAGTGAGAAATCCGTGATCCAACTTTATTGCTGGCGTGTCTTCTTGCAAGAACTGACCACATTTGAGCAGAGGTGTGGCAAGTGTTGACCAGCTTCTTGTTAACATCATCCAATCTGGTGATGATTTCATACCTGCACCTGGTGTCATTTTTGATCCATAAAGCAAGTTGAGCTTTGATTTCAGCGTCTGAAGGTGAACCATCATTGTGAGGAACAGGGGCAGGGACATGTCCAGAAACAATGCCAAAAAGATCCAGAACTTCAAAGTGAAGACACATAATGTGTTCCCAGGTGTCATAGGATTTGTCAGTGAGAGGGGTGACCATAACCTTACTTGAATCCTGATTGGAGGCCATGATTTGGTTTAGTCAACAGCAAAGATTTGGAGAGAAAAAAGATGAGATGTGAAGAGGATGATCCAAAATCTGAGAGAAAAGGCTGTTTTATTGTCCAGTAAGCGGTTTTGTTGTAAGTATTCTTGAGAGAGGTGCTTTAGGCAACTGGGCCCATAACCTGAAGAAGTTTTAGCACAGAGGAAAGCTAAACACAGGTTAATCAGCAACTATGCACCTTACAAAAACAAGTAAATACAACAAAGCGTGTGCTAAAACTATAAGGGACACAAGTGTGAGTTGCTGTGGTTAGGACTAAGAGAATTAGAGAAAAGATAACAGAAAAGAAAAAGAAAGAACCTGGACAAAAGACTCTATTCTCCCCACACAGTGCAAAGACTGTCAGATGCGGCCAAAAGGGAAAGCAGTGGACAGGAAGAAGCAGTGGAAGGGATAAAGAGAATAGAGAGAAAGAGAAAGAAAAAGATTTGGATGGGGAAAACGGAAATGGCAAGGAGAGGGCTCATTATATGACAAAGTCCACCATCCAAAACAATAGAAACTAACACGACTTCGACAAAACTACTAAACTACAATACAGGAAAAGAGACAGGTTAACATCGAAGGAAAAAGTTCTCAGCCGGGGAAAAGATTCACACTCCAGGTAAAGAAACATGTCCTTGAGGTCCAGACTCAATACATTGACTCTGGGTGGGAAAGAAATGTTGTTCTTGATGCTGGAGCTTGTATCTTTGAAGTTCCTTGGCGGAAAAGGTCAGGAAAAGAAGATATGAGCAAGGAGAATGACTTGAGAGGATGGTAAGAAGCTGGAGTAAGGAATGGGTCAGGTATTAGAGGCAGAAATTTCAACAGTTTTTATGTGTCTCAAACTTATTTAATTACTCCCTAATTTTATTGTAACTGTTTGGGATTAAAGTAGGGGATTCTAGGCTCTTACTCATGTGTCTTAGTTAATTGTATCATGGGTTTCCCCTTACAATTACTCAAGATTGCTTTCATGCTATTTTTACTTTATCTTACTATGTATATACATTAATGTGGCACTTCAGAGGGCCCCTCCCCTATATAAAGGCCTTGGGTAACCCCTTATAGCCTCATCACTTATTACTTACATTACAAATATTTTAAATATTTACAAAACCGTTATTTTTATTTTTATTAGTATTACAAGTCTAATCTAAATATTCAATAAATAATGTAAGGTTTCTTTAAGTTTATTAGTAATAATATTTTTAGCAGCACAGAGAAAATTTGACTTACTTAAATAAATATTTTACCAATAAATCAAACCTCACTGTTGTGTCATTCCTCATACATTGTTGTTGCATCTCTCTTATTTAATTTAATTATTTTATTAATCCTATTATTTTCATTTCTTACTATTTTTTGTAATATCTTCTTTATATTTTCCTTCTCCTCCTCTCTGTTTCTTCTTCTTCTTTTAGATGGCCCACCAACATATGGAGGCCTTTCTGAATGATATGACACCTTTCAACAAACGACATAATGCATGGACCACCTAGCAGGAAATAGCAAATTTTTTCTGCAACCATGTTTCAAACTTGGGTTCAACCTTTTTGGTTTATAATATATTTAATTATATATATTTTAAAGTGATTTCTCAATCACTATAGTAAGTAAACCTTTGCATCTCTCAAATATATTATTAAATTTTTATTGCAATAACAGTGTTTTGGCTTAATTGCTGGATCACTGAGTGTAAGTGATAATTTTTTTTATTAATTTTTTCCTAGTTGACCATAATAGAGTTATACTCTTAGTCCTAGAGGATCATTAAATTTTTTAATAAATTATTGAATTAATTTTTATTGAAATATTTTATGATTTATTGGTTGACCATAATAGTACTTAGTGCTTAGTCCCAATATTACCAATATATTTTTTGGTATTAATTATTTTTGGTTGACTTATTAAACCTTTTTGGTTGGTCTTATAATAATTATTGTTATTTCTTAATAAAATTATTTTTAATTACATATTTTTTGTATTAAATTTTTTGTTGATTAATTTTTTTTTGAATAAAATTTAATTTTTTTAATTTTTTTTAAAAATCATTTGATTTTTTTATTTATTTTGAAAATACTAATTTAAATCATTAAATCCATTTGATGTTTTGTTCACAGTTTTTATGTCCAGTAGTTTGGCAAACAGCATGGATAATCTTCATGTTGATGAAATTGAAGTGGATGTTGATAATGAATCTGTAGGTTCTTCAAAATTAACTTACAAGAATTCTTCAGCTGACAAAAAACCTTCATTCCCTTCAGGACGTAGAAATATCAGTAGAAGTGGCAAACCCCCCTCACCAAACTACTCTGAAAGAAGTAAAACCTCAGATCAATAAGGAAAATCATCTAAAGGGTACAAAAATAAAGAAGATCCCTCTGACACAACAAATAAACAATCTGTCCAGCCGCTTAAAAGAAATGAAGGCAGAAATCATGAAATAAAAGGCAAAAGTAGACACACTCTGGAAACAGATGCAGGAGCTCTTAAATCACAAGAAGATTCAACCTCCTCTCTTCCCAGCCTCTCAGTCTCAGCCTCAGCCTCAAACTCAGCCCCATCAGGAACCCAGATCTTTCACTCAAAATCAAAACACTCTACAAGTGGAACAGTGGAAATAGGACTACCTGATGAACCATTACCAGCAGAATATTCAGCAGCCAGCAGCACAACACCCTGTCCCATCCAGGACACCAACCTACCATCAATCTCCTCAGGCCCATCCTTATTAGGGAGGCAGAAGAAAGAAGGCACAGGGGAAATTTCCTCCCTTGCCATGGTAAGTAATTTGTTTGATAAACATGTTGGTATGTATAATAACAAATCTTCTTCCACAGGTAATATTGTGGATAATGGTGAAAGAACAGTTAAACCCATAAAGAGACAACTTCCTTTGATGAGTAGCCCTAATGATGTAATTAGTAAATTATCATTTGATAAAACTTTACATTTGACTTCTACTTCTTTGATTAATCCTTCTCTTGCAATTAAAAATGATTCTGTTTCCCCTGAAGTCTATACCTTGCTTGAGAAAACTTCTGAGGATATATTGAAAGATACACTTGATTTTAATGTTGTAAAAGACAAAAGTTTGAGAGATGTCTTATTACATGAGAGTGATAGATTGAATAATCTTCACTTACATTGTAAAGTGAGTTCTTCTGTACAAGATACAGCTTATTTTAAAATCAAAGAAACTTTGAATACTGTTCTTAGCCAACAAAAACAAATAAGAAGTGATCATAGAGCTATCTCAGATAAAAATATTTATCTGCATAATAAACCCTTTAGTGAATTAAAACCCCTTATTGAAGAGAATTATTCATTGAAAAGTGAAATTAAGTTCCTACACAATGAGTTGAAAAAGCTGAAAGATGTTTTCTAAGCTCTAAGTACCAAACACACAGTTTTTTAGGAAAGAAATGTTTTATCCCTTGCAAAAATAAATGACCAGATGTCTGAAATTCCATGGATAAGAAATTATTTTTCTGACCTACAGGATAAATTCTCAGCCTTAACCATCAATCATTATGGTGTAGATGAAAATGCCACCCATAAGCTGCATAAGAATGAAGGAAAGGGGCCTGAACAAAGCAGCTCCTTTCTTCCCCATATTTAAGCCATTAAAAAAACTGAAAATGAGTCTTTAAAATCTTTTGATACTAGCAAAAAATATTTTAATGGACCTCGAGGACGTGTTTCTTTACCTGGAGTGTGAATCTTTTCCCCGGCTGAGAACTTTTTCCTTGGATGTGAGCCTGTCTCTTTTCCTGTATTGTAGTTTAGTAGTTTTGTCGACGTTGTCTTAGTTTCTATTGTTTTGGATGGTGGACTTTGTCATATAATGAGCACTCTCTTTGCCATTTCCGTTTTCCCCATCCAAATCTTTTTCTTTCTCTTTCTCTCGATTCTCTTTATCCCTTCCACTGCTCCTTCCTGTCCACTGCTTTCCCTTTTGGCCGCATCTGACAGTCTTTGCACTGTGTGGGGAGAATAGAGTCTTTTGTCCAGGTTATTTCCTTTTCTTTTCTGTTATCTTTTCTCTAATTCTCTTAGTCCTAACCACAGCAACTCAGACTTGTGTCCCTTATAGTTTTAGCACACGCTTTGTTGTAGTTACTTGTTGTTGTAAGGTGCACAGTTGCTGATTAACCTGTGTTTAGGTATGTTTGTTTTTGCAATGATATCCAAATCTTTTTCTTTCTCTTTCTCTCTATTCTCTTTATCCCTTCCACTGCTCCTTCCTGTCCACTGCTTTCCCTTTTGGCCGCATCTGACAGTCTTTGCACTGTGTTGGGAGAATAGAATCTTTTGTCCAGTTTTAGAACACGCTTTGTTGTAGTTACTTGTTGTTGTAAGGTGCACAGTTGCTGATTAAACTGTGTTTAGCTTTCCTCTGTGCTAAAACTCCTTCAGGTTATGGGCCCAGTTGCCTAAAGCACCTCTCTCAAGAATACTTACAACAAAACCGCTTACTGGACAATAAAACAGCCTTTTCTCTCAGATTTTGGATCATCCTCTTCACATCTCATCTTCTTTCTCTCCAAATCTTTGCTGTTGACTCGACCAAATCATGGCCGCCAATTAGGATTCAAGTAGGGTTATGGACACCCGTCTCACTGACGAATCCTATGACACCTGGGAACACATTATGCGTCTTCACTTTGAAGTTCTGGATCTTTTTGGCATTGTTTCTGGACATGTCCCTGCCCCTGTTCCTCACAATGATGGTTCACCTTCAGACGCTGAAATCAAAGCTCAACTTGCTTTATGGATCAAAAATGACACCAGGTGCAAGTATGAAATCATCACCAGATTGGATGATGTTAACAAGAAGCTGGTCAACACTTGCCACACCTCTGCTCAAATGTGGTCAGTTCTTGCAAGAAGACACGGCAGCAATAAAGTTGGATCACGGATTTCTCACTTTCTCTTTTTGAAGGAGGAGACCCCAAAACTCATGTTGATGCATTCAAAGGCATTAACTTCCATATGATCCTCTCTGGGCTCATCAATTACCAGGAAATTCTCATTTATCTCTTCTTTAAAACTCTTCCACCCTCCTACAAACATTGGCGTGGTTTGCTCACCAGAGACAGACAGGAAATTGATCACCTGCATCTGGATGATGTTTTATCTTCTTTCCTGGATTACGCTGCTGATGACAAAGTTGTTGATGAATTTCACAATGCTATGTCAAATGTCAATGCTCACTCTGCCTCAGCTAAATCATCAAAATCATCCAAATCCAAGGCACGCAGCAAACTCTCATGTTCTGTTCATGGTCAAAATGTTGGACATGATGACAATCATTGCTTTGTTCAACATCCTGAACTCCGTCCCAAGAAGAACCAAGCCAACTCAGCTGCCCCATCAAAGGACAATTCCAACAAAGCAACTCCTGTTCCCCCTCCTCAGGAAGAACAACCTGATGCCACGGCCAATTGTGCTTTTGTCTTCCCTTCTGATGAAGAATTTCTTTTTACAGCTGTTGCTTGTTTGTCTGAAAAATCAAATTCTGACTGCATTATCAACGCTTCTGCTTCCATGGCTTCTCATTCCTCAAACCTTTCTCCAATTATTGATTCTGGGGCCAGCTGTCATATGTTTAACAACAGAGACAGTTTTATCAGTTTTCAACCTGTCAACATTCGAATTCAACTTGCTGGTATTGGGAAATCAATCTATGCAACTGGAAAAGGAACTGTTGCTGCTTCTGGAGGAATGGAAGGAAAAGTTTTCTTTTCTGATGCTCTTTATGTCCCTGATCTTGGAAGGAATCTCATCTCCCTGGGACGTCTTTGGAGAACTGGTTGTCTTCTCATCCCTGCACCAGTTAATCCTACATCAAACTTCATTATTTCACGTAATGGAAAGAATTATATGGGAGGAGTCATCTCCAATTCATTATTTGAAGTTTCTGTGGTTCCACAAGGCATGTCTCCCCCTAATTCCTCAGCTCTCTATGCAAAAGCTTCAAGTCAGTCTCTAACTCTCTGGCACAACAGATTAGGACATCCCTACGCCCCATATATTCAAAAACTTTTTAATGGAATGGAATCTGATGTATCTAGTTCTAGTTTGTCTGATTCTGAAATGCATTTTTGTGAACCGTGTGTGTTGGGTAAACAAACCCATGCTTCCTTTCCTGGCCAGTTGCCTGTTGCCAAAAATCCTCTTGAAGTTGTACACACAGATTTATCTGGGAAAATTCAGCCTCCTTCTTTTGATGGTTCTCAGTATTACCTTAAGTTCACTGATCAGGCCACTTCATACCGTCATGTTTACCTTCTTTCCTCAAAAGCCCAAGTATTCAAATATTTCTTGGAATATAAGGCATCTGTAGAGCTGCAATCTGGCTTCAAAATCAAAAAGCTTGTTTGTGACGGTGGTGGTGAGTATATCAACTCTAGTCTGGTCAACTTTCTTAAACAACATGGCATTGCTCTTCAAGTTGTTGAAATTTCTGCCTCTAATACCTAACCCATTCCTTACTCCAGCTTCTTACCATCGTCTCAAGTCATTCTCCTTGCTCATATCCTCTTTTCCTGACCTTTTCCGCCGAGGAACTTCAAAGATACGAGCTCCAGCATCAAGAACAACATTTCTTTCCCACCCGGAGTCAATGTATTGATTCTGGACCTCGAGGACGTGTTTCTTTACCTGGAGTGTGAATCTTTTCCCCGGCTGGGAACTTTTTCCTTGGATGTGAACCTGTCTCTTTTTCTGTATTGTAGTTTAGTAGTTTTGTCGACGTCGTGTTAGTTTCTATTGTTTTGGATGGTGGACTTTGTCATATAATGAGGCCTCTCTTTGCCATTTCCGTTTTCCCCATCCAAATCTTTTTCTTTCTCTTTTTCTCTATTCTCTTTATCCCTTCCACTGCTTCTTCCTGTCCACTGCTTTCCCTTTTGGCCGCATCTGACAGTCTTTGCACTGTGTGGGGAGAATAGAGTCTTTTGTCCAGGTTCTTTCCTTTTCTTTTCTGTTATCTTTTCTCTAATTCTTTTAGTCCTAACCACAGCAGCTCACACTTGTGTCCCTTATAGTTTTAGCACACGCTTTGTTGTAGTTACTTGTTGTTGTAAGGTGCACAGTTGCTGATTGACCTGTGTTTAGGTATGTTTGTTTTTGCAATCCATCCAAATCTTTTTCTTTCTCTTTTTCTCTATTCTCTTTATCCCTTCCACTGCTTCTTCCTGTCCACTGCTTTCCCTTTTGGCCGCATCTGACAGTCTTTGCACTGTGTGGGGAGAATAGAGTCTTTTGTCCAGTTTTAGCACACGCTTTGTTGTAGTTACTTGTTGTTGTAAGGTGCACAGTTGCTGATTGACCTGTGTTTAGCTTTCCTCTGTGCTAAAACTTCTACAGGTTATGGGCCCAGTTGCCTAAAGCACCTCTCTCAAGAATACTTACAACAAAACTGCTTACTGGACAATAAAACAGCCTTTTCTCTCAGATTTTGGATCATCCTCTTCACATCTCATCTTCTTTCTCTCCAAATCTTTGCTGTTGACTCGACCAAATCATGGCCTCCAATCAGGATTCAAGTAAGGTTATGGTCACCCCTCTTACTGACGAATCCTATGACACCTGGGAACACATTATGCGTCTTCACTTTGAAGTTCTGGATCTTTTTGGCATTGTTTCTGGACAAGTCCCTGCCCCTGTTCCTCACAATGATGGTTCACCTTCAGACGCTGAAATCAAAGCTCAACTTGCTTTATGGATCAAAAATGACACCAGGTGCAGGTATGAAATCATCACCAGATTGGATGATGTTAACAAGAAGCTGGTCAACACTTGCCACACCTCTGCTCAAATGTGGTCTGTTCTTGCAAGAAGACACGCCAGCAATAAAGTTGGATCACGGATTTCTCACTTTCTCTCTATGGTTACTCTTTCTCTTTCTGAAGGAGGAGACCCCAAAACTCATGTTGATGCATTCAAAGGCATTAACTTCCATATGATCCGTTCTGGGCTCATCATTCCCCAGGAAATTCTTATTTATCTCTTTTTTGCCACTCTTCCACCTTCCTTCAAACATTGGCGTGGTTTGCTCACCAGAGACAGACAGGAAATTGATCACCTGCATCTGGATGATGTTTTATCTTCTTTCCTGGATTACGCTGCTGATGACAAAGTTGTTGATGAATTTCACAATGCTATGTCAAATGTCAATGCTCACTCTGCCTCAGCCAAATCATCAAAATCATCCAAATCCAAGGCACGCAGCAAACTCTCATGTTCTGTTCATGGTCAAAATGTTGGACATGATGACAATCATTGCTTTGTTCAACATCCTGAACTGCGTCCCAAGAAGAACCAAGCCAACTCAGCTGCCCCATCAAAGGACAATTCCAACAAAGCAACTCCTGTTCCCCCTCCTCAGGAAGAACAACCTGATGCCACGGCCAATTGTGCTTTTGTCTTCCCTTCTGATGAAGAATTTCTTTTTACAGCTGTTGCCTGCTTGTCTGAAAAATCAAATTCTGACTGCATTATCAACGCTTCTGCTTCCATGGCTTCTCATTCCTCAAACCTTTCTCCAATTATTGATTCTGGGGCCAGCTGTCATATGTTTAACAACAGAGACAGTTTCATCACCTTTCAACCTGTCAACATTCGAATTCAACTTGCTGGTATTGGGAAATCAATCTATGCAACTGGAAAAGGAACTGTTGCTGCTTCTGGAGGAATGGAAGGAAAAGTTTTCTTTTCTGATGCTCTTTATGTCCCTGATCTTGGAAGGAATCTCATCTCCCTGGGACGTCTTTGGAGAACTGGTTGTCTTCTCATCCCTGCACCAGTTAATCCTATATCAAACTTCATTATTTCACGTAATGGAAAGAATTATATGGGAGGAGTCATCTCCAATTCATTATTTGAAGTTTCTGTGGTTCCACAAGGCATGTCTCCCCCTAATTCCTCAGCTCTCTATGCAAAAGCTTCAAGTCAGTCTCTAACTCTCTGGCACAACAGATTAGGACATCCATACGCCCCATATATTCAAAAACTTTTTAATGGAATGGCATCTGATGTATCTAGTTCTAGTTTGTCTGATTCTGAAATGCATTTTTGTGAACCGTGTGTGTTGGGTAAACAAACCCATGCTTCCTTTCCTGGCCAGTTGCCTGTTGCCAAAAATCCTCTTGAAGTTATCCACACGGATTTATCTGGGAAAATTCAACCTCCTTCTTTTGATGGTTCTCAGTATTACCTTAAGTTCACTGATCAGGCCACTTCATACCGTCATGTTTACCTTCTTTCCTCAAAAGCCCAAGTATTCAAATATTTCTTGGAATACAAGGCATCTGTAGAGCTGCAATCTGGCTTCAAAATCAAAAAGCTTGTTTGTGACGGTGGTGGTGAGTATATCAACTCTAGTCTGGTCAACTTTCTTAAACAACATGGCATTGCTCTTCAAGTTACGGCTCCTTACACTCCCCAACAAAATCCAATTTCTGAGAGAGGAAACCGTATTACCACTGAAAAATCCAAAACCATGATGTTTCATTCTAATGCACCAATTCACCTATGGTCTGAAGCAGTTAAAACAGCAGTATATCTTGAAAACAGATTGCCAACCAAAGCTCTTCAAAACAAATCAACTCCTTTTGAAGCCTGGAATAAATCCAAACCCAGAGTCTCACACCTCAGAGTTTTTGGTTGTGCTTGCTATGCTTTTCTTGATAAACATCAATGTCCTGGAAAGTTTTCAGCTAATGCCAGAAAGTGTGTCATGCTTGGATATGAAGTTGGAACAACAAATTATCGTGTTTGGGATCTTGAGCTTAAAAAGATTGTTATTGCCAAATCTGTGGCCTTCAATGAAAATTTCTTCCCCTTTCTTGACTCCAGATTTAAGCGCCCTCAATGGTCACAACTGATGAAGCAAATTCCAGATCAAATTCATGACAGTCAACCACTTCCAACACCTGGACTTTCCTTTTCTCCAGCTCAATCTCCTTCTGAGTCTCCAACTCCTGATCCATCCTCAGGAAACATTTCTGATTCACATTCTGAAGATAATTCTTCTTCTTCTTCTTCCTCTGATTTTCACATGTCCGGCACACCTTCCAATTCAACTCCTTGTCCTTCACCTGGCCACTTAACAAGATTACCTCATTCCAATGTCCCAGATGAAGAAGGTTCAAGTCAATCTGATCCATCATATTCATCAATTGAGCCAGACAATCCAGCAGATCCTGATTATGTTCCCTCATCACAATCCCCCAGTTATTCTGACAACTCTTCAGCTGAAACATCCACTCCTGAACATTTACGTCAGATTTATTATGATCATTATCAACATGATTCCTACTCTGATTCTCCTGATCCTCTTGGGTTATATGCAGCAAATGCCTTTGCTTTCTCTCTAGAAGCTCCCTTGCTAGCTCATGAAATTCCTGAACCCCAGTGTTATAAGCAAGCAATCTATTCCAAATATTCAGCAGAATGGGCAGAGGCTGTGAAACATGAACATCAAGCACTTCAGCGTTGTAACACTTGGAAAATTGTCCCCAGGCCTGAAAAAGCTAATGTAATTGGCTGCAGGTGGGTTTTCAGGGTTAAACCTAATGCTGATGGTGGTGTTTCCAAGTTCAAAGCCCGTTGTGTAGCAAAAGGATATTCTCAAATCCTAGGAATAGATTTTCATGAAACTTTTGCACCCACTGGACGGATCACTTCTCTCAGGACCATTCTTTCTTTAGCAGCTTATTTTGACTGGGATGTTCATCAAATGGATGTAGTGGCAGCTTTTCTCCAGGGAAACTTAAATGAAACTGTTTATATGGAACAACCTGAAGGAACACTAACTGCTGGAAATGAAGGTAAAGTTTGCCAATTGTTGCGTCCTCTTTATGGCATCAAACAAGCTCCCTTTTGCTGGAATTCACGTATAAATGACTACTTGTGCAAGCTCAACTTCTCCCCCCTTAAGTGTGATCAGTGTGTGTATGTTTGGAGAAACAAATCACAAATCTGTATCATTTATCTTCATGTTGATGATATGGTCATTACTGGTAATCATTTTCTTTGGTTCAAAGACAAAATCAAAACTGAATTTGAGATGGATGATCTTGGTCCTGCCACTTGGATTTTGGGAATGCGTCTCACCAGGAACAGAACAGCACGTACTCTTTCTTTATCACAAGATTCTTATGCTGAAAAAGTTTTGTCCAACTGGAATATGGCCAACTGTAATCCCTGTCTTACTCCCTTATCCCCAAATGATTATCCTGTCAAAGCAACCAGTGAAGAAATTGCTGAATTCAATGCTCTGAAAATCAATTACCGCTCTGCTATTGGTGCACTCAACTATTTGTCTGTTGCAACAAGACCTGATCTCCCTTTTGCAGTTGGTGCATTATCTCAACATCTCATTGAACCAGGTATCAAACACTGGCTTGCTGTCAAACACACTTTCAGATATCTGCGTGCCACTTCATCATCATCTCTCACTTTTGGAGGAAAATGCCCAATTCCAAATCATCCATCACTCTGTCCTCTTATTTACTCTGACACTGATTATGCTGGGGATCCTGATACCAGGCGCTCAACTGGAGGGTATGTTGCCATACTCAATGGAGGAGCTATTTCCTGGAGTTCTAAAAAGCAGCAAGTTGTCACTATCTCTAGTACTGAAGCTGAGTTCAGAGGCATTGTGGATGCTGGATGTGAAGCAATCTGGCTGACTAAATTACTTACTTCCTTCAATATTCCTAAGTCACCTTCACCTTTAATCCTTGCTGACAATGCCAGTTCCATTTCACAATGCAAGGATTCACTCAGATACCGTCAAAGATCAAAACATGTGGACACTCAACTTTGTTGGATTACTGAAAGCATCAACAAAAATCATTTTCAGCTTCAACACATTTCAACTGAACACATGGTGGCTGATCTTCTTACAAAATCTTTAGGAAAAGTCAAGCTGTCTTATCTCCTCAAACTCATGGGTCTGGTATTAAGGGGGGGTGTTGAAATTTCTGCCTCTAATACCTAACCCATTCCTTACTCCAGCTTCTTACCATCGTCTCAAGTCATTCTCCTTGCTCATATCCTCTTTTCCTGACCTTTTCCGCCGAGGAACTTCAAAGATACGAGCTCCAGCATCAAGAACAACATTTCTTTCCCACCCGGAGTCAATGTATTGATTCTGGACCTCGAGGACATGTTTCTTTACCTGGAGTGTGAATCTTTTCCCCGGCTGGGAACTTTTTCCTTGGATGTGAACCTGTCTCTTTTTCTGTATTGTAGTTTAGTAGTTTTGTCGACGTCGTGTTAGTTTCTATTGTTTTGGATGGTGGACTTTGTCATATAATGAGGCCTCTCTTTGCCATTTCCGTTTTCCCCATCCAAATCTTTTTCTTTCTCTTTTTCTCTATTCTCTTTATCCCTTCCACTGCTTCTTCCTGTCCACTGCTTTCCCTTTTGGCCGCATCTGACAGTCTTTGCACTGTGTGGGGAGAATAGAGTCTTTTGTCCAGTTTTAGCACACGCTTTGTTGTAGTTACTTGTTGTTGTAAGGTGCACAGTTGCTGATTGACCTGTGTTTAGCTTTCCTTTGTGCTAAAACTTCTTCACTCCCTTATCTCCAAATGATTATCCTGTCAAAGCAACCAGTGAAGAAATTGCTGAATTCAATGCTCTGAAAATCAATTACCGCTCTGCTATTGGTGCACTCAACTATTTGTCTGTTGCAACAAGACCTGATCTCTCTTTTGCAGTTGGTGCGTTATCTCAACATCTCATTGAACCAGGTATCAAACACTGGCTTGCTGTCAAACACACTTTCAGATATCTGCGTGCCACTTCATCATCATCTCTCACTTTTGGAGGAAAATGCCCAATTCCAAATCATCCATCACTCTGTCCTCTTATTTACTCTGACACTGATTATGCTGGGGATCCTGATACCAGGCACTCAACTGGAGGGTATGTTGCCATACTCAATGGAGGAGCTATTTCCTGGAGCTCTAAAAAGCAGCAAGTTTTCACTATCTCTAGTACTGAAACTGAGTTCAGAGGCATTGTGGATTCTGGATGTGAAGCAATCTGGCTGACTAAATTACTTACTTCCTTCAATATTCCTAAATCACCTTCACCTTTAATCCTTGCTGACAATGCCAGTTCCATTTCACAATGCAAGGATTCACTCAGATACCGTCAAAGATCAAAACATGTGGACACTCAACTTTGTTGGATTACTGAAAGCATCAACAAAAATCATTTTCAGCTTCAACACATTTCAACTGAACACATGGTGGCTGATCTTCTTACAAAATCTTTGGGAAAAGTCAAGCTGTCTTATCTCCTCAAACTCATGGGTCTGGTATTAAGGGGGGGTGTTGAAATTTCTGCCTCTAATACCTGACCCATTCCTTACTCCAGCTTCTTACCATCGTCTCAAGTCATTCTCCTTGCTCATATCCTCTTTTCCTGACCTTTTCCGCCAAGGAACTTCAAAGATACAAGCTCCAGCATCAAGAACAACATTTCTTTCCCACCCGGAGTCAATGTATTGATTCTGGACCTTGAGGACGTGTTTCTTTACCTGGAGTGTGAATCTTTTCCCCGGCTGAGAACTTTTTCCTTGGATGTGAACCTGTCTCTTTTTCTGTATTGTAGTTTAGTATTTTTGTCGACGTCGTGTTAGTTTCTATTGTTTTGGATAGTGGACTTTGTCATATAATGAGGCCTCTCTTTGCCATTTCCGTTTTCCCCATCCAAATCTTTTTCTTTCTCTTTTTCTCTATTCTCTTTATCCCTTCCACTGCTTTCCCTTTTGGCTGCATCTGACAGTCTTTGCACTGTGTGGGGAGAATAGAGTCTTTTGTCCAGGTTATTTCCTTTTCTTTTCTGTTATCTTTTCTCTAATTCTTTTAGTCCTAACCACAGCAGCTCACACTCGTGTCCCTTATAGTTTTAGCACACGCTTTGTTGTAGTTACTTGTTGTTGTAAGGTGCACAGTTGCTGATTGACCTGTGTTTAGGTATGTTTGTTTTTGCAATGAAATCCAAATCTTTTTCTTTCTCTTTTTCTCTATTCTCTTTATCCCTTCCACTGCTTCTTCCTGTCCACTGCTTTCCCTTTTGGCCGCATCTGAAAGTCTTTGCACTGTGTGGGGAGAATAGAGTCTTTTGTCCAGTTTTAGCACACGCTTTGTTGTAGTTACTTGTTGTTGTAAGGTGCACAGTTGCTGATTGACCTGTGTTTAGCTTTCCTCTGTGCTAAAACTTCTTCAAAATACTTTTATTTTATCTCTTATTTTTCTTTCAATGAGTTAAATAACAACTGATTAAATATTAATATTTCCTTTTCTCTCAGTTCAAGTTATACAAACATTGGCTGACCTAAGTGCTACTACTGCCCATGAAGAGGAGCTGGTCCTAATTGATTATGATGAGACTTCTGTAAGTTCTCCTTTGACTGCCAAACTTTTTCAAATTTATCAATTATTGAACCAAACAAGATGTAGAAATGCAGGAGGCAGAGATAAAGAATAGAAGACTCCTCTTGTTGGTCAGTCGTCTAGAAGAGATAAGAGAAGAGGGAAGAAAAG
Organism: Hemileia vastatrix; assembly: GCA_030280995.1. Classification (NCBI taxonomy): domain Eukaryota; kingdom Fungi; phylum Basidiomycota; class Pucciniomycetes; order Pucciniales; family Zaghouaniaceae; genus Hemileia; species Hemileia vastatrix. Next base: position 13,384,187 of record JASXTE010000007.1, read on the forward strand.
AGAGGAGGACAAGAAGGAAATAGTGATTGAGAAATAAAAGAAATAAAAATAAATGAAATTATTTAATCTATTGAAGAGAAAGCAACGACGAGTGATTTGAGAGGTGACACAAGATTGGTTTTATTAATATTAATATTATTTCAAGTAAAAGTTCTGTGCGGCAAACACTATGATTACTATCAGACTTAAGGCAACCTTTAAATTGTTATTTAGAATTTTTAATTAGAATGTAATACTAATAAAAAATAATAATAAGCGTAATAAAATTATCATTAAATTGTTGAGTGTATAGTAAGTGATGAGGCTACAGGGGATTATACATAGCCCTTTTATAGGCAATGGGTCCTCTGAAGCGCCACTATATTTGTAAATACAAGAATTATAATAGCATAAAACAAGTATATCAAAGAGTAAGTGAAACAAAACAATGTAGAGAAAAATATGAAACAAATATTTAAAAACCCCAATTAAGAATCCAATTTTCCCGCCATTAATTCCCAAATCAGTAAGTAAAAATAGTGAATAACTAAACAAGCCTGGAACATAGGAACTATGAGAAAAATCATTCAAAACAGATGGTACAGTCTGATTTAAGGATTTTTAAGTGAAACAAAAATATTCTGACACAACAAAATATGTAATTTATTTCAATTCAGTATTAATTAGTTTTTCCTGACACAATTATAGGTCAAAAGAAGCGTCATTATTTATTGTTTAATACTATAAAAAATGATATTTAATATATAAATATAAATAATTAATTTAATTATATTATAAGTAAATTTTACACTTATAATTATAAAATATGTTTTTCATTAATTAAATATAAATTTATAATTATTAAATACATAAAAAATGCACCATTATTTGTAGAATATAATATATTATGTTAAATTTAAATGTACAAAAAATTTATATAACCAATAAAATTAATATAACACTTATATGTAATAAAATACTTATATAATTTTATTATGCAATAAAATATTAATTTTTATACATTAAATACAATTCTTACCCCCTCTTTCAGGTCTTATAAGTTACATATCATTTACTGGACTCCTGGAATAGCCTGGCTGACACCTCTGGACTCAGGCCCCAAGTGATCCACCCAGAAGAGCTTCCCTGTCAGCCAGGCTATTCCAGGAGTCCAGTAAATGATATGTAACTTATAAAACCTGAAAGAGTGGGTAAGAATTGTATTTAATGAATATAAATTAATATTTTATTGCATAATAAAATTATAAAAGTATTTTATTATATACAAGTGTTATATTAATTTTATTGGTTATATAAATTTTTATATACATTTAAATTGAACATAACATAATATATTCTACAAATAATGGTGCATTCTTATGTATTTAATAATTATAAATTTATATTTAATTAATTGAAAAATATATATTATAATTATAAGTGTAAAATTGACTTATAATATATTTAAATTAATTATTTAAATTTATATATTAAATAACACCTTTCATATAATACTAAACAATAATTAATGACGCTTCTTTTGACCCTTAATTGTGTCAGAAAAACTAATTAATTAATTTATACTAAATTGAGATTAATTACATGTTTTGTTGAGTCAAAGTATTTTTTGTTTCACTTAAAATATCCTTAAATCAGACTGTACCATCTGTTTGGAATTATTTTTTCATAGTTCCTATGTTCCGATCTTGTTTAGTTATTCACTATTTTTACATACTGATTTGGGAATTAATGGTGGGAAAATTGGATTCTTAATTGGGGTTTTAATTATTTGTTTCATATTTTTCTCTACATTGTTATGTTTCATTTACTCTTTGATGTATTTGTTTTATTCTATTCTAATTATTGTATTTACAAATATAGTGGCGCTTCAGAGGACCCATTGTGTCAGCCAGGCTATTCCAGGAGTCCAGTAAATGATATATAAATTATAAGACCCTAAAAAGTGGGTAAGACTTGTATTTAATGAATATAACTTAATATTTTATTGCATAATGAAATTATATAAGAATTTTATTATATACAAGTGTTACATTAAATTTATTGGTTATATATATTTTTATATATACAATTAAATTGAGCATAATATAATATATTCTACAAATAATGGCGCATTTTTATGTATTTAATAATTATAAATTTATATTTAATTAATTAAAAAACATATATTATAATTACAAGTGTAAATTTGATTTATAATATATTTAAATTAATTACTTAAATTTATATATTAAATAATACCTCTCATATGATACTAAACAATAATTAAGGACGCTTCTTTTGACCCTTAATTGTGTTAGAAAAAACAAATAAATTAATTTGGACTAAATTGAGATTAATTGCTTGTTTTGTTGCGTCAAATTATTTTTTGTTTCACTTAAAATATCCTTTAATCAGAATGTACCATCTGTTGGGAATTATATTTCTCATAGTTCCTATGTTTCCAATCTTGTTTAGTTATTCACTATTGTCACTTACTGATTTGGGAATTAATGGCGGGGAAATTGGATTCTTAATTGGGCTTTTAATTATTTGTTTCATGTTTTTCTCTATATTGTTATGTTTCATTTACTCTTTTGATATGTTTGTTTTATTCCATTCTAATCATTGTGTTTATAAATATAGTAGCGCTTCAGAGGACCCATTGCCTATAAAAGGGCCTTGGATAATCCCCTGTAGCCTTATCACTTATTACACACTCAACAATTTAAAGATAAATTTATTACGCTTATTATTATTTTTATTAGTATTAAATTCTAATTAAAAATTCTAAATAACAATTTAAAGGTTGCCTTAAGTCTGATAGTAATTATATTGTTTGCCGCGCAGAACTCTTACTTAAATAATAATAATATTTATAAAACCAATTTGTTGTCACCTCTCAGATCACTCATCGTTGCCTTCTCTCAAATAAATTAAATAATTTTAATTGTTTTTATTTCTTTTACTTCTAAAACTATTACCTCCTTCTTGTCCTCCTCTCTTTTCTTCCCTCTTCTCTTATATCTTCTAGACGACTGACCGACAACTGGGGACCTTTCCAAACGACGACGATCGAGCCTGGCGACGAACGACAAAACGCACGGACCACCTAGCAAAACGAAACTTTTGCCGCGACTGTGTTTCGAACTTGGGTTGGACATCTTAGGTTTATATAATATTAATTTTTATATTATTTTGAAGTGATTTTTCGATCACTATAGTAAGTTCACCTTTGCGCCTCTCACTCATATTACTATATTTTTATTGCAATAACAGTGATTGTGGCTTAATTGCTGATTCACTGAGTGTAAGTGTTCAATTTTTAAAAATTTTTTTTTTCCTAGTTGACCATTATAGAGTGTTAAATCCTCTTAGTCCTAGAAGAATTGACATTATTATTAATACAAATTGAATTATTAATTTAATTTTTTTTTATTATTAATTATTGTTAATTTTGGTTGACTTAAAAGTACATTGTGCTTAGTCCCAATATATTGCCATATTTAATATTGGTAATTAATTGGTTGAATTAACTTACTTGTTATTCCCAATTTAAACTTGCAATTCATTTTTTTTAAAAAAATTAATTTTTTAATTATTACTTTATATTGAAAGTTATTTTTTCTATAATTTAATTAATTAAAAAATTTTTTTTTATATTAATTGGAGCAATTATTGACTAACTTTGATTATTTTTTTATAAAGTACAAAGTAAAATATAAATCTTCCCACTAGTATGTCCAACAATTTGGCAGAAAAAATGGATAACATGCAAGTGGATGAGATAGAAATTGACTATGATGCTGACACTGTAAGTTCTTCTAAAGTTGGTCATAAAAAATCTTATGCTAACACAAAAAATTCACATACTGCAGGATGTGGAAATGACAGGAAATGCAAACAAACCAAACCCCCTTCCCCCAGTACCACAGAAGGAAGTAAAGCCTCTAGTGCCTCAAGAAGGTCTTCCAAAAGGCTTCAAAGAATCAATACATTGACTCCGGGTGGGAAAGAAATGTTGTTCTTGATGCTGGAGCTCGTATCTTTGAAGTTCCTCGGCGGAAAGGGTCAGGAAAAGAGGATATGAGCAAGGAGAATGACTTGAGACAATGGTAAGAAGCTGGAGTAAGGAATGGGTCAGGTATTAGAGGCAGAAATTTCAACAATGACGGTATGAAGTGGCCTGATCAGTGAACTTAAGGTAATACTGAGAACCATCAAAAGAAGGAGGTTGAATTTTCCCAGATAAATCTGTGTGGATAACTTCAAGAGGATTTTTGGCAACAGGCAACTGGCCAGGAAAGGAAGCATGGGTTTGTTTACCCAACACACACGGTTCACAAAAATGCATTTCAGAATCAGACAAACTAGAACTAGATACATCAGATGCCATTCCATTAAAAAGTTTTTGAATATATGGGGCACAGGGATGTCCTAATCTGTTGTGCCAGAGAGTTATAGACTGACTTGAAGCTTTTGCATAGAGAGCTGAGGAATTAGGGGGAGACATGGCTTGTGGAACCACAGAAACTTCAAATAATGAATTGGAGATGACTCCTCCCATATAATTCTTTCCATTACGTGAAATAATGAAGTTTGATGTAGGATTAACTGGTGCAGGGATGAGAAGACAACCAGTTCTCCAAAGACGTCCCAGGGAGATGAGATTCCTTCCAAGATCAGGGACATAAAGAGCATCAGAAAAGAAAACTTTTCCTTCCATTCCTCCAGAAGCAGAAATAGTTCCTTTTCCAGTTGCATAGATTGATTTCCCAATACCAGCAAGTTGAATTTGAATGTTGACAGGTTGAAAGCTGATAAAACTGTCTCTGCTTTTAAACATATGACAGCTGGCCCCAGAATCAATAATTGGAGACAGGTTTGAGGAATGAGAAGCCATGGAAGCAGAAGCGTTGATAATGCAGTCAGAATTTGATTTTTCAGACAAGCAGGCAAAAGCTGTAAAAAGAAATTCTTCATCAGAAGGGAAGGCAAAAGCATAATTGGACGTGGCATCAGGTTGTTCTTCCTGAGGAGGGGGAACAGGAGTTGCTTTGTTGGAACTGTCTTTTGATGGAGCAGCTTAGTTGGATTTGTTCTTCTTAGGATGGAGTTCAGGATGTTGAACAAAGCAATGATTATCATCATGTCCAACATTTTGACCATGAACAGAACATGAGAGTTTGCTGCGTGCCTTGGATTTGGATGACTTTGATGTTTTGGTTGAGGCAGAATGAGCATTGACATTTGACATAGCATTGTGAAATTCATCAACAACTTTGTCATCAGCAGCATAATCCAGGAAAGAAGATAAAACATCATCCAGATGCAGGTGATCAATTTCCTGTCTGTCTCTGGTGAGCAAACCACACCAATGTTTGTAGGAGGGTGGAAGAGTGGCAAAGAAGAGATAACTAAGAATTTCCTGGGGAATGATGAGCCTAGAGCGGATCATATGGAAGTTAATGCCTTTGAATGCATCAACATTAGTTTTGGGGTCTCCTCCTTCAGAAAGAGAAAGTGAGAAATCCGTGATCCAACTTTATTGCTGGCGTGTCTTCTTGCAAGAACTGACCACATTTGAGCAGAGGTGTGGCAAGTGTTGACCAGCTTCTTGTTAACATCATCCAATCTGGTGATGATTTCATACTTGCACCTGGTGTCATTTTTGATCCATAAAGCAAGTTGAGCTTTGATTTCAGTGTCTGAAGGTGAACCATCATTGTAAGGAACAGGGGCAGGAACCTGTCCAGAAACAATGCCAAAAAGATCCAGAACTTCAAAGTGAAGACACATAATGTGTTCCCAGGTGTCATAGGATTCATCAGTGAGAGGGGTGACCATAACTCTACTTGAATCCTGATTGGAGGCCATGATTTGGTCGAGTCAACAGCAAAGATTTGGAGAGAAAAAGATGAAATGTGAAGAGGATGGTCCAAAATCTGAGAGAAAAAGGCTGTTTTATTGTCCAGTAAGCGGTTTTGTTGTAAGTATTCTTGAGAGAGGTGCTTTAGGCAACTGGGCCCATAACCTGAAGAAGTTTTAGCACAGAGGAAAACTAAACACAGGTTAATCAGCAACTGTGCAACTTACAACAACGAGTAACTACAAAAAAGCGGGTGCTAAAACTGGACAAAAGACTCTATTCTCCCCACACAGTGCAAAGACTGTCAGATGCGGCCAAAAGGGAAAGCAGTGAAAGGGATAAAGAGAATAGAGAGAAAGAGAAAGAAAAAGATTTGGATGGGGAAAATGGAAATGGCAAAGAGAGGGCTAATTATATGACAAAGTCCACCATCCAAAACAACAGAAACTAACAGGACGCCAAGAAAACTACTAAACTATAATACAGGAAAAGAGACAGGTTCACATCCAAGGAAAAAGTTCTCAGCCGGGGAAAAGATTCACACTTCAGGTAAAGAAACACGTCCTTGAGGTCCTGAATGAAGGCATTGACTCTGGGTGGGAAGGAAATGTTGTTCTTGATGCCAGAGCTTGTATCTTTGAAGTTCCTCAGCAGAAAATGTCAGGGAAAGAGGAAATGAGCAAGGAGAATGACTTGAGACAATGGTAAGAAGCTGGAGTGAGGAATGGGTCAGGTATTAGAGTCAGAAATTTCAACACTGCATATGTTCCTGAATATGTGATAATTCACATTCATGGGATATATGTGGTTGATATAGAGGAAGAGCTATTACAGCTTACTCTGGACTCATATGATTACGACACTGACTAAAAAAAGTTATTTATTATATTAAATGATCCAAAGAATGCTTAAATACAAGTATTAATTAAAACCCTCCCACCAAAGTACCTGAAGGCTTTAGAAAAAGGTAAATTTTCAATTGATGAAGGCTACCTATATTATAGAAGAAAGTTGGGTAATGTTATTGTTATTCCTCGTTCTATGAAAGAGATAATCTTGAAAATTTGTCATGATGACATATTGGCTCGACATTTTGATCTTTAGAAAATAATGATCAGAATTAAGAACACTTCTTGGTGGGTTTATAAGTCTGAAGACATCAAACTGTATGTTGAATCCTGTGATTATTGCCAAAAATCAAAAAGATTGACTGGTAAAAGAGCTGGATTAATGCAACACATTGAACCTCCTAATGCACCATGGCAAATAATAAACATGGATTTTGTAACAGGATTACCTATTGCTGGTAAAGACAGTTATAACTCTTGTTGGGTTATTGTGGACAGATTCACAAAAATGTGTAAATTTATCCCTACCCAAAAGGATGTTTCCACTAAAGAATTAGCTTTCTTATGGTGGTCTCATATGTTTAATACTGCTTGTTTCCCAAAGGCCATAATCTCTGAGTGAGACCCTAAATTTACTTCTAAATTTTGAATGTCTCTGATGGATGTTTGTGGTTGTGATATGAAGCTTTCTACTGCCTATCACCCCCAAACTGATGGATTAGCTGAATGAATGATTTAGAACTTAGAGGAAATGATAAGAAGGTATTGTGACTTTGACCTTGAGTACAAAGATAATGGCAGGTTTACTCATGATTGGGTCACCTTACTTCCTGGTTTGTAATTTTTTTATAATAGCACTGTTCATTCTGTTACTCTGAAAAAGCCTTTTGAGCTCTGGCATGGATATGTTCCAAATATTCCTGCCCGAATTCTCAATAATAAAATACCTAAATTGGATTTACATCCTGGTGTGAAATAATTTCTTCAAATGCAACAACTATGTAGAAATCATGCTCAGAAATGTATTGAAAAATCATTTGAGTATGAGAAGAAAAGATGGGACAAATCCCATAAAGAATACACTTTTAAAAAGGGTGATGAAGTGTTGATTTCTACAGTCCACTTCAACTTACAAGGTAATAACAAATTGAAAGATCCATTTTTTGGTCCATTTGTTGTCAGAAGAATGATTGGAGATAATGCAGTTGAAGTTATTCTGTATTCCCCATATGACAGAAAACATCCTGTTTTTCCAATATCTCTTTTGAAACCTTACACATCCAATAGTGATTTATTTCCAAAAAGGAGGGGTAGACCAAAGAAAACCCCAAATCAAATCACTGAAACAGCAGAAATTGAAAAAATTTTAAATGACAGAATAGTCACTGCTGAAAAAGGTACAGAATACTTTTATTGAGATTCAAGAATAAATCATCTGAATATGATTCTTGGATACCTGGGAAGGAGATATCTAATCTTCCTACTCTACTAAAAAAGTATAAAAAGAAAAAATCATAGCATTTTTTTTATTGTTTTTTTTAGAGTGAGGGAGTGTCAGCCAGGCTACTAGACTTACCCAGTGAAAAAATTAATTAGTTACTGGATGAAGCCGCACCTTATCATTTTAATTATTATTTAATTATAATTTAGTTACATTAAAATTAGTTATAATAAATTAACTAATTACAGAATGATAAAATTAAAAAATTAAATAAATAATTAAAATTAAAAATATAAAATTGTCCCTTATATTTTTCTCTAACACCATGCTCATTTGACAGGTTGGAAAAAATAAAATTTTTATATTAAAAAATAGATATTAAGATAAAGTAAGATTTTAATATTCAAATAATATTAAATATATACAAAAAATTCAAATTTCTTATTTAGAATTGACTTCTACAGTAAATATTAAATAAACTGATGTATTTCTGACATACTCTGTAAATACATCTTTTTGACGCCTTCTTTTTAGAATAACTTTATTATTTGAAATACTCCTTCTGGAATATTCTTTTCTCTCTCTCATACTACTGTTTTTAGAATTCGATTGCCGTGCTTTGTCTCTCCTTTGCCTATAAAAGGCCTCTCTTTTTGTTGTCTTTTAATCATTCTTTTTACCAACTTACTTATTACTACAACTACAAATTAATACTTATTTCTTATATTTTATATCTTTAGTATTTACAAGGACGTAATTCTAATCTATAACTTATATAAATATTTTAAATCTACCTCTTATTATTGAGTAAAACATCATCTTTGATTGAGAAATACGTACAAAATTATTGAGAGTCCAATAAATCCTTAAACTCTTCATACAAACTCCGTACCAAAGCTTCTAGACCAAAAGTGGACCTTGACAAAAGAAGACCCCTAATGAAATCACTGAGACAGCAGAAATGAATAAGATTCTAAATGACAGAATAGTTACTGATGAAAAAGGTACTGAATACTTATTGAGATTCAAGAATAAATCTTCTGAATATGATTTTTGGACACCTGGGAAAGAGATATCTAATCTTCCTACTCTGCTAAAGAAATATAAAAAGAAAAAATCATAGAATTTTTTTTAGAGTGAGGGAGTGTCAGCCAGGCTGATAGACTTACCCAATAAAATAATTAATTGTTTACTGGGATGAAGCCACACCTTTTTTATTTCTTATTTTATTATTAATTATAGTATATTTACTTTAAATTTACTTGTAATAAGTTAACTAATTACAATAAGTAAATTTAGTAAATATTTAAAATTAATATTAATGTCCCTTCTATTTTTTATTCCCCAACGCCGTGCTCAATGACAGGTTAAATGAAATAAAAATTAATACTAAAACAAAATAAATAAATAAAAATTCAACTTCTTTATTTAAAAGTGACATTTACAGAAACTTTGAAATAAATCAACTAATTTGACATATACAGTAAATACATTATTTTAATACACTCTTTATAGAAAAACCTTAATATTTGCAATATTTTATTCTGGAATTTTCTTTTTCTCTCATACTCCTGTATATAGGATTTTTTATCTCCATGCTTTCTCTCCCTTTTGCCTATATAAGGCCTCCCATTTCCGCTGTTTTAAAGCATCTTTTATTTACACAACAATTTATTTAATTACCAACAATAATACCTTTATTACTACTACTTATTGCTTTAGTACTTACATCTGCGTAATTCTAATCCATCTAAGTAAAATAATAATTAGAATTTTACCTTTTAATTTAGTAATAAAAAATAAAGATAATCCTCTACGTACTTTTAATTTGAAATTATTGAATATACACCCATCACTGCAGTTGGACCTCTGTTAAAATCTTCCAGGCCATTGGGAACCATTGAAAATTTGAGAGAACAACTACTGATATATAAATTTCAAATGTTAAAAGGATATTCTAAAAGGAATGTTCTTATATACAGATTTTAGATGTATATGTTGTGGTCTTCCAACATTGGCGGAGCCCTTTGTTGGTTTATTTGGTGTTGTTTTGGTATGCCTTAAATGGCATTGTTTAAATAGTTAGGTGTTTTTCTGGAATTAAGCAGCAAAAATTGGGACTACGTGGATGTAGGTACTATCATTGGATAGCCCCAGTGTTTCTCTATATTTTATGTCTTGGGACATTTTTCATAGTCTAAGTATTTGGGGAATAATTTCTCATTTTTTATTTTAAATGATTGCTGTTGAATTTTGCTTTTTGTGTTATACAGGCTAACCTTAAGTCTTAGGGTTAAGTGCTTAATACCATTGGAATGAGCAGATTTTTTTCTACATTTCATGTCAAAATGTTGTTATAGCGTAACTATGTGTTTTAAGGGTTTTAGTAGTTGTAGATGATTTTTATAAGTATTTTGGGTGTTTTTGGTGGTTTTTTGGCTTCAGGGTGGTCAGGCTGCTTCAGGCAGGCTTTCCGACATCAGGCCGACAGCCCACCTCAGTACTAGAGGGCTGGGAAGCGTTCTAGGGAGGTTTTATGCAATTTGATGGTCAGGAACGCCAAATTTGTGGGTGTGCATGGGCTCTCAGTTAGTAGTCTGTGTGTGTATAGTGAATAAGACAGTTTGGGGCAACTTTAATTATCATACAACCATCCGGAGGTGATATCCTTGCTCCTCACTCAGTTTTCAATGTTTTTTGGCCATGATTGGCTGTGTTTGTTGTAAAGTGAGTTCTTCATTTAACTTAACTTAGAAACTGTTTTCTCTGGTATAGTCTTGCAACCTACATCAAGTATTATTGCTTTCTCTGGTGTGGACATTGGTCTACATTTCAGTTCTTTGGTTTGTTAGTCTGTCTGGAGACTACTTTCTTGACTGATCAGGCAGTCAAGTGTATTGGAAAAGGGGCTTTTGGTAGACAGGAAACAATTTACTGTAGCAGGTAAATCTCACTTATTTTTTTAAAGGGACAGGGGTTTTTCTCTCTGGTTTTACTCCAACTCCCTTGGTCAAGGCCTATAGCTAGTACTATAGAATTGTCTACATTTCTGACACCCAACGTGGGGTACGGATCTGCTAGTTCTTTGGAATCTCTGCTGTTTTTGATTGGCCCTTTTTGGTGATTTGGGCTGGAAGAATTGCTTTTGGTTCTTCTATTCCTGTGGTGACTGTCAGTGGGGGGGAGGGTCCTCCTGCTGTGATGGTTAGGGAATCTGTAAGGATTAAAACTTGGGATGAAATCAAGTTTAATGGTGAAGATGTGAAGTGGTTTCTGGATAAGTATGAAACTGCTGCTGGTGTGGATGGTGCTTCTTACCTAGACATGGTAAAGCAAATTATCTTCTTCATTGGTGATAGATCAGTGGAGAAGGAGGTTGTGGCCATACCTGGCTACAAGAAAAGGGATTTGAAGCTACTGTGTAGGGAGATGGTAAATAGATGGGGTGTCAGGCTCACTATGGAGGATCTGAACAAGATTGTCAGTGAATGGAAGTCTTATGGTGGTGTTGGTAACTTGCATAGTTACAGGAAGTTTCTGCTACAGTTTGATCCTGTGGTGGAATACTTGGTGGAAGTGGAGGAGCTGGCACATGAAAATGCTGCCAAGGATGTTTTTTGGTCTGCCCTGGCTAGAGATGTCAGGATAGATGTGTTGAAGGAGTTGTCAAGAAAGGAATTGATGAAAACTCTTTCTAATGGGGACCAGAAGTTGCCTGCCTTGGATAAGGTGAAGGAGGCTGTTGAGGCCCATTTAAAGTTATTGGCTGTGGACACCTGTCAGGAGGGGTGTGCCAAGTATGTCAGCAAAGTCAGTGAGGCTTTGGCTGAAGAGGAGAGAAGAGTAAAGAAGGAGGAAAAGAATATGGTGAAGGTTCCTAAACAGGAGAGGGATACAATTGTGGAAAAGTTAGCTGACCTGACAAAACAGCTACACATTTTTGTGCAGGAGGCTAAGAAGGCCAATAAGGCTCCTCCTGAGCCCAGATATTTTGACAAGCGGGCTGGTAGGAGTGATCCTTGGTTTTGCTCTCATTGCGCCTGGAGGGGACATAAGTCCAATGATTGTTGGGATCTGAACAGAGATGTGTCAGAGGGAAAGGTGGAGTTTGACAGCAGGGTGTTTAAGTTCCCTGATGGTCAATTTTTGAAGCCCAGTGAGGGGCAGGCTCCTGTTGATTTGGTCATGAGAAGGGCTGGTCTTAATCAGAGGAGATTCCTGATCAGGGGAAGTCTTCTATTAAGGAAGATGATGGTGTCAAGGGAAAAGGGAAGAAGGTTAATAAAGTCTCTTTTTCTACTTCCTTTGGTGGGTTGGAATTATATTCTTGTGGTGGACAGTCAAGTGGTGAATGCTTGGCTGGTGTCTATGATGTAGAGGCAGGAAATGTGGGAAGGCCTAAGAGCAGCTCTCAAGCCCAAACAAAGCCTAAGGCTTCCAAGGCGGATCCTAAGCTGGGTGCAGCTAGGAGGAAGTACAGCAAGGAAGAGCTGTATAAGATGCAGAAGGGGATTGCTAATATGGTCCCCCCTAGTTTTGGTGCATTGGACATGAATGGAGAGCCAATGCCTATGGATGTGGATTCTGACTCTGAGAAGGATGTTCCTTTGGCCTCATTTCCAAGGCCTGCCGGAGTTAGAGGTTCTGGTGAGGAATCTGGTTTGATTCCTGTTGATGGAAAATCTGTTGGTGGTTCTGGTCCTCAGGAAAATTCTAGGACCAAGGTAGTGAAGCCAAGGGCTCACTTTGAGAGGCCAGTAGTTTCTGGCCAATCTAATGTAATGGACTCTGTTCTGGAAAGGATGAACCAGGGTCAGGTTTCCCTTACTTATGGGGAATTGTATGCTATCAGTCATGGGTTGGCTGATAGACAAAAGAAATTTCTGACCAGAAGAAGAGTATCTTCTGGAGAGGTAGAATACATATGTGATTCTGCTGAAAAGTGTGGAGAGGGGTTGGAAAATCATTTTTCTGTTCCTCTGGGATATGTCAACATCACTCTGAATGGAAGGGAGGCTAGGGCATTGGTTGATTCAGGTTCCCAGATCAACCTGATTTCCTTGTTTGAGGCTACTAATTTGGGCCTCCCCATCAAAACTGGTATAGGTGGTCATGTCACTGAGTTGATGGGAACCTCCCAATTGGTGAAGTTGGATGTTGGTTGAGCCTCTGGAAAGGCTCATTTTTACATTGCTAAAGGTAATGTTAAAGCTGTTTTGGGTGGGTCATTCTTGATGGATTTTCAAGCAAGAATTGGTTACCAATTTGACATGGGAATCAGTTTGGAGTTGACTGGTGAAGATGAAAGAAGGCTTCACATGAGGTTTTCATCTCCTGGAGATGATGGTTGGGAAACCAGGCCTGGGTTGTCCTCCATGTGTCAATGCATGGATTGTTGCAGGAGAAGAAAAGAAGTGGGTGCCGCCTCTGGATTTTTGGAGTGTGGCTCAGGCTCTAGTGAGAGTCTGTCTTTTTTAGAGTAATGAGGGCTGATCACCCAAGTGATACAACCTCTCCCCATGATGAGGAAATCCCAGGTTGTAGTAGGTCAGCTCCCTTGGAGATATACCAAGTGGATTTTCAACATTCTCTTTTTAGTGCTTCTCTTCTCTGCAAGTATTCTTCAAGTTTTTTATCAAGTCTCTGCTCTTTCTCAAGATTTTCAATTAATTTTAATTCAAGTTCAAAAAGTAAGATGGGTTATATATCTTTATTGAAAGATATGCGGAAAAGTTTTGGAGTGGTGAGATTGGGGTCTAAAAGTAAGTCCTCTCAATTGTGCACTGCTAGGGTTTCTTCTACACCTTTCAAAAACATTATCTTGGCCACGTCCATGAGCATTGGGGAAACCCCTGTTTCATTTTGTAGGCAAGAAGAAAATCCAAAGAAAGAAAATAAAAATTTCAAGATAATTCAAGAAAATCAAGAAAAAAATTTGAAGATAATGAAGAAAGAAGATTCAAAATATTTTTGTGAAGATTGTGAAGATCAATTTTTGTGCCTCCAGAAAGAGGTTAAACTGCACAAACTTTTGAAAAATGAAGATCAGCAAGATCTAGTTTTGGGCCTCCCGCATGAGGATAAACTGCACAGTTTTAGACATGTGATTAAGAAAATGAATCAAGATTTGAAGATTTGGTAGATAGAAGTGAAGATGAGGATGTGGGATTTTGGAAAAGCTTTGGAGTGGTGAGATTGGGGTCTAAAAGTAAGTTCACCAAATTGTGCACCACTAGTGTTTCTTCTACACCTTTCAAAAACATTACCTTGGCCACACATGTGAGAAATGGCGAAACCCTTGGTTTTTCTTCCAGGTCTGGTGGAGAAGACGTCCTGAAGATCCCTCAAGCTGACGGTGGAGCCGCAAAGTACAAGAAGGTTGTGCAGAAGATTAGGCCTTTCAATTAGCCTATGCCTGTAGGTTTGAATCCTCCGTTGTCAAGAGATCCATATTGTACTCCTCTGGTGAAGAATCCTCCTAATTTTGAGAAAACTGCTAGAGTGACAATGGAAATGTTGAAGGTTGTTAATTTTAGTCCTGATGGTTGGTTGTCTGATAAGTTAAAGAAGTTGTTGTTGCACATTATTGTGCTGAGGGAGAAGGTGGTGGCATTTGTTGATGAGGAAAGGGGTGTATTGAAACACTATTATGGGAAACCTTACTTGATTCCTGTGGTTTCTCATGAACCTTGGAAAATCAAACCTATTCCAATTCCTGTTTCTATCCAGGATGATTTTGCGGAGATTTTTAGGGAAATATTCAGGACTGGATTGTATGAAAAATTAACTTCTAGTTACTCAAGTCCAGTTTTCTGTGTTAAAAAGCAGAATGGAAAGCTCAGGGTGGTACATGATCTTAGAGCCCTGAATAGAGTTACTATCAAGGATGCGGGGATGCCTCCAAGTGCAGAAGACGTTGTGGAAGACTTTGCTGGAAGGGTGTGTTATGTTTTGGGTGATATTATGGGTGGTTATGATGAAAGGGAACTTCACACTGATTCATGGCCACTCACAACATTTGAGACTCCTCTGGGGAGATTTCAGCTCACTAGGTTGCCTCAAGGTGCAACTAATTCAGTAGCAGTATATCAAGCACAAATGGCTTGGATTTTACAGGATGAGGTGCCTACTCATTCTGGTATTTTTATTGATGACAGTGGAATTAAAGGACCCTCCACTAATTATGGAAATGAAGTGCTGAAAGAGAACCCAGGTATAAGGAAATTTGTTCGGGAATATGTAACTACTCTAGAGAGAGTATTGTCTAGAATTGAAGAGGCTGGTTTGACCATTTCTGGTTCAGAGTTTTGTTGTTGTGTTCAGGCACTGGAAATTCTTGGTCATGTGGTATGTAAAGAAGGGAGGATTATTGCAAAGAAGAAGGTTAATAAAATTCAGTCATGGCCAAGGCCCATAAATACTACTGAAGTCAGAGGATTTTCGGGAGTTTGTGTGTATTTCAGGATTTTTATTAAAGATTTTTCTTTGTTGGCTTCACCTTTAAGGAGGCTGACCAGGAAAGATGCAGAGTGTGAAGAGGATTTTCAGAAGTTGAAGAAGGTAGTAGGTGAATATATTATTCTTCACAAGTTGGATTATGGTAGAGGAGCTGGAAAAATTTATCTGGCGGTGGAATCAAGTTAATTGCTGCTGGTACTCTTTTGTCTCAGGAAGATAAATCTGGGAAGGTCAGGCCAGTAAGGTATGAGTCTGTGGTTTTCAATGAGGTGGAATCCAGGTATTCTCAGCCAAATTTGAAATTGTGCGGTGTAGCAAAAATTTTGAAGAAGCTACAAACTATTTTGTGGGGGCAGCATTTTGAGCTGCAGGTGGATGCTAAATCTCTGGTTCAAATTATCAACACACCTAGTCTTTGAAATGCTCCAATGACTAGGTGGGTGGCATTTAGTCAGCATTTTTCTTTTGACCTGGTGCACAAGCCAGGTAAAACTTTTACGATTCCAGATGGATGATCAAGAAGACTGCCCACAAAGAATATTCTGATTCTGAAGAGTTTTACAAAGATTTCCCAGTGGTTAGGGCCAGCACAAAGGGTGCTGAAAATTTCTCTCTCCTCCCCCATGAGGCTCAACTGGAAGATTGTTGTCACCTCCCCCATGAGGCTAAGCTGGATGATTGTTTTCTCCTTCCCCAAGAGGTTAAACTTATTGATTCTGATCTTGATTCTGGTGATCAGGATGTTTTTGTTGATGAAGATGGGGCTGTTGTTTAGGATGGCTCAAATTTGGAAAATGGTGTTTTTGTTAGTGAACTGGATTCTCATAAGAGTCAGTGGAAGGGAAGGGATTTACCAAAGTTTAGGGATTGGTGTCCTGGATGGGCCGGTTGTGTTGCTCATGTGCACACTGGAGATTTAAATGATAGGGTTGTACCTTTGGATGTTGTTTTGTTGGATTTTGAAGATGAGACCTGGGGTGAAACTGGGCTTTATTTTATTTTGGTTGAATATCTGTTTACTTTGAGAGGCCAGATATTTGTGATGATGATACTTGGCTGGAAATCAAGAAGAAAAGTCCTAGATTTTATGTGTCAGGAAGAAGGTTGACGAGGAGGAGACATCCAAATCCTCAAGTTGTGGTGACTCAAAAGAAGGGTCAAGAGTTGGTGTTGAAGTCTTTGCATGAAGACCTTGGTCAGAGAGGCTTTGGGGAGACTTATAGAAGAGTAGCAGACAGATTTTGGTGGCCAGGTATGAAGTTGGCTGTGCAGGGTTGGGTTCAATCTTGTGAAGAATGTCAAAGAAGAAGTCACTTGAAACCTAAAGAGGTTGGCCGTGCTACTGGTGAATCAACTGTGTTTGGAAGAGTCAGTTTGGATGCTGTCCATATTAAAGAGGGCAGGTATAAATACTTGATTGTTGCCACAGATGATTTTTCTGGTTGGGTGGAGGCTGCGCCTCTGGTTAATTTGACTGCCAAAAATGTGGCAGAGTTTTTGAAGAAGGAATGGGTATTTAGATATGGGTTGATGAAGTTGGTGACTGTTGATGGTGGGCCAGAGTTTGGAGCTGAATTTAAAGAATCTGTGGAAAGTATTGGTTCTAAAGTTAGGGTGGCTACACCTTATTATCCTGAAGCTGAAGGCATGGTTGAAAGAGGCCATCAAGTTATCAAGAATGCACTGGTCAAGATGTGTGGAGATAGTGCTGAAAAATGGAGGCATTATTTACCCTTGGTGTTATTTGCTGATAGGGTCACTGTGAAAAGGACAACTGGCTATTCTCCTTATGAATTAATGTTTGGTAAGAAAGCTGTTCTACCAGTGGATTTGGAAGCTGTCTCCTATCTTGGAATTGATTGGGATGATGTGTGCTCAACAGAAGATTTTCTCTGTGCCAGTATTCACCAGTTAGAATGTAAAGAGGAATGTCAAGAGAAGGCATACTCTAGAATGATGAAGATAAGAAATCAATCAGTCAGATACTAAGACAAGAAGATGGCTCATAGACTCAGGAATACCTTGAAACCTGGTTGCTTATAATTGGTGTATAGTGGAAGTTTGGAGAGTCAGTGGGGAAAAATGTTTGCTGAAAGATGGAATTGACCTTACAGAGTCAGATCTCAGGTGTCTGGAGGTTCTTATGTTTTGGAAGAGTTGGATGCTGCAGTCTTGAAGAAGAGAGTGGCTGCTGATCAGGTGAAGATATTTTACCCTAGAGGCACAAGAAGTGAAGAAGATTGACTCCGCAATGAGAATAAACTATGGACCATTCTTTAATTTTGGGATTTTTTTTTGTGGTGATGCTGTACATCTGTTTTGTTAGAAAATTTTGTTAAAAAGTACCCATGGGTGGGGCTTCTAGAATTTGCCTTGGCGAGTGTGGGGGTGACTGATGGGCTGGCTGCTCTATCAACAGTTACCCCAAATTGTCTGTTTCCAACCCCTTCTCTTAATTTGGTTGAACCCTAGTATTGGGTTTTCTTTACAGGTTTTAGTCCTCTATGACTTTAAACTGGAAATTCTTTTGGTCTTCAAGTGCCGGACTCTTCATATTTATTGGTTTTGGGTGTTGTGTTGGATGTTGTGTTTTTGTTAGAAGGTACCCAGGGGGGGCTTCTTGATTTTTTTTTGGCAAGTGTGGAGGTAACTGATGAGCTGGCTGCTCTGTAGAACAGTTACCCCATAATTTCTATTTCAAGTATTTTGTTTGTCCTAATTGAATCCTAGTTCTGGTTTTTGTTATTCAGGTTTTAGTCCACTATGACTTTAAACTGGCTTTGGACTGGCTTCTTTGTTTCCTTGGAGTGGTGGCGGATTACTGATCATCTCCCATCATTTTTACTTATTAGAGGGAGCCCACCCAGTGATAATTTCTTTGGATTGGACTTTCTATGGAGCCAGACTTTTTCTTTTTCTGATTTTTGTGTTTATAGTTGTGTTAGATAGTAGTTTTAGATTTTTTTCTTTTAATTTCTTTATGGGGGTTATTAGGATGTAAAGAGGGGAAAATCACAAAATTATGGTGTTACCACATCAGGGTAAACTGGATGTGGGCAAGCATTGGTGGGGAAAGGCTCATAAATTGGCCAGGAAATACTATTTTCTTTTTTATTTATTTCATTTTTTTTCTGTGTTTCATTTTTTTATTATTTTCTTTTATCTCCAATTTTTTATCTTAAATCATTTTAAATATTTAATTGTGTATCCATATCAAGGTGCACTTGGATGTGGGTAAGGTATCAGGGGATCAGCTCATCAATTGGCTGGGGGATACCATTTATAATAATTATTTAGTTCATATTATTTTATTCATTTCATTTTAACTTCATTTTCAAATTCTTTATGTTAGTAGTTAAGTAGGTGAGAAATAAAAATAAAAAAAACACCACACAATATGGGGGGCAGACTTGCTAGCAAGTCTGCAACCTTGAACCCTAATTCATATCTTTTTGAGCACACATTGAATTAGTGATGAAACCACCAAGAAAAAATATTGACATTCTGGTGAAATCAATATGAATACAACTTGAGCATTTAATGAAGCATAGGTAGTAATACTTTGAACAAATCTTGAGATATGAAGAATGAGATATTGTTATAGAAACTTTAATACAGTGCAGATCACACTCAAATTAATCTGAAAAATACATATTTTAAACTATTTAAGCAGTTTCTTTGCAATATTAAAAAAAAGAACACCAATGTATAGATACGGCAAGATGCCATCTGACATTATTATATAAGTTTCTTTGGCCAGAAATACATGGAGAAACTACAATTTGAAATATGTCAATTTGTTCATGAAAGGTTATTTTGTGCATTTATATTATTTATTGTATCATTTTCAAGAATTGAAAAAATTATATACTTATTTTATGACTAGATAATATTTAATATTATAAATAATTAAAATTTCTAAAAAAGGTGCAAAAATCTTAATAATGATGTTCCAAAGACTTTACTTAGACATATTTTTTTCAAATTTGATTGACATACTATATTTCACTATTAAATAAAAAAATTTATACTAATATTTATTAAAATTTATTTCCCCTCTTCTTCAAAATTTTCAAAATATTAAAGTGTAGATTTTTATTAGATTTAAGTAAATGAAGAGAATAACAGTATAGGAGTTGTGGATTTTTAGGATTCAAGGAATTTCTGTGCCCACTCTTTGTAACATATTTTATATATTTTATATTTTTTGTATATTTATTTTGTATTACTATCTTCTTATATCATCTTTTTTTACTCCCTCTCAAGAATATCCAGTCTTTTCCCTTTGAAATATTTCTTTATCCTCACCTCATCCTTCCCCCCAACCTTTTCACTCCCTTCATCATCATTTTCAACCCCTATTATCAGCTGGTCAGCTAGAAGAAGGAAAACAGAGGAGAGGTGTCGGTCAGTCGTCTAGAAGAGGGGAAAAAAAGGGAGACAGAAAAGAAGAGGAAGGGGGAATAGGCACTAAAGGTATGTAAAAAATAAAAGTAATAAAGAAATAATTTATTTAAAGTGAGGCAACGACAATTTAGTTGAGAGATGACACAAAATGAGGTTTTATTTAATAATAATATTATTTCAAGTAAGGGTTCTGCGCGGAAAGCACTGTAATTACTATCAGACCTAATGCAACCTTTAATTATTTATATAAAATTTAAATTAGAATTGTAATACTAATAAAAATAATAATAAACCGGTTATAATAAAATATGTTCAAGTGTGGAGTGTATAGTAAGTGATGAGGCTACAGGGGATTATCCAAGGCCCTTTTATAGGCAATGGGTCCTCTGAAGCGCCACTATGTTTGTAAATACAAGAATTATAATAGGATGAAACAAGAATATAAAAGAATAGGTGAAACATAACAATGTAGAGAAAAATATGAAACAAATAATTAAAAACCCCAATTAAGAAACAAATTTTCCCACAATTAATTCCCAAATCAGTAAGTAAAAATAGTGAATAACTAAACAAGCCTGGGACATAGGAACTATGAGAAAGATAATTCAAAACAGATAGTACAGTCTGATTTAAGGATTTTTAAGTGAAACAAAAAATATTTTGACACAACAAAATATGTAATTAATTTCAATTTAGTATAAATTAATTAATTTTTTTTTCCTGACACAATTAAGGGTCAAAAGAAGCACCATTAATTATTGTTTAATACTATATGAAAGATGTTATTTAATATATAAATGTAAATAATTAATTTAATTATATTATAAGTCAATTTTACACTTATAATTATAATATATGTTTTTAATTAATTAAATATAAATTTAAAATTATTAAATACATAAAAATGCGCCATTATTTGTAGAATATAAAATATATTATGTTTAATTTAAATGTATAAAAATTTATATAAACAAAAAAATAAATATAACACTTATATGTAATAAGATACTTATATAATTTTATTATGCAATAAAATATTAATTTATATACATTAAATACAATTCTTATGCCCTCTTTCAGGTCCTATAAGTTAACATATCATTTACTGGGCTCCTGGAATAGCTTGGCTGACAAGAGGAAGAAAAGGTAATATAAAGGAATAAAGTGACAAAATAGTATAAGTATTTTAAAAGAGAAGGCAATGAGATTTCTTTGGGACTTGACAAAATTGTAAGGGTTTTTAAATTATGGTATATTTATTTAACTAGTAATTATTATCAATGCGTGACAGAAAGCTGTTATTATTATTATTAGACTTAAGGAAACCTTTGATTACTTATATACTTTTTAAATTAGATTAAGTATGCTAATAAAAAATAATAAATGTAATATAATTAATAATGAAATTGGTTTGAGTGTAAATAATGATGCAGCTACAGGGGATAATCCAAAGCCTTTTATAGGCAAAGGACCCTCTGAAGCATCACAATATAGTAATTAAAAAAAGGAATGAAATGAAACTAGATATTAAAAAGAATAGAACTATAACATGGAGACTGAGAGAAAAACAAGAGACAATCAACTAAACCCGTGAGTAAGTAACTAATTTTCCAACCATAAGTTCCCCAAAACACTTAATTAAAATAATTAGTAACCAAGTAAGTTTGAAACATGAGAAAAGTGAGTAAAATAATCCAAAACAGACATTACAGTGACATGTAAAGGGTTTAAGTAAAACAAATAGAATTATTTTAACGCCAAAAATTCATGTAATCAATTCAATCCAGTTTAAAGCAATTTTAATTAATTGTTTTAACTATGTAATTAATTCAATAATTAGTTTAAATGAAACATATAATTAATTTAATGATATTTGTAATTTAAAGTGGGGATTTTAATACTATGTTATTGAATAAGTGTTATAATTTATTTAATAATTTTTCTGACACAATTAAGAGTCAAAAAAGTGCCCAATATTATTTTTTAATAATATATGAAAAGTTTTATTTAATATATAAATTTAAATATTTAATTTAATTACATTATAAGTCAATTTTACACATATAATTATAATATATGTTTTTAATTAATTAATTATTAATTTATAATTATTAAATAAATAAAAATGCGCCATTATTTGTAGAATATAAAATATATTATGCTTAATTTAAATGTATAAATAATTTATATAACAATAAAATTAATATAACACGTATGTTTAATAAGATACTTATATAATTTTATTATGCAATAAAATATTAATTTATATACATAAAATGCATTTTTTACACCCTCTTTCAGGTCCAATAAATTAACATATCATTTACTGGGCTCCTGGTATAGCCTGGCTGACACCTATCCACATTTTCTCTCCCTCTCCATGCCTCTCTACCCCTCTCCTCTCCTCTCCTTCCAGTTCGCTTACCTCCCCATTTCTCCCTAACACTTTATTTTTATATACAGAAATAGGGACTGGGTTGAAAGGGAGGAAATTGGGGTTCAAGGACTGTGGAGGCAAGGTAAAGGGGAGGAATAGGGCTAAAAGGGTTGGAAAGGCTAGAGAGAGGGGTGAGGAAGGATATATGGGGTAGTGAAAAGGTTGGGAAAGAGTTGGGAGGGAAGATTAAGGGTTCCGAGGTGTTTTGAATAAAGAAAAGGGTCTGGGAGAGGTGGAGAGGGGTGAAATGGGGAGAAATGGGAAGAAAAAGAGGATGGCATACAATGGGGCTGGGAGGATAGAAAAAGGCATGGGGAGGGAAGACAAGCATGTGTTGATAGAATTGAAAGGGATGGAGATTGATGCAAACAGAGTGTGAAAATAGGAGGATGAACTCTGTTCTTTGGGCCAAGAACAGAGTTCACTTCCATAAAATATTAACTGAAACATAGTTTTCAATTCTATAAAAACAGTTGTAGGTAATAGAAAAAGTCACTGATTTTTTTTATATGTAATCTGAAATTTTTTAATAAAATTATTGTATTTAAGAATTGCAATATTGTCAATCAATTTTTATTGATCAAATTAATTTAAAAAAGTATTATTTTAATAATTTGCTTTAAAAAATACTTTGCATTGAGTAGACTCATGGAATGATTTTTTCTGGATTCCATTCAGCTATCCTCACACTTTCACTATGTTTTCAATATAGATCCATTATTATTAGTGTGATACTTCAAGTGAAATTTCAGTATTACTTCAGTCTGAGTTCTATCCGATTTCCATCTGACTTCAAGTTGCGGACTTGCTAGCAAGTCCTCCCCCCATATTGTGTGGTGAAAATAAAAATAAAAATAAAAATAAAAATAAAAATAAAAATAAAAATAAAAATAAAAATAAAAATAAAAATAAAAATAAAAATAAAAATAAAAATAAAAATAAAAATAAAAATAAAAATAAAAATAAAAATAAAAATAAAAATAAAAATAAAAATAAAAATAAAAATAAAAATAAAAATAAAAATAAAAATAAAAATAAAAATAAAAATAAAAATAAAAATAAAAATAAAAATAAAAATAAAAATAAAAATAAAAATAAAAATAAAAATAAAAATAAAAATAAAAATAAAAATAAAAATAAAAATAAAAATAAAAATAAAAATAAAAATAAAAATAAAAATAAAAATAAAAATAAAAATAAAAATAAAAATAAAAATAAAAATAAAAATAAAAATAAAAATAAAAATAAAAATAAAAATAAAAATAAAAATAAAAATAAAAATAAAAATAAAAATAAAAATAAAAATAAAAATAAAAATAAAAATAAAAATAAAAATAAAAATAAAAATAAAAATAAAAATAAAAATAAAAATAAAAATAAAAATAAAAATAAAAATAAAAATAAAAATAAAAATAAAAATAAAAATAAAAATAAAAATAAAAATAAAAATAAAAATAAAAATAAAAATAAAAATAAAAATAAAAATAAAAATAAAAATAAAAATAAAAATAAAAATAAAAATAAAAATAAAAATAAAAATAAAAATAAAAATAAAAATAAAAATAAAAATAAAAATAAAAATAAAAATAAAAATAAAAATAAAAATAAAAATAAAAATAAAAATAAATAAAAATAAAAATAAAAATAAAAATAAAAATAAAATAAAAAGAAAAAGAAAATTTTTTTTATATATATTTGCTAATTATGAATGTTTTCTCTATTTGATAATTTATATTTTTTTTTTTTTTATAATTAATGTCTGGAAGAAGAAGTTTCTGAAGGTTGGTCTGGATTATGTTGGAGTTTTTTGCTTTTTGTTGAGATTGGAGGAGGCACTGTGTTCCTTGTGGTGTAGTCTGCTGGAGAGAGTATAGGGATTGTAATGGTCAGGAGCTGGATTTGAAGTTGATTTTAGGGTGGAAGCAGAAGAGGCTGGGATGGAGTGTTGGAAGGTGTGCTTAATTATTCTAGAAATCTTCCAGTGGTTGTCAAGAAGTTGTTCCTCAGGTTCTTCTCAAATTCATTCAATGGCCCATGAAGAGCAAAGGCCTTAAAAATGTTTGAACACATCATACTTAGGTGTTGCTTCATATTGGCGTTGTAGACAATCCTATAGTACTAGCTATAGGCCTTGACCCAGGGAGTTGGAGAAAAACCAGAGAGAAAATCCCCTGTCCCTTTAGAAAAATAGAGTGAGATTTACTTGCTAAAGTAAGTTGGTTCCTGTTTTGCTAAAGCTCCTGTTTAACACACTTGACTGCTTGATGAGCCAAGAAAGTAGTCCCCAGATAGACTACCAGACCAAAGAACTGAAATGTAGAACAAAGTCCACACCAGAGACAGCAAAGATAATTGATGTAGGCTGCAAATCCACACCAGAGAGAGCAATAATACTTGCTATAGCTTGCAAGACTATAACAGAGAAAACAGTTGCCAAAGGTAAGTTAAATGAAGAACTCACTTGCAACAAACACAGCCAATTGTGGCCAGAAAACAGTGAAAACTGAGTGAGGAACAATGATATCACCTCTGGATGGTTGTATGATGATTAAGGTTGCCCCAAACTGTCTTATTCACTATGTACACACAGACCACTAACTAAGAGCCCATGCGCACCCACCAATCTGGCGCTTGTACCCGCCAAATTGCATAAAAAACCCTCCTGAAGCGCTCCCCAACCTCCTAAAACAGAGGCGGTGTGGTCTTCCAACATTGGCAGGGGCCTTTGTTGTGTGATTTGGTGTGGTTTGTGCATGTCTTAATTGACATCTGCTAAAGAATTGGGTATTTTTCTGGTTTTAATCCGTGGATATTGGGTCTGCGGGTATGTGGGTACTATAAATTGGATAGCCCTGGTTTTCTCTATATTTTATGTCTTGAAGACATTTTCATATTCTAAGTTTTAAGGGGTCATTTCCTCATTTTTCAAATATAAAAGATTGCTGTTTAATTTTGTTTTTCGTGTTTTACGGGCTAACTTTAACTCTTAGGGTTAAGTGCTTAGTACCATTGGATAGAGCTATTTTTTCTCTATATTTCATTTCTCAATGTTGTTATAGTGAAATTCCGTGTTTTAAAGGTTTTAGTAGTTGTAGCTAATTTTTCTAAGTAGATTAGTTGTTTTTATTGGTTTTCTGGCTTCAGGGAGGCCGGGCCGCTTCAGGCGGCATCTCCGACGTCGGGCGGCCCGCCCGCCTCTGTTTTAGGAGGTTGGGGAGCGCTTCAGGAGGGTTTTTTATGCAATTTGGCGGGTACAGGTGCCAGATTGGTGGGTGCACATGGGCTCTTAGTTAGTGGTCTGTGTGTACATAATGAATAAGACAGTTTGGGCAACCTTAATCATCATACAACCATCCGGAGGTGATATCATTGTTCCTCACTCAGTTCTCACTGTTTTCTGGCCACAATTGGCTGTGTTTGTTTCAAGTAAGTTCTTCATTTAACTTAACTTTGGCAACTGTTTTCTCTGTTATAGTCTTGCAAGCTATAGCAAGTATTATTGCTGTCTCTGGTGTGGATTTGCAGCCTACATCAAGTATCTTTGCTGTCTCTGGTGTGGACTTTGTTCTACATTTCAGTTCTTTGATCTGGTAGTCTATCTGGGGACTACTTTCTTGGCTCATCAAGCAGTCAAGTGTGTTAAACAGGAGCTTTAGCAAAACAGGAACCAACTTACTTTAGCAAGTAAATCTCACTCTATTTTTCTAAAGGGACAGGGGATTTTCTCTCTGGTTTTTCTCCAACTCCCTTGGTCAAGGCCTATAGCTAGTACTATAGGATTGTCTACATTTCTGGCGCCCAACATGGGGTAGAACTTGCTAGTTCTTTGGAATCTCTGTTTTCTTTGGTTGGCTCTTTTTGGTGTTTTGGTCAGGAGGAATGGCT
Source organism: Hemileia vastatrix (assembly GCA_030280995.1). Taxonomy (NCBI): domain Eukaryota; kingdom Fungi; phylum Basidiomycota; class Pucciniomycetes; order Pucciniales; family Zaghouaniaceae; genus Hemileia; species Hemileia vastatrix. The sequence goes on from JASXTE010000007.1 coordinate 13,410,508, forward strand.
TCTGGTTCTGCTAATCCTGTGGTGACTGTCAGTGGGGGGGATCGTCCTCCTTCTGTGATGGTTAGGGAGTGTGTGAGGATTAAAACTTGGGATGTTACCAAGTTTAATGGGGAGGATGTCAAGTGGTTTCTAGAGAAGTATGAAACTGCTGCTGGAGTGGATGGTGCTTCCTACCTGGACATGGTGAAGCAGATTATCTTCTTCATTGGTGATAAGTCAGTGGAGAAGGAGATTGTGGCCATGTCTGGCTACAAGAAGAGGGATTGGAAATTGTTGTGTAGGGAAATGGTGGATAGATGGGGTTTAAGGTTCACTATGGTGGATCTGAACAAGGTTGTCAGTGAATGGCAATCTTATGGTGGTGTTGATAACTTACATAGTTACAGGAAGTTTCTGCTACAGTTTGATCCTGTGGTGGAATTTTTGGTGGAAGTGGAGGAGCTGGCACATGAAAATGCTGCCAAAGATGTTTTTTGGTCTGCCCTGGCTAGAGATGTCAGGATGGATGTGTTGAAGGAGTTGTCAAGAAAGGAATTGATGAAGACTCTTTCTAATGGGGATCAGAAGTTGCCTGCCTTGGATAAGGTGAAGGAGGCTGTTGAGGCCCATTTGAAGTTATTGGCTGTGGACACCTATCAGGAGGGGTGTGCCAAGTATGTCAGCAAAGTCAGTGAGGCTTTGGCTGAAGAGGAAGTTAGGGAGAAGAAGGAGGAGAAAAACTTGGTGCAGGTTCCGAAACAGGAGAGGGACCCAATGGTGGAGCAGTTGGCTGATCTTACAAAGCAGCTGCACATTTTTGTCCAGGAGGCCAAGAAGGTTAATAAGGCACCTTCTCAGCCTAGAGATTTTGAAAGGAGGGCTGGTAGGAGTGATCCTTGGGTTCGCTCTTATTGCAGTAGGAGGGGGCACAGGTCCAATGATTTTTGGGCGCTGAACAGAGATGTGTCTGAAGTAAAAGTGGAGTTTGATGGCAGGGTTTTTAAGTTCCCTGACGGTTCTTTTGTGAAGCCCAGTGAGGGGCAGGCTCCTGTGGATTTGGTCAGGAGAAGGGGTGGTCTCAATAAAAGGAGGCCAAGGTTTGAGGAGATTCCTGATCAGGGGAAGTCTTCTGTTAAGGTAGATGAGGACGTCAAGGGAAAGGGGAAGGAGGTCAATAAGGTCTCTTTTTCTACTTCCTTTGGTGGTTTGGAGTTGTATTCTTGTGGTGGACAGTCAAGTGGTGAATGCTTGGCTGGTGTTTATGATGTGGAAGCAGGAAAGGTGGGAAGGCCTAAGAGCAGTTCTCAGGCCCAACCAAAGCCAAATGCTTCAAAGGTGGATCCTAAGCTGAGTGCAGCTAGGAAGAGGTACAGCAAAGAGGAGCTGTACAAGATGCAGAAGGGTATGGCTGACATGGGCTCCCCTAGTTTTGTTGCCTTTGATCTGAATGGTGATCCAATTCCAATGGAGGTGGATTCTGACTCTGAGGAGGATGTCCCTTTGGCTTCATTGCCAAAGCCTGTTGGAGTCAGAGGTTCTGGTGAGGGAGCTGGTTTGGTTCCTGTTGATGGTAAATCTGTTGGTGGTGCTGGTCCTTAAGAAGCTTCTAGGACCAAGATGGTGAAGCAAAGAGCTCACTTTGAGAAGCCAGTAGTGTCTGGTCAAGTTAATGTTATGGACTCTGTCCTGGAAAGGATGAATCAGGGTCAGGTTTCCCTATCTTATGGGGAATTGTATGCTATCAGTCCAGGGTTGGCTGATAGACAGAAAAGGTTGTTGACCAGGAGAAGAGTTTCTTCTGGTGAGGTAGAATACATTTGTGATTCTGCTGAAAAGTTTGGTGAGGGGTTGGAAACTCATTTTTCTGCTCCTCTGGGATATTTCAATGTCACTCTGAATGGCAGGGAGGCAAGGGCATTGGTGGATTCAGGTTCTCAGATAAACCTGATTTCTTTGTTTGAGGCAACTCATATGGGCCTCCCCATCAAAACTGGTATTGGTGGGAATTTGAGAGGGATCGGTGGCCATGTCACTGAATTGGTTGGAACTTCAGAGTTTGTGAAGTTAGATGTTGGAGGAGCCTCAGGGAAGGTTCACTTTTACATTGCTAAAGGCAATGTAAAAGCCGTTTTAGGTGGGCCATTCTTGATGGATTTTCAGGCAAGAATTGGTTATCAATTTGATTTGGGAATCAGTTTGGAGTTGACTGGTGAAGACGAAAGGAGGCTTCACATGAAGTTATCATCCCCTGGAGAGGATGGTTGGGAGACCAGGCCTGGTTTATCTTCAATGTGCCAGTGCATGGACTGCTGCAGGAGAAGGAAGGAAGTGGGTGCTGCCTCTGGTTTTTTGGAGTGCAGCTCAGGCTCTATTGAGAGTCTGTCTTTTTTAGAGTAATGAGGGCTGATCACCCTAGTGCTACAACCTCTCCCCAAGATGAGGAAATCCCAGGTTGTAGTAGGTCAGCTACCTTGGAGATATACCAAGTGGATTTTCAACTTTCTCTTTTTAATGTTTCTCTTCTTTTCAAGTATTCATCAAGATTTTTATCAAGTCTCTGTTCTCTCTCAAGATTCTTAATTATTTTTAATTCAAGTTCAAGGAAGAAGATTGGTTATATATCTTTATTGAAAGATATGCGGAAAAGTTTTGGGGTGGTGAGATTGGGGTCTAAAAGTAAGTCCTCCCAATTGTGCACCATTAGGGTTTCTTCTACACCTTTCAAAAACATTACCTGGGCCACACCTGTGAGCATTGGGGAAACCCCTGGTTATTTTTGTAGGTCAGAAGAAAACTCAAGAAAAGAAGATAAAAATTTCAAGATAATTCATGAAAATTAAGAAAAAAATCTGAAGATAATGAAGAAAGAAGATGCAAAATATTTTTGTGAAGATTGTCAAGATCGATTTTTGGGCCTCTAGCATGAGGTTAAACTGCAGAAAATTTTGAAGAGAGAAGATCATCAAGATCAATTTTTGGGCCTCCAGCATGAGGATAAACTGCACAATCTTAGAAGATGTGATTCAGAAGATGAATCAAGATTTGAAGATTTGGAAGTTGGAAGTGAGGATGAAGATGTGGAATAGCGGAAAAGTTTTGGAGTGGTGAGATTGGGGTCTAAAAGTAAGTCCTCCCAATTGTGCACCGCTAGGGTTTCTTCTACACCTTTCAAAAACATTACCTTGGCCACACATGTGAGCAATGGGGAAACCCTTGGTTTTTGTTCCAGGTCTGGTGGTGAAGATTTCCTGAAGATCCCTCAAGTTGAAGGTGGAGCGGCAAAGTATAAGAAGGTAGCGCAGAAGATTAGGCCTGTCGATGAGCCTATCCCTGTGGGCTTGAATCCGCCCTTGAAGAGACCTCCTTTGTCAAGAGATCCATACTGTACTCCTTTGGTGAAGAATCCTCCAGAATTTGTAGAGACGGCTAGGGTGACTGTGGAAAGATTGAACGTTGTTAATTTTGGTCCTGATGGGTGGTTGTCTGAAGAAGAAAAGAAGTTGTTGTTGCACATTATTGTGCTAAGGGAAAAAGCTGTGGCATTTGTTGAGGAGGAAAGGGGTGTATTGAAGCACTCTTATGGGGAACCTTACTTGATTCCTGTGGTTTGTCATGAACCTTGGCAAATCAAACCTATTCCGATTCCAGCCGCTATTAGAGAGGATTTTGTGGAGATTGTTAGGGAAAGAGTCAGGACTGGGTTATATGAACAATCAACATCCAGTTACTCAAGTCCGGTGTTCTGTGTAAAGAAGCAGAATGGAAAGTTGAGGGTGGTTCATGATCTTAGAGCCTTGAATAGAGTCACTATCAAGGACGCTGGTATGCCACCAAGTGCAGAGGATTTTGTTGAAGCTTTTTCTGGAAGGGTGTGTTATGGTTTGGGTGATATTATGGGTGGTTATGATGAGAGGGAACTCCATACGGATTCAAGGCCTCTCACAACTTTTGAGACTCCTTTGGGAAGATTTCAGCTCACTAGGTTGCCTCAAGGAGCAACTAATTCAGTGGCAGTTTATCAAGCAGAGATGGCTTGGATTTTGCAGGATGAGGTTCCTACTCATGCTGGTATTTTTATTGATGATGGTGGAATTAAAGGACCATCCACTGATTATGGTAATGAGGTGTTAGCAGAGAACCCTGGCATAAGGAGGTTTGTGTGGGAATATGCAATAACTCTAGAGAGAGTGTTGTTCAGGATTGAAGAGGCTGGTTTGACCATTTCAGGGTCAAAATTCTGTTGTTGTGTTCCTGCTTTGGAAATTCTGGGTCATGTGGTATGTAAAGAGGGAAGGATTATGGCGAAGAAGAAGATTAATTAAATTCAGTCATGGCCAAGGCCTAAAAATACTACTGAAGTCAGGGGATTTTTGGGTGTATGTGTATATTTCAGGATTTTTATTAAGGATTTTTCTTTGTTGGCTTCACCTTTAAGGAGGTTGACCAGAAAAGATGCAGATTGGGAATGGACTGAAGAGTGTGAAGAGGCTTTTCAGAAGTTGAAAAAGGTTGTTGGTGAAGATATTGTTCTTCACAAGTTGGATTATGGTGTTGGTGCTAGAAAAATTTATCTGGCAGTGGACTCAAGTTATATTGCTGCTGGTGCTGTTTTGTCTCAGGAGGATAAGACTGGGAGGGTCAGGCCAGTAAGGTATGAGTCTGTGGTGTTTAATGAGGTGGAATCTAGGTATTCTCAACCTAAGTTGGAATTGCGTGGCGTAGCTAAAATTTTAAAGAAGCTACAGACGGTTTTGTGGGGGCAGCATTTTGAGCTGCAGGTGGATGCAAAATCTTTGGTTCAGATGATCAATACACCTAGTCTTCCAAATGCTCCAATGACTAGGTGGGTGGCATTTATTCAACATTTTTCTTTTGACCTGGTACACAAACCAGGTAAAACTTTTACTATGCCTGATGGATTATCAAGGAGGCCACCTACAGATGAGGATTCTGATTCTGAAGAGTTTGACGAAGATGTTCCAGTGGTTAGGGCCAGCACAAAGGGTGCTGAGGATTTTTCTCTCCTCCCCCATGAGGCTAAACTGGATGATTGTTCTGTCCTCCCCCATGAGGCTAAACTGGATGGTTGTTCTGACCTCCCCCAAGAGGCTAAACTGGCTGGATCTGATCTTGATTCTGGTGATCAGGATGTTTTTGTTGATGAAGATGGAGTTGTTGTTTGGGACAGCTCAAAATTGGAAAAGGGTGTTTTTGTTAGTGAACTGGATTTTCACAAGGTTCAGTGGAATGAGAAGGACGTGTCGAAATTTAAGGATTGGTGTCCTGGTTGGGCTGCTCAATTAGCTCATTTCATACTGGTGATTTTGGTGACAGAATTGTACCCTTGGATGCTGTTTTGTTGGATTTTGAAGATGAGACCTGGGGTCAGTCTGAGTTTTATTTTAGTTTGGTGGAATATCTGTTGACCTTGGAGAGGCCAGATAGTTGTGATGATGATACTTGGTTGGCAATCAAGAAGAAGAGTCCTGGATTTAATGTGTCAGGAAGGCGGTTGATGAGGAGGAGACATCCAAATCCTCAAGTGGTGGTGACTCAGAAGAAGGGTCAAGAATTGGTTTTGAAGTCTTTGCATAAAGACCTTGGTCATAGAGGCTTTGGGGAGACTTATAGAAGAGTGGCAGACAGATTTTGGTGGCCAGGTATGAAGTTAGCTGTGCAGGGTTGGGTTCAATCTTGTGAAGAATGTCAAAGAAGAAGTCACTTGAAACCTAAAGAGGTGGGCCGTGCTACTGGTGAATCAACTGTTTTTGGGAGGGTCAGTCTGGATGCTGTCCATATTAAAGAGGGCAGGTATAAATACTTGATTGTTGCTATGGATGATTTGTCTGGTTGGGTTGAGGCAGTGCCTCTGGTTAATTTGACTGCCAAGAATGTGGCAGAGTTCTTAAAGAAGGAGTGGATTTATAGGTATGGGTTGATGAAGTTGGTGACTGTTGATGGCGGGCCAGAGTTTGGTGCCAAATTTAAAGAAGCTGTGGCTAGTGTTGGTTCTAAAGTTAGAGTGGCTACACCGTATTATCCTGAAGCTGAAGGCATGGTTGAAAGAGGCCATCAAGTTATCAAGAATGCTTTGGTGAAGATGTGTGGAGATAGTGCTGAAAAGTGGAGGCATTATTTACCCTTGGTGTTTTTTTGCTGATAGGGTCACTGTGAAGAGGACAACTGGCTATTCTCCTTATGAGTTAATTTTTGGTCAGAAAGCAGTTCTACAAGTGGACTTGGAAGCTGTCTCTTATCTTGGAATTGATTGGGATGACTTGCGCTCAACAGAAGATTTGCTCTGTGCCAGGATGCAATAGTTGGAATGTAGAGAGGAATGTCAAGAGAAGGCATACAATAGAATGATGAAGATTAGGAATCAATCAGTCAGGTACTGGGACAAGAAGATGGCTCATAGACTCAGGAATCCCTTGAAACCTGGCTGTTTGGTTTTGGTGTATAATAGAAGTTTGGAGAGTCAGTGGGGGAAAATGTTTGCTGAAGATGGAATGGACCTTACAGAGTCAGATCTCAGGCATCTGGAGGCTCTTATGTTTTGGAAGAGTTGGATGGTGCAGTCTTGAAAAAGAGGGTGACTGCTAACCAAGTGAAGAGGTTTTATCCCAGAGGCACTAGGCATGAAGAAGATTGACTCCGCAATGAGGATAAACTACGGACCATTCTTTAATCTTGTTTTTTTGTGGTGATGCTATGCATCTGTTTGTTGGAAACTTTTGTTAGAGGGTACCCATGGGTGGGGCCTCTAGATTTTGTCTTGGCAAGTGTAGGGGTGACTGATGGGCTGGCTGCTCTATCAACAGTTACCCCAGATTGTCTGTTTCCAACCCTTTTTCTTAATTTGGTTGAGCCCTAGTATTGGTTTCTTTTCACAGGTTTAGTCCTCTATGACTTTAAACTGGAATTTCCTCTGGTTTTCATGTGCTGGTCTCTTCACTCTTATTCTTTTTGGTTTTTTGTGTTGGATGTTGTGTTTTTGTTAGAAGGTACCCAGGGGGGGCTTCTAGATTTTATTTTGGCAAGTGTGGGGGTAACTGATGAGCTGGCTGCTTTGTAGAACAGTTACCCCAGAATGTCTGTCTCAAGTCTTTTGTTTTGCCTAGTTGAATTCTAGTTCTGTTGTTTATTATTCAGGTTTCAAGTCCACTATGACTTTAAACTGGTTTGGGACTGGCTTCTTTATCTTTGGTTCTTCTAGATTGGTGGTGGATCACTGGTGGTCTCCCATCATTTTTACTTATTGGAGGGAGCCCACCCAGTGATCATTTCTATGGATTGGACTTTCCCTTATTGGACCATCTATGGAGCTGGACTGTCCTTGATTTTGCAGTTATGTTTTTGCTAGATAGCAGTTTTAGATTATTTTCTTTTTTCTCTTTTTTTCTTTTAATTTTTTTATGGGGGTTGTTTAAAATTATAAAATCAAAAATATAGGGTGTTACCACATCAGGGTCACCTGGATGTGGGCAAGAATTGGTGGGGAAAGGCTCATCAATTGGCTGGCCAATGCTATTTTCTTTTTTATTTATTATTTATTTCATGTGTTTCTGTGTTTCATTATTTTTATTATCTTCTGAATTTCTAAATTTTTTGAATTTTGTTTTCTGTTAACCATTTAAAAGAATTAATTGTGTATCCACATCAAGGTGCACTTGGATGTGGGTAAGGTATCAGGGGATCAGCTCATCAATTGGCTGGGGGATACCATTTGTATTATTTTTTATATTTTATTTTATTTCATTTATTTTATTTTATTTCATTTTATTTATAAATTTTTAATTTTAATATATTAGTATCTTACTTAAAAAAAAATAAAAATAAAAATAAAAAAAATTCTTAAATTATTTTTTATTTATTGTTTTATATTATTATTATGTTTCTAATCTTTTGCAGGATCTCATTGTCTGGATGATGAAGCTTCTGGAGGCTGGTCAGGATTGTGATGACGTTTTGTTTTTTGTTGGGATTGTGGGAAGCACTGTGTTCTTTGAAGTGCATCCTGCTGGAGAGATGATAGGGATTGTAATGGTCAGGAATTGGATTAGAGGGAAGTTCAGAGGAGGAAGAAGAAGAGGCAGGAATGGAGTGCTGGAGGGTGTGCTTAATGATCCTAGACATTTTCCAGTGGTCGTCCAACAGGCGCTTTCTCAGGGATTTTTCAAAGTCATTCAAAGGTCCATGGAGGGCAAAGGCTTTTAGAATGTTGGAACCCATGGTGCTTAGGTGTTTCTTCATGTCTCCATAATCCAGGGTCAAAGAAGCTTCAAGATGTTGGCCAACTCCAATAATAGATTCAGGAGGAGGGGTGCCAACTAGACAAGAAGAATTGGATCAGTAATTATTTTTGTTGAAGAAATGGAATAATTAATTTGGTACTTACAGATTGTAAGCTCATCAAATCTGTAAGCAGCTGGGATTTGGATCTCTGACGATTTTGTAATGGTTATAGTGGGTGGATCAACTAGGGAAAGATATGGATTCTCATGGTTTTCCTCTGAAGGATCCTGAGAAGGTGAACTGGGATGCTGAGGTTCCTGGGGCCTAGTTGGAGCAGTGGGATTGTTGTTGTGGCTGTGGTTGTTATTTCTGTTGGATTCAGCTGGAGGAGGTGCTGGTGATGGGGTACCAGGGTTGTTAAAGGATGGAGCAGGAGAGGGGGATTTGGAAGAAGACTGATCTCATCTGGATGGAGATTTTGAAGAGATGGAACTGTCAGAAGAGTAGTTGGCTGACAGAGGAGAGGTGTAGTTTCTTTGTCTTAGTTGGGGACAAAGTTGTTGTTGTGGAGCAATGTGTGGTGTTATGGTTTCTTCTTGGGATTCTCTGGCAGGTCTCTTGGAAATCTGGGAAATTTTGGTGCTTTTGGACTTTGGAAGGGTGGATTGCATTGCTCTAGGAGCAGTAGGAGGTAGTTGGGTTGAGTTGTTGTTGTTGTCTGGATGAATTTGGCTGTTTTCTGGCCGTTTTTGGAGGTTTTGGCCCTGATTTTCACTGTTTGGTGAGGCGGGCGGGCCGCCTGGACGTGGTCTAGAAGCCTGGGAGTTGATCTTGAAGATTTTGGAGTTAATTTGGAGGAGATAAAAGCAGTTTCTTGTGAAGCTAAGGCTGGTCTTTTGGGAAGAGTGCGGGAAGCTGAGCTTCTGGATCTTCTGGAAGGAAAGGACCAAGCTATGGGGATCTGGTAGGAGATCTGGAGATGTACTTGTGAGAAGGAGAAGGCAGAGGAATAGGGTAGTTGGCGTTTCTGTCACATCTCTTCTTTTTGGAATAGCAAGAGTCACAAGCCCTGTTGTAGAATTTGGATTCAGGATTTGGAAGAGTGAATGTGCAAGGTCTGAACATGTGGATGCACTGTTTGCAGGAATAGTCCTTGGGAGCAGTGAAGCAAGGGAGAGTAGAAGGGTTAACATCAGGAGATCCAGCCATGATCTGTGGTGAGAAAAGATGATGAAAAGGGATAGGAGGAGATTTTTTGTCAGTGATGGGTAGATGATGAAGTGAAGGGGAAAGCTCAGCAGGTTGGCTGTAGAGGTGTGCTGCATGAAATTGGCTGCATCCATTTTTATGCAAAATTCTGTTAGTCCATCAAGACTCTAAACTGAAAAATCTATGGTATCATGTCAGTCCATCAAGACTTTAAACTGAAATCTGGTTTCTGTTAGTCCTCCATGACTTTAAACTGGCTGGTTTCAAGATTTTATCAAGGCTAGTCTGTCAAGACTTTAAACTGAACACTGTGTTAGTCCCCTAAGACTTTAAACTGAGGGTTGTAAGTCCCCCAAGACTATAAACTGAGGGAAAAGTTTTTGTTGTTGGAGTTGGTTTTGAAAGATTGGTGGAGGGTATCCACAAGGGGAGCCTCCGAATTTAGCAAAGGCAAGCTTGGGGGTAATTGATGGGCTGGCTGCTCTATTCACAATTACCCCATAATGTTAGTTTTTTCTCTGTGTCTTAATGTGGTTGATCTCTGGTTCTGGGTTTACGATTTAGGTTTTGAGTCCCCCAAGACTTTAAACTGAGGGTTTTTGAGTCCCCCAAGACTTTAAACTGAGGGTTTTTGAGTCCCCCAAGACTATAAAATGAGGATGGTCCCCCAAGACTTAAAACTGAGGGTTGTTTGTGGTTACATCCTATAGAGGGTGTGGTCAATTTTTCTTTTTTGAATCTGACTCAAGTACTAGTGGAATTACAGAGGGAATCAAGAGATGAAATGAAGTGTTCAGAATTAGCCTTGAACTGGTGAATGAGGTGTCTTCTGTTCTCAATGTCCTGTGGATCTCTAGCAGGAGTGGATTGGAAGTAGTGAAGCAGAAGTTGTTTCTGTTGAGATGTGTGTGGTTGGAACTTGGCCTTGATAGTGGGAAAGTGCGTTGGTGTTGGTGGTGCAATGGATCCTACATTGTTATCATCACTATTAGAAGATGGAGGAACTGAGAAGTCATCAGTTTTAAATTTGAAGGAAGAAATGAATGTTCTTTACCATCAGATGGACCAGGGATGGTGGAACTAGTTGTTTTATGGGTTGTGGCACTCTTCTGGGAAGGGTGGAGCTTTTTGATTAATCTGGGTATCAGGATGGATGGCCTAGATCTTTTGGTGCTGGAAGAAGAAGGACCAGGTTGAGGTGGAGGTGAATCTGTTGCAGAAGAAAGTGGACCAGGTATGTGGCAGGTCTTCTTTCTGGATTGGCAGACATTGCAGGACATTCTGTATGGATGGACAGGTGGTGTCATGGTGCAGATTAAATTATTGTCGATGCAGTATTGGCAGGGACCCATTTCAGAGGCAGATTTGGGAAGAAGGTTAAACATGGTGGTTGGATGAAGAAAGAATGCGGACATTCTCAATTGGAGGGAGGATGTGGTCTTCCAACATTGGCAGGGGCCTTTGTTGTGTGATTTGGGGCAGTTTGTGCATGTCTTAATTGACATCTGCTAAAGAATTGGGTAATTTTCTGGTTTTATTCCGTGGATATTGGGTCTGCAGGTATGTGGGTACTATAATTGGATAGCCCTGGGTTTTCTCTATATTTTATGTCTTGAAGACATTTTTCATATTCTAAGTTTTAAGGGGTCATTTCCTTATTTTTTTATTTATAAAAGATTGCTGTTTAATTTTGTTTATTGTGTTTTACGGGCTAACCTTAAGTCTCAGGGTTAAGTGCTTAGTACCATTTGATAGAGCTAATGTTTCTCTATATTTCATGTCTCAATGTTGTTATAGTGAAATTCCGTGTTTTAAAGGTTTTAGTAGTTGTAGCTAATTTTTCTAAGTAGATTAGTTGTTTTTATTGGTTTTCTGGCTTCAGGGAGGCTGGGCCGCTTCAGGCGGCAACTCCGACGTCGGGCGGCCCGCCCGCCTCTGTTTTAGGAGGTTGGGGAGCGCTCCAGGAGGGTTTTTTATGCAATTTGGCGGGTACAGGTGCCAGATTGGTGGGTGCGCATGGGCTCTTAGTTAGTGGTCTGTGTGTACATAGTGAATAAGACAGTTTGGGCAACCTTAATCATCATACAACCATCCGGAGGTGATATCATTGTTCCTCACTCAGTTTTCACTGTTTTCTGGCCACAATTGGCTGTGTTTGTTGCAAGTAAGTTCTTCATTTAACTTAACTTTGGCAAATGTTTTCTCTGTTATAGTCTTGCAAGCTATAGCAAGTATTATTGCTGTCTCTGGTGAGGATTTGCAGCCTACATCAAGTATCTTTGCTGTCTCTGGTGTGGACTTTGTTCTACATTTCAGTTCTTTGGTCTGGTAGTCTATCTGGGGACTACTTTCTTGGCTCATCAAGCAGTCAAGTGTGTTAAACAGGAGCTTTAGCAAAACAGGAACCAACTTACTTTAGCAAGTAAATCTCACTCTATTTTTCTAAAGGGACAGGGGATTTTCTCTCTGGTTTTTCTCCAACTCCCTGGGTCAAGGCCTATAGCTAGTACTATAGTATTGTCTACAGCGGGCAGGCCGCCCAACGTCGGAGATGCAGCCTGAAGCGGCCCGACCTCCCTGAAGCCAGAAAACCAATAAAAACAACTAATCTACTTAGAAAAAATAGCTACAACTACTAAAACCTTTAAAACACAAAATTTCACTATAACAACATTGTGACATGAAATATAGAGAAAAATTAGCTCTATCCAATGGTACTAAGCACTTAACCTTAAGACTTAATGTTAGCCCGTAAAACACGAAAAACTAAATTAAACAGCAATCTTTTATATATGAAAAATGAGGAAATGACCCCTTAAAACTCAGAATATGAAAAATGTCTACAAGACATAAAATATAGAGAAATCCCAGGGCTATCCAATGATAGTACTCACATACCCGCAGACCCAATATTCACGGAATAAAACCAGAAAATTACCCAATTCTTTAGTAGATGTAAATTAAGACATGCACAAACCGCCCCAAATCACACAACAAAGGCCCCTGCCAATGTTGGAAGACCAAATCCTCCCTCCAATTGAGAATGTCCGCATTCTTTCTTCATCCAACCACCATGTTTAACCTTCTTCCCAAATCTGCCTCTGAAATGGGTCCCTGCCAATACTGCATCAACAATAATTTAATCTGCACCATGACACCACCTGTCCATCCATACAGAATGTCCTGCAATGTCTGCCAATCCAGAAAGAAGACCTGCCACATACCTGGCCCACTTTCTTCTGCAACAGATTCACTTCCACCTCAACCTGGTCCTTCTTCTGCCAGCACCAAAAGATCTAGGCCATCCATCCTGATACCCAGATCAATCAAAAAGCTCCACCCTTCCCAGAAGAGTGCCACAACCCATAAAACAACTAGTTCCACCATCCCTGGTCCATCTGATAGTAAAGAACATTCATTTCTTCCTTCAAATTTAAAACTGATGACTTCTCAGTTCCTCCATCTTCTAATAGTGATGATAACAATGTAGGATCCATTGCACCACCAACACCAATGCACTTTCCCACTATCAAGGCCAAGTTCCAACCACACACATCCCAACAGAAACAACTTCTGCTTCACTACTTCCAATCCACTCCTGCTAGAGATCCACAGGACATTGAGAACAGAAGACACCTCATTAACCAGTTCAAGGCTAATTCTGAACACTTCATTTCATCTCTTGATTCCCTCTGTAATTCCACTAGTACCTGAGTTTGATTCAGAAAAGAAAAATTGACCACACCCTCTATAGGATATAGCCACAAACAACCCTCAGTTTTAAGTCTTGGGGGACCATCCTCATTTTATAGTCTTGGGGGACTCAAAAACCCTCAGTTTAAAGTCTTGGGGGACTCAAAACCTAAATCATAAACCCAGAACCAGAGATCAACCACATTAAGACACAGAGAAAAAACTAACATTCTGGTGTGATTGTAAATTGAGCAGCCAGCCCATCAATTACCCCCAAACTTGCCTTTGCTAAATTTGGAGGCTCCCCCTGTGGATACCCTCCACCAATCTTTCAAAACCAACTCCAACAACAAAAACTTTTGCCTCAGTTTATAGTCTTGGGGGACTTACAACCCTCAGTTTAAAGTCTTGGGGGACTAACACAGTGTTCAGTTTAAAGTCTTGACAGACTAGTCTTGATAAAATCTTGAAACCAGCCAGTTTAAAGTCATGGAGGACTAACAGAAACCAGATTTCAGTTTAAAGTCTTGATGGACTGGCGGAATTTTGCATAAAATAGACGCAGCCAATTTCATACAGACCACCCCTACAGCCAATCTGCTGAACTTCCACCTTCACTTCATCATCTACCCATCACTGACAAAAAAATCTCCTCCTATCCCTTTTTATCATCTTTTCTCACCACAGATCATGGCTGGATCTCCTGATGTTAACCCTTCTACTCTCCCTTGCTTCACTGCTCCCACGGACTATGCCTGCAAACAGTGCATCCACATGTGCAGACCTTGCACATTCACTCTTCCAACTCCTGAATCCAAATTCTACAACAGGGCTTGTGATTCTTGCTATTCCAAAAAGAAAAGATGTGACAGAGATGCCAACTACCCTATTCCTCCTCCTTCACCTTCCCACAAATACATCTCTAGATCCCCTACTAGATCCCCAGAGCTTGGTCCTTCCTCTTCCTGTTTATCTTCAGCACCTTCCAGAAGTTCCAGAAACTCCACTTCCAGAACTCTTCCCAAAAGACCAGCCTTAGCTTCCCAAGAAACTGCTTTTATCTCCGCCAAATTAGCTCCAAAAGCTTCAAGATCAACTCCCAGGCTTCTAGACCGCGTCCAGGTGGCCCGCCCGCCTCACCAAACAGTGAAAATCAGGGCCAAAACCTCCAAAAACGGCCAGAAAACAGCCAAATTCATCCAGACAACAACAACAACTCAACCCAACTACCTCCTACTGCTCCCAGAGCAATGCAATCCACCCTTCCAAAGTCCAAAAGCACCAAAATTTCCCAGATTTCCAAGAGACCTGCCAGAGAATCCCAAGAAGAAACCAGAACACCACACATTGCTCCACAACAACAACTTTGTCCCCAACTAAGACAAAGAAACTACACCTCTCCTCTGTCAGCCAACTACTCTTCTGACAGTTCCATCTCTTCAAAATCTCCATCCAGATGAGAGCAGTCTGCTTCCAAATCCCCCTCTCCTGCTCCACCCTTTAACAACCCTGGTACCCCATCACCAGCACCTCCTCCAGCTGAATCCAACAGAAATAACAACCACAACCACAACAACAATCCCACTGCTCCAACTAGTCCCCAGGAACCTCAGCATCCCAGTTCACCTTCTAAGGATCCTTCAGAGGAAGACCATGAGAATCCATATCTTTCCCTAGTTGATCCACCCACTATGACCATTACAAAATCGTCAGAGATCCAAATTCCAGCTGCTTACAAATTTGATGAGCTTCCAATCTGTAAGTACCAAATTAATTATCCCATTTCTTCAACAAAAATAATTACTGATCCAATTCTTCTTGTCTAGTTGGCACCCCTCCTCCTGAATCTATTATTGGAGTTGGCCAACATCTTGAAGCTTCTTTGACCCTGGATTATGGAGACATGAAGAAACACCTAAGCACCATGGGTTCCAACGTGCTAAAAGCCTTTTCCCTCCATGGAACTTTGAATGACTTTGAAAAATCCCTGAGAAAGTGCCTGTTGGACAACCACTGGAAAATGTCTAGGATCATTAAGCACACCCTCCAGCACTCCCATAGTGGACTTGAAACCTGAATAATAAACAACAGAACTAGAATTCAACTAGGAAAGACAAAAGACTTGAGACAGACATTCTGGGGTAACTGTTCTACAGAGCAGCCAGCTCATCAGTTACCCCCACACTTGCCAAAATAAAATCTAGAAGCCCCCCCTGGGTACCCTCTAACATAAAACACAACGTCCAAAACAAAAAAAAACCAAACCCAATAAACAGGGAAGAGTCCAGCACTTGAAAACCAGAGGAAATTCCAGTTTAAAGTCATAGAGGACTAAAACCTGTGAAAGGAAACCAATACTAGGGTTCAACCAAATTAAGAAAAAGGGTTGGAAAAAGACAATCTGGGGTAACTGTTGATAGAGCAGCCAGCCCATCAGTTACCCCCACACTTGCCAAGACAAAATCTAGAGGCCCCACCCATGGGTACCCTCTAACAAAAGTTTCCAACAAAAAGATGCATAGCATCACCACATAAAAAAACAAGATTAAAGAATGGTCCGTAGTTTATCCTCATTGTGGAGTCAATCTTCTTCATGCCTAGTGCCTCTGGGATAAAACCTCTTCACTTGGTCTGCAGCCACCCTCTTTTTCAAGACTGCACCATCCAACTCCTCCAAAACATAAGAACCTCCAGAAGCCTGAGATCTGACTCTGTAAGGTCTCTCTTGACATTCCTCTCTACATTCCAACTATTGCATCCTGGCACAGAGCAAATCTTCTGTTGAGCGCAAGTCATCCCAATCAATTCCAAGATAAGAGACAGCTTCCAAGTCCACTGGTAGAACGGCTTTCTGACCAAACATTAACTCATAAGGAGAAAAGCCAGTTGTCCTCTTCACAGTGACCCTATCAGTATATAACACCAAGGGTAAATAATGCCTCCACTTTTCAGCACTATCTCCACACATCTTCACCAAAGCATTCTTGATAACTTGATGGCCTCTTTCAACCATGCCTTCAGCTTCAGGATAATAAGGTGTAGCCACTCTAACTTTAGAACCAACACTAGCCACAGCTTCTTTAAATTTGGCACCAAACTCTGGCCCGCCATCAACAGTCACCAACTTCATCAACCCATACCTATAAATCCACTCCTTCTTTAGGAACTCTGCCACATTCTTGGAAGTCAAATTAACCAGAGGCACTGCCTCAACCCAACTAGACAAATCATCCCTAGCAACAATCAAGTATTTATACCTGCCCTATTTAATATGGACAGCATCCAGACTGACCCTCCCAAAAACAGTTGATTCACCAGTAGCACGGCCCACCTGTTTAGGTTTCAAGTGACTTCTTCTTTGACATTCTTCACAAGATCGAACCCAACCCTGCACAGCCAACTTCATACCTGGCCACCAAAATCTGTCTGCTACTCTTCAATAAGTCTCCCCAAAGCCTCTATGACCAAGGTCTTCATGCAAAGACTTCAAAACCAATTCTTGACCCTTCTTCTGAGTCACCACCACTTGAGGATTTGGATGTCTCCTCCTCATCAACCGCCTTCCTGACACATTAAATCCAGGACTCTTCTTCTTGATTGCCAACCAAGTATCATCATCACAACTATCTGGCCTCTCCAAGGTCAACAGATATTCCACCAAAATAAAATAAAACCCAGAATGACCACAGGTCTCATCTTCAAAATCCAACAACACCACATCCAAGGGTACAATTCTGTCATCAAAATCACCAGTATATACATGAGCCAATTGAGCAGCCCAACCAGGACACCAATCCTTAAATTTTGGCATGTCCTTCTCTTTCCACTGAACCTTGTGAGAATCCAGTTCACTAACAAAAACACCCTTTTCCAATTTTGAGCTGTCCCAAACAACAAATCCATCTTCATCAACAAAAACATCCTGATCACCAGAATCAAGATCAGATCCAGCCAGTTTAGCCTCTTGGGGGAGGTCAGAAAAATCTTCAGAACCCTTTGTGCTGGCCCTAACCACTGGAACATCCTCATCAAACTCTTCAGCCTCAGAATCTTCATCTGTAGGTGGCCTCTTTGATAATCCATCAGGCATAGTAAAAGTTTTACCTGGTTTGTGTACCAGGTCAAAAGAAAAATGTTGAATAAATGCCACCCACCTAGTCATTGGAGCATTTGGAAGACTAGGTGTATTGATCATCTGAACCAAAGATTTTGCATCCACCTGCAGCTCAAAATGCTGCCCCCACAAAACCGTCTGTAGCTTCTTTAAAATATTAGCTACGCCACACAATTCCAACTTAGGTTGAGAATACCTAGATTCCACCTCATTAAACACCACAGACTCATATCTTACTGGCCTGACCCTCCCAGTATTATCCTCCTGAGACAAACAGCACCAGCAGCAATATAACTTGAGTCCACTGCCAGATAAATTTTTCCAGCACCAACACCATAATCCAACTTGTGAAGAAAAATATCTTCACCAACAACCTTTTTCAACTTCTGAAAAGCCTCTTCACACTCTTCAGTCCATTCCCAATCTGCATCTTTTCTGGTCAACCTCCTTAAAGGTGAAGCCAACAAAGAAAAATCCTTAATAAAAATCCTGACATATACACATACACCCAAAAATCCCCTGACTCAATTAGTATTTTTAGGCCTTGGCCATGACTAAATTTTATTAATCTTCTTCTTCGCCATAATCCTTCCCTCTTTACATACCACATGACCCAGAATTTCCAAAGCAGGAACACAACAACAGAATTTTGACCCTGAAATGGTCAAACCAGCCTCTTCAATCCTGAACAACACTCTCTCTAGAGTTATTGCATATTCCCACACAAACCTCCTTATGCCAGGGTTCTCCGCTAACACCTCATTACCATAATCAGTGGATGGTCCTTTAATCCCACCATCATCAATAAAAATACCAGCATGAGTAGGAACCTCATCCTGCAAGATCCAAGCCATCTGTGCTTGATAAACTGCCACTGAATTAGTTGCTCCTTGAGGCAACCTAGTGAGCTGAAATCTTCCCAAAGGAGTCTCAAAAGTTGTGAGAGGCCTTGAATCCGTATGGAGTTCCCTCTCATCATAACCACCCATAATATCACCCAAACCATAACACACCCTTCCAGAGAAAGCTTCAACAAAATCCTCTGCACTTGGTGGCATACCAGCGTCCTTGATAGTGACTCTATTCAAGGCTCTAAGATCATGAACCACCCTCAACTTTCCATTCTGCTTTTTTACACAGAAAACCAGACTTGAGTAGCTGGAAGTCGATTGTTCGTATAACCCAGTCCTGACTCTTTCCCTAACAATCTCTACAAAATCCTCTCTAATAGCGGCTGGAATCGTAATAGGTTTGATTTGCCAAGGTTCATGGCAAACCACAGGAATCAAGTAAGGTTCCCCATAAGAGTGCTTCAATACACCCCTTTCCTCCTCAACAAATGCCACAGCTTTTTCCCTTAGCACAATAACGTGCAACAACAACTTCTTTTCTTCCTCAGACAACCACCCATCAGGACCAAAATTAACAACTTTCAACCTTTCCACAGTCACCCTAGCCGTCTCTATAAATTCTGGAGGATTCTTCACCAAAGGAGTACAGAACGGATCTCTCGACAAAGGCGGATTCAAGCCCACAGGCATAGGCTCATTGACAGGCCTAATCTTCTGCGCTACCTTCTTATACTTTGCCTCTCCACCTTCAACTTGAGGGATCTTCAGGAAATCTTCACCACCAGACCTGGAACAAAAACCAAGGGTTTCCCCATTGCTCACATGTGTGGCCAAGGTAATGATTTTGAAAGGTGTAGAAGAAACCCTAGCGGTGCACAATTGGGAGGACTTACTTTTACACCCCAATCTCACCACTCCAAAAATTTTCCGCAATTCCACATCTTCATCCTCACTTCCAACTTCCAAATCTTCAAATCTTGATTCATCTTCTGAATCACATCTTCTAAAATTGTGCAGTTTATCCTCATGCTGGAGGCCCAAAATTGATCTTGATGATCTTCTCTCTTCATAATTTTCTGCAGTTTAACCTCATGCTGGAGGGCCAAAAATAGATCTTGACAATCTTCACAAAATTATTTTGCATCTTCTTTCTTCATTATCTTCAGATTTTTTTCTTGATTTTCATGAATTATCTTGAAATTATTATCTTCTTTTCTTAAGTTTTCTTATGACCTACAAAAATAACCAGGGGTTTCCCCAATGCTCACAGGTGTGGCCCAGGTAATGTTTTTAAAAGGTGTAGAAGAAACCATAGCGGTTCACAATTGGGGGGACTTACTTTTACACCCCTATCTCACCACCCCAAAACTTTTCCGCATATCTTTCAATAAAGATATATAACCAATCTTCTTCTTTGAACTTGAATTAAAAATAATTAAGAATCTTGAGAGAGAACAGAGACTTGATAAAAAACTTGATGAATACTTGAAAAGAAGAGAAACAGTAAAAAGAGAAAGTTGAAAATCCACTTGGTATATCTCCAAGGTAGCTGACCTACTACAACCTGGGATTTCCTCATCTTGGGGAGAGGTTGTAGCACTAGGGTGATCAGCCCTTATTACTCTAAAAAAGACAGACTCTCAATAGAGCCTGAGCCGCACTCCAAAAAACCAGAGGCAGCACCCACTTCCTTCCTTCTCCTGCAGCAGTCCATGCACTGGCACATTGAAGATAAACCAGGCCTGGTCTCCCAACCATCCTCTCCAGGGGATGATAACCTCATGTGAAGCCTCCTTTTGTCTTCACCAGTCAACTCCAAACTGATTCCCAAATCAAATTGATAACCAATTCTTGCCTGAAAATCCATCAAGAATGGCCCACCCAAAACTGCTTTTACATTACCTTTAGCAATGTAAAAATGAACCTTCCCTGAGGCTCCTCCAACATCTAACTTCACAAACTCTGAAGTTCCAACCAATTCAGTGACATGGCCACCGATCCCTCTCAAATTCCCACCAATACCAGTTTTGTTGGGGAGGCCCATATGAGTTGCCTCAAACAAAGAAATCAGGTTTATCTGAGAGCCTGAATCCACCAATGCCCTTGCCTCCCTGCCATTCAGAGTGACATTGAAATATCCCAGAGGAGCAGAAAAATGAGTTTCCAACCCCTCACCAAACTTTTCAGCAGAATCACAAATGTATTCTACCTCACCAGAAGAAACTCTTCTCCTGGTCAACAACCTTTTCTGTCTATCAGCCAACCCTGGACTGATAGCATACAATTCCCCATAAGATAGGGAAACCTGACCCTGATTCATCCTTTCCAGGACAGGGTCCATAACATTAACTTGACCAGACACTACTGGCCTCTCAAAGTGAGCCCTTGGCTTCACCACCTTGGTCCTAGAAGCTTCTTGAGGACCAGCACCACCAACAGATTTACCATTAACAGGAACCAAACCAGATCGCTCACCAGAATCTCTGACTCCAGCAGGCTTTGGCAATGAAGCCAAAGGGACATCCTCCTCAGAGTCAGAATCCACCTCCATTGGAATTGGCTCACCATTCATGTCCAATGCGCCAAAACTAGGGGGGCCCATGTCAGCCATACCCTTCTGCATCTTGTACAGCTCCTCTTTGCTGTACCTCTTCCTAGCTGCACTCAGCTTAGGATCCACCTTTGAAGCATTTGGCTTTGGTTGGGCCTGAGAACTGCTCTTAGGCCTTCCCACCTTTCCTGCTTCCACATCATAAACACCAGCCAAGCATTCACCACTTGGCTGTCCACCACAAGAATACAACTCCAAACCACCAAAGGAAGTAGAAAAAGAGACCTTATTGACCTCCTTCCCCTTTCCCTTAGTATCCTCATTCTCCTTACCAGAAGACTTCCCTTGATCAGGAATCTCCTCAAACCTTGGCCTCCTTTGATTGAGACCTCCCCTTCTCCTGACCAAATCAACAGGAGCCTGCCCCTCACTAGGCTTAACAAAAGAGCCATCAGGTAACTTGAAAACCCTGCCATCAAATTCCACCTTTCCTTCAGACACATCTCTGTTCAATGCCCAACAATCATTTGACCTGTGCCCCCTCCTGCTGCAATAAGAGCAGACCCAAGGATCACTCCTACCAGCCCTCCTATCAAAATCTCTAGGCTGAGAAGGTGCCTTATTGACCTTCTTAGCCTCCTGAACAAAAATATGCAGCTTCTTTGTAAGATCAGCCAACTGCTCCACCATTGGGTCCCTCTCCTGTTTGGGAAACTGCACCAAATTATTCTCCTCCTTCTTCTCCCTAACTTCCTCTTCAGCCAAAGCCTCACTGACTTTGCTGACATACTTGGCACACCCCTCCTGATAGGTGTCCACAGCCAATAACTTTAAATGGGCCTCAACAGCCTCCTTCACCTTATCCAAGGCAGGAAACTTCTGGTCCCCATTAGAAAGAGTCTTCATCAATTCCTTTCTTGACAACTCCTTCAACACATCCATCCTGACATCTCTAGCCAGGGCAGACCAAAAAACATCCTTGGCAGCATTTTCATGTGCCAACTCCTCCACTTCCACCAAGTATTCCAACACAGGATCAAACTGTAGCAGAAACTTCCTGTAACTATGTAAGTTACCAACACCACCATAAGATTGCCATTCACTGACAACCTTGTTCAGATCCACCATAGTGAACCTGACACACCACTTATCCACCATCTCCCTGCACAACAATTTCCAATCCCTCTTCTTGTAGCCAGACATGGCCACAATCTCCTTCTCCACTGACCTATCACCAATGAAGAAGATAATCTGCTTCACCATGTCCAGGTAGGAAGCACCATCCACTCCAGCAGCAGTTTCATACTTCTCTGGAAACCACTTGACATCCTCCCCATTAAACTTGGTACCATCCCAAGTTTTAATCCTCACACACTCCCTAACCATCACAGAAGGAGGACCATCCCCCCCACTGACAGTCACCACAGGAATAGCAGAACCATAAGCCATTCCTCCAGTCCAAAACACCAAAAAAGAGCCAACCAAAGAAAACAGATATTCCAAAGAACTAGTAAGTTCCACCCCATGTTGGGCGCCAGAAATGTAGACAATCCTATAGTACTAGCTATAGGCCTTGACCAAGGGAGTTGGAGAAAAACCAGAGAGAAAATCCCCTGTCCCTTTAGAAAAATAGAGTGAGATTTACTTGCTAAAGTAAGTTGGTTCCTTTTTTTCTAAAGCTCCTGTTTAACACACTTGACTGCTTGATGAGCCAAGAAAGTAGTCCCCAGATAGACTACCAGACCAAAGAACTGAAATGTAGAACAAAGTCAACACCAGAGACAGCAAAGATACTTGATGTAGGCTGCAAATCCACACCAGAGACAGCAATAATACTTGCTATAGCTTGCAAGACTATAACAGAGAAAACAGTTGCCAAAGTTAAGTTAAATGAAGAACTCACTTGCAACAAACACAGCCAATTGTGGCCAGAAAACAGTGAGAACTGAGTGAGGAACAATGATATCACCTCCGGATGGTTGTATGATGATTAAGGTTGCCCAAACTGTCTTATTCACTATGTACACACAGACCACTAACTAAGAGCCCATGCGCACCCACCAATCTGGCACCTGTACCCGCCAAATTGCATAAAAAACCCTCCTGAAGCGCTCCCCAACCTCCTAAAACAGAGGCAGGAGGGCCGCCCGACGTCGGAGATGCCGCCTGAAGCGGCCCGGCCTCCCTGAAGCCAGAAAACCAATAAAAACAACTAATCTACTTAGAAAAAATAGCTACAACTACTAAAACCTTTAAAACACAGAATTTCACTATAACAACATTGAGACATGAAATATAGAGAAAAAATAGCTCTATCCAATGGTACTAAGCACTTAACCCTAAGACTTAATGTTAGCCAGTAAAACACAAAAAACAAAATTAAACAGCAATCTTTTATATATGAAAAATGAGGAAATGACCCCTTAAAACTCAGAATATGAAAAATGTCTTCAAGATATAAAATATAGAGAAAAACCAGGGCTATCCAATGATAGTACCCACATACCTGCAGACCCAATATCCACGGAATAAAACCAGAAAAATACCCAATTCTTTAGCAGATGTCAATTAAGACATGCACAAATAGCGCCAAATCACACAACAAAGGCCCCTGCCAATGTTGGAAGACCGCAGCGTAATCCAGTGTCAATGTATTTTCCAGAGGTTGGCAAATACCAATAGTAGCTTCAGGAGGAGGGGTTCCAACTAAACAGAAGAATTGGATCAGTAATTGTTTTCTGTTGAAGAAATTGGATTAATTAATTTGGTACTTACAGATTGGAAGTTCTTCAAATTTGTCAGTGGCCAGAATTTGGACTTTTGAAGGGTTTTGAATGGATGTAGTAGGAGGATCAACCAGGTGAAGGTATGGATTTTATTGTTCATCCTCTAAATGGTGTTGAGAATATGAACAATGATGTGGACATTCCTGGGGCCTAGTTGGAGCAGCAGGGCTTTTGTTGTTCTTTTTGATATATTTGCTTGGTTCAGTTTGGTTGGGTACTGGTGGTGGAGTACCAGGGTTGTTGTAGGATGGAGCAGGAGAAGGTGACCTGGAAGCTGATTGGCCTCTTCTGGATGAAGTTCTGGAAGAAATTGAACTTTCAGAGGAATAATTGGCTGGAAGAGGAGAGGTGTAGTTGATTATTCTTGGTTGAGAGGGAGAATTTGGTCTGGGAGTAGTGTTTGCTGCTCTGGTTTCTTCTTGGGGTCCTCTAGAAGGTCTTTTAGAAGTTTTGGAACTTTTAGCATTTTTGGACATAGAAAATTTGGAGAGAATTGCTCTGGGAGCACTAGGAAGTTGTTACGTGGAGTTATTGGTGTTTTTTGGCGGAATTTGGCTGTTTTCTGGCTGAATTTGAATGTTTCAAGCCTGATTTTTGCTTCCTAG
Source organism: Hemileia vastatrix (assembly GCA_030280995.1). Lineage (NCBI taxonomy): Eukaryota > Fungi > Basidiomycota > Pucciniomycetes > Pucciniales > Zaghouaniaceae > Hemileia > Hemileia vastatrix. Next base: position 13,434,531 of record JASXTE010000007.1, read on the forward strand.
TGAGGCGGGCGGGCCGCCTGGGAGCTGAATTTGCATAGATAAAGGCTGTTTCTTGAGAGGATAAAGCAGGTCTTTTGCAGAGTGATCTGGGAACTGATTGCCACAATCTTCTTGATGGAGCTGATAATAAAGAGGAAGAAGCAGGACCAAGCTCTTGAGATCTAGTAGGGGATCTGGAGATGTACCTATATGAAGGTGAAGGTGGTGGTATAGGATAATTGGGGTTACTGTCACATTTTTTCTTTTTGGAGTTGCAAGAATCACAGGCCCTGTTGTAGAGTTTGGCCTTAGGAGTTGGAAAAGTGAAAGTGCAAGGTCTGCACATGTGGATACACTGTTTGCAAGAATAGTCCTTTGGATCAATGAAGCAAGGAAGATCTGGGTCAAAAGCAGGAGATCCAGCCATGATCTGTGATTAGAAAACAATGAAGAGAAAAGAGATAAAAGAAAATTTTTATCAGTGATGGGTAGATGATGAAGAGAAAGTGGAAGTTCAGTAGGTTGTTTTCAGAGTATTGTGCATGGAATCGGCTCTGCCTTTTTTATGCAAAGTGTGGAAGGTATGTCAAGACTTTAAACTGAAAACTGTTACAGTCCATCAAGACTTTAAACTGAAAAATGGTATAGTCCCCCAAGACTATAAGCTGAGGATGGTTTGATGTTTGAGTCCTTCAGGACTATAAACTGATAATGTGGTGTTGGTGTGATTCTGGAAGAGGGCATCCAAAGGGGGAGTCTCTGAATTTAGTTAAGGCAAGTGTGGGGGTAACTGATGAGCTGGATGCTCTGTAGAAAAGTTACCCCAGAATGTTGATTTATTTCTTTGGTCTTTAATGGTTTGATCTCTGGTTCTATCTTTATAATTTAGCTTTTTTAGAACCCCAAGACTATAAACTGAGGGTTTTGAGTCCCCCAAGACTATAAAATGAGGGCTGTTAGTCCCCCAAGACTTAAAACTGAGTATGAGTCCTCCAAGACTGTAAACTGAGGAGTTTGTTATGATTGGCTACATTCAGGAAGTCTGGATATTGGTCAAGAATTTCATTTCTAATTCAAAAGTTCAATCAAGAGTAATGTGGCAGAAGAGAATCAAGAGATAAAACAAAGTGTTCAGCATTAGCCTTGAACTGGTGGATGAGGTGTTTCCTTTTCTAAAGGTCCTGTGGATTTCTATCAGGAGTGGATTGGAAGTAGCTTAGTAGGGGGTGTTTTTTCTCAGAGATGTGTTTTTGGAACTTGGACTTAATGGTGGGCAAGTGGTTAGGTGTTGGTGGTTAAATGGATCCTACATTTTCATCATCACTGTCAGAAGATGGAGGAACTAAGAAGTCATCAGTTTTAAAAGTAGAAGAAAGGAATAAAATTTTTTTGTTTACCATCAGATGGACCAAGCATAGTGGAAGTGGTTTCTGTAGTGGTGTTAGCACTCTTCTTTGAAGGGTGTAGTTTGTTGACTAATCTGGGTATCAGGATGGATGGCCTGGATCATTTGGTGCTGGTGGAAGATGGACCAGGATGAGGTGGAGGTGAAGCTGTTGAAGATGATAATGGACCAGGTCTGTAGCAAGTCTTCTTTCTGGATTGGCAGACATCACAGGAGGTTTTGTATGGATGAGCTGGTGGTGTGATAGTGCAGATCAGATTGTTGTCAATGCAGTTTGGCAAGGGCCCATGTTAGAGGCAGATTTTGAAAGGAAGCTTAACATGGTGGATGTGATGAAGGAGAATGTGGAAATTCTCAATAGGAGGGAGGATGTGGTCTTCTAACATTGTCAGAGGCCTTTGTTGGTCTTTTTGGCGCGGTTTGTGTATGTGTTAATTGACATTGGTTGAGGAATTAGGTGTTATTTTGGTTTTATTCAGTTAATTTTGGGACTATGTGTATATGGGTACTACTTTTTGATAGCCCTGGAGCTTCTCTATATTTGATGTCTTGATGATATTTTTCATATTCCAAGCTTTAAGGGGTCATTTCCTCATTTTTCATTTATAAAATATGGCTGTTTAATTTTGTTTTTTGTCTTTTACAGGCTAACCTTAAGTCTTAGGGTTAATTGCTTAGTACCATTAAGTAGAGCTCATTTGGCTCTATATTTAATGTCTCAATTTTTTCATAGCATAATTTTGTGTTTTAAGGGTTTTAGTAGTCATGGTGGATTTTTCTAAGTATTTTGGGCTTGATTAGATGTTTTTGGTGGCTTTCTGGCTTCTGGGAGGTCTGCCCGCCTTGGTTATAGAAGTCTGGGGAGTGTTTATAGAGGGTTTTTTTCAATTTGGCTGTCAAAAGCACCAAATTAGTTGCTGTGCATGGATTTTTAGATAGGTGGTCTGTGTGTACATACTGAATAAGACAGTTTGGGGCAACTTTAATTATCATAAAACCATCTGATAGTTATATCATTGTTTCTCACTCATTTTTCACTGTTTTTTGGCCACAATTGGCTGTGTTTGTTGTGAGGCTAGTTCTTCATTTAACTCAACTTTGGCAACTGATTTATCTGTTGTAGCTTTTCAACCTACATCAAGTATTTTTCTGTGTTTGTGCAACAGGTGCACTGTGTATTTGGTTTCTGGTGTGGAATTCTCTGCATTTCAGGTTTTCTGGTTCTTTGGTTCTCAGTGTTCTGCTATTGGCTACTGTCTTGACTTGTAAAGCAGTCAAGAAGTGTGTTGGAAGGGGTATTGTGACAGTCTCTAATTTTCTGTAGCAAGTAAATATCACCTGGTATTTCTCAAAAGAACAGGGGGTTTTCTCTCCAATTTTACTCCAAATCCCTTGGTCAAGGCCTATAGCTAGTACTATAGGATTGTCTACAGTGTGGCTCTATCCCAGAAAACAATTAATTATTTATTGGGTAAGTCTAGTAGCCTGGCTGACATTTTACCTACCATATGGCTGCCACTTTTTTCTGGTCAACACATATCTGTAATCCTGAGACAACATGACAAAGCACTTTCAAAGAATGAAAGCGAAATTTGCATTTTTTAAAGCAAGTTTCATATTTATCTCATCCATCTCATGGAACACTTTAAATAGGTGGTCCTAAAATGTCTTGGAGAATATGATGATATCATCAATTTAAACCATTAGCCATCCTTCAATTATTTCTTGATGGAATGTGTTATCCATAACTTTCTGAAAAACTGAATGGGAACTTTTTGGGGCCATATGGCATTCTAATATACTTATAAATACCCATATGATTAGAAATCATTAGAAATTTCTGAGAATTCTCCTCAACAGGCACCTTCTGATATCATTTATTACCATCTAAAAAGCTGATATATTTAGCACGTTGTAAGGTAGCATGTATAGAGCTAATTCTGGGTAAAGATAGATATCATCAACAGTATAGATATTTAATGCTCTATAATCACCACATAACCTGGCTTTATCTTTCTCATAAGAAATTAGGACAGGTTAGATAACACAATATTTAGGTTTTTCAACTACCTTTTCAATAATATTCATTTTGAAAAGGGTAGAGATATTGTCTTCAATATCTTTTTTTTTGAGGGGGAAGCAGGATAAGGCTTCTTTTTTAAACTAGATGGTACTTCAGCTAATGGGCAAGAAAATGAAAGCTTCATTTCTTCTTTTACCAATCCAAATTTATGTGACCCATGAGCAAAGGCCGTAGGAAAAGAATTTATCAACTGAATGATGGAATCTTTTTCCCCACCAGAAATTTGTTCTTCAAAAAAAGCTGTTTCAGTTTCAGACAGAAGAGAAGGCATTACTTTTTTAGATCTTCCTTTATATTAAACTAATGACTGACATGTGTTCAATCCTGGTGTTAATATTTTTTTGGGGATGAAATTTAAAATTTTCTCTTCCCATTAAACCCCATTGTGAAGAATTGGTTTGAGGGATCAAGCTTAATGCCATATTTGGTTAATATATTATTTCCAACAATGAACCAATTGCTTTAGTTATCATTTTTCATATCTAAAATGTCACACATTACTCTTACAAAGCCATAGTTATATTTGAAAAATACTGTGGCTTTCTAATTACAAATGGGGGACAAAATAGAGCCATACCCTCACTAATTTTCAGAAGTGATAGGCATCTGTTTTGATTTATAATCCTGATTAACTGAAGCAAGTGCTTTTTCAGATATAACACTTCCACCAGACCCAGAATCAAAAAGAACCTCAATGTTCTTTCCATTAATCAAGACTGGTGCCTTGAGAGGGGTAAAAATTATTGAAGTGCCCTCAAGTTTTCTTATGATTTCAGAATCTTCAACTATAGACAAATAATTTTCATCAATGTCAATATTATTTAAATATTGAATATCTTCCTCCAGCATCAAAATTTCCTGGTTAGACTAATAAGAAATGGTGCTGGCACAATCACTTAAAATATCATCTATTCAACTGTGTCATCAGCAGGCTCCTCTGTTTGTTCAAAAAGGTTTATTTTCTTGTCATAAACATTGCCTTTCTGCCAAGGCTTTCTGAATTTAAAGTAAGTGTTTGTTGCATATTTTTAATGTGCAACAGGGGAAGAGGGTTTACCAAATTTTTCAGGAAGTTTTTGTTGGTAGTTGGACGTTTTCTCAAATGAAGGTCTTGGGAAGAACTTCCTAGATACGTACCTTTCATTTAAAAGAAATTCATTACAAATATTAATAAAGGAAGAAGGCTCTCTGGAGAATTCAGTTTATGAAACAATTAAGTCTCTCAAAGACATTGGCAATTTTTAAAGGTTCCTGTCCTTCCAGAGTTTATAATCTATCTTTCAATCCATTTCTCTCAAGATTTTTACTAGTTTCTTCAGGAACTCAATAGTTTATTCTGTAGAGGATGAGCTATATCCAGACTCCTCATACTGCCTTTGTTGGGCTAACCTAAATTTTGAACCACCAAATTGTGCTTTAATTAATTTTTTCTAATCCTCCCAAGAGTAATCATTTTTATCCAAGAGGACAGATTCATAACACCTTAGGGAAACATTGGAAAACAAAGAAATTAATCTAGAAACAATTTCTTTATCTCGTAGTTTATAAGAATTCTTAAGATTATCAATCCTACAGATGAATTGATGACATTCAGAGGAAGAATCACCATCAAATGTTGGATATTGGTCAATTTTGGGCCAATTTATGTGGTTTGAGGTAATTTACTTCTGTTTTACTTGTTTCTGTGTAAGAAGAAGTTGAAATTTCTCTAATTGAGCTGTAATCTAGTTATTTAACGCATTTGGAGATGAACAAGGTGCATCATCAATTTTTGATGGAAACTCAGAACTATCTACAGGTTTCTCTTGCACTAATTTTTCTCTAGAGGAGCTTGGCTCAAGTACACATGGAGTAGCCTGTTCAAAAATTTCCTTCTCAGAAGTGACAGAGTATTTTTGGTCAAATAAAAATGAATTCAATTGTTCCTCAATTTTTGTTAACCTAGTCTTCACCCTTGGAATACTGGTTAGTTTTTCATTGATGGTAGCAAGAGATAATTGATTCTTTTTTTCCAGAGATTAATAATGGTTATTTAATTTTTTCAAATATAAATTCTGCCCTTCTAGTTCTTGTCAACAGATATAGATAGTCTCTTGCACTTTGGATAGATCATTCCTAATATTTTGCTACAAAGCAAATTTTTATTCATAATTTACTTTGTACCTAAACAATTTATCAGATAACCTATTCAACCCACCTTTAAATGCCTGGTAACCTTGTTCAGTTAAAAAGCTATTAAATATTTTGGTCAATTGTAAGCTATTCATTATATGATTTTGTTTTGTGATGATTTCACTCAAATATTGATCATTAATAGTTGCTACATCGGGATCATTTTTCAGGAGAGAGATAGAGTAATTTTCAAGAGTCTCATAAGCTTCAGGATCAATTGATTCATCTATAATAGCCATCTCTGGATTTATCATTGAAGTAGCAATTAACACTTAAAGAGTATTTACACAACTAGGACATTGATTACTTTTTCTGCTAGAACCAGCTTCTCCTGGTCTCAAAGTGTTATCTACCATCCCAGAGTTACATGAAGGAACTGAATCAGTAACAAGAAAAGTAATTTGAGATTCAATGGAAGGCTTTACCATGGCTTTGGCATAATTTCAAGATCATTGTTTTTCTTTCTTCTTCCTTCTTGGTAAGGGTGAGGAGGGGTGAGATTGAAATGTTGGGGCCTGGAGGGTCCTGCTTGAGGAGCCTGCTGCATTTTCAAAGCCTGGAGGGAGTCACATTGGGTTTTCAGCCATTTCCATTTCCATTTTAACACTTCCAATTTTTCTTCTTGTTGAGGAGCCAACTGTGGAATTGGTTTTTCTCCCTGTGGATTTTCCTTCTTCTCTTGAAGAAAAGTTTCCATTATTCTTATTTTTTCTTATAGGCACTCTACCTTTTCCCTTATTTTGAGGTTCTTTGACTTCAACTCCTTGATGTAATTTGACAGGTTTTTTAACTGTTGCTGAACTTTAATCTTTTTTATTTTGAAGCCTTTTGGAAGCTCTTCTTGGGGGGGTACCTGTATCTTGGAGTCCAGAAGAGGATGTTCCTTCTTGATTTCCATCTCCTGCATTTCTACATCTTGTTTGGCTTACTAATTGATTAATTTGAGAAAGTTTTGTAGTCAAAGGAGAGCTTACAGAACTTGCATCATAATCAATAAGATCCAATTCCTCATCATGGGTGGTATAAGGATTTAATTCAGCCGTTGTTTGAATAACTTGAGCTGAGATAAAGTAAAAATATTAATATTTTGTCAGTTATTATTCTTTTTTTGTTAAAAAAAATAGGAGATAAAATAAAAATATTTTAATTTTATTATCAACTACTAGGACTACTAATCAACTGATATAATGAAAATATATAAATTATCAGGACCAAAAATCAACTGAAATAATTGATTAATTATCAATTACCAGGACTACCAATCAACTGAAATAATGAAAATATATCAAATATTAGGACTAAAAATCAACTGAGATAATTAATTAATATGATTTTTAATCAATTAATTTACTAAGACATTGAAATTATTTATTACCAGGTTTTTTAAAAAAATCAACTGAAATAATAAAATATTATATTAATTATCAGGACCAAAAACCAACTGAAATAATTAATAAAATTTCTTAACCAAATAACTAATTTATATATTGTATATTTATTATTTACCAGGGCTAAATGTCAACTGAAATAATAAAATAATATTTTAATTATCAGGAAAATTTTTCAACTGAAATAATTAATAATATAATTTTTTAATTAAATAAATTATATTATATTACTTCTAGGAGTAAGAAAAATGTTGTTCTATCTTGGTTAACTAGAAAAAAAATATTATATACCTGACACCTTCCCCTGTAATTTGAGCAATTTAATTTCCAACTACAGAGTGCTGAGTAAAATGATATATGTATATAATGAAATGTGCAGAGTGAGACCTACAGATAATAACTTCTATAGTCACTACAAATATATAGGACAATTACACTTATATAAAACTTAAATTTGGGGCAAGGTTCAAATCCCAGTTGTCAAAAAAAGGTTTGTCACCTGCCTTTGATGTTTGTTGTTCTTCATTTATCCAAAAAGGCACTATAGGTTTTGGAGTCAATGGCCCCTTTGTTGCTGGAGTCAAGATAACAATGGGTCAACAACTATTTAGAAAGGCCCTCAGTTGTCAAGGGTTCTTTTGGTCTAATAGCTTTTAGGGTGGTCAAACAACAATGGAAGGTGAGGCAAACTCAAGATTTCAAAAGAGGTACTTATTTATTTCTTTATATTTTAAAACTCAATAAAAAGTTAAAAAAGATTATTATTATTATTATTATTATTACTTTAAAAAAATAGAAGTACATAGTTGTAAATACTAAGGTGGTAATAGTAGTAATAGAGTGGGTTTTTAATTATAATATTGGTTTATAAAGTAAGAATGGAATGAAAGAAAAAAGCCATATTGAGAGGCCTCATATAGGTAAAAAGGAGATAAACTATGGAACCACAATTCTATATACATGAGTATCAGAGAAATAACAATTCCATGGATAGAAATTTCAAATATTTAAAGTTGTTCTATAAATAATGTACTCATATACAATATTTATCTGTATATCTCCAAATTATTTGATTTATTTTAAGTTTCTGTAACTGTCAAAGTAAAAATAAAAATATTTGAATTAATATTTAGTATTTTTAGTTTTCTTTTCAGCTGTCATGAGGGCATTGTCAAAGAATAAAAAATATGAGGAAACAATATAATTATATCTTTACTTATTTTTACTTATTGATTAGTTATAATTGTATAAGTAATTTATAAAGTAACTATAACTATTTAAATGAGAGTTAAAGGCATATCTCTACTCTAGTAAATAATTAATTATTTACTGTGTATGTCTAGTAGCCTGGCTGAGAAAATCATTCAAATTTTACCAAAACATAAAAACAACTAAAGAACCTGAAGCCACATCTGGTAAGGTAAATTCCATCTTTCAGAAAAATTAATCATAACTTTCAGCCCAAAATAATTCTTCATTAACAAGATCCTTTTTCAAATTCTTCATTCTTTTTTTTTAAAAAAATAAAAATAAATCTTGAATTTTTGTTGGAGAAAAATAATTTTGTGGATTTGGATGTCTTCTTTTTGCCATTCTTCTTCCATACAAATTAAAAATATGGGTTCCTTCCTTGAGAGTCACCTAATCTTCATTATAATTATCTTCTGGCTTTCCAGAGATAACAAAAATTTACCAAAATCAAAAATAACCCAATCTAACCCCCAATTTCAACCATAAAATTCACCAAATAAACATTAAAAGGAGCTTCTCTGTCACCAAAATTACTAAAAGGAATCAGACAAATATTTTAAGCCTTAATCTTCTTGCTGAATCTGAAATAACCAACATCAGCTCCCAGAAACATTTAATATCCAACCATCAATTTTCAAGCCACCAAAACATTAAATTTTAAAATATTGCCTACTCTCCCAACACATTAAACCATATTGATATTTAGGATCTTTATCAAAATCCAAACTAGCCAGTTTAATCTCTTGGAGGAAATCTTCATTATCTTAGTTAATAGACATAAGTTCGTCCAGTTTATTGTCTTGGTGGAGAACAGAAACAGAATCTTTAACACAAGAAATATTAAATTCAGCCAGTTTATTCTCATGGAGGAGATAGTTGTCATCTTGATAAAAGTTACCCCAAACTTTTCAATAAGTTTTTTTTAACCTCTCTTTCTGGAGGAGTAAAAAATAAGAGTGTTAATAATCTTCAAAAATATTTTTTTTCTTTGATTTTTAATTATCCAGATATTTTTAGTTGATTTCAATTTTGATGGTGCAGTTTAGCCTCATGCTGGAGGTAAATTAGAGAGTGTTGAGAATCTTGAAAAAAAAATTATCTTGATTTTTAATTATCCAGAGATATTTTAGTTGTTTTCAATTTTGAAAGTGCAGTTTAGCCTCTTGCTGAAGGAGATAAAAATTAAGAGTGTTTAGAATCTTCAAAAATATTTTATCTTGATTTTAAATTATACAAAGATTTTCAGTTGATTTTGATTTTGATGGTGCATTTTAGCCTCTTTCTGGAGGTCAAAAAGAAAATATTTATACAATTTTTGTTCTTGATGTTTCATTTGATTATTCTGAGAATTTTTTTCTCTTGATGTCACCTTTCTGAAATGCAGTTTATCCTCTTTCAAGAGGAAGACAGAAATAAAAAACAAAGAAGGAAAGCAGAATCCAAAAGAGATCATAGAAGAGACAATAAAAATTTTTTAAACAGTTTTAGGTAGTTTATCCTCATTTTGGAGAAATTATATTCTTGATATCCCCTGGTAGAAACCCAAATATTTTCCCCAAGGGCATTTCCACCTATTCAAAAATTCCCCAAAACAAACCACCAGAATATGTCCTACCAAAAGACATAAAGAATAAACCACCTTTTTCCAAAATATAATTGCATCCAATTAATGCGCCCTATTATCCAAAGCCTCTACACTCTTCATTAGTGCAGGGAAAACATTATCCACCTTTAAAATCTCTTTCTGAGATTGAGACAAATCCTCCATATATATTTGAAATCCGTAATCTTTATCCACCTCTTCATTTCAGGTAGTTTCTGTTCCTGATGGTAAAACCAATGTGAAATTTTCCTCTAAATAATTCTCCAAATCAACCAGCACCATATATTCCCCAAAATCCAAACATTTTTCATTAGTGACAGAAATATTTTCATCTTCAGTAACCTCTTCTTTCCCAACAGAATTTTCATCCAAAACAATATCCTCAGGCTGGTCAAAATCTTCATTAATAGCTAAATTCAGAATTTCAACATTAACTACATCTTCTACACCATCATTGTTTACCCCTAAATCCATCAAAGGGTCTCATTCAGGGTCCAATTCAATATAAGTCAGGGAATCTAGATAATACACAGCAGCCTTAATTACCAACTTCATAGTTGGAATCCTACTTTCATCAGTTCTACTAGTCTTCATTAAATTAGCATTTAAAAGAAATTCCCAAACAACCTCTTTAACCTTATCCCCCATATCATTCCAAAAATTTTACTTTACTTCATCTTCATGATATATAATATCACAATACAACAGATATTCTATAACCACCTGAAATTCAACCGTAAACTGATAATACTTACCAAGATAGTTGAAGCCACATTTATACTCTCATCTCCTAGAAATATTCTTGAGATTCTTTAATGAATAAAGCATGGACAACCTCATAATAATCTCCACCTTTAGCATCTCCCAATCATGATCTTTGTAGCCATCCATAGTAATAACTTCTTCTTCCACCTCTCTGTCACCCATAAAAAACCTAATCTGCTTCACCATATCCAATGGCAACTCTCCATCCAATCCAGCAGCAGTTTCATACCTAAATAAAAATCCCTCTAAATCTTCACCAGTAACTTGGGCCCATCCCAAGATACAATCCTTACTGATTCCCTAATAGGTACACCAGCAGCCAAAACACCAGATCAACTAGAAGAAGACATCCCAAATCCATAAGATTAAACCATTAAAAGAATATAAATGATTGTTAGATAAGCCTCTTGCAGGCTAAGATAGTCCAAGTACCATTTAAGATTAATTAAAAGCTATAGAACTCAATACCGTACGTTGGGAACTACCAATGTAGAAAGACTCTTACAGTCTCCTTCCTGTAAGCAGAATCTAAGGGAGTTGCATAAACCATAGAAAAACCTGTAACTTTAAGTAAATAAAAAGTTCACAACCATCTAAGCTATAACCTCTAGTTGATAAGAAACAACCTATAAACTATTTGTTGTTAATGGTGTGGCATTCCACATCTGGGTATGCCACTTAGGTGAAAATTTGATTCAATATTGGTTAAAAGGAAATTTTGGTGTTACCAGGTGTTAATTTGGTTACTATGGATATTTTTGGGATGATTTGTGGCATTTTGGAATGGTTATATGATGGTATTTTTCTTTTGATTTGATGGTTTTATGGATTTAGAAATGGTCATATTGGATTTTTGGGGTGATTCTCCAACTTTGAGTATTTTCTGGGGCTCTTTTAGGTTTATTTTTGAAGATTAGCAGCAATTTTCTGGATTATAAGGCTGGATATTTGGAATTTTGGATGGTGATTATTATCATTGCATAGCCCAGATTTTTCTCTATCTTTTATGTCTTGATGGTTTTTTATCATATTTTATTGTTTTCTAAGTGTTTTACTTGATTTATTGACTTATAGTATTATTGGTGGATATGGTGTGCTGATGGAATGGCCAGTGAGCTCCAGTGCTCCAGTGCGCTCCGGTTTTCTCCTGTAATTTTCTGGTGCAAAAGCGAAGTGTACTGGAAAAATTCTGTCATTGTGGCCAAGTTTGGTCATGGTGGCAAAATTATCTCACTGTGGAAAATTTAGCTCACTCTGGAAAAAAGAGCTCATTGTGGCAAAATTTTCTCACAATAGGAAAGTCTGGTCACTGGGTTAAAGTTTGGTCACTGTACCAAAGTTTGGACACTGTACCAAAGTTTGGTGACTGTGGAAAAATTTGGTTAGAATTTATTATGCTTATTGGATCAATATTTTATTGTAGATCCTATGCATGTAGGGTATTGTTGGAAAGGTCAGGAGTAGGAGAATCAGATAGAAAGGGGGGAATCTTAGTCTTCTACAGGTTTTTTGTCTTTTAGTTTTGATAAGAAGGGCACTTTTTAGATATAATTAACAACTACATTCATATTTTTCATTTTAAAAACATTTTTTCAATAAAATTGTAGTACCCTTATAACATTTATACTTTTCATACCACATTTGAAATAAAACACAACAATAATATTTTAATCACATATAGGGTATCTTTTGAAAGGTCTCAACCTCAGGGACTTGTATTTATTGTTATCTCATTAAAAATAAAATCTTATAAAAACAAAAAAGTGTTTCTTTACAGATCTTTTACTGATACACCTTAATTGTTGTAATCAGTATTTCTTTCTCAACAGCTGTATTTCCAAATCACAATAAGCATTTATAGAATCATAGTTTCATATCTTTTAATTAATTCAAGTAGAATAGCTAGCTTAGTTATTTTTGCAACCCTTATTTATTTAGAAGGACAGGGTTTTCTTTGGTTTATCCAACTCCTTCGGATTCTGCTTACAGCAAGGCAACTGTAAGAGTCTTTCTACATGAATGGCACCCAAAGTGGGGTTCAAAACTCTAGCTTTTTCTAGGACTTATTTGGATCTAGGACTTTCTTAGCCTGCAAGAGGCTTATTCTTTGGAACTCTTATTGAATTTTTTATCCTAGCCTTCAAGAGGCTTGTTTATTTTTAACAGTTTAAACACTTTTCTTACTTTATTTGGATGTCTTCTGCTGCTGCTTCTGGTTCTTCTCTTCCTCTTACTCCTTCTGTCAGGATTGTTTCTTGAGATGGCCCAAAGTTTAATGGGGAGGAGGTTAAATGGTTTATTAGCAGGTATGATGCTGCTGCTGCTGTTGATGGTGCTTCTCATGTGGACATGGTAAAGCAGATTAGGTTTTTTATTGCTGATAGTGAGGTGGAAAAAGAGGTCATTGCTATACAGGCTTTTAAGGACAAGGATTGGGTGAAGTTTTCAAAGGCTATGGTTGATAGATGGGGTGCTAGATTTTGTCAGCCAGGCTATTCCAGGAGTCCAGTAAATGATATGTTAACTTATAGGACCTGAAAGAGGGCATAAGAATTGTATTTAATGTATATAAATTAATATTTTATTGCATAATAAAATTATATAAGTATCTTATTACATATAAGTGTTATATTAATTTTATTGTTTATATAAATTTTTTATACATTTAAATTAAACATAATATATTTTATATTCTACAAATAATGGCGCATTTTTATGTATTTAATAACTATAAATTTATATTTAATTAATTAAAAACATATATTATAATTATAAGTGTAAAATTGACTTATAATATAATTAAATTAATTATTTATATTTATATATTAAATAACACCTTTCATATAGTATTAAATAATAATTAATGGCGCTTCTTTTGACCCTTAATTGTGTTAGGAAAAAAAAATTAATTAATTAATTTATACTAAATTGAAATTAATTACATATTTTGTTACATCAAAATATTTTTTGTTTCACTTAAAAATCCTTAAATCAGACTGTACCATCAGTTTTTAATTATCTTTCTCATAGTTCCTATGTCCCAGGCTTGTTTAGTTATTCAATATTCTTACTTACTGATTTGGGAATTAATTGTGGGAAATTTGGATTCTTAATTGGGGTTTTTAATTATTTGTTTCATATTTTTCTCTACATTGTTATGTTTCACTTATTCTTTTAGATTCTTGTTTTATTCTATTATGTTTCTTGTATTTACAAATATAGTAGCGCTTCAGAGGGCCCATTGCCTATAAAAAGGCCTCGGTTAATCCTCTGTAGCCTCATCACTTACTATATACTCAACAATTTAACACATTTTATTATAACCGTTTGATTATTATTTTTATTAGTATTACAAATCTAATTTAAATTTTATATAACAAATTAAAGGTTGCAATAAGTCTGATAGTAATTACAGTGCTTGCCGCGCAGAACCCTTACTTGAAATAATAATATTATTAATAAAACCTCATCTTTTGTCACCTCTCAAGATACTCGTCGTTAGTTTCCTTTTAAATAAATTAAATAATATCTTACATCTTGTTTTCTTTTTATTTTCTCCTTGTCCTCCTCCTTTTCTCCCCTTCTCTTCTTCCCTCTTCTAGACGACTGACCAACAACTGGGGACCTTTCCTAAATGACAACGACGATTGAGCCTGGCGACAAACGACAAACGCACGGACCACCTAGCAAAAAAGAAACTTTTGCCGCGACCGTGTTTTGAACTTGGGTTTGATATATTAGGTTTATATTATTTTGAAGTGATTTTTCGATCACTATAGTAAGTTCACCTTTGCACCTCTCACTCATATTACTATATTTTTACTGCAATAACAGTGATTGTGGCTTAATTGCTGATTCACTGAGTGTAAGTGTTCAATTAAAAATTTTTTTTTCCTAGTTGACCATTATAGAGTGTTAAATCCTCTTAGTCCTAGAAGAATTAACATTATTATTAATCCAAATTGAATTATTAAATTAATTATTGTTAATTTTGGTTGACTTAAAAGTACTTTGTGCTTAGTCCCATATATATTGCCATATTTAATATTGGTAATTTAATTAATTGGTTGAATTAACTTGATTGTTTATTCCCAATTTAACTCTGCAATCCATTTTATTAATTAATTTTTTATAAATATTACTTTATATTAAAAATTTTTTTTATATAATTTAATTAATTAACAAAATTTTTTTATTTTGGAGCAATTATTAACTAACTTTTATTAATTTTTTTTACAAGTTAATTAATCTTCCCACTATTATGTCCAACAATTTGGCTAAAAAAAATGGATAACATGCAAGTGGATGAAATTGAAATTGATTATGATGCTGATACTGTGAGTTCTTCTAAAGTTGAATATAACAAATCTTATGCTAAAAAGAAAAATTCGCATAATTCAGGATGTGGAAATGACAGTAGAGGTAAACAAATCAAACCCCCTTCCCCCAGCACAACAGAAGGAAGTAAAGCCTCTAGTACCTCAAGAAGTTCTTCCAAAAGGATTCAAAATAAAAAAGCTTCCTCTACCACAACAAATCAGCAACCTGCCCAGTCATATAAAAGAGCTGAAGACAGAAAACATGAGGTACAAAGCAAAAGTAGACACCTTGTGGGATCAGGTTCAAGAACTCAGGAACCAAAATCAGGCCCAGGCCCCTCCTCAGTTGCCTCCCAATCAGCCTCAGTTTCAGGCTCAACCTTCATAGCCACCCAGCTCAACCATCCAAATTCCAAATACTATGGAAGTAGAGCAATGGAAATGGGATTATCTAATGAGTCACTACCAACAGAATGTGCAACACCTTCCTCATCATCAGCCTGGCCCATCCAGAACACCCAATTTCAATCCGCCTCCTCATCCCTACCAACAAAGCAGGAGAAAGAAGGCCCAAGCACAATCCCAAACTCAGTCTCAGGGGAAGTTTCCTCCTCTTCCATGGTAAGTGATTTGGTTGATAGTCACTTGGGTATGTTTTCTAATAAAACTTCTTCTGCAGGTAATATTATTAAACATGGTGAAAGAACAGTTAAACCTGTTAAAAGACAGCTTCCTGTAACTAGTAGCCCTATTGATGTAATTAGAAAATTGTCATTTGATGAACCTTTAAATTTAACTTCTACTTCTTTAATTAATCCTTCTCTTGCAATTAAAAATGATTCTGTTCCCCCTGAAATCTATACCTTAATTGAAAAAACTTCTGAGGAAATATTGAAAGATACCCTTGATTTTAATGTTGTGAAAGACAAACATTTGAGAGATGTGTTAATCCATGAAAATGATAGATTAAATAATTTACACTTGAAATGTAAAGTGAGTTCTTCTGTACAAGATACAGCTTATTTAAAAATCAAAGAAACCTTGAATATTGTTCTTAGACAACAAAAACAAATAAGAAGTGACCATAGAGCTATCTCAGATAGAAATATCAATCTACATAAGACCTTGAGTGAATTGAAACCCCTTATTGAAGAAAATTATTCATTAAAAAATGAAATAAAATCTCTACAAAATGAGTTTAAAAATCTAAAAAATGATTTCCATGCACTAAGTGCCAAACACACAGTTTCTGAGGACAGAAATGTTCTATCTCTTGAAAAAGTAAATGACCAGATGTCTGAAATTCCAATAATAAGAAACTATGTGTCTGACCTGCAGGAAAAATTCTCAACCTTAACCATCAATAATGAATTGAATGAGAATGCTGTCAATAAGCTGCATAAAAATAAAGGAAAAAAACCTGAGCAAAGTTCATCATTTCTTCCTCATATTTCAACCATTAAACAAACTGACAATGAGTCTGTAAAATTTTTTGCTACTAGCAAAAAATCTTGTGATAGTCATGCACCAGCTGTTTCTGTAAATAATGAAATTTCTGAACACCTGGCTAAACTTCAGGAATTATTAATGATGAATAATTCAAACCAAAAAGTGGACCATCCCAGTAGTCAGAAAAATTGGCCTAAGTTAGAACAATATCCTACCTTTGATGGTGATTCTTCCTCTGATTGGCAACAATTTATCCAAAGAATTGATAATTTAAAGAGATCTTATAAACTACCTGATGAGGAAATTGTTTCTAAGCTAATTTCTTTATTTTCCAATGTAGCCTTGATGTGGTATGAATCTGTTCTTTTAGATAACAATCATTATACATGGAATGATTGGAAATCCTTGATTGAGAATCAGTTTGGTGGTTCAAAATTCAGGTTAGCTCAGCAAAGACTGTATGAGAATACTAGATATGTACCCTCCTCTGTTGAAAAACCCATTGTTTTCCTTATGAAACTGACAAAAATCCTAAGAGCGATTGATCCAAAGATGGATTATGATATTTGGAGAGATAAAAGCTTGTATAAATTAACAAATTCTCTTAGAGATTTGATTGTGGCTAGAACTGAGAATTTAAGGGAAAATTCTTCTTTCATTAATATCTGTAATGAGGTACTACTCAACCATAGATATGAACCAAAGAATTACCTTGGTAAATCTTATAATGATCAGAATAAACCTTCTACAAAGCTCCCAGAAAAATCTGGTAAACCCTCTGCCCCAGTTGCACCTAAAAAATATGCAACAAATACTTGTTATAAATGTAACAAACCGTGGCAGAAGGGTCATGTTTGTGACACGAAAATTCATCTTGTTGAACAAAATGAAGACACTGATGAAGTTGAACTTGATGTCAATAATTCTTCTAGTGACTGTGAAAGTAATATCTCCTATGACAATGAATCTGTTAAAGATGTTTTAATGTTGGAACAGGATGTCCATTATTTAAAGAATATATCTGAAGAATGTGTATTGGATTTATCTTCAGTAGAAAATGCTGAGATAATTAAAGATATTACTAACAATTCTATACCTATATCCCCTTTGAAGGCACCTGTTATCGTTAATGGTAAAAATGTTGATGTAGTTCTTGATTATGGTGCTGGAGGAAGTGTAGTGTCTGAAAAAGCTTTAGCTTCAGTGGATAAGGAATATTTGAGTAAATTATTACCTATAACTTCTGAAAAATGGAGAGGGTATGGTTCTACCTTAATTCCTATTGGCAAATACAAAACCTCTGTATTCTTCAAATATAATGGTGGTTTTGTCAGAGCTATTTGTGAATTTGTTGTCATGAAAAATGATAATTTAAGCAATTGGTTTATTATGGGAAATGATATTTTAACCATGTTTGTTGTGAAATTGGACCCAGCAAATAATTGCTTTACCTTAGGAATGAATGGCAAAATGAAATTCAAAATTTCCTCTTCTAGAAAACCTTCTGGGTCTCTGTTGAAGTCTTGTAACTCACTAATCCAGTGTAAAGGCAGAACAACAACTGAAATGGATGATTTATTAAATGAAATAAATACTGCTTCTTTTGGTGATCAGTTGACTAGTGAAAAAAAGGATTCTATTATTGCCTCTATTACCTCTTTCCCTATGGCTTTTGCTCATGGTTCTCATGTCTTGGGAATTGTTCAGGAAGAAATGAAAATTACCTTATCCTGTAATTTGAGTGATATTCCTCCTACTCTTAAGAAAAAACCATATCCTGCTTCTCCATCAAAAAGAAAAGATATTGAAGATAATATTGCAACATTATTAAAAATGAATATCATTGAGAAAGTAGATGTCACCCCCAAATATTGTGTCATCTCCCCAGTCTTGATTTCTTATGAAAAAGATAAGGCTAGATTATGTGGAGATTACAGAGCTTTGAACACTTATACTGTTGATGATATCTATCCTTTACCCAGAATTAATTCAATACATGCTACCTTGCAAGGTGCAAAATTTATTAGTTTTCTGGATGGTAATAAAGGTTATCATCAAGTTCCAGTTGAGAAAAATTCTCAAAATTTTTTCCTTATTGCTACTCATATGGGAATATATAAGTATGTTAGGATGCCATTTGGTCCTAAAAATGCTCCTTCAGTTTTCCAGAAAGTCATGGATAACACTTTCCATCAAGAAATTATTGAAGGATGGCTCATGGTTTATATTGATGACATTATTGTTTTTTCTAAAACTCTTGATGAACATATGATTCACTTGAATAGAGTTTTCCCAAAAATGGATGAAATAAATATGAACTTATCCTTAAAAAAGTGTAAATTTGGTTTTCAATCTTTGAAAGTCCTTGGCCATGTTGTGTCAGGCTTACAAATTTGTGTAGACCAAAACAAAGTTGCTGCCAACTAAAATGTGAAAGCACCAACTTCTGTAAGAGAAATCCAAAGTTTTTTGGGGATGTGTGGCTATTATAGACAATATATTAAAAATTATCAGGTCATAGCCTTGCCTCTTACAAAACTGACCAGAAAAGATGTTGCCTTTCTCTGGAATAATGACTGTCAAAAAGCTTTTAATACATTAAAAAGTTGCTTAATGACAGCCCCTATATTGGCTCTTCCAGATTTTAACAAGCCATTTGTCCTGTATACAGATGCTAGCTTTATTGGTCTGGGTGCTTCCCATCACCAGAAACAAATTATTAATGATAAATCATCAGAGGTTGTAATTTGTTATATTTCAAGAACCTTAAGAAATAGTGAATTGAAATATGGTGCCACTCAATTGGAGTGCTTAGAAGTTGTTTGGGCTCTTGACAAGATTCATTACTATCTAGATGACCAAAAATTTGAATTGGTAACTGACTGTAGTGCTGTGAAGTCCCTCTTAAACCTGAAGATACCTAACAGACATATGTTCAGGTGGCAACTTGCTGTTCAAGAATACAGAGGACGGATGAAAATTATCCATAGGGCTGGAAATGTTCACTCCAATGTTGTTATGCTCTCCAAATTGCCTCTGCCAAATAATGACTCAAATCCTGCTTATGTACCTGAAGAGGATACTGTTCATATCCATAGTATATTTGTAGTAGATATGGAAGAGGAGTTATTGCAATTAATACTGGATTCATATGAGAAGGATTCTGATTTAAATAAATTGGTTACTATCTTAAATGATCCTAAGAATTCTTCAATCCAAGAATTAATAAAAACTCTTTCTGCAAAGAATCAAAATGCTTTGAGTAAAGGAAAGTTTTCTATTGAAGATGGTTATATATATTATAGAAGAAAGCTTACTAATGTAATTGTAATTCCTCTTTCTATGAAAGAAACTATCCTCAAACTTTGTCATGATGACATATTAGCTGGTCATTTTGATCTTGAAAAAACATTAATTAGAATCAAAAACACTGCATGGTGGGCTAATATGTCTGAAGACACAAAATTATATGTTGAATCTTGTGATTCCTGCCAAAAATCTAAAAGGTTGACAGGTAAGAGAGCAGGGTTATTACAACATATTGAAGCACCTAATGCTCTCTGGCAAATCATTAATATGGATTTTGTCACTGGTCTTTCTGTTGCAGGTAAAGACAGCTTTAACACTTGTTGGGTAACAGTAGATAGATTCACAAAAATGTGCAAATTTATTCCAACCCACAAAGATGTATCCACCAAAGAATGAGCTTCCTTATGGTGGTCTTACATGTTTAATATTATTGGTTTTCCAAAAGCCATTATCTCTGATAGGGATCCTAAATTTACTTCTGAGTTTTGGACCTCTTTGATGGATATTTGTGGCTGTGAGTTAAAATTGTCTACAGCTCACTATCCTCAGACTGATGGTTTAGCTGAGAGAATGATTCAAACTTTGGAAGATATGATTAGAAGGTATTGTGCCTTTGGTTTAGAATATAAAGACAATGACAGATTTACTCATGATTGGGTCACTCTATTGCCTGGTCTTGAATTTGCATATAATAGCACTGTTCATTCTGTCACTGAGAAAAAGCCTTTTGGGCTTTGGTTAGGTTATGTCCCACATACTCCTGCTCAGATTCTCAATAGTAAATTACCTAAGTTAGAACTACACCCTGGTGTAAAATCTTTCATGCAAATGCAACAGCTATGCAGAAAACATGCTCAGAGCTGTATTGATAAAGCATTTGAATATGAAAAGAAAAGATGGGATAAATCCCATAAAGAATACACATTTAACAAGGGTGATGAAGTGTTAATCTCTACTGTCCATTTCAATTTACAAGGTAACCACAAATTAAAAGATCCTTTTGTAGGCCCATTTGTTGTTAAAAGAATGGTTGGTGATAATGCAGTGGAAGTTGTATTGTATTCTCCATATGATAGGAAACATCCTGTTTTTTCCATTTCTTTGCTTAAGTCTTATACTTCCAACAGTGACTTATTTCCCAAAATAAGGGGAAGACCTAAGAAAAACCCTCAGGAAGTCACAGAAACAGTAGAAATTGATAAAATTCTCAATGATAGAATTATCACTTCTGAAAGAGGTATTGAATATTTATTGAGATATAAGAACAAATCATCTGAACATGATGCATGGATACCTGGCAAGGAGATTTCAAATCTGCCTACTCTGTTGAAAAAATACAAAAAGAAAAAATCTTAGCATTGTTTTATTGTTTTTTTAGAGTGAGGGAGTGTCAGCCAGGCTATTCCAGGAGTCCAGTAAATGATATGTTAACTTATAGGACCTGAAAGAGGGCGTAAGAATTGTATTTAATGTATATAAATTAATATTTTATTGCATAATAAAATTATATAAGTATCTTATTACATATAAGAGTTATATTAATTTTATTGTTTATATAAATTTTTTATACATTTAAATTAAACATAATATATTTTATATTCTACAAATAATGGCGCATTTTTATGTATTTAATAATTATAAATTTATATTCAATTAATTAAAAACATATATTATAATTATAAGTGTAAAATTGACTTATAATATAATTAAATTAATTATTTAAATTTATATATTAAATAACACCTTTCATATAATATTAAACAATAATTAATGACGCTGCTTTTGACCCTTAATTGTGTCAGGAAAAAACAATTAATTAATTTATACTAAATTGAGATTAATTACATATTTTGTTGCGTCAAAATATTTTTTGTTTCACTTAAAAATCCTTAAATAAGACTGTACCATCTGTTTTGAATTATTTTTCTCATAGTTCCTATGTTCCAGGCTTGTTTAGTTATTCACTATTTTTACTTACTGATTTGGGAATTAATTGTGGGAAATTTGGATTCTTAATTGGGGTTTTTAATTATTTGTTTCATATTTTTCTCTACATTGTTATGTTTCACTTATTCTTTTAGATTCTTGTTTTATTCTATTATGTTTCTTGTATTTACAAATATAGTAGCGCTTCAGAGGGCCCATTGCCTATAAAAAGGCCTTGGTTAATCCCCTGTAGCCCCATCACTTACTATATACTCAACAATTTAACATATTTTATTATAACTATTTGATTATTATTTTTATTAGTATTACAAATCTAATTTAAATTTTATATAACAAATTAAAGGTTTCAATAAGTCTGATAGTAATTACAGTGCTTTCCGTGCAGAACCCTTACTTGAAATAATAATATTATTAATAAAACCTCATCTTTTGTCACTTCTCAAGATACTTGTCATTGGTTTCCTTTTAAAAAAATTAAATAATATTTTACATCTTTTTTTCTTTTTATTTTCTCCTTGTCCTCCTCCTTTTCTCCCCTTTTCTTCTTCCCTCTTCTAGACGACTGACCGACAGATTTACTATGTTGGACCTTAATAAAATTGTTGGTTATTGGCAGGCAAAGGGTGGAGTTTCTTCTATGGCTGATTTTAAAAAGTTATGCGTTCAATTTGATGAATTGGTTGAATATCTGATTCTGGTGGAAAAATTGTTTCATGAAAACCAGGCCAAGGTTTTTTTCAGGTCAGATTGTAGTAGGGATATTCAAATGGACGTCTTGAAGGATCTTTCAAGAAAGGATTTAATGAAGGAACTACCTAATGGAGAACAAAATCTGCTGGAATTGGAGTCTATTAAGGAGAACATTCAAGCCCATCTTAAATTAATGGCATTGGACAAGTATCAGGAGTCATGTACTTAATATGTCAACAAGGTTAGTGAAGTTTTGTCAGAAAATAACAATATTATGGTCAAATCTCAAGAGGTTAAGAAGGCTAAAATGGAACTACCAGTGACAAAAGTTGAGGGTACTGTGTGCAACAAGATGGTTGATCACTTGGCCAATTTAACTAAACAATTTAAAATATTTGTCCAAGAGACTCAGAAGGCCAATAAGGCCCCAATTGCTTCTTCATTGACTTCAACATCTTATCAATCTAGAGGATATGAATTTCAAAATTAAAATGGAAATGGAAATGGAAACCGCTTCTCAGGCAATGGTAGGAATGGTAATGGTTTTAGAGGTGGCTATGATGATCCAAAGGTGTTCTCCTATTGTAATAGGAGGGGCACAGAGCTGGATTATGTTTTACTCTGTATAAAGACTTGGATTCTGGTATAGTTTTATTTGATGGTAAGGTTTATAAATTCCCTGATGGATCTTTCATCAAGCCCAGAAATGGACAAGTGCCTTCTGATTTAGTTAGAAGGAATATGGTGGTTGAAAGAAGAGCCCGGTTTGAAGAGGTGAAGGATGATGATGGTAATTCCAAGGGTGGAAAAAATGGTGATGGTAAAAGTGGTGAAGAAGCTGACAAGGGTAAAGAGAAAGAGGTCAGTAAGGCCACATTTTCAACTTCTTTTGGTGGTTTGGAGCTGGAAACGGTTGCTAGAGTGGAGAGTAACTGTATGGCTGGCAAATATGATGTTGATGCTGCTAGAAGAGCAGCTGCTACTAAAGCTAAAAGTAGCATTCAGAGCCAACTAAAGGCTAATTCTGGCAAGGCAATTAACAAGTTGAGACCTTACTCTAAGGATTAAATTTATAGAATGCAGAAGGGGATGGCTGATATAGGGCCCCCTAGTTATGGCAAATTTGATTTAAATGGTGAGCATATGCCAGATGATGATTTGGATTCTGAGGAGGATGTAACTTTGGTGTCATTACCCAGACCAAGTTTTAGCGGTCCCATCCCAATGGAGAGAGTAAGAAGGACTAGCAATGGATCAGGATTAGTGAAGGAAGCTGGTGATGGATCTAGGGTTATCAGTAGTGAAGATGTTATTATGGGGGGTGAAGATGGCAATGTGGGTCCTCAAGAGGTGCCCAGGCCCAACGTTGTTAAATCAAAAGTCCAGTATGAGCCGCCAGTAGTATCTGGTCAAGAAAATGTGATGGACAACATTTTGAATAGGGTTAATTAACTTCAGATTCCCTTATCTTTGGGGGAGCTTTTCACTATTAGTCCGGCACTTGCAGAGAAGCAGAAGAAGCATCTGACGAGGCGACGGGTTTCCACTGGAGAGGTGGAATATATTTGTGAAAATGCTGAAAAGTTTGGGGAGGATGTTGAAACACATTTTTCTGCTCCCCTGGGTTACCTGGTGGTGACTCTTAATGGTAAAGAAGTGAAGGCCCTGGTTGATTCAGCGTCTCAAATTAATTTAATTTCTTTAGAGCAAGCAACAATTATAGGCTTGCCAATTAGAACTGGTACTGGGGGAAACCTCCAAGGTATTTGAGGGCATGCAAAAGAGCTGATGGGTACAGCTGAGCATGTTAAGTTAGGTATTGGTAAATCTATTGGTAAGGTTCACTTTTATGTGGCCAGAGGGGCAGTTGAAACTTTTCTTAGTGGTCCTTTTTTGATGTATTTTGAGGCCCGGATTGGCTGTCAGTCTGGCATGGGTATTAGTTTGGAGATTACTGGAGAGGATATGAGGAGGCTACATATGCGGTTGGCATCTCCTGGAGATGAAGGTTGGGAGACATGGCCAGGGATAACTACTCTGTGTCAGTGTTGTACTTGCACCAAGAAGTGGTGTATTAAATGGATGGCTTCTGGTGAATTGTGTTTAGAGGGGGTTTATGGAGACCCTCATTTTTTGGGGTAGCAGGGGCTGATCACTCTAATGTTGCAATATCTCCCCAGGATGAGATCCTGGATTGCAATAGGTCATCTCAATTGGAGATAGTTCAAGTGGATTCTCAATTATTTTCTGTTAATAATACGTTAAATTGTTATTATGTCTTCAAATTTTCGGTTTGTCTCACTTCTCTGTCAAGTTTTTTGATCACATTCAAGAATGAATCAAGAGGGAAGATGGGAAATATTATGTTGATTAAAAATTGGAATTGTTTATTTTCTGACCTCCAGCAAGAGGTTAAACTGCAATTATTTCATTGAAATTCTATAAAAAGTCTTAGTATAATTAAAATACAAAAAAATAATTTTTGTAATAATTTTATTCCAGTCCTCTAGCAAGAGGATAAACTGCCAAATTTTTTTACAGGTGATTTTATGATGGATAAGGGAATTAAAGGTGTTGGAAAATTTGTTGATAAATTAGATGAAGGAAAAGGGAAAAAGGTTAAATTTAAAAATGAAATAAAATAGCATTCTGCTTATTTTGATTCCAATTCAGATGATGAAGAGAATTTCTTTAACAAAATTTTTAATGGCAACACAAAAATAAATATTTCACCTCAAGTTTATGTAGATGTGGAAGCAGCAAAATATAAAAAGGTAGCAAATAAAATCCTGCCAATTAATGAACCGCTACCAGCTGAATTAAATCCACCTTTGAGAAGACCAAGGCTATCAAGAGATCCTTATGAATGTCCCTTGGTGAAGAATCCACCCAAATTTTCTGAAACATCAAGAATCACTGTTGATAGATTAGGTGTTGTGAATTTTGGACCTGATGATTGGTTTTCTGGAGAAGAGAAGAAGTTGTTGTTGGAAGTGATGGTCAAGCAAGAGAAGGCCATTGCTTTTGTAGAAGAGGAGAGGGGTGTGTTGAAGCATTCCTATGGGGAGCCTTACAAGATTCCTGTGGTATGTCATGAACCGTGGCAGAAAAAACCAATTTCAATTCCGGATGCATTAAAAGAAGCATATATTGAAGCTGTCAGAGAACGGATTCACACTGGACTGTATGAACAATCATCATCAAGTTATTCTAGTCTGGTATTTTGTATCAAGAAACCAAATATCAAACTTAGAGTTGTTCATGATCTCAGGGAATTAAATAGGGTTACAATAAAGGATGCTGGGATACCACCTGGTGCTGAGGAGTTTGTGGAAGCGTTTTCTGGGAGAGTGTGTTATAGTTTAGGAGATATTATGGGGGGATATGATGAGAGAGAGTTGCATCCAGACTCTAGGCCTCTCACTACTTTTGATACACTGCTAGGTCAATTACAATCAACAAGATTACCTCAAGGAGCAACAAATTCAGTTGCCGTTTATCAAGCTCAGATGGCTTGGATTCTTCAAGATGAAATTCCTCAATATGCTGGAATCTTTATTGATTATGGAGGAATTAAAGGACCTTCAACAGATTATGATAATGAAGTGTTGGAGGAGAACCCAGGGATACAAAAATTCATCTTGGAGTATGCAATCACTTTAGAGAGGATCTTGTTTAGAATTGAAGAAGCTGGTTTAACTATTTTGGGTTCAAAATATTCATGTTGTGTGCCAGCTTTAGAGATTTTAGGTCATGTGGTATGTAGAGAGGGTAGGATTATGTCCAAGAAGAAAGTGAATAAAATTCAGTCCTGGCCAAGACCCAAGAATACGACCAAAGTTGGGGGGTTTTTAGGCATATGTGTTTATGTTTGAATGTTTATCAAGGACTTTTCTTCATTGGAAGCTCCATTGAGAAGGTTGACAAGAAAGGATGCAGACTGGGAGTGGGATGAAGAGTGTGAAAGGGCGTTTGAGAGATTGAAGAAGGTTGTGGGGAAGGATTTAGTCCAGCACAAGTTAGATTATGGAAAAGATTCTGGTAGTATTTATTTAGCAGTCGACTCAAGTCAGGTTCCTTCTGGGGCAGTTTTGTCTCAGATGGATAAAGCTGGTTACATTAGGCCAGTTAGGTATAAATCTGTGGTATTCACCAAAGTTGAATCAAGATATTCTCAGCCAAAATTGGAACTTTGTGGAGTCGCAAAAATTTTAAAGAAACTTCAAAATGTTTTTAGGGGCCAACACTTTGAATTGCAAGTGGATGAAAAATCTTTAATTCAAATGATTAATTCCCCAAGTTTACCAAATGCACCTATTACTAGATGGGTAGCATTCATTCAACATTTTTCTTTTGAATTAGTTCATAAGCCTGGCAAAACTTTCACTATGCCAGATGGTTTGTCAAGAAGACCACCCACTGAAGATGATTCAGACTCAGAAGAGTTTGATGAAGATATGCCTATGATTAAAGTCAGCACTAAAGGAGCTGAAGACTTTCCATACCTCCCCCATGAGGTTAAACTGGCAGGACTATTGTGTATAGATAATTATTGTGATGACTTCCACCAAGAGGATAAACTGGAAAATTATTTTTATGAGGATAAAATTTATGAAATTGGTGTAGATAAATTTGGTAAAAAAGAGGGAGAAGAAGATGGAGTGGTAGTTTGGGATAGTAGTAGGTTAAGGAATGGTGTATATGTTAGAGAATTAGAGAATTTGGTTAAAAAGAGGATGGACAAATCCATGTTTATAATGGGTGAAGAAGAGAAAGAGGTATCTTTGAATTCGGTTTCTAAGAGGTCAAAAGATTTAGAAGAAGAATATCAACATAGTTTAATCAAGAATCAAATTTGTGGTAAACATCTATTGGCTCATTCATGTGCAGGTGATATTGGTGATAGAGAAGTGCCCATTGATATTATATTAATCGATTTTCAAGATGAAGTCTGGGGTCAGACTGGTTTTTATTTGTTGTTGGTCAAATATTTATTGACTTTAGAAAGGCCTGAAGATTGTAAAGACAATGAATGGGTGGCTATAAAAAGGAAGTCATCTACATTTTACTTGCCTGGTCAACAATTAATGGAAAGGAGGTATCCAAACCCTCAAGTAGTTTTATCTAAAAAGAAAGGGTAAGATTTAGTATTGAAATCACTGCATGAAGATCATGGGCATAGAGGCATTGGAGAAATGTTCAGAAGAATTGCTGATTGATTTTGGAGGCCTGGAATGAAGATGGCTGTTAAGCAGTGGGTTCAGTCATGTGAAGAATGTCAAAGAAGAATTTATTTAAGGCAGAAAGAACCTGGACACACTACCAGAGAAAATACTCTCTTTGGAAGGGTTAGTTTGGATGCCGTTCATATTAAGGAGGGATGGTATAAATATTTAATTGTTGCTAGAGATGATTTATCTGGTTGTGTAGAGGCAGCGCCTCTTATTAATTTGGCTGCCAAAAAGGTGGCAGAATTTATTTTAAAAAATTGGGTGTATCAATATGGAGTTATGAAATTGGTAATGGTAGATGGAGGTCCTGAGTTTGGGACAGAGTTTAGAGAAGCTATGACAAAAGTTGGGTCAAAGGTTAGGGTAGCAAACCCTTATTATCCTGAAGCTGAAGGTATGGTTGAAAGAGGGCATCAAGTTATTAAGGATGCTTTAGTCAAAATGTGTGGGTCAAGTGCTGAGAAGTGGAGGCATTATTTACCTTTAGTTTTATTTGCTGATCGAATTACTGCCAAAAAGACAACCGGATTTTCACCCTATGAACTTGTTTTTGGACAGAAAGCAGTTTTACCAGTTTATTTGGAAGCTGAATCATATCTTGGAGTTGACTGGGACACAGTCAAGACTACTGAAGAGTTATTATGTGCAAGAATGATGCAGCTAGAAAAGAAAGAAGAGTACTTAGAAGAGGCATATTTGTGGATGATGAAGATCCAAAATCAGTCAGTAAGATATTGGGATGAGCGGTTGGCACATTGACTTAGAAAAACTTTGAAAACTGGAGATATGGTTTTGGTGTATAATAGGAGTTTGGAGAGCCAATGGGGCAAGATGTTTGCAGGTAAGTGAAATGGACCGTATAAAGTCAAGGAACAAGTATCTGGCGGTTCATATGTTTTACAAGAGTTGGATGGAGTGATACTAAAAAAGAGGGTAGCTATCGGCCGGATCGTCTAGAAGAAGGTGAAAAAAGAAAGGAAGAAGAAGGAAAAGGAGAAGAATAAAGGAAAGAAGAAGATAGATGAAAATAAAGAACTTTGACAATAAAGTAATGGGACTAAAAGACAAAAAAGATGATGAGGGGTGAACAGGTTATACTAGTAAGTCTTTTATCTTTTTCTCTGCTCAATTTTCAGCTACAAATAATTAAATATTCTTAAGGAAACCTTTTAAATTGTATTTAATATTTAAGGGAACTGACACGCCACTACAAATAATAAAATATAAGGTGTTATTTAAAAATAAGATGATTAAGTAAGTGATGTGGCAAAAGGGGTTTACCAAAGGCCTTTTTATAGGCAATGGGACATCTGAAGTGCTACAAATGAGTATATACAAAATAGTAATAAGATAAAACAAGAAGATAAAAGAAAATAATTGTAACATAGTAATTGAGAGAAAAATATACAAAACAAATAATCAAATCCCAATTAAGAAAATAATTTTCCCACCATAAATCCCCAAATCAGTTAATTAACATAATGAGTAACTAAACAACCCTGTGACATAAGAACTATAGGAAAAAATAATTCAAAACAGGTATTACAATATGTGATCAGAGTTTTTAAGTGAAATAAATAAAAAATTTTGACGCAAAAAAGTATGTAATCAAACTTAATTCAGTGTAAAGCAAAATTAATTAATTGTTTTAACTATGTAATTAAATAACTAGTTTAAATGAAACAAATAATTAATTTAAATTGAGAATTTGAATACTATTTTATTAAATAAGTTTTTTAATTTATTTAATATTTCATTGACACAATTAAGGGTCAAAAAAGTGCCACTAATTATGGATAATAGTTTATATGAAAAGGTTTAGTTACATATTTAAATTAAATAATTAATGTAATTACAATATAAGATAATTAAAATTATGTAATTATATTATAAAAATAAAATTAATTATTTATTTATTAAATACATAAAAATGTGTCCCTTTATATGGAATATGATAATTCAATTGATGTATATTTAATTTATATGATAATAAAATTAATATGAAATTTATTTTGCTTTTAAAATAAAATAATTATATATTATATATTATGTAATATAAATTTAATGTAAATACATAAGCTGCAATTGTTATGTCCTCTTTTAATTTCAATAAATTTGTATGTTTATTTACTGGGCTCCTGGAACAGCCTGGCTGACAGTAGCTGCCAATCAAGTTAAAAGGTTCTATCCTAGAGGTACTACGAGGACAGAAGTTTACTCCGCAATGAGGATAAACTAAACAAAAAAATCATTCATTATCAAGTTTAACTCCAGAATGAGGATAAACTACTTTCTTATTAAAAATATTACTGTTGTTTTACTATGGCATGGGGGACAAAACTGTTAACAAAATTTTACGACATTTATGAAGACATTTGTTTGAAAATTCTTAAAACTCTTAAAAGTGACAAAAATTATGGGGAAGATATATGTTGGATTGATAATTTTTTTATTGGTAGAAGTGTTCACAGGGTAACCTTCTGAATTAAATATTGGCAAGTTTGGGGGTAATTGATGGGCTGGCTGCTCTATACACAATTACCCCACAATGTTTGTTACCAATTTCTCCCTGTTTCTAGTTGAATCCTGGCTTTGTTTTTTGAATTATAGGTAGTCCACTAAGACTATAAACTGGAACAAACAAAAAGACACTGCTCTTAATTTTAGATTCAAGATTTCTTTTATTTATTTTAGTTTTATTTTCTCTTTTATGTTTTTTTTGTGATTTCAATATATTTCTTTTATATTTTACATTTTTAAAATTATTTTTAAGGTTAATGCTCACTGGTTGTCGGTCAGTCGTCTAGAAGAAAGAAGAAGAAGGGTAAGAAAGAGAGGAGGACAAGGAAGAAATAGTTATTTGAGAAATAAAAGAAATAAATTATAATAAAATTATTTAATTTATTGAAGAGAAGCAACGACGAGTTTCTTGAGAGATGAGACAACAATGGAGTTTTTATTAAATAACACTATTATTTTAATGGTAAGGCCTCTGCGCGGAAAACACTATGATCACTATCAGACTTAAGGCAACCTTTTAATTGTTATATAGAATTTCAATTAGAATTTTTGATACTAATAAAAAAATAATATAAACGTAATAAAATTATATTTAAATTGTTGAGTGTATAGTAAGTGATGGGGCTACAGGGGATTAACCAAGGCCTTTTTATAGGCAATGGGCCCTCTGAAGCGCTACTATATTTGTAAATACAAGAAATATAATAGAATGAAACAAGAATCTAAAAGAATAAGTGAAACATAACAATGTAGAGAAAAATATGAAACAAATAATTAAAAACCCCAATTAAGAATCCAATTTTCCCACAATTAATTCCCAAATCAGTAAGTAAAAATAGTGAATAACTAAACGAGCCTGGAACATAGGAATTATGAGAAAAATAATTCAAAACAGATGGTAAAGTCTGATTTAAGGATTTTAAGTGAAACAAAAAATATTTTGACGCAACAAAATATGTAATTAATTTCAATTTAGTATTAATTAGTTTTTCCTGACTCAATTATGGGTCAAAAGAAGTGTCATTATTTATTGTTTAATACTATAAAAAATGTTATTTAATATATAAACATAAATAATTAATTTAATTATAGTATAAGTCAATTTTACACTTATAATTATAATATATTGTTTTAATTAATTAAATATAAATTTATAATTATTAAATACATAAAAATGTGGCATTATTTGTAGAATATAATATATATTATGTTTAATTTAAATGTATAAAAAATTTATATAAACAATAAAATTAATATAACACTTATATGTTATAAGATCTTATATAATTTTATTATGCAATAAAATATTAATTTATATACATTAAATGCAATTCTTACGCCCTCTTTCAGGTCCTATAAGTTAACATATCATTTACTGGGCTCCTGGAATAGCCTGACTGACACTGGTGGTCTCTAATCATTTTTACAAATTGGAGGGAGCCCACCAAATGATCATTATTTAAAAATTTCTATCATAAAAAAATAAAATAAAATAAAAATAATAAAAAAAAAGAAACTTTCATTTAATTTATTATATTTAAATTCTCAAAACTGTGTAACCACATCAAGTTGCACTTGGATGTGGGTATGACTTTGAGGGTACAGCTCATCAATTGGCTGGGGGGCATCTATTAAATTTTAAATTTTTATTTTCAAATTTTTCAAAATCTTCTTTTAAATATTTTTCTTTCTTAAACTTTCATTAGAAATCAATATTTTTTATTTTATTTCTAAATTCACTCATTATCATAAAAAAAAGTTAAAATAAAATAATAATAATAATAAAATAAAATAAATATAGAAATATAAAATTCTTTCTCAATTTTTTTTAATTTTCAAATTTTTCTTTTTGGTTATTTCTTTCATAGTATATTTTATACAGGAAAAAGTGTCAAGTGAAGCTTGAGAAAAATTGGATCCTATTTCAAGATCTATCTTTAGTCTTCTAAGACTTTAAACTGGATAGTTTTCAAGATTTTCTTAAAGAATTCGGTTCTCCTTTGGATGCTGTTAGTCCTTCAAGACTTTAAACTGAAAATTTATGAAGATTTATTTAAATATTTACAAAAGCCTGGTACATTATGACCTTAAACTGGAAAGTCAACATTCTTTGGTCCACCATGACTTTAAATTGGATTATCAAAATTATTTAATCTTTGGTCAAGCCTAGGCCTTAATTAGGAAGAAATCATTATATCAATGCACATAAAAAATCTCTAGTCCACTAAGACTATAAACTGGCAATCAATTAAAAGTTTGGTTTACCAAGACTTTAAACTGGAATTTCAATCTATTTAGCCAACTCATTTCAATCTTTTAATTCATCTCTGTCCACCAAGACTTTAAACTGGATGCTCAAACATTGTTGGATTTAGGTGCTGTTAAGCTTTAGGAGAATAAAATTTTAGGTGGTAATGATCCTAAAAAGGAATAATGGTTTCATTAGGTGATATTTTTAGTGCTTTAAAATGGTCTAAAAAATTAAAATCAAATATTGGAAGCCTGGCTAAAAGTATTTTGTAAAGGTTGCTGAATAGCAAATGGATGAAAATTGTGATGAAGGAATCAGAAGTCAGGGTGGTAGTTGGATTTATTATTGTTTTATTTTAAAGCCTCAGTGTTAGGTTGTTTGGTGGAAGCTTAGAGGACCTCATGGCTAGATTGGAATCAAAGAATTTGGCTCAGTGTGGGGACCTATGAGAATGGAATCAAGTATATTTGGCTCATTAGGAAGATCCAGTCTCTCATGCTGTGACATAGATGGAAGACTGGTATATGGGAGTCTGAAAGGATTCAAACCTTGCTCTCAGTAGTGGAATCATCACAAAAATATATTTTTATTATTATTATTACTATGATTTATATCAAGAGCGGGAAAAGAAGACAAACATTTTAAATTTGTAGAAGAATAGCTAAAACAACATTCATCAAAATAAACTAATTAGAAATGATAATTTCTATGAAATTTTTTGACATAATTATCAAAACTTTGAATTAGGAGTCTTCTCTTTAGGATATCTTCATGATTATTGGCTGGAGTTTCTTGAAAATAGGTCAAAATTTTACGCTTCAACTCAACAGTAAAGTCAAGAAAAAGATAGCAATGAAAATTAGAATAACAATTAATGTAATCTGTCTTCACTTTACCAACATCATCAGTTCTTACATTTTGAGCCAGGAAACATTGTTTCAGTGAAACTTATAGGAGGAACTGACATTATAGGATATGGATCTTGAGAAGGCTGAATTAGGCCAGGATCTATTGAAGAAGATTGGACTTTGGATAAGGAAGCTGTTTTGAACAAATTCTTTTAAGGAAGATCAGGATTAGACATTAGACAGGTTACTTGGTAGCGAATGTATAATTCACATGGAGCGGCTAGTTCTTTGAAGGACATTTTAAAATGATGAGATTGAAGGTTGATTTAGAAGAAACTTGGTTAATGGTGTGATTGGAGATGATGGTGGTAAAAGAGAGAGATGGAAGATTTTGGGAGATCAATTATGCAAAGTTGGGAATGAGGACATTCCATATTGGAGGGAGGATGTGCATTCCACATCTGGGTATGCCACTTAGGTGAAAATTTGATTGAATATTGGTTGAAAGGAAGTTTTGGTGTTAGCAGGTGTTAATTTGGTTACTATGGATATTTTTGGGATGATTTGTGGCATTTTGGAATGGTTATATGATGGTATTTTTCTTGTGATTTGATGGTTTTATGGATTTAGAAATGGTCATATTGGATTTTTGGGGTGATTCTCCAACTTTGGGTATTTTCTGGGGCTCTTTAAGGTTTATTTTTGAAGATCAGTAACAATTTTCTGGATTATAAGGCTGGATATTTGAAATTTAGGAAGGTGATTATTATCATTGGATAGCCCAGATTTTTCTCTATCTTTTATGTCTTGATGGTTTTTTATCATATTTTATTTTTTTCTTAGTGTTTTACTTGATTTTGTCAGCCTGTATATCCCTAGGACTGAGTAAAAAGTACTTATAAGTTATGGCAAACACATGAACTATACATGGGAACAATAAATGAGAGTACACAAACAATATAAATAAGTAAAATTATGATAATACACAAAAAATGTCATTATAACACCTTATATACACACATATATCCACCTTTTATAAGTTTTATGTACTTAATATTAAGTTGGGATATGTTAGGGTAATCTTAAGAACCTTAAGTATAAGGCTAAATAATATTTAAGTACACTTAAAGCTGTTATTTTCATTGTTTTATGCAAAAAACAAGAAATGCGCTTTATTTTGCTTAAAAGTTGATTATATGCGCTATATAAATTGAGAATATTAAAATTGTGCTTTTACAGTTCAATTTTTCTCATTTAGGACTATTGATTTGGCTACTTAAATGCATAAAAATAACACTTTTCAAATTTGGTGGTTTTTATGCCAGAAATGGCTTCTGTGTACTGGCCACATACTGCCTGCTTTTTTCCCGTGTGAATAGCTTCATTTTTAGCAAAGTTAGCTTTTTCACACTATAATTACCCCACATTCTATGCCCACTGTGGGGAAACACACTAAAATAGGCAAGAGGCGCTTATTTAGTGTCCTAGCTTAATTAATAATGCATTGACCTTGTTTATATGCAGTAATTTCATTAATAACCTCACTCTTGGCATCTTATTTCATCACCATGCTTAAATTCGCCTAATTTTAGTCAAGGATTTACCCGTGCAAGTGTCTTCCAAGGACTGCATGTAGCTACCCCACATCTCACGCTCTTTTTTGAGTTTTTGGGTGGCTTCTCAGTCAATATTGGTTATTTTTGGATGGGAATTTCACGTAGTATAATTTCAGGATTAGCCCCTCCATTTCTACAGTGAATCCCCCTTATTATTAAGCTATTATTAACCTTAAAATTCCCTCTTTAGTCTTTTATATTGTTGTTTAATACACATATACTCTCTTTTTATCTTATTCTTTAATTTTGATGGATTTTCCTTATTATTACACGATTTTGGCGGTTGTTACTCTTCTAATTATGTTATGGGTTACTGGGGATGTTGATCGACATGTCTATTAGTTGGCTGGAGGCGTCATTAACTGTGTATTGGAGTGGTACATCAAGGGATTCATTGTGGAACTCA
Organism: Hemileia vastatrix; assembly: GCA_030280995.1. NCBI lineage: Eukaryota > Fungi > Basidiomycota > Pucciniomycetes > Pucciniales > Zaghouaniaceae > Hemileia > Hemileia vastatrix. The sequence continues at coordinate 13,469,763 of JASXTE010000007.1, forward strand.
GTGTGTATAAAAGGAGGAGGTTTTTGGGTCTTGTTTCTACATTCTTTATCATTACAATAAAAACCATATAACCAAATCAATTACAATACACATCAATTAGCCTTTATAGAGTCTTTTGAATAGTATTTGAATAATTTAAATCTATTTTTTTACCAACTAAAAAATTGTAAGCCATATATAATATTAGTGAGAATTATATTACTGAGACCTTTATTTTGAATTATACTTTACTATTTGTTGGATTTATATTTCAGTATTCATATAGGACCATATAAATTTTCTAGAAACAGACTTTTCAAGCTAGTTCACGTTCTTTTAGTTGATCTTAGCCTGACAGACTTAGTGACTTATAGTATTATTGGTGGATATGGTGTGCTGATGGAATGGCCACTGAGCTCCAGTGCTCTGGTGCGCTCCAATTTTCTCCGGTGATTTTCCGGTGCAAAAGTGAAGTGTACTAGAAAAATTCTATCATTGTGGCCAAGTTTGGTCATGGTGGCAAAATTATATCACTTTTGAAAATTTAGCTCACTCTGGCAAAAAGAGCTCATTGTGGCAAAATTTGCTAACAATGGGAAAGTCTGGTCACTGGGTTAAAGTTTGGTCACTGTACCAAAGTTTTGACACTTTACTAAAGTCTGGTGACTTTGGAAAAATTTGGCTATTGTGGCAAAATTTGGTTAGAATTTATTATGCTTATTAGATCAATAGTTTATTGTAGATCCTATGCATGTAGGGTATTGTTGGAAAGGTCAGGAGTAGGAGAATCAGATAGAAAGGGGGAATCTTAGTCTTTTACAGGTTTTTTGTCTTTTAGTTTTGATAATAAGGGTCTTTTTAGATATAATTAACAACCACATTCATATTTTTCATTTTAAAAACATTTTTTAATAAAATTGTAGTACCCTTATAACATTTATACTTTTCATACCACATTTGAAATACAACACAAAAATAATATTGTCAGTCAGTCGTCTAGAAGAGAGGAAGAAAAATGGGAAGAGGTAGAAGAGGAGAAGGAGGAAAGGATTATGGGTAATAAAAGAAATAAAAATTATAAAAATTATTTAATTTATTGAGGAGAATCAATGACGTTTTTCTTGAGAGGTGAAAAAAGTGAGGTTCTTATTAAATAATAATATTATTCTAATGTAAGGGCTATGCGCGGCAGACACTGTGATCACTATCAGACTTAAAGCAACCTTTCAATTGTTATATAGAATTTTAATTAGAATTTTATTACTAATAATAAGAATATAAATGTAATGTAAAAGTGTATTTAATTTGTTGAGTGTATAGTAAGTGATGCTTCTACAGGGGATTATCCAAGGCCCTTTTATAGGCAATGGGTCCTCTGAAGCACTACAAATGACTATATACAAAAGAGTAATGAAATAAAACAAGAAGATAAAAGAAGACATTTGTAACATAGTAATTAAGAGAAAAATATACGAAAAATAATAAGTATCCCAATTAAGAATGTAAAATTCCCATCCCAAATTCCCCAAATCAGTTAATATAAAATAATAAGTAACTAAACAACCATGTGATCTAAGAACTATGGGAAAAACAAATCAAAACAAGTATTACAATCCGTTTTCAGCATTTCCAAGTGAAACAAATAACATGTTTTGACGCAACAAGGTATGCAATCAATTTAATTCAGTGTAAATTTATGTTATTTAAATGTTTTCACTTATGTAATTAAATACTAGTATAACTGAAACAATCAAGTAATTTAATTTGAGAAATTATATACTATTTTATAAAATAAGTATTATAATTTATTTAATTTTCTTCCTGACACAATTAAGTGTCAAAAGAAGCGCCATTAATTATTGTTTAATACTATATGAAAGATGTTATTTAATATATAAATGTAAATAATTAATTTAATTATATTATAAGTCAATTTTACACTTATAATTATAATATATGTGTTTAATTAATTAAATACAAATTTATAATTATTAAATACATAAAAATGCGCCATTATTTGTAGAATATAAAATATATTATTTTTAATTTAAATGTATAAAAATTTATATAAACAATAAAATTAATATAACACTTATATGTAATAAGATACTTATATAATTTTATTATGCAATAAAATATTAATTTATATACATTAAATACAATTCTTAGGCCCTCTTTCAGGTCCTATAAGTTAACATATCATTTACTGGGCTCCTGGAATAGCCTGGCTGACACTCCCTAACTCTAAAAAAAACAATAAAAAAAATGCTAAGATTTTTTCTTTTTGTACTTTTTCAACAGAGTAGGCAGATTTGAAATCTCCTTGCCAGGTATCCATGCATCATGTTCAGATGATTTGCTCTTATATCTCAATAAATATTCAGTACCTCTTTCAGAATTGATAATTCTATCATTGAGAATTTTATCAATTTCTGCTGTTTCTGTGACTTCCTTAGGGTTTTTCTTAGGTCTTCCCCTTCTTTTAGGAAATAAGTCACTGTTGGAAGTATAAGACTTAAGCAAAGAAATGGGAAAAACAGGATGTTTCCTATCATATGGAGAATACAATACAACTTCTACTGCATTATCACCAACCATTCTTTTAACAACAAATGGTCCTACAAAAGGATCTTTTAATTTGTGGTTACCTTGTAAATTGAAATGGACAGTAGAGATCAACACTTCATCACCCTTGTTAAATGTGTATTCTTTTTGGGATTTATCCCATCTTTTCTTTTCATATTCAAATGCTTTATCAATACAGCTCTGAGAATGTTTTCTGCATAGCTGTTGCATTTGCATGAAAGATTTTACACCAGGGTGTAGTTCCAACTTAGGTAATTTATTATTGAGAATCTGAGCAGGAGTATGTGGGACATAACCTAACCAAAGCTCAAAAGGCTTTTTCTCAGTGACAGAATGAACAGTGCTATTATATGCAAATTCAAGACCAGGCAATAGAGTGAACCAATCATGAGTAAATCTGTCATTGTTTTTATATTCTAAACCAAAGGCACAATACCTTCTAATCGTATCTTCCAGAGTTTGAATCATTCTCTCAGCTAGACCATCAGTCTGAGGATGGTGAGCTGTAGACAATTTTAACTCACAGCCACAAATATCCATCAAAGAGGTCCAAAACTCAGAAGTAAATTTTGGATCCCTATCAGAGATAATGGCTTTTGGAAAACCAATAATATTAAACATGTATGACCACCATAAGAAAGCTAATTCTCTAAAGGATACATCTTTGTGGGTTGGAATAAATTTGCACATTTTTATGAATCTATCTTCTATTACCCAACAAGAGTTAAAGCTGTCTTTACCTGCAACAGGAAGACCAGTGACAAAATCCATATTAATGATTTTCCAGGGAGCATTAGGTGCTTCAATATGTTGTGATAACCCTGCTCGTTTACCTGTCAACCTTTTAGATTTTTGGCAGGAATCACAATATTCAACATATAATTTTGTGTCTTCAGACATATTAGCCCACCAAGCAGTGTTTTTGATTCTAATCAATGTTTTTTCAAGATCAAAATGACCAGCTAATATGTCATCATGACAAAGTTTGAGGATAGTTTCTTTCATAGAAGGAAGAATTACAATTACATTAGAAAGCTTTCTTCTATAATATATATAACCATCATCAATAGAGAACTTCCCTTTACTCAAAGCATTTTGATACTTTGCAGGAAGAGTTTTTATCAATGTTTGAATTGATGCATTCTTAGGATCATTTAAGATAGTAGCCAATTTATTTAAATCAGAATCCTTCTCATATGAATCCAGTATTAATTGCAATAACTCTTCTTCCATATCCACTACAAATATACGATGGATATGAACAGTATCATCTTCAGGTACATAAGCAGGATTTGAGTCATTATTTGGCAGAGGCAATCTGGAGAGCATATCAACATTGGAGTGAACATTTCCAGCCCTATGGATAATTGTCATCCGTTGTGGTAGGCGCCTTGCAGGAAGCGTGATTTTAGACCAATCAGTGCGCGTAGTCCAGGAAGAACAAAGGGGAGTTAACGCAGCAGGAAATGTTAAAATATAATATGTATTTTTGTGTTTCAAGGAACAAATGAAATGGAAGTGCGGAAAAAGATTAAGGGTCTGTGCGCTCGGATTTTGCAGCAAGATGTGCCGCACAATAGGGAATTGTGTATTATTAACTTAGGACTATTACGCGCTAAACAATATGGATTTGGGATTTCCAAAAAGTATGTGTTAAGCATTAAGAAGAAAGTCATGGATTAAGGATGACTCAAGTGCATGGTATGCTGTACCGCGGCCAGTTGGGAAACTTACTGAGACAAGTAATGAAGAAGGCTAACTAGTTAAGCGAGCTGTCAGAACTATGAACCTAGTATTAAAGCAAAGAGAGTGGGACTCAATTGTTAAACTACCCAAGAGTTAAGGCAACTAGACGCAGCATTAGGATAAGTCAAACCTGGAACTAGCACTGAAACAAAACAAGGTATAGTTAAAAGCGCATATGTGGAGAATCAGTGAAACAAGTTAATACTAGTGTTAGTAATTATAGGGTCTGATTTAGGCGCTGTAGTTGTTGCAAGCAGTGTAAGTAGCATACTAATAAATTAGTTATTGTTTTGCTAATGTGGAGCTAGAGTCAGCGCTGGAGATCCATTAGGGAACTGTGTCTTGAGCGCTGGAAGAATATAAAAGGAGGAGTATTAGGTAGGGACAAGAGAGAGGACTGGTCGATCTATCTATTTAGTTAATAAAATAAGAAAAATCGCATTAGTTGTCATTTTAAAAAGCAGATCATAGAAAAATCAATATAGAGATATACGTGTAGCTATAGTCATAGTACCCAGTATAAGATATTAGATCTTTTTGTGATTAATTGTTTGAGAGAGTATTAAAAGGTATTTTCTGAGTCTTTTAAAGTTTGTGCGTCTGTGTGTGTATTTCATATAGTATAGTGAAAGAGCGCAACATAGAGAGAATATATAGATTCAGTGGGATTAACTATTATTAGAGATATTTTATTACTATAATAAGGCATATTCAAAGAGAGCGCTTCAAGAGGGAGTAGCTGTGGATAAAAGCGCTTGTTGAGAATAGAAATATCCAGATAGTAATATTTTTTTCTCTCCTTATCTTTAACTCATCTCAACTTATAAACTTTCTAGTCAAATATTAGTGTTACACATTATTACACTGTCTTTAAAAATAAGAGTGGCAGGAGCTTCTTTTTATAAATTAAAAAGGAGAACCAACCCATCTCGCATTGTGTCTACTGCTTAGTACTTTAGACCAGTCTACAATTGGTGTCCCAACAGTGGCATAATTGTAACTAGTATTTTTGATTAGATTGTTATGTTTTTTAGGGTTTCATCAAGAGGATGTAATCAAGCCGGCGCTTCAGCGGAAGAGTTGTAGGGTCTACAACAAGTGGATCAATAGCCTTTATCAGAGGATAGTGTAGGGCTGTATTGTGAAAACAGTCAGGTTTAATTACCAAGCGTGTGTTTTTTCTTTGTGATCTTTGCTTTGATTTGATATTTCGGGAATGGATCCTACTGCCACTACATCTAGGGGATGTCAGGAGAGGGTTAAATCTCCCAATTCTTCGACATCGTTTCCAAAAATGGTAACCACGATTATTAGGTGTAAAGATGAAAGCTTGCGCTTTACGGGAATTAATACCAAAAAGGGTTTACGCAGGTTTGAACAAGCAGCGGAAGTTCATGGAGCAACCAAATATGATATGGTACGTCAAGTACTACTCTTTGTATCTGATGAATGAAAAGACGATTTAGAGGATCTAAAAGGGCATGAGGAGCGAAATTGGTCAGCGCTAAAAGAACAAATGCTCAAGAGATGGCCAAAAGTTACCGAGGAAACTAGGTATATGATGAAGGACCTGGATATTTTGGTAAATAGGGTCAAGGCTAGAGGAGGTGTTCGAGACCCCAAGGAATTTAAAAGTTTTAGGGAAGACTTCGATCAGATAGGGGAATATTTAGTTAGTAACAAAGATTTTAGTGATGTTAATGCGTTTTTACCTTGGTTTTGTGAAGCGTTAGCGCCAGAAGTTGAAGACTGGGCAAAAAGGCGCTTGGATAACAAAGGAAAGCTGGTTAAAAAGAGGGACAGAAATTATAAGTACCCCGGATTAGAAGAAGTAGAAATGGCAGTGGAAGCTGAAATGAAGTTGCGTCGAGTTGAGCAACGTGCAGCAAGGGTGGCTCTGGATAATGAGGATATGGAGGAAGATGCGCCAGGCATACAATTGCCTTCTCAGATTTCCTCTCCTAAAGTTAAAATTCTCTCTAAGGATCCAGACTCAGTCATGGAAAGAATCAATGAGTTGGAGAAGAAGATAGTTGAAGCGGCAAAAGCAAAAGAATTGTTTAGGTCCAAGAGTTCTCCTCAAACTTTGCGTTTTTCCGCTATGGTGTGCTATTATTGTAATAAAGAGGGGCATACAAGGATGAGGTGTAATGCGCTTCAAAAGGATAAAGAGGAAAAGGTAGTTTACGAGGATGGGACTACGCTTATGTTAAAAGATGGTACCAAGTTGATTAAAGACAAAGATCGAGGGATGCGAGCCATGGTCATTTATCATATTAATAAAAAGTCTATGGAAAGCAGGTCAAGCAAGGGCAAAGAGCCGGAAAATAAGGAGAAAAGCAAGGATGCGAAGTCGGTTAATTTTGCAGTTACTTGCGCGGTGTTAAATTTTAAAATAAAAGAAGGAGCGGTTGCAGCGCCACTTACCGCAGCACGATTGGAGATGTTTGCAGCAAAGCATAAGAAAATGGCCCCACCTACAATTAATAGGCCAAGAAGGGCTGGAGCTAGGTATGCCAATCCAGAGGATATGGAGGAAGTAGGGTATACTACTAGAGAAAATACACCTGCGCATATCGAGGATGTTGAAATGGATGGTATTGTCTCTGGAGGTTATGGCGTGGATCACCAGGAAGTAGAACAGACGGCAATGTTGGAGGAGCCAGTGGTAGTACAGCAAAGAGCGGTACCTGCTGAAGGAATGCCAGGAGCAAAGCATAATACTCCAAAGAACCCACCTGGAAGAGCAAAAGCTGGTGCCAAGGCAACTCAGCCTAAATGGAGAATGCAGCGCCCGGTTCATTCTGATTTTCCTAAATCTTCCAAGGATTTAGTTGTGGATTGTTTGAAGACTACAGTTTCTGTTCCATTGGGGATGCTGACTGCAGTAGCGCCAGATGTAGCAAATGGAATCGTGGAAAATTGCAGAAAGCAAAGGATTTCTAATTGCGCTGAGTTTGATATGGCATAACAGTCATTTCAGCCAGTTGTTGGATTACCTAGGGCGCCACATTACGCAGGACCCTTAGGGTATTTAACTATTACGGTAAATGGTAAGCAAATTAAAGCATTAGTGGATACGGGTTCACAAATCAACGTGGTATCAGTGGATGACGCAGTAGAATTAGGTCTTCCTGTAAAAGACGGCGAAGGCACTGTTGCAGGAATTGGGGGAGGTAGGTTACCTGTTATAGGTGTAGCAGAGTATGTACGCACTATAGTTGCGGGGGCAACAAGAGATATACATTTTTATGTTCCAATGGGTGTAGTTAAACCAGTTTTAGGCACACCATTTTTAATGGATTATTTGGCGACTATAGATTATTGTTTAAATAAGACTATAGGAATAAGCATTATGGGTGATGACGGTGTTCCAGTAACAGCAGTCTTAGTAGCGCCCAAGGATGGTGGCTGGGAAACTAAGTACTCTGGAGCTGCGCGGTTAGAGAAAGAAGAGAGTTTTATAAGGAAGTCTCAGATGAGGAGATAGGGCGACCGCCAGGAAGGCGCCAACATTTTCATTAGGGACTGGCATTTTAGGTGTTACTATCTCCCAGAATGAGAGGAACCCGGATAGTGACCAGTCAGTCCAACAAGGAAGGATACGTAAATCAGTACTTCATAGGTGTCTTGGGAATACTACTGTAGAATGTATTATATCTAAGCTTTTTAATTTCTTTAATTTTGGATATTGTTATACTTATATTAAAAAGAGAAGACAAAAACAGGATTTAGGTGTAACCCGTAGTTATATTAGAAAGGGTTTTATTTTAATTAATGAAGGAAGCAGTAAGGACTGTTTTGCATCTAAGTATAAACCAGTAGCTGTTAAGGTTAAACCAGTGAATATAGTGATGCCTGATTTGAATCCTCCTTTGCAGAGGCCGGCGCTATCTAGAAATCCTTATGATACACCTTTAACAAAGTTTCCGCCTGATTTTGCATTCACCAGTAAGATTATGATGGAAAGGCTTCAGATGGTAGATTTTGGACCAGAGGGCTGGTTATCGCAGGAAGAAAAGAAGTTTTTATTACATGTTATGGTTCTTAGGGAAAAGGCTATTGCGTTTTCAGAAGAGGAAAGAGGTTGGTTAAAACACTCTTATGGTAAACCTTATATTGTTCCAGTTATACCTCATGCGCCGTGGCAAAAGAAGGCTTTTCCAATACCGGCGGCTATAAGAGAAGAGTATACGGAATTAATTAGGGGAAGGTTAAAGTCCGGCTTGTATGAACAGTCTATGTCTAGTAATTCAAGTCCAGTGTTTTGTGTGGTCAAACATAATGGTAAATTAAGGGTTGTTCATGATCTTAGGGAGATGAACAAGGTGACAGTAAAGGATGCAGGGATGCCACCAACGCCTTGAAGAATTTGTGGAATCTTTTGCGGGGCGTGCATGTTACGGATTAGGTGATATTATGGGAGGATACAATGAGCGCGAGTTGGACGAATTGTCCAGACCCATGATGATGTTTGAAACACCACTGGGGCGCTTTAGGTTCACAAGGTTACCACAAGGCGCAACAAATTCTGTGGCGGTATATCAAGCACAGATGATGTGGATATTGCAGGATGAAATTCCAGAACATGTGGGAATTTTCATTGATGATGGCGGTATAAAAGGACCAGCCAGTGATTATGAAGGGGAAGTGTTAAAAGAAAATCTGTATATTAGAAAGTTTATTTGGGAATATGCAATTACCCTGGAAAGAGTGCTATTCAGGATAGAGGAGGCAGGATTGACGATTTCTGGGTCTAAATTTGCCTGTTGTGTTCCAGCGCTAGATATAGTGGGACATGTGGTATGCAAGGAAGGGAGAATCGTTGCTGAAAAACAGAGGAATAAGGTACTTACATGGCCAAGACCAAGAAATACTAAGGAAGTTAGAGGGTTTTTAGGCATTTTTACATATGTAAGAATGTTTATTCAAGATTTTGCTTTGTTGTCTTTGCCTTTACAGCGCTTAACAAGAAAGGATGTTGTATGGGATTGGACGGAGGAATGTGAGGAGTCATTCAAGTTATTAAAGAGGATTGTAGGAAAAGATATTCTTTTGAAGAAATTGGAGTATGGACCAGGTGCTGGAAAAATTACTCTAGCGGTGGATTCTAGTGTGTCCGCGGTGGGCGCAGTTTTGATGCAGGAGGACAAAGAAGGTAATGATAGACCTGTCCTTTACAAGTCTAAGACTTTTACAAAAGTGGAGTCTAGGTACTCCCAGTATAAGCTGGAGTTATGTGGAGTAGCGAAGATTCTTAAAAAGCTACAATGGATGCTTTGGGGGCAGCATTTTGAGCTGCAGGTTGATGCGCTATTGTTAGTGCAAATGATTAGTAGCCCGAGTTTACCAGATGCGCCCATGACGAGGTGGGTAGCGCAGATTAATTTGTTCTCTTTTGATTTAGTCCATAAGCCAGGGAAATCTTTCACTATGCCAGATGCGCTGTTGAGAAGACCGTTGTGTAAAGAAGACTCGGAAGCGGAAGAATTTGAAGAAGATAAGAGATGGGTAAACGGAGTAGATTATTGTTATTCGAAATTTGGCAAGAGCGTCCGCAACGACAATAAACTATCAGGCAAGAATGTCCGCAAAGACCATAAACTAGTAGGTAGTATTGTCCGAGATGACAATAAACTAGTAACGTGGAATGTCCGAAAAGGCATAAAATTAAATGCTGACAATGTAAAGGATGTTTGTAGCAAGGTTGAACTGCAACTGGATTTAGGGAACACTGAAGCTAATGTAGCGACAAGGAGTGCGCAAGGCGAGGAAGTGGAGGAGTCAGATGATGGAGATACTTCAAAGGGAAGTCAGGATAGTAGTACTAAACTCAAAGAGGGGGAGTATATAGAAGACAATGCATCTACAGATGAGGGAGTAGAGTTGTTAAAGTTATATTTGGAAGGTAATAGTCGACCGTATTTTTGCGATAAAAAGGTTTGGTGCAATATTAAAAGGCTCGCTAAAGGCTATTTTATTAAAAATGGGAAGTTATGGAAGAATCAAGCATTGTCTCCTCAGTTAGTTATTCAAACTAGGGAAGGGAAGGAGAAGATACTCAGGGAGTTACACGAGAATTTAGGACATAGAGGTCAAGATGAGACTCATCGCAGAGTTAGGGAAAGATTCTGGTGGCCCAACATGAAAAATGAAGTAAGAGATTGGGTTAAATCTTGTCCTGAATGCCAGCGCAGAAGTTACAGAAAGCCAAAAGAAAAAGGGAGAGCGACAGGTGAGGATACTGTTTTTGGTAGGTTCAGTTTAAATGCAGTCCATATAAAAGAAGGACACTTTAAATACCTGGTAGTAGCCAGGGATGATCTATCAGGATGGGTTGAAGCAGCGCTGTTGATAAACCTCAAGGCAAGTAATGTGGCCAAGTTTTTGAAGAAAGAATGGATTTATAGGTATGGGGTAATGAAGATGGTAACCATAGATGGTGGCGCTGAATTTGCGGGAGAATTCCAAGAAGTAGTAAAAGGTATTGGCGCAAAGTTACGAGTTGCAACACCATATTATCCTGAAGCAGAGGGAATGGTAGAAAGAGGGCATCAAGTTATAAAAGATGCACTAGTTAAGTTATGTGGAAATAATGGGGTGAAGTGGAAGAACTACTTGCCATTAGTTTTGTTTGCGGACAGGATTTCAGTTAAAAGGACAACAGGGTTTTCACCGTTTGAGCTTATGTTTGGTCAAAGGGTGGTATTACCTATTGATCAGGAGGCTGGATCTTTCCTAGGATGTGATTGGGATCAAGTGCGCTCAACTGAAGATCTAATTCTAGCAAGGGTAGCGCAACTTGAAAGAAAAGACGAGTTTGTGGAATGAGCATTGTGGTAGCCTAAAGTTTAGTATAGCACCTAAGTACGTAAATGTAGTTATTAAAGCATGCAAGATTGGCGTTATTATTTTTTATAAAAGGATTTTATTTAATTTATTTGAGTTTTAAATATGAAGAAATTGGTTAAAAGCAAACGCCTACGCGAAAACAATTTATTTTACAGAGAAAACTTATTTTTACGGTCTGAAAAGTGTATAAGTATCAAGTCGAGTCACTCAAGAGCCTTGGGAAATTTTTCCAGAATTTTTACTATTTTTCTTATATTTTTAAATGAATTTTAAAGATTTATAGAAATATTTACGTTTTTAGAAAATATTTAACTTTGATGAATTTTCACGGGGTGATTAGAGCTGCGCAGGCTACGAAAATCAGTTGGGAATGTAAAAGGGAAGTGGCTCTATCATATGTAATTTTTCTAGATTTTTTATTATAGTTTTAAAGGTTTTAATTGAGTCCGGAGGTCCAGACGGACTCCGTACAAGCTCCGTACAGGCTCCGGAGGGGCTCTGGCTGAGCTCTGGAGTGGAAACTTAGGCACGTGACTAGGTATACTTAAGAGTCTCTCAGACTCTAAATTGGGCATCATCTTACAATCATCATACAACATACAGCTTAATCTTTAACCACCACGGTCTCATTTTTTAATTACTCAACAAATTAAATAAAATTGTAATACCCTTATAACTTTATATTTTATATATAACATTTTAGAAATACTACTCAACAATTAAAATCACACTTCATACAGGGTATCTTTAGAAAGGTCATCATCACTGGTACTTGATTATTGCTGTCTCATAAAAATTTAAATTATTATAAAAAGATAAAAGTCAATCTTTTCAGATCTTTCACTGGTACACCTTTATTGTTGTTATCAGTATTTCTTTCTCAACAGCCACTTTCTTTAAATCTCAAAAAGCATTAAACATATCAGAGTTTCATTATTTTTATCAATCAGATCCAAGTAGACTGGTTAGCTTAGTGATTTAGAATTCCCATTTTGTTATATTTTATTGGAAGGATGGGGTTTTCAGCTAAATCCACACATCTCCTCAGGATTCTGCTTACAGCAAGGCGACTGTAAGAGTTTACCTTACCATAGTTGGCTCCCAACGTGGGGTTCGAAATCTCTAGCTTTTTCTAGGACTTTTTTAGGTCAAGGACTTTGTTATTAGCCTGCAAGAGGCTTATTGTTAGGAACTCTAATCAATCTTTGTTATTAGCCTGCAAGAGGCTTGTTTATTTTAACGGTTTTTAACGCTTTTCTTTACTTATTGGGATGTCTTCTTCTGCTGTTGCTTCTGGATCTTCTAACCCTCTTACTCCCTCAGTTAGAATTGTTTCTTGGGATGGCCCAAAGTTTGATGGGGAGGAGGTTAAATGGTTCATTAGCAGGTATGAAGCTGCTGCTGCTGTTGATGGTGCTTCTCATGTGGACATGGTGAAGCAAGTTAGATTTTTTATTTCTAATAGGGAGGTGGAAAAAGAGGTTATTGCTATGCAGGCATTTAAGGACAAGGATTGGGTTAAGCTTTATAAAGCTATGGTTGATAGATGGGGTGTTAGGTTTACTATGATGGACCTCAATAAAATTGTTGGAGACTGGCAAGCAAAAGGTGGAGTTTCTTCTATGGCAGACTTCAAAAAGCTGTGTGTTCATTTTGATGAAGTAGTTGAATATCTTATTCTGGTGGATGAGTTAGTGCATGAGAACCAAGCAAAAGATTTGTTTTGGCACCCAGCAGCAGGGATATTTGAATGGACGTCTTGAAGGATCTTTCAAGAAAAGATTTGATGAAGGAACTGCCTAATGGTGAGGAGAAACTGCCAGCTCTGGAGGTTATCAAAGAGAACATTCAGGCCCATCTCAAGTTGTTAGCATTGGAAAAATATCAAGAGTCCTGCACTCAATATGTTAGCAAGGTTAGCAAAGTTTTGGCCGAAAACAACAATATTATGGTCAAAGCCCAGGAGGCCAAGAAGGCTCAAATGGGACTACCAGCTGAAAAAGTTGAGGGCAATGTAGATAATAAGATGGTCAATCACATGGACGATTTAACGAAACAATTAAAAATATTTGTTCAAGAGACTCAGAAGGCCAATAAGGCCCCAATCGCTTCTTCATCGACGTCAACTTCTTATAAATCTAGAGGCTATGAACGTCGAAATTATAATGGCAATAATAATAGTAACCGCTTCCCAGGAAATGGGAGAAATGATGGGAATGGTGGTAGAAGTTATAGAGGTGGCTACGATGAGCCAAAGGTGTGCTCCTATTGTAATAGGAGGGGGCACAGAGCAACAGTTTGTTTTGCTCTTGATAACGATATGGATGCTGGGCGAGTTTTATTTGATGGTAAAGTTTATAAATTACCTGATGGTTTGTTCATCAAGCCCAGTGATGGACAGTCTCCTTCTGATTTGGTCAGAAGAAATTTAACGGATGAAAGGAGAGCCAGATTTGAAGAGATAAATGATGAAGATGTTAATTCCAAGGGTGGCAAAAATGGTAATGGTAATGGTGGAAAATCTGACAAAGGTAAAGAGAAAGAGGTCAGTAAAGCCACATTTTCTACTTCTTTTGGAGGTTTAGAGCTGGCAACGGTTGCCCAAGTGGAGGGTAGTTGTATGGCCGGCAAATATGATGTTAATGCTGCTAGAAGAGCAGCTGCTACTAAGGCGAAGAGTAGCATTCAAAGCCAACTGAGGGCTAATCCTGGCAAGGCCAATAACAAAGTGAACCCTTACTCTAAGGACAAAAATTCTAGTGCTCAAACTGCCGCCAACAAATTGAACCCTTACTCTAAGGACGAATTATATAAAATGCAGAAGGGGATTGCTGATATGGGGCCCCCTAGTTATGGCAAGTTTTATTTAAATGGTGAGCCTATGCCAGAGGATGATTCAGATTCTGAGGAGGACATACCGTTGGCATCTCTACCCAGACCAAATTTTAGCAGTCCCATCCCAATGGAGGGTGTAAGAAGGACTAGCAATGGATCAGGATTAGTGCAAGAAGCTGGTGACGGAGTTAGGGTTATAGAAAGTGAAGATGTTATAATGGGGGGTGAAGATGGCTCGGTTGGACATCAAGAGGTACCCAGGGCCAAGGTTGTTAAGTCAAAGGTCCAGTATGAGTGGCCAGTTGTTTCTGGTCAAGCTAATGCGATGGACAAAGTTTTGAATAGGGTGAATCAACTGCAGATTCCCTTATCTTTGGGGGAGTTATTTACGATTAGTCCGGCGCTTTCTGAAAAGCAAAAGAAGCATTTGACAAGGCGTCGGGTTTCCACTGGAGAGGTGGAATATATTTGTGAAAATGTTGAAAAGTTTGGGGAAGATGTAGATACACATTTTTCCGCTCCCCTGGGCTACCTGGTGGTAGCTCTTAATGGTAAAGAAGTAAAGGCCTTGGTCGATTCAGGGTCTCAAATTAATTTAATTTCATTGGAGCAAGCGACAAGTATAGGCTTGCCAATTAAAAGTGGAACTGGGGGAAACCTCAGAGGCATTGGAGGGCATGCAACCGAGCTGATGGGTACAGCTGAGCATGTCAGGTTAGGCATTGGTGGATCTGTTGGTAAGGTTCACTTTTATGTGGCCAGAGGAGCAGTCAAAACTGTTCTTGGTGGTCCTTTTTTGATGGATTTTGAGGCCAGGATAGGGTATCAAGCTGGCATGGGGATTAGTTTGGAAATCACTGGTGAAGATATGCGGAGGTTACATATGCGGTTAGCGCCTCCTGGAGATGAAGGTTGGGAAACACGGCCAGATATTACTGCTCTGTGCCAGTGTTGTGTTTGCACCAAGAAGCGGCATATAAAACGGACGGCTTCTGGTGAATTATGTTTGTTGGAAAGGGATGAATGCCCTCATTTTTTGGGGTAGCAGGGGCTGATCACTATAATGTTGTAATCTCTCCTCAGGATGAGATCCCGAATTGCAATAGGTCAGCTCAATTGGAGATAATTCAAGTGGATTCTCAATTATTCTGTTAATATTACTTTGGAGTGCAAATACGTTTTGGACTTTTTTATATGTTTATTGGATTTACCCTGTTTTTCTATTAAATTTAAAAATGGTGAAAAAGGCAAAATGGGCCAAATTAGTTTGGATAAAAATTGGAAGGGTATGTTTTATGACCTCCAGCAAGAGGTTAAACTGCAAGTATCTCCTTCTATTATGGACCTCCAGCAAGAGGGTAAACTACAAAAATCTTCTCAAAATTTGATTAAAAATCTCAGTATAATTAAAACACAAAAAAATAATTTTTGTGAAAATTCAATTCTGGTCCTCCAGCAAGAGGTTAAACTGCCAACTTTCTTTACGGGCGATTTACTGTTGGATTAGGGAAGCAAAGTTTTTGGAAAATCTGTTTATAAATTAGACGAGGGAAAGGAGAAAAGGGTAAAATTTAAAAATGAAATAAAATATTTTTCTAATTTTTCATATTCCGATTCTGGCGATGAAGAAGATTCATTTGATGAAATTTTTAATGGCGAAACAAAATTAAATGTTTTACCTCAAGTTTATTTAGATGTGGATGCAGCCAAATATAAAAAAGTAGCAAATAAAGTTCGACCTATTAATGAACCACTACCTGCCAAATTAAATTCACCCTTGAGAAGACCAAGGTTATCAAGAGATCCTTATGAAAGTCCCTTGGTAAAGAATCCGCCTGAATTTTCTAAGACATCAAGAATCACTTTTGAGAGACTGGGTGTTGTTAATTTTGGACCTGATGGTTGGTTGTCTGGAGAAGAGAAGAAGTTGTTGTTGGATGTGATGGTCAAGCGAGAGAAGGCCATTGCTTTTGTAGAAGAGGAGAGGGGTGTGTTGAAGCATTCCTATGGGGAGCCTTACAAGATTCCTGTGGTATGTCATGAACCGTGGCAGCAGAAACCGATTCCTATTCCGGCTGCATTAAAAGAAGCCTATATTGAAGTTGTCAGAGAACGGATACGCACTGGACTGTATGAGCAATGAACATCAAGTTATTCTAGTCCGGTATTTTGTATCAAGAAACCAAATGGCAAGCTTAGAGTTGTTCATTATCTTAGGGAATTAAATAGGGTTACAATAAAGGATGCTGGGATACCACCTAGTGCTGAGGAGTTTGTTGAAGAATTTGCAGGGAGAGTGTGTTATGGTTTGGGAGATATTATGGGTGGATATGATGAGAGAGAGTTACATCCGGACTCAAGGCCTCTCACTACATTTGATACGCCACTAGGACGTTTACAGTTAACAAGATTACTTCAAGGAGCAACAAATTCGGTTGCAGTTTATCAAGCTCAGATGGCTTGGATCCTTCAAGACAAAATTCCACAATATGCTGGAATCTTTATAGATGATGGAGGAATTAAGGGACCAACAACCAACTATGATAACCAGGTGTTGGAAGAGAATCCCGGGATACGCAAATTCATTTGGGAGTTTGAAATTACATTAGAAAGAATCTTGTTTCGAATTGAAGAGGCTGGTTTAACTATTTCAGGTTCAAAATTTTTATGTTGTGTGCTAGGCTTAGAAATATTAGGCCATGTGGTATGTAGAGAGGGTAGGATTATGTCCAAGAAGAAAATTAACAAAATTCAGTCCTGGCCAAGACCCAAGAATACGACAGAAGTCAGAGGGTTTTTAGGCGTTTGCGTATATGTTAGAATGTTTATCAAGGACTTTTCTTCATTGGCAGCTCCATTGAGACGGTTAACGAGAAAGGATGCAGACTGGAAGTGGGATGAAGGGTGTGAGAAGGCGTTTGAGAAGTTGAAGGAGGTTGTGGGGAAGGATTTAGTCCTGCACAAGTTGGATTATGTAAAAGAAGCTGGCAGAATTTATTTAGCAGTTGATTCAAGTCAGGTTGTAGCTGGGGCGGTTTTGTCTCAGATGGATAAAGCTGGTTACATCAGGCCAGTTAGGTATGAATCTGTAGTATTTACTGAGGTTGAATCAAGATATTCTCAACCAAAATTGGAATTATGTGGTGTGGCGAAAATACTGAAGAAACTTCAGCATATTTTGTGGGGGCAACATTTTGAGTTGCAAGTGGATGCGAAATCGTTAATCCAGATGATTAATTCCCCAAGTCTACCGAATGCACCCATGACGAGATGGGTAGCTTTTATTCAACATTTTTTGTTTGATTTAGTTCATAAGCCTGGCAAAACTTTTACTATGCCAGATGGTTTATCAAGGAGACCACCCACTGAAGAAAATTCAGACTCAGAAGAGTTCGATGAAGATATACCTATTATCAAAGCCAGCACTAAAGGAGCTGAAGACTTTCCATACCTCCCCCATGAGGTTAAACTGGAAGGATTATTGTGTTTAGATTATGGTGATGATGACCTCCACCAAGAGGATAAACTGGAAAATAGTTTTTATGTTAATAAAGGTGTTGGAAAAGGTGTAGATAAATTCAGTAGAAAGGAGGTAGAAGAAGATGTGGTGTATGTAGAGGAAGATGGATTGGTAGTGTGGGATAGTAGTAAGTTAAGGAATGGTGTATATGTTGGAGAATTAGAGAATTTAAATAAAAAGGTGGATAAAGAGAAAGAGGTATTTTGGAATACGGTTTACGAAGGATCCAAAGGTTCAGAAGAAAAACGTCGACATAGCTCAATTAAAGATTTATTTAGGGGTCAACAATTATTGGCTTATTCATGTGCAGGTGATATTGGTGATAGAGAAGTCCCTATTGATGTTATATTAATCGATTTTCAAGATGAAGTCTGGGGTCAGACTGGTTTTTATTTTTTGTTAGTCAAATATTTGTTGACTTTAGAGAGGCCAGAAGATTGTGAAGACAATGAATGGGTGGCTATCAAGAGGAAGTCATCTACGTTTTACCTATCTGGTCAACGTTTAATGAGGAGAAGGTATCCAAATCCTCAAGTAGTTATAACTCAACAGAAGGGGCAAGAATTAGTTTTGAAATCACTGCATGAAGATCTCGGGCATAGAGGCGTTGGAGAAACGTTTAGAAGAATTTCTGATAGATTTTGGTGGCCTGGCATGAAGATGGCTGTTAAACAGTGGGTTCAGTCATGCAAAGAATGTCAAAGACAAAGTTATTTAAGGCCAAAAGAACCTGGACACGCAACTGGTGAATATACGCTCTTTGGGAGAGTTAGTTTAGATGCCATTCATATAAAAGAGGGACGGTATAAATATTTAATTGTGGCCAGAGATGATTTATCTGGTTGGGTGGAGGCAGCGCCTCTTGTTAATTTGACTTCCAAAAATGTGGCAGAATTTTTGTTAAATAATTGGGTGTATCGATATGGAGTGATGAAATTGGTGACGGTAGATGGAGGTCCTGAATTTGGGACAGAGTTTAAAGAGGCCGTATTTAAAGTTGGATCAAAGGTTAGGGTAGCAACCCCATATTATCCTGAAGCTGAAGGCATGGTTGAAATAGGGCATCAAGTTATTAAGGATGCTTTAGTTAAAATGTGTGGGACAAGTGCCGAAAAGTGGTGGCACTATTTACCTTTAGTTTTATTTGCTGATCAAATCACTTCCAAAAGGACGACCAGATTTTCACCTTATGAACTTGTTTTTGGACAGAAAGCAGCTTTACTGGTTGATTTAGAAGCTGAATCATATCTTGGAGTTGACTGGGACATGGTCAAAACTACTGATGGATTATTGTGTGCATGAATGATGCAGTTAGAAAAGAAAGAAGAATATTTAGAAAAGGCATATTCGCGGATGATGAAGATCCAAAATCAATCAGTCAGATATTGGGATGAGCGGTTGGCACATCAATTAAGGAAACCTTTGAACTCAGGAGATATGGTCTTGGTGTATAATAGGAGTTTGGAAAGTCAGTGGGGAAAGATGTTTGCAGATAGGTGGAATGGACCGTATAAAATCAAAGAGCATGTTTCCGGCAGTTC
The DNA here is from genome assembly GCA_030280995.1 of Hemileia vastatrix. Classification (NCBI taxonomy): domain Eukaryota; kingdom Fungi; phylum Basidiomycota; class Pucciniomycetes; order Pucciniales; family Zaghouaniaceae; genus Hemileia; species Hemileia vastatrix. Next base: position 13,488,822 of record JASXTE010000007.1, read on the forward strand.
ATATGTGTTAGAAAAGTTGGATGGAGTTGAATTGAAGAAGAGGGTAGCGGCCAATCAAGTGAAACGGTTCTATCCTAGAGGCACCAGGAGTGCCAAAGTCTCCCTCCACAATGAGGATAAACTATGATATTGACGAAATTTTATGGATTCCTCCGCAATGAGGATAAACTATGACATTTATCAAATTTTATTAACCTCCGCAACGAGGATAAACTATCTTCTTTTTATCAAAATACTTTTCTGTCGTTACACTGCATATGGGCAACAAAACTGTGATGAAACTTAACGAAATGCAAGAAAACCCTCTTTGAAATTTTCAAAATTTAAAATTCTTAAAATATGGGTGAAGATAGTGTTGGAAAATTTTAAAATTTTATTGGAAGAAGTGTTCACAGAGGAACCTTCTTAATTTAATATTTGCAAGTGTGGGGGTAATTGATGGGCTGGCTGCTCTATACAAAATTACCCCATAATTTTCGTTTCCAAAATTTTCCCTGTTTCTAGTTGAATCCTGGCTTTGTCTTTTAATTTTTGGAAGTCCACTAAGACTATAAACTGGAACAAATCAAGAGACACCGCTCTCAACGCCAGATTCAAGATTCTTTTTATTTTATTTTGTTTTTGATTTTTTTATGTTAGATTGTGATTTATTTTCTTTAATATATATTATGAATTATTGTAAAGGTGATGCTCACTGGTGGTCTCTAATCATTTTTATAATTGGAGGGAGCCTACCCAGTGATCATCATTATAAAATTATCTTCTAAAAAAAAAAAACTTTCATTTATTTTATTTTCTTTTCAATTTCTCAAAATTGTGTAACCACATCAAGTTGCACTTGGATGTGGGTGTGATGTCGAGGGTACGGCTCATCAAATGGCCGGGAGGCATCTTTTAAAATTTTATTTTGAAATTTTTTTTATTACTTTTTTATCTTTCTTTTCTTATTTGTTTATCTTTCTTTAAAAATTAAATTTTAACTTTTATTTCAAAACTATCTTTTCCAAAATCTTTTATTTTAAATTAAAACAAATTAAAATTAAAAAATAAATAAAAATAAAAAATAAAATAAAATAAAAATAAAATAAAATAAATAATAAATAAAAAAAATAAAAAATAAAAAATAAAAATAAATAAATAAAAAAAAAATTAATTAATTAAATCAAAATTATTATTATATTTCTTAGTTTTATTTTTCAGTCTTCATTCTTTTTAGTTTTATTCATTTAGTTTAGACAGGAAACAGGGTCTAGGGGAACTCAATACCTATGGGATTTTACTTCAAGACAGCTGTTAGTCCTCCAAGACTTTAAACTGGCTACTGTTCAAGACTTTCCTTAAGGTTTTATACAAATTTTGGAGCTGTTACTCCTCCAAGACTTTAAACTGGCTAATTTTCAAGACTGTCATTAAAGATTTTATATTGGAGCTGTTAGTCCTTCAAGACTTTAAACTGAATTTCAAGGATGTTCAAGATTTATGGATATTTTTGGAAACAGATTTTTTTTATATAAATCAAATGTTAGGTCCACCAAGACCTTAAACTGGAGTGTTATCAAATGTTAGGTCCACCAAGACCTTAAACTGGACTATTATCAAGCTGTTGGGTCCACCATGACCTTAAACTGGATTTCTTATCGATCAAATGTTTGGTCCACCATGACTTTAAACTGGTAGTTCATTCATTGTTTTAGTCCACTATGACTTTAAACTGGAAAATTAATATCTGCAGGATAATTCAACATTCATTGGTCCACTACGGCCTTATACTGGATTACTTGTCGATCAAATGTTTGGTCCACTATGACATTAAACTGGATTATCAAGTTTATTCAATCTTTGGTCAAGCCTAGGCCTTACTTAGGAATATTTCAAGTTATTTATGCACTTAAACGATCTTTGGTACACCAAGACCCTAAACTGGCAATCAGTTATATGTTTGGTCTACCAAGACTTTAAACTGGAATGTCCATCTTGTTTGGTTAACTCAATTCAATCTTTTAATTTATCACTGTCCACTAAGACTATAAACTGGTTATTCAATTATTTCTGGAATTGGGTGCTGATAAGCTTTAGGAGGTTAAAATTTTAGGTGGTGATGATGCTAAAGAAAGCATAATGGTTAATTAGGTGAAATTTGTGGCGCTTTAACATGGTCTAAAGTTAATATTATTATTGGAAGCCTGGCAAAAGTATTTTATGGGTTTGCTATATAGCAAAGTTTGAAAATTGTTATGAAGGAATCAGAAGTTAGGATGGTAGTTGGATTTTAGGGAATGATTTTTAGTGCCTCAGTGTTAGGCCATTTTTGGTGTGAAGCTTGGAGGACCTTATGGCGAGATTGGAATCATAGAATTCGGCTCAGTGGGGGGCCCTATGAGGTTGGAATCAGGAGTATTCAGCTCATAGGAAGATCCACTCTCTCAATGCTGTGACAAGAAGGAAGACTGGTATATGGGAGTCTGAAGGAATTCAAACCTTGCTCTCAGTAGTGAAATCATCACAAGATTTATATTATTTATTATTTTATGTTATGTTAAGCCAGAGAAGAAAGAAAACAACATTTATTTTAAAGTTAAAGAAGACCAAGCAAAAACAAAATTTTATCAAGTTATACTGTTAGAAAAGATAATTTCTTTGAAATTTTTCAACATCATTATCAAAGCTTTGCATTAAAATTCTTCTTTTCATGAGGTCTTCATGGTTATTAGCTGGAGTTTCTTGAAAATAGGCCAGCATTTTTCATTTTAATTCATTCGTAAAGTCAAGAAAAAGATAGCGATGAAAATTTGGATAATGATTAATATAGTCCGTCTTCACTTTGCCAACGTCATCAGTGTTGGTTATTCTGACATCTAGAAGTTCAAATATGTTATTAAGTTATAGGTTTAGTCAATTTTGATTAAAAGTTTTTTTTAGTAAGATAATAGGGTCTTACATTTAGAGCCAGAAAGCATAGTCTCAGAAAAGTTGGTTGGGGGCACTGGCCTTATAGGATTAGGATCTTGTGAAGGCAAAATTAGGCCGGGATCTGCTGATGAAGATTGAACTTTTGATGTTGAAGCTGTTTTTGATCTTATTCGTTTTAACAAGACAGGAATTTTTGATCGCTTTTTTGAAGATGTGGGATCAGGGAGAGCTGCTGATCATAAATAGACATTTGTTTTAGAAGGAACTATTGGCCGGTTACATTTGACTTTTTTCACACGGCAAAAGTCGCAAGCGGTCCTGCCAGGAAGATTAGGGTTGGACATTAAACAAGGTACCTGGTAGCGAGCGCAGAGTTCACATGGAGAGACAAGTTCTTTGAAAGACATATTGATGAAGATGAATTTTAAAGTTGATTAAAGAAAATGGTGGTTGAAGGTTAAAGATGAATATTGTGTTCGACCACTTATGAAAAGTTTTAAGAATGGGGACATTCTCAATTGGAGGGAGGATGTGGTAGCCTAAAGTTTAGTATGGCACCTAAGTACGTAAATGGAGTTATTAAGGTGTGCAAGATTGGCATTATTATTTTTTATAAAAGGGTTTTATTTAATTTATTTGAGTTTTAAATATGAAGAAATTGGTTAAAAGCAAATGCCTACGCAAAAACAATTAATTTTACAAAGAAAACTTATTTTTACAGTCTGAAAAATTTATAAGTATCAAGTTGAGTCACTCAAGAACCTTGGGAAATTTTTTCAGAATTTTTACTATTTTTCTTATATTTTTAAATGAATTTTAAAGATTTATAGAAATATATACGTTTTTAGAAAATACTTAACTTTGATGAATTATCACAGGGTGATTAGAGCTGTGCAGGCTGCGAAAATTAGTTGGGAATGTAAAGGGGAAGTGGCTCTATCATGTGTAATTTTTCTAGATTTTTTATTATAGTTTTAAAGGTTCTAATTGAGTCCGGAGGTCCGGACGGACTCCGTACGAGCTCCGTACGGGCTCCGGAGGGGCTCTGGCTGATCTCTGGAGTGGAAACTTAGGCACGTGACTAGGTATACTTAAGAGTCTCTCAGAATCTAAATTGGGCATCATCTTACAATCATCATACAACATACAGCTTAATCTTTAACCACCACGGTCTCATTTTTTAATTACTCAACAAATTAAATAAAATTGTAATACCCTTATAACTTTATATTTTATATATAACATTTTAGAAATACTACTCAACAATTTAAATCACACTTCATACAGGGTATCTTTAGAAAGGTCTTCATCACTAGGACTTGATTATTGCTGTCTCATAAAAATTTAAATTATTATAAAAACATAAAAGTCAATCTTTTCAGATCTTTCACTGGTACACCTTAATTGTTGTATTCAGTATTTCTTTCTCAACAGCCACTTTCTTTAAATATCAAAAAGCGTTAAACATATCAGAGTTTCATTATTTTTATCAATCAGATCGAAGTAGACTGGTTAGCTTAGTGATTTAGAATTCCCATTTTGTTATATATTATTGGAAGAACGGGGTTTTCAGCTAAATCCACACATCTCCTCCTGATTCTGCTTACAGCAAGGCGACTGTACGAGTTTACCTTACCATAGCGTATGAAAGAATGATGCAGATCCGGGACAAGTCAGTTAAATATTGGGATGAGCGCTTAGCGCATAGGTTAAGAAAGCCATTGAACACAGGAGATTTGGTTTTGGTTTATAATAGAAGTTTAGAAAGCCAATGGGGGAAGATGTTTTCTGATAGATGGAATGGTCCTTATAGGATAAGAAAGCAGATAACTGGAGGGTCTTACTTACTGGAGGAATTAGATGGTACTGAGTGGAAGCGGCGTGTGGCCGCAGACCAGATCAAAAGATTCTACCCACGGGGTGTTCCAGTGATACCATAATACCTCCGGAATGAGGAAAAACTACCAGAATAATACCTCCGGGAAGAGGTTAAACTCAAAAGTTATGTTAAGTTTTGTTTTTCTAAGAGAACTCACAGGAGGCTTTGACACATTTGTGATGGATAGAGAGCGCTAACTGGAAGTTAGGCGGACTATGGCTGAACAGGAAATTGGCATAAGCGCTCAGATGGGGGAATAGAAGAAAATGAAATCTTATATATTTTCATTGTTAGAGGGGACATGACCAAATAGGTAATTGGATTGAAGGAGATGTGTACCATGTAAACGCAAAAGACACTGGGAATTTAACTAATGGGTTAACTAACCAGGAGTGGAATAGCGATTTATAGATGGGGCGCTCTACAGTTCAATTCTTATTTTACATGGTATATTGCTGTATCACAGTAAAGGTGGTAAAGTTTTATGATATAAAGGTTTATTTATGAATTTTTTAGGGTTTAAAGTTTTTTAAAGAAAGTAGAGGGAGAAAATTTAGGCGCTCTAAAAGTATGGATGACAGGTGTAACAAAATAGCGCCATGTCTAAAAAGATTATTTGAAGGCATAGCATGAAAAATATATGAAGACTATGTACAGGGAGGATGGACAGAGGAGACTCATAAGGAGAAGCGCTAGTGGTCTATTCAGTATCAGGATGAAAGCAAATAGGATATCCTTTCCAGTCTTCAGGCATGACAAAGTGACGGGGATCAATGGGGAATCCAAGAATAGTTGTTGAGCTGATTTTGTTCATTAGTTGACCTATCATTTCTATATGAGTATAGCGAGCTTCAAGTTCAGAGTCAGAAAAAGCTGGTGCGTTATTGTAAGATAGGGACATAGTGTCATATATAAGACAAAGTCTGGAAAACATTCGCATGGAATGGACAAAGGGTAAAGGAATGGGAATATATCCCAAGGAGATGGATTCATTGAAGCCTGACAGGAAGCTAGTAAGCAAGAAGAGCATAAGTATAGTAAAGGATACTTACTTGCTAATAAGTTTTGTGGGTGCGCTGACGGTGAAGTAACAGTAACCGCGTCAGGAGCAGCTGTAGGGGAGCCTGAGCTCATGGAAGCACTGGAACTCGGAGGGGGAGAAAGTGTAGCACTAGGTTGTATGGATATTTTGCGCCTGGGAAAACTAGGAAGTTATGGCGACTCATAAGGAACATTATTATTATTAGTGGAAATAGTGGGACTAGTGGTGGTAATTATGGGAGCGCTACTAGTAGAGCTAGGTGGAAAGCGAATATAACCAGTAGGCTGAAGATTATTCTGGTTAAGGGAGGTATTAAAAGTTTTGTGGTATCTAAAGCAATTATCACAGGCAGGTCTAAAAGAGGCATACCCCCGAGGTCTAGAAAATGTACAGTTAAATTTACGGCGTTTGAAAAATGAGCAAGCTTGATCTCTGGGAACTGTGTGATATTGAGTCATGATGTTAGGATAGAGGAAATTCAGGTTATTAGAAGGGCTATTTATAGGTTAAAAATAGAATTATAAAGAAGTCATCAGTTGCGTCACGTCTGACTTGAGCGCTGGATGGTTTCTAAGAAGCTAGTAAGAAGCGTTTCTCATAATGAAGAACCCAAGGAAAGATGAATTGTTACAATTAAGGGAAAGGCATGTACTGCAAAGCTTTAAAGATTGAAAGAAAGCGCATACATAAATGATGCAGGAGAATTAATTGCTGTAGCAACAATCTCAAGTTGTTATTTTTTATTATTTGTGGTTTCATCTTTCATAGACACTTAGTAGAAGGGTGCGCTGCTTAGAAAATGGATGATATTTTGGGGGCAACTCATCTGGCAGTTGTAGAGTTCTCAAAGGAAAGTTAAGTGAAAATAATAATAAAAATAAATATATATATATTACATTTTTTTACAAGGCTATATACATTACAAGGAATAAATACAAAAGAAAACATTTTTTTTAGTATTCTGCTTCATCAAAGATTGGGACGCAGAAAGCCCAATTGTTAACAGCTTCTTGCATGTTTCGTTGCAAGGCAGCTATTAGTTGTTTTCGTTTATTATACTCGGCGCGAGTATAAAACAGAACCTCCTGAAGGAATGTTTCGACGGCCCCAATCATATTATTCATACGACACATGGTTGCATCGTAAGGAGCGCAGGAGATTTGTTCTGCGAATTCCCAGTTTTGAGCCATGGCGGGCTCATCGTCATCTACCACCGGAAAGTTCTCGGTTGGCCATTTGACTGGAGTGACGGTGTAGACAATCCTATAGTACTAGCTATAGGCCTTGACCAAGGGAGTTGGAGAAAAACCAGAGAGAGAATCCCCTGTCCCTTTAGAAAAACAAGTGAGATTTACCTGTTGCAGCAAATTGGAGATCTGTTTGCGAGACCCTCTAATTAAACACTCTTGACCTCTTTAAAAGTGAAGATAATAGTCCCAGAAAGACTGCCAGAAAGAGTTGAAATGAACAGTAATATATTCCAACAAAAAACCAGCCAATGAGAAAGTGAGGAACAGAGAGGCAATGAGTAAAGAGATAAGATGATTCCCTAAAAATCTTCCCACACACGCATCATACAGTCAGTGCACAGACCACCCTGACCGATTCCCCAGCCTTTTTCATGCATAAAAGTGCATTTTAGCGCCTCCCCAGTGCCCAGGCGGCCAGGCCGCTTGGAGGCGGCTCCGCTTAGGGGCAGGCAGGCCGCTTCTAGGCCCTAAAACACACATACAACCCCTAAAAACCCTAAAAACCCATAACTTCACTAATAAACAAAATAAAAACACATAAGACATATCAAAATGAAAAGAAAATGAAGGAAAATAAGCTGAGACATAATAAGTGACCCTAGCTTAAGCCTAAATAAGCACCACTAAGCAATAAACATCCAATAAATACCAATAACAACACCATAACTACCCTATAAAACAAGGTAACCACCCATAAGGGATACCAAAATGAAGAGAAAAGAAAGGACATTAAGCTGAGACATAATAAGTTACCCTAGCTTAAGCCTCCATAAACACTACTAACTGCCACCTAAAGATGAAAAAATCCACTAATAACACCATAACCCCAATAACACCCTACATACCAAATACCCCCAAAAATGCACTCCAAAGGCCTACCCAGGTTTGGATCACCACAACGGTATTGAAGACCGGCTGCATATCAGTCCAGTCAGGAGTGGGCCAATGAGTAGTAGGATCAGCACTAGGCATTGTATCCCAGGCGGGTTCTTCTTCCAAGTTAGGAAGGAATAGTGGAGTGATAGGAGGCGGAGGCGTTTCAGCATAAGGAGTACCTGGCGCATTCTACATAAAAAAAAAAAAAAAAGGGGGAAAGAGAGAATGTTAGTGTTAGAAAGAGAAGAAGTAAGAAAAAGAAACTTACTGTAATTTCCTCCAAGAATAGAGATTTAGGGACAGAAGCAACACTACTGGGAGTAGGCTTGCGGTAACCAACCTTGGCTCGTTTGTTTCCAGGAGGGGTAGCAGGAGCAGGCGCCGGGCGCTTGATCATCATTTGACTCATAATATTTGTTGTAGAAGCATTTGGGTCCAGGTGCGCGACAGTGGGCTGCCCATCGTAACTGCATTTCTTCTTGCGTTGCTTGCAGTAATTGCATGACTAGGAATAAAAGAAAAATGAAAAGGTTAGTAACAAATGGGAAGGAAAATGAAGAGAACTTACAGTGAAGAAAGTATTGCCACGGCGGGCTTTTGAAAAATGACATGGAGTTATGCCATTTTAGATGCAACGAGTGCATCTTGTCCCACCCATCAGTGTGTTTATGGGCGTTGTTGGGGAAGCAGTAGGGGGCTGAGTGCGCACAAACTGTTGAATAGCATGCACAATGTTGGCAGTATTTTCAGCGTTAGGAAGGGTTCTTCTAGTATTCATAGTGAAAGATAAAAATAATAAAGTAAATAAGAAAAGAGAAGAAGAAGATGATGAAGGAGGAAAACACTACAAGACTCAGGGTATTTATGGGCTCCTGGGGACAGTCGCGAGTAGAGGGAGGATGTGGTACGTGCCTCGCAGGAAGCGTGATTTTAGACCAATCAGCGCACATAGTCCAGGAAGAACAAAGGGGAGTTAGCGCAGCAGGAAATGTTAGAATATAATATTTATTTGTGTGTTTCAAGGAACAAAGGAAATGGAAGCGTGGAAAAAAGATTAAGGGTCTGTGCGCTCGGATTTTGCAGCAAGATGTGCCGCACAATAGGGAATTGTGTATTATTAACTTAGGACTATTACGCACTAAACAATATGGATTTGGGATTTCCAAAAAGTATGTGTTACGCATTAAGAAGAAAGTCATGGATTAAGGACAACTCAAGTGCATGGTATGCTGTACCGCGGCCAGTTGGGAAACTTACTGAGACAAGTAATGAAGAAGGCTAACTAGTTAGAACGTTCTTGATCCAAGTAAGTCTTTAAAGAAAGCTAGAGAAATCGAACCCCACATTGGGCGCCAACTATGGTAAGGTAAACTCTTACAGTCGCCTTGCTGTAAGCAAAATCCGGAGGAGATGTGTGGATTTAGCTGAAAACCCCGTCCTTCCAATAAAAATAACAAAATGGGAATTCTAAATCACTAAGCTAACCAGTCTACTTGGATCTGATTGTTAAAAATAATAAAACTCTAAAATATTTAACGCTTATTGAGATTTAAGTAAAAGTGGCTGTTGAGAAAGAAATACTGATAACAACAATAAAGGTGTACCAGTGAAAGATCTGAAAAGATTGACTTTTATTTTTTTATAATAATTTGAATTTTGATGAGACAGAAATAATCAAGTCCCAGTGATGAAGACCTTTCTAAAGATACCCTGTATGAAGTGTGATTTAAATTGTTGAGTAGTATTTCCAAAATGTTATATATAAAATATAAAGTTATAAGGGTATTACAATTTTATTTAATTTGTTGTGTAATAAAAAATGAGACCGTGGTGGTTAAAGATTAAGCTGTATGATTTGATGATTGTAAGATGATTGTATGATGATGCCCAATTTCGAGTCTGAGAGGCTCTTAAGTATACCTAGTCACATGCCTAAGTTTCCCCTCCAGAGCTCACCAAGAGTCAATCCGGAGCCCATACGGAGTCCTTCCGGACTCAATTAGAACCTTTAAAACTATAATAAAAAATCTAAAAAAATTACACATAATAGAGCCTCTTCCCCTTTACATTTCAAACAAATTTTCGTAGTCTGCGCAGCTCTAATCACCCCGTGAAAATTCATCAAAGTTAAGTAATTTCTAAAAACGTAAATATTTCTATAAAACTTCAAAATTCATTTAAAAATATAAGAAAAATAGTAAAAAATCTGGGAAAATTTCCCAAGGTTCTTGAGTGACTAGACTTGATACTTATAAACTCTTCAGACCGTAAAAATAAGTTTTCTCCATAAAATAAATTGTTTTCGTGTAGGCATTTGCTCTTGACCAATTTCTTCATATTTAAAACTCAAATAAATTAAATAAAACCCTTTTATAAAAAAATAATAACGCCAATCTTGCATGCCGTAACAACTCCATTTACGTACTTAGGTGCCATACTAAACTTTAGGCTACCACATCCTCCCTACAATTGAGAATGTCCCCATTCTTAAAACTTTGCATAAGTGGTTGAGCAATTCCCAAAGAATTATCTTTTCTAATATAATAATTTGATAAATTTGTTTTAGCTAGTCTTCTTTTAATTCTTTATAATAAAAACGTTGTTTCTTCTTCTCTGGCTTGATATAACATAAAATAAAATAATATAAATCTTGTGATGATTCCACTACTGAGAGCAAGGTTTGAATCCCTTCAGACTCCCATATACCAGTCTTCCTTCTTGTCACAGCATTGAGAGAGTGGATCTTCCTATGAGCCGAATACTCCTGATTCCAACCTCATAGGGCCCCCCACTGAGCTGAATTCTATGATTCCAATCTCGCCATAAGGTGCTCCAAGCTTCACACCAAAAAAAAATGGCCTAACCATGAGGCACTAAAAAAAATTATTCCCTAAAATCCAACTACCATCCTAACTTCTGATTCCTTCATCACAATTTTCAAACTTTGCTATGCAGCAATCCCATAAAATACTTTTTCCAGGCTTCCAATAATAATATTAACTTTAGAAAATTTTACCTAATTAACCATTATGCTTTCCTTAGCATCATCACCACCTAAAATTTTAACCTCCTAAAGCTTATCAGCACCCAATTCCAGAAATAATTGAATAACCAGTTTAGAGTCTTAGTGGACAGTAATAAATTAAAAGATCGAATTGAGTTATCCAAACAAGATTGACATTCCAGTTTAAAGTCTTGGTGGACCAAACATATAATTGATTGCCAGTTTATGGTCTTGGTAGACCAAAGATCGTTTAAGTGCATAAATAACTTGAAATATTCCTAAGTAAGGCCTAGGCTTGACCAAAGATTGAATAAATTTGATAATCCAGTTTAATTTCATAGTGGAAGAAACATTTGATAGACAAGTAATCCAGTATAAGGCCATATTGGACCAATGAATGTTGAATTATCCTGCAGATATTAATTTTCCAGTTTAAAGTCATAGTGGACTAAAACAATGAATGAACTACCAGTTTAAAGTCATGGTGGACCAAACATTTGATCGATAAGAAATCCAGTTTAAGGTCATTGTGGACCCAACAGCTTGATAATAGTCCAGTTTAAGGTCTTGGTGGACCTAACATTTGATAACACTCCAGTTTAAGGTCTTGGTGGACCTAACATTTGATTGATAAAAAAAATTAAATAAAAAAAAATCCATCTCCAAAAATATCCATAAAATCTTGAACATCCTTGAAATTCAGTTTAAAGTCTTGAAGGAATAATAGCTCCAATATAAAATCTTTAATGACTGTCTTGAAAATTAGCCAGTTTAAAGTCTTGGAGGACTAATAGCTCCAAAATTCATATAAAACCTTAAAGAACGTCTTGAACAGTAGCCAGTTTAAAGTCTTGGAGGACTAACAGATGTCTTGAAGTAAAATCCCATAGGTTTTGAGCTCCCATAGACCCTGTTTCCTGTCTAAACTAAATGAATAAAACTAAAAAGAATGAAGACTGAAAAATAAACTAAGAAATATAATAATAATTTTGATTTAATTAATTAATTTTTTTTTATTTTATTATTTTATTTTTATTTATTTATTTTTATTTTTATTATTTATTTTATTTTATTTTTTTATTTCTTATTTTTATTTTTATTTTTATTTTTTATTTTTATTTATTTTTAATTTTAATTTGTTTTTAATTTAAAATAAATGATTTTAGAAAAGATAGTTTTGAAATATAAGTTAAAATTTAATTTTTAAAGAAAGATAAATGAATGTGAAAAGAAAGATAAAAAAAGTAATAAAAAAAATTATCATAATTAAAATTTTAAAAGATGCCCCCTGGCCATTTGATGAGCCGTACCCTTGACATCATACCCACATCCAAGTGCAACTTGATGTGGTTACACAATTTTGAGAAATTGAAAAGAAAAGAAAATAAATGAAAGTTTTTAGAAGATAATTTTATAATGATGATCACTGGGTGGGCTCCCTCCAATTTATAAAAATGATTAGAGACCACCAGTGAGCATCACCTTTGCAATAATTCATAATATATATTTAAAGGAAAGAAATCACAATCTAACATAAAAAATAAAAATATAAAAATAAAAATAAATCTTGAATCCGGCGTTGAGAGCGGTGTCTCTTGATTCGTTCCAGTTTATAGTCTTAGTGGACTTCCTATAATTAAAAGACAAAGCCAGGATTCAACTAGAAACAGGGAAAATTTTGGAAACAAACATTATGGGGTAATTTTGTATAGAGCAGCCAGCCCATCAATTACCCCCACACTTGCCAATATTTAATTAAGAAGGTTCCCCTGTGAACACTTCTTTCAATAAATTTTTTAAAATTATCCTACACTATCTCCACCCATATTTTAAGAATTTTAAATTTCGAAAATTTCAAAGAAGGTTTTCTTGCATTTTGTTAAGTTTCATCACAGCTTTGTCGCCCATATGCAGTGTAACAACAGTAAAGTATTTTTGATAAAAAAAGATAGTTTATCCTTGTTGCCAAGGTTGATAAGATTTTTATAAACATCATAGTTTATCCTCATTGTGGAGGAATCCATAAAATTTCGTCGATATCATAGTTTATCCTAATTGCGGAGGTATCCATAAAATTTCGTTGATATTATAGTTTATCCTCATTGCGGAGGATAATAAAATTTGATAACTGTCATAGTTTATCCTTGTTGTGGAGGAATCCATAAAGTTTCATAAATGTCATATTTTATCCTCATTGCGGAGGAAGACTTCAGCACTCCTGGTGCCTCTAGGATAGAACCGTTTCACTTGATCGGCCGCTACCCTCTTCTTCAATACTACTCCATCCAACAATTCAAGCACATATGAACCGCCGGAAACTTGCTCCTTGATTTTATACGGTCCATTCCACCTATCTGAGAACATCTTTCCCCACTGACTTTCCAAACTCCTATTATACACCAAGACCATATCACCTGGGTTCAAAGGTTTCCTTAATCGATGTGCCAACCGCTCATCCCAATATCTAACTGATTGATTTTGGATCTTCATCATCCGCGAATATGCCTTTTCTAAATATTCTTCTTTCTTTTCTAGCTGCATCATTCTTGAACACAATAATTCATCAGTAGTTTTGACCATGTCCCAGTCAACTGCAAGATATGATTCAGCTTCTAAATCAACCAGTAAAGCTGCTTTCTGTCCAAAAACAAGTTCCTAAGGTGAAAATCCAGTTGTCCTTTTGGCAGTGATTCGATCAGCAAATAAAACTAAAGGTAAATAGTGCCTCCACTTTTCGGCACTTGTCCCACACATTTTAACTAAAGCATCCTTAATAACTTGATGCCCTCTTTCAACCATGCCTTCAGCTTCAGGATAATATGGGGTTGCTACCCTAACCTTTGATCCTACTCTCAATACGGCCTCTTTAAACTCTGTCCCAAATTCAGGACCTCCATCTACCGTCACCAACTTCATCACCCCATACCTATATATCCAATTATTCAACAAAAATTCTGCCACATTTTTGGCAGTTAAATTAAAAAGAGGCGCTGCCTCTACCCAACCAGATAAATCATCTCTGGCCACAATTAAATATTTATACCGTCCCTCGTTTATATGAATGGCATCTAAACTAACTCTCCCAAAGAGCGTATATTCACCGGTCGCGTGTCCAGGTTCTTTTGGCCTTAAATAACTTTGTCTTTGACATTCTTCACATGACTGAACCCACTGTTTAACAGCCATCTTCATGCCAGGCCACCAAAATCAATCAGAAATTCTTCTAAACGTTTCTCCAACGCCTCTATGCCCAAGATCTTCATGCAGTGATTTCAAAACTAATTCTTGCCCCTTCTGTTGAGTTATAACTACTTGAGGATTTGGATACCTTCTCCTCATTAAACGTTGACCAGATAGGTAAAATGTAGATGACTTCCTCTTGATAGCCACCCATTCATTGTCTTCACAATCTTCTGGCCTCTCTAAAGTCAACAAATATTTGACTAACAAAAAATTAAAACCAGTCTGACCCCAGACTTCATATTGAAAATCGATTAATATAACATCAATAGGGACTTCTCTATCACCAATATCACCTGCACATGAATAAGCCAATAATTGTTGACCCCTAAATAAATCTTTAATTGAGCTATGTCGACGTTTTTCTTCTGAACCTTTGGATCCTTCGTAAACCGTATTCCAAAATACCTCTTTCTCTTTATCCACCTTTTTATTTAAATTCTCTAATTCTCCAACATATACACCATTCCTTAACTTACTACTATCCCACACTACCAATCCATCTTCCTCTACATACACCACATCTTCTTCTACCTCCTTTCTACTGAATTTATCTACACCTTTTCCAACACCTTTATTAACATAAAAACTATTTTCCAGTTTATCCTCTTGGTGGAGGTCATCATCACCATAATCTAAACACAATAATCCTGCCAGTTTAACCTCATGGGGGAGGTATGGAAAGTCTTCAGCTCTTTAGTGCTGGCTTTGATAATAGGTATATCTTCATCGAACTCTTCTGAGTCTGAATTTTCTTCAGTGGGTGGTCTCCTTGATAAACCATCTGGCATAGTAAAAGTTTTGCCAGGCTTATGAACTAAATCAAACAAAAAATGTTGAATAAAAGCTACCCATCTCGTCATGGGTGCATTCGGTAAACTTGGGGAATTAATCATCTTGATTAACGATTTTGCATCCACTTGCAACTCAAAATGTTGCCCCCACAAAATATGCTGAAGTTTCTTCAGTATTTTCGCCACACCACATAATTCCAATTTTGGTTGAGAATATCTTGATTCAACCTCAGTAAATACTACAGATTCATACCTAACTGGCCTGATGTAACCAGCTTTATCCATCTGAGACAAAACCGCCCCAGCTACAACCTGACTTGAATCAACTGCTAAATAAATGCTGCCAGATTCTTTTCCATAATCCAACTTGTGCAGGACTAAATCCTTCCCCACAACCTCCTTCAACTTCTCAAACGTCTTCTCACACCCTTCATACCACTCCCAGTCTGCATCCTTTCTCGTTAACCGTCTCAATGGAGCTGCCAATGAAGAAAAGTCCTTGATAAACATTCTAACATATACGCAAACGCCTAAAAACCCTCTGACTTCTGTTGTATTCTTGGGTCTTGGCCAGGACTGAATTTTGTTAATTTTCTTCTTGGACATAATCCTACCCTCTCTACATACCACATGGCCTAATATTTCTAAGCCTGGCACACAACATGAAAATTTTGAACCTGAAATAGTTAAACCAGCCTCTTCAATTCGAAACAAGATTCTTTCTAATGTAATTGCAAACTCCCAAATGAATTTGCGTATCCCGGGATTCTCTTCCAAAACCTGGTTATCATAGTCAGTTGTTGGTCCCTTAATTCCTCCATCATCTATAAAGATTCCAGCATATTGTGGAATTTTGTCTTGAAGGATCCAAGCCATCTGAGCTTGATAAACTGCAACCGAATTTGTTGCTCCTTGAGGTAATCTTGTTAACTGTAAACGTCCTAGTGGTGTATCAAATGTAGTGAGAGGCCTTGAGTCCGGATGTAACTCTCTTTCATCATATACACCCATAATATCTCCCAAACCATAACACACTCTCCCTGAAAACGCTTTGACAAACTCCTCAGCACTAGGCGGTATCCCAGCATCCTTTATTGTAACCATATTTAATTCCCTAAGATCATGAACAACTCTAAGCTTGCCATTTGGTTTCTTGATACAAAATACCGGACTAGAATAACTTGATGTTGATTGCTCATACAGTCCAGTGCGTATCCGTTCTCTGACAACTTCAATATAGGCTTCTTTTAATGCAGCCGGAACAGGAATCAGTTTCTGCTGCCAGGGTTCATGACATACCACAGGAATCTTGTAAGGTTCCCCATAGGAATGCTTCAACACACCCCTCTCCTCTTCTACAAAAGCAATGGCCTTCTCTTGCTTGACCATCACATCCAACAACAACTTCTTCTGTTCTCCAGACAACCAACCATCAGGTCCAAAATTAACAACACCTAGTCTCTCGAAAGTGATTCTTGATGTCTTAGAAAATTCAGGCGGATTCTTTACCAAGGGACTTTCATAAGGATCTCTTGATAACCTTGGTCTTCTCAAGGGTGGATTTAATTTGGCAGGTAGCGGTTCATTAATAGGTCGAACTTTATTTGCTACTTTCTTATATTTGGCTGCGTCCACATCTAAATAAACTTGAGTTAAAACATTTACTTTTGTATCGCCATTAAAAATTTCTTTAAATGAATCTTCTTCATCGTCAGAATCGAAATAAGAAAAATTAGAAAAATATTTTATTTCATTTTTAAATTTTACCCTTTTCTCCTTTCCCTCGTCTAATTTATAAACAGATTTTCCAACACATTTGCTTCCCTTATCCAACAGTAAATTGCCCGTAAAGAAAGTTGGCAGTTTAACCTCTTGCCGGAGGACTGGAATTGAATTTTCACAAAAATTATCTTTTTGTGTTTTAATTATACTGAGATTTTTTATTGGATTTTTATAAGATTTTTGCAGTTTACCCTCTTGCTGGAGAACCGGAATTGAATTTTCACAAAAATTATTTTATTGTGTTTTAATTATACTGAGATTTTTAATCGGATTTTGATGTGATTTTTGCAGTTTACCATCTTGCTGGAGGTCCAAAATAGAAGGAGATACTTGCAGTTTAACCTCTTGCTGGAGGTCATAAAACATACCCTTCCAATTTTTATCCAACCTAATTTGGCCCATTTTGCCTTTTTCACCATTTTTAAATTTAATAGAAAAACAGGGTAAATCCAATAAACATATAGAAAAGTCCAAAACGTATTTGCACTCCAAAGTAATATTAACAGAACATAATTGAGAATCCACTTGAATTATCTCCAAGTGAGCTGACCTATTGCAATCCGGGATCTCATCCTGAGGAGAGATTACAACATTAGAGTGATCAGCCCCTGCTACCCCAAAAAATGAGGGCATTCATCCCTTTCCAACAAACATAATTCACCAGAAGCCGTCCTTTTTATATTCCGCTTCTTGGTGCAAACACAACACTGGCACAGAGTAGTAATCCCTGGCCGTGTTTCCCAACCTTCATCTCCAGGAGGCGCTAACTGCATATGTAACCTCCGCATATCTTCACCAGTGATCTCCAAACTAATCCCCATGCCAGCTTGATACCCTATCCTGGCCTCAAAATCTATCAAAAAAGGACCACCAAGAACAGTTTTGACTGCTCCTCTGGCCACATAAAAGTGAACCTTACCAAAAGATCCACCAATGCCTAACCTGACATTCTCAGCTGTACCCATCAGCTCGGTTGAATGCCCTCCAATGCCTCTGAGGTTTCCCCCAGTTCCACTTTTAATTGGCAAGCCTATACTCGTTGCTTTCTCCAATGAAATTAAATTAATTTGAGACCCTGAATCGACCAAGGCCTTTACTTCTTTACCGTTAAGGGTTACCACCAGGTAACCCAGGGGAGCGGAAAAATGTGTATCTACATCTTCCCCAAACTTTTCAACATTTTCACAAATATATTCCACCTCTCCAGTGGAAACCCGACGCCTTGTCAAATGCTTCTTTTGCTTTTCAGAAAGCGCCGGACTAATCGTAAATAACTCCCCCAAAGATAAGGGAATCTACAGTTGATTCACCCTATTCAAAACTTTGTCCATCGCATTAGCTTGACCAGAAACAACTGGCCACTCATACTGGACCTTTGACTTAACAACCTTGGCCCTGGGTACCTCTTGATGTCCAACAGAGCCATCTTCACCCCCCATTATAACATCTTCACTTTCTATAACCCTAACTCTGTCACCAGCTTCTTGCACTAATCCTGATCCATTGCTAGTCCTTCTTACACCCTCCATTGGGATGGGACCGCTAAAATTTGGTCTGGGTAGAGATGCCAACGGTATGTCCTCCTCAGAATCTGAATCATCCTCTGGCATAGGCTCACCATTTAAATCAAACTTGCCATAACAAGGGGGCCCCATATCAGCAATCCCCTTCTGCATTTTATATAAGTCGTCCTTAGAGTAAGGGTTCAATTTGTTGGCGGCAGTTTGAGCACTAGAATTCTTGTCCTTAGAGTAAGGGTTCACTTTGTTATTGGCCTTTCCAGGATTAGCCCTCAATTGGCTCTGAATGCTACTCTTCGCCTTAGTAGCAGCTGCTCTTCTAGCAGCATTAAAATTGTATTTGCCGGCCATACAACTACCCTCCACTTGGGCAACCGTTGCCAGCTCTAAACCTCCAAAAGAAGTAGAAAATGTGGCTTTACTGACCTCTTTCTCTTTACCTTTGTCAGCTTTTCCACCATTACCATTACCATTTTTGCCACCCTTGGCATTAACATCTTAATCCGTCACCTCTTCAAATCTGGCTCTCCTTTCAGCTTTTAAACTTATTCTGACCAAATCAGAAGGAGACTGTCCATCACTGGGCTTGATGAACAAACCATCAGGAAATTTATAAACTTTAACATCAAATAAAACTCGCCCAGCATCCATATCCTTATCAAGAGCAAAACAAACTGTTGCTCTGTGCCCCCTCCTATTACAATAGGAGCACACCTTTGGCTCATCGTAGCCACCTCTATAACTACTACCACCATTCCCACCATTTCTCCCATTGCCTGGGAAGCGGTTACCATTATTATTGCCATTATAATTTCGATGTTAATAACCTCTGGACTGATAAGAAGTTGACGTCGACAAAGAAGCGATTGGGGCCTTGTTAGCCTTCAGGGTTTCTTGAACAAATATTTTTAATTGTTTCGTTAAATCGGCCAAGTGATCGAACATCTTATTATCTACATTGCCCTCAACTTTAGCAGCAGGTAATCCCATTTGTGCCTTCTTGGCCTCCTGGGATTTGACCATAATATTGTTGTTTTCTGCCAAAACTTCGCTAGCCTTGCTATCATATTGAGTGCAGGACTCTTGATATTTGTCCAATGCTAACAACTTGAGATGGGCCTGAGTGTTCTCTTTGATAACCTCCAGAGCTGGCAGTTTCTGCTCACCATTAGGCAGTTCTTTCATCAAATCCTTTCCTGAAAGATCCTTCAAGACGTCCATTCAAATATCCCTGCTGCATGCTGACCAAAACAAATCTTTTGCTTGGTTCTCATGCACTAACTCGTCCACCAGTATGAGATATTCCATCACTTCATCAAACTGAACACAGAGCTTTTTGAAGTCAGCCATAGAAGAAACTCCACCTTTTGCTTGCCAGTCTCGAACAATTTTATTGAGGTCCATCATAGTAAACCTAACACCCCATCTATCAACCATAGCTTTAGAAAGCTTAACCCAATCCTTGTCCTTAAATGCCTGCATAGAAATAACCTCTTTTTCCACCTCCCTATCAGCAATAAAAAATCTAACTTGCTTCACCATATCCACATGAGAAGAACCATTAACAGCAGCAGCAGCTTCATACCTGCTAATGAACCATTTAACCTCCTCCCCATCCCAAGAAACAATCCTAACAGAGGGAGTAAGAGTTTGAGGAGATCCAGAAGCAACAGCAGAAGAAGACATCCCAATAAGTAATGAAAAGCGTTAACAATTGATAAAATAACAAGCCTCTTGTAGGCCAATAACAAAAATCAAATTAGAGTTCCAGAAAATAAGCCTCTTTCAGGCTAAGAACGTTCTTGATCCAAGTAAGTCTTTAAAGAAAGCTAGAGAAATCGAACCCCACATTGGGCGCCAACTATGGTAAGGTAAACTCTTACAGTCGCCTTGCTGTAAGCAGAATCCGGAGGAGATGTGTGGATTTAGCTGAAAACCCCGTCCTTCCAATAAAAATAACAAAATGGGAATTCTAAATCACTAAGCTAACCAGTCTACTTGGATCTGATTGTTAAAAATAATAAAACTCTAAAATATTTAACGCTTATTGAGATTTAAGTAAAAGTGGCTGTTGAGAAAGAAATACTGATAACAACAATTAAGGTGTACCAGTGAAAGATCTGAAAAGATTGACTTTTATTTTTTTATAATAATTTGAATTTTGATGAGACAGAAATAATCAAGTCCCAGTGATGAAGACCTTTCTAAAGATACCCTGTATGAAGTGTGATTTAAATTGTTGAGTAGTATTTCCAAAATGTTATATATAAAATATAAAGTTATAAGGGTATTACAATTTTATTTAATTTGTTGAGTAATAAAAAATGAGACCGTGGTTGTTAAAGATTAAGCTGTATGATTTGATGATTGTAAGATGATTGTATGATGATGCCCAATTTCGAGTCTGAGAGGCTCTTAAGTATACCTAGTCACGTGCCTAAGTTTCCCCTCCAGAGCTCACCCAGAGCTAATCCGGAGCTCGTACGGAGTCCGTCCGGACTCAATTAGAACCTTTAAAACTATAATAAAAAATCTAGAAAAACTACACATAATAGAGCCTCTTCCCCTTTACATTCCAAACTCATTTTTGTAGTCTGCGCATCTCTAATCACCCCGTGAAAATTCATCAAATTTAAGTAATTTCTAAAAACGTAAATATTTCTATAAAACTTTAAAATTCATTTAAAAATATGAGAAAAATAGTAAAAATTCTGCGAAAATTTCCCAAGGTTCTTGAGTGACTCCACTTGATACTTATAAACTCGTCAGACTGTAAAAATAAGTTTTCTCCAAAAAATAAATTGTTTTCGCGTAGGCATTCTCTCTTGATCAATTTCTTCATATTTAAAACTCAAATAAATTAAATAAAACCCTTTTATAAAAAAAATAATAACACCAATCTTGCACGCCGTAATAACTCCATTTACGTACTTAGGTGCCATACTAAATTTTAGGCTACCACACCGCGGCCAGTTGGGAAACTTACTGAGACAAGTAATGAAGAAGGCTAACTAGTTAAGCATGCTGTCAGAACTATGAACCTAGTATTAAAGCAAAGAGAGTGGGACTCAATCGTAAAACTACCCAAGAGTTAAGGCAACTAGACGCAGAGTTAGGATAAGTCAAACCTGGAACTAGCGCTGAAACAAAACAAGGTATAGTTAAAAGCGCATATGTGGAGAATCAGTGAAACAAGTTAATACTAGTGTTAGTAATTATAGGGTCTGATTTAGGCGCTGTAGTTTTTGCAAGCAGTGTAAGTAGCATACTAATAAATTAGTTATTGTTTTGCTAATGTGGCTCTAGAGTCAGCGCTGGAGATCCATTAGGGAACTGTGTCTTGAGCGCTGGAAGAATATAAAAGGAGGAGTATTAGGTAGGGACAAGAGAGAGGACTGGTCGATCTATCTATTTAGTTAATAAAATAAGAAAAATCGCATTAGTTGTCATTTTAAAAAGCAGATCATAGAAAAATCAATATAGAGATATACGTGTAGCTATAGTCATAGTAACCAGTATAAGATATTAGATCTTTTTGTGATTAATTGGTTGAGAGAGTATTAAAAGGTATTTTCTGAGTCTTTTAGAGTTTGTGCGTCTGTGTGTGTATTTCATATAGTATAGTGAAAGAGCGCAACATAGAGAGAATATATAGATTCAGTGGGATTAACTATTATTAGAGATATTTTATTACTATAATAAGGCATATTCAAAGAGAGCGCTTCAAGAGGGAGTAGCTGTGGATAAAAGCGCTTGTTAAGAATAGAAATATCCAGATAGTAATATTTTTTTCTTTCCTTATCTTTAACTCATCTCAACTTATAAACTTTCTAGTCAAATATTAGTGTTACACATTATTACACTGTCTTTAAAAATAAAAGTGGAAGGCGCTTCTTTTTATAAATTAAAAAGGAGAACCAACCCATCTTGCATTGTGTCTACTGCTTAGTACTTTAGACCAGTCTACACCGTCCTCTGTAATCTTGAACAGCAAGTTGCCACCTGAACATATGTCTGTTAGGTGTCTTCAGGTTTAAGAGGGACTTCACAGCACTACAGTCAGTTACCAATTCAAATTTTTGGTCATCTAGATAGTAATGAAGCTTCTCAAGAGCCCAAACAACTGCTAAGCACTCTAATTGAGTGGCACCATATTTCAATTCACTATTTCTCAAGGTTCTTGAAATATAACAAATTACAACCTCTGAGGATTTATCATTAATAATTTGTTTCTGGTGAAGGGAAGCACCCAGCCAACAAAGCTAGCATCTGTATATAGGACAAAAGGTTTGTTGAAATCTGGAAGAGCCAATATAGGGGTTGTCATTAAGCAACCTTTTAATGTATCAAAAGCTTTTTGACAGTCATTATTCCAGAGAAAGGCAACATCTTTCCTGGTCAGTTTTGTAAGAGGCAAGGCTATGACCTGATAGTTTTTAATATATTGTCTATAATAGCCACACATACCCAAAAAAACTTTGTATTTCTCTTACAGAAGTTGGTGCTTTCACATCTTGAATGGCAGCAACTTTGTTATGGTCTAAACAAATTTTTAAGCCTGACACAACATGGCCAAGGACTTTCAAAGATTGAAAACCAAATTTACACTTTTTTAAGGATAAGGTCATATTGATTTCATCCATTTTTTTGGAAAACTCTATTTAAGTGAATCATATGTTCATCAAAAGTTTTAGAAAAAACAATGATGTCATCAATATAAACCATGAGCCATCCTTCAATTATTTCTTGATGGAAAGTGTTATCCATGACTTTTTGGAAAACTGAAGGAGCATTTTTAGGGCCAAATGGCATCCTAACATACCTATATATTCCCATATGAGTAGCAATAAGAAAAAAGTTTTGAGAATTTTTCTCAACTGGAACTTGATGATAACCTTTATTACCATCCAGACAACTAATAAATTTTGTACCTTGCAAGGTAGCATGTATTGAATTAATTCTGGGTAAAGGATAGATATCATTAACAGTATAAGTGTTCAAAGCTCTGTAATCTCCACATAATCTAGCCTTATCTTTTTCATAAGAAATTAAGACTGGGGAGATGACACAATATTTGGGGGTGACACCTACTTTCTCAATGATATTCATTTTTAATAATGTTGCAATATTATCTTCAATATCTTTTCTTTTTGATAGAGAAGCAGGATATGGTTCTCTCTTAAGAGTAGGAGGAATATCACTCAAGTTACAGGATAAGGTAATTTTCATTTCTTCCTGAACAATTCTCAAGACATGAGAACCATGAGCAAAAGCCATAGGGAAAGAGGTAATAGAGGCAATAATAGAATCATTTTGTTCACTAGTCAACTTATCACCAAAATAAGCAGTATTTATTTCATTTAATAAATCATCCATTTCAGTTGTTGTTCTGCCTTTACACTGGATTAGTGAGTTACAAGACTTTAACAGATGCCCCGAAGGTTTTCTAGAAGAGGAAATTTTGAATTTCCTTTTGCCATTCATTCCTAAGGTAAAGCAATTATTTGCTGGGTCTAATTTCACACCAAACATGGTTAAAATATCATTTCCCATAATAAACCAATTGCTTAAATTATAATTTTTCATGACAACAAATTCACAAATAGCTCTGACAAAACCACCATTATATTTGAAGAATACAGAGGTTTTTTATTTGCCAATAGGAATTAAGGTAGAACCATACCCTCTCCATTTTTCAGAAGTCATAGGTAATAATTTACTCAAATATTCCTTATCCACTGAAGCTAAAGCTTTTTCAGACACTACACTTCCTCCAGCACCAGAATCAAGAACTACATCAACATTTTTACCATTAATGATAACAGGTGCCTTCAAAGGGGATATAGGAATAGAATTGTTAGTAATATCTTTAATTATCTCAGCATTTTCTACTGAAGATAAATCCAATACACATTCTTCAGATATATTATTTAAATAATGGACATCCTGTTCCAACATTAAAACATCTTTAACAGATTCATTGTCATAGGAGATATTACTTTCACAGTCACTAGAAGAATTATTGACATCAAGTTCAATTTCATCAGTGTCTTCATTTTGTTCAACAAGATGAATTTTCTTGTCACAAACATGACCCTTCTGCCACGGTTTGTTACATTTATAACAAGTATTTGTTGCATATTTTTTAGGTGCAATTGGGGCAGAGGGTTTACCAGATTTTTCTGGGAGCTTTGAAGAAGGTTTATTTTGATCATTATAAGATTTACCAAGGTAATTCTTAGGTTCATATCTACGGTTGAGTAGTACCTCATTACAGATATTAATGAAAGAAGAATTTTCCCTTACATACTCAGTTCTAGCCACAATCAAATCCCTAAGAGAATTTGGTAATTTATACAAGATCTTATCTCTCCAAATATCATAATCCATCTTTGGATCAATTGCTCTAAAGATTTTTGTTATTTTCATAAGAAAAACAATGGGCTTTTCAACAGAGGAGGACACATATCTAGTATTCCCATACAGTCTTTGCTGATCTAGCCTGAATTTTGAACCACCAAACTGATTCTCAATCAAGGATTTCCAATCATTACATGTATAATGAATGTTATCTAAAAGAACAGATTCATACCACATCAAGGCTACATTGGAAAATAAAGAAATTAGCTTAGAAACAATTTCCTCATCAGGTAGTTTATAAGATCTCTTTAAATTATCAATCCTTTGGATAAAGTGTTGCCAATCAGAAGAAGAATCACCATCAAAGGTAGGATATTGGTCCAATTTAGGCCAATTTTTCTGGCTACTGGGATGGCCCATTTTCTGGTTTGAATTATTCATTATTAATAATTCCTGAAGTTTAGCCAGGTGTTCAGAAATTTCATTATTTACAGAACCAGCTGGTACATGACCATCGCAATATTTTTTGCTAGTAGCAAAAGATTTGACAGAATCATTGTCAGCTTTTTTAGTGGCTGAAGTATGAGGAAGAAAAGAGGAACTCTGTTTAGGTTCTTTTTCTTTATTTCTATGCAGCTTATGGGCAGCATTCTCACTTATACCATGATTATTGATGGTCAAGGTTGAAAATTTTTCCTGCAGGTCAGACACATAGTTTCTTATCCTTGGAATTTCAGACATCTGGTCATTTATTTTTGCAAGAGATAAAACATTTCTGTCCTCAGAAACTGTGTGTTTGGTACTCAGTGCATGGAAATCATTCTTTAGATTTTTAAACTCACTTTGTAGAGACTTTATTTCACTTTTTAATGAATATTTTTCCTCAATAAGGGGTTTCAATTCACTCAAGGTCTTATGCAGATTGATATTCTTATCTGAGATAGCTCTATGGTCACTCCTTATTTGTTTTTGTTGGCTAAGAACAATATTCAAAGTGTCTTTGATTCTATAATAAGCTGTATCTTGTACAGAAGAACTTACCTTACAATGCAAGTGCAGATTATTTAATCTATCACTCTCATGTATTAACACATCTCTTAAATATTTGTCTTTCACAACATTAAAACCAAGGGTATCTCTCAATATTTCTTCAGAAGTTTTCTCAATTAAGGTATAGACTTCAGGGGAAACAGAATCATTCTTAATTGCAAGAGAAGGATTAATTAAAGAAGTAGAAGTTAAATGTAAAGGTTCATCAAATGACAATTTTCTAATTACATCAATAGGGCTACTAGTTACAGGAAGCTGTCTTTTAACAGGTTTAACTGTTCTTTCACCATGTTCAATAATATTACCTGTAGAAGAAGTCTTATTAGAAAACATACCCAAGTGATTATCAACCAAATTACTTACCATTGCAGAGGAGGAAACTTCCCCTGAGACTGGGTTTGGGATTGTGCTTGGGCCTTCTTTCTCCTGCCTTGTTGGTAGGGATGAGGAGGTGGATGGAAATTGGGTGTTCTGGATAGGCCAGGCTGATGATGAGGAGGGTGTTGCACATTCTGTTGGTAGTGACTCATTAGATAATCCCATTTCCATTGCTCTACTTCCATAGTATTTGGATTTTGGATGGAGGATCTGGGTGGCTGTAAAGGTTGAGCCTGAAACTGAGGCTGATTGGGAGGCAACTGAGGAGGGGCCTAGGCCTGATTTTGGTTCATGATTTCCTGAACTTGATCCCACAAGGTGTCTACTTTTTCCTTGTATTTCATGTTTTCTGTCTTCAGCTCTTTTATATAACTGGACAGGTTGCTGATTTGCTGGGGCAGAGGAAGCTTTTTTATTTTGAATCCTTTTGGAAGACCTTCTTGAGGTACTAGAGGCTTTACTTCCTTCTGTTGTGCTGGGGGAAGGGGTTTTGATTTGTTTACATTTCCTGTCATTTCCACATCCTGAATTATGTGAATTTTTCTTTTTAGCATAAGATTTTTTATGTTCAACTTTAGAAGAACTCCCAGTATCAGCATCATAATCAATTTCAATTTCATCCACTTGCATGTTATCCATTTTTTCAGCCAAATTGTTGGACATAATAGTGGGAAGATTAATTAATTCTTGAAAAAATTAATTAAAATTAGTTAATAATTTGCTCCAAATAAAAAAAATTTTTTACTAATTAAATTATATAAAAAAATTTTTAATGTAAAGTAATATTTATAAAAAATAATTTAAAAAAATGGACTGCAAAGAAAAAATTGGGAATAAACAATTAAGTTGCTTCAACCAATTAATTAAATTACCAATATTAAATATGGCAATATATATGGGACTAAGCACAAAGTACTATTTAAGCCAACCAAAATTAACAATAATTAATTATAAAAAAAATTAATTTAATAATTCAATTTTTATTAATAATAATGTTAATTCTTCTAGGACTAAGAGGATTTAACACTCTATAATGGTTAACTAGGAAAAAAAAATTTAATAAATGAACACTTACACTCAGTGAATCAGCAATTAAGCCACAATCACTGTTATTGCAGTAAAAATATAGTAATATGAGTGAGAGGTGCAAAGGTGAACTTACTATAGTGACCAAAAAATCACTTCAAAATAATATATGAATTAATATAATATAAACCTAATATATCAAACCCAAGTTCAAAACACGGTTGCGGCAAAAGTTTCTTTTTTGCTAGGTGGTCCGTGCGTTTGTAATTTGTCGCCAGGCTCGATCTTTGTTGTCGTTTAGGAAAGGTCCCCAGTTGTCGGTCAGTCGTCTAGAAGAGAGGAAGAAAAATGGGAAGAAGTAGAAGAGGAGAAGGAGGAAAGGATTATGGGTAATAAAAGAAATAAAAATTATAAAAATTATTTAATTTATTGAGGAGAATCAACGACGTTTTTCTTGAGAGGTGACAAAAGTGAGGTTCTTATTAAATAATAATATTATTCTAATGTAAGGGCTATGAGCGGCAGACACTGTGATCACTATCAGAATTAAAGCAACCTTTCAATTGTTATATAGAATTTTATTACTAATAAAAAGAATATAAATGTAATGTAAAAGTGTATTTAATTTGTTGAGTGTATAGTAAGTGATGCTTCTACAGGGGATTATCCAAGGCCCTTTTATAGGCAATGGGTCCTCTGAAGCACTACAAATGACTATATACAAAAGAGTAATGAAGTAAAACAAGAAGATAAAAGAAGACATTTTTAACATAGTAATTAAGAGAAAAATATACGAAAAATAATAAGTATCCCAATTAAGAATGTAAAATTCCCATCCCAAATTCCCCAAATCAGTTAATATAAAATAATAAGTAACTAAACAACCATGTGATCTAAGAACTATGGGAAAAACAAATCAAAACAAGTATTACAATCCGTTTTCAGCATTTCCAAGTGAAACAAATAACATGTTTTGACGCAACAAGGTATGCAATTAATTTAATTCAGTGTAAATTTATATTATTTAATTGTTTTCACTTATGTAATTAAATATTAGTATAACTGAAACTGTCAGCCAGGCTACTAGACTTACCCAGTGAAATAATTAATTATTTACTGGATGAAGCTGCACCTTATCATTTTAATTATTTAATTATAAATTAGTTACATTAAAATTACTTATAATAAATTAACTAATTACAGAATGATAAAATTAAATGAATAATTAAAATTAAATATAAAATTGTCCCTTATATTTTTCTCTAACACCGTGCTCATTTGACAGGTTGGAAGAAATAAAGATTTCTACTAAAAAATAGATTTTAAATTAAAACAAGATTTTAATATTCAAATAATATTAAATATATACAAAAACTCAAATTTCTTATGTAGAATTGACTTCTACAGTAAATATTAAATAAATTGATGTATTTCTGACATACTCTGTAAATACATCTTTTTGATGCCTTCTTTTTAGAACAACTTTATTATTTGAAAATACTCCTTCTGGAATATTCTTTTTCTCTCTCTCTCATACTAATGTTTTCAGAATTTGATTGCCGTGCTTTGTCCCTCCTTTGCCTATATAAGGCCTCTCTTTTGGTGGTTTTTTATTCATTCCTTTACCAACTTACTTTATTATTACTATTTAAAACACAATACTTATTTTTATATCTTATCTCATTAGTAGTTACAAGAGCGTAATTCTAATCAATAACTTATAACAATATTTAAACCCTACCTCTTATATTTGAGTAATAAATCACTTAGATTAAGAAATACGTACCAAATTTTTGAGAGTTTATTTAAAATCCTTAAAATCCTCATAGAAACTTCATACCAAATCTTCTAGACCAAAAGAGTACCTTGACAATTGAGGGCTTTCAGAATTATCAACGGCGCAACGATATTTGAGGCGTAATTGAGGGGACCATCGGTGTGCAAAGTACTTGTAAAGGACGAGAAAGCGAGAAAACGACGAACATCATATGTCACGTGACAAAATTTTTTGCTGCGAACAGGAATCGAACCGCGCTCCAAAAATTAAGTTCATATACTGACTAAAGGTTGTATATATAGTGGTAATTATTGTTATTACTGTTTGTGGGTTACTCTTCACTCTTCATTTGCTACGTATTTCCTTTTACTCAGCACTCTGTAAGTGGCATTAATTTGCTCATTTTTCAGGGGGAGGTGTCTGGTAATTGGACTTTATTTTTATTATTATTTTTTTTTATTTTTCCTGGTAGACCATAATAGAGCAATAAGTGTTCTTAGTCCCAGAAGTAATAAATTAATTATATTTTAATATTATTTATTATAATTTTTCAGTTGACATTTGTCCTTATTAATTTAATTGTTCCAGTTGACAAATTGTCCTGACAATAATATTTTTAATTCATATATAATTAATATTTAATTACTTCAGTTGACTTTGAGTCCTGGTAATTCAATAAATATTTTAATTAATAAAACTCACATTTAATTATTTCAGTTGACATTAAGTCCTGGTAATTAAGTGATCAAGCTTAATAAAATTTTAAAATAAAAATTTATATTTAATTACTTCAGTTGACATTAAGTCCTGGTAGTTAAGTTATCAGTTTAATAAAATTTTGTTAAATTAATAAAGTTTCATATTTGATTACTTCAGTTGACAATAAGTCCTGGTAATAAATTAGTTGATTTAAATCCTGAAAATAAATAATTAAAAATTATTAATAAAAATTCTAATTTATTTCTACAGTTGATTATATTATAATCCTGGTTTTAAATTTTTTTTTATTAAAAAATTAATTTTATTTAAGTTGATATTTATCCTGAAAAAAGATTTTTTTTATTATTTATTTTATTTTTTTTTATATAAAAAATCAAAAATCAAAACTAATTAATCTTATTGTCTCTTTTCTTCATTTCAGTAAAATCTTAAAATGACTGACCAAAGTGGTTCTGCTGCACGTGAAGAAGAACTAGACTTAATTGATTATAATGAGCCTACTTCTGTAAGTTCTCCTTTAACAAGAAGAATTTCTCAAACTAATAAATCCTTGCCCCAAACAGGATGCAGAGATGGAAGAAGTAGAAATCCTAGTGGACACAACTCAGGATCAGAAGGCTATGATAAACCCACCAGAAGAGCTTCCAAAAGGCTTCAGGATAAATAAGATGCCATTGTCTCAGCAGGTAAAGAATCTGTCAACTCACATAAAGGAGCTAAGGACAGAAAACTTGAGACTAAAGGTAAGGGTAGATGCTCTGGAAGAAAAGGTGAGAAGAACAGATACCTTTCTTCAAGAGAAGAAGAAACCTCTTCCTCCCAGGGATCAACAACAATTGGCTCCCCAGTCCCAAGGGAAGGTGGAAGTGTCCAAGTGGCAGTGGGACTGGCTAAACACTCAGTGGGACTACCTGGCTCAAAACCAGCATCAGTTACCTCAGGCAGGTCCATCAAGGCCCAACCAGGTCAACCCCACTCCTACCCACCCTTATCAAGGAGACAAAAGAAGAAGAAAGTCCAATATCGTGATACCCAGCAAACCCTGGTACGTCCCTCTATTGATTCTCAAGTGCCTTTTCTTGTGGCTGAATCTGTTCCTTCAGGTAAATCAGGAAGGGAGGATGAAACTTTGAGGCCTATAGAGGCTGGGAGTAGTAGACAAATCACTCATGTATCAAATCCTTTACTTTTAATTGCTACCTCAATGATTAATCCTGATATGGCTGTGATTGATGAAACTCTTGACCCTGAGTTCTATGAGAGTCTGGAAAGTTACTCAGTTTCCTTATTGAGAAACACTCCAGATGTAGCAAGAATTAATGATGAGCACTTGAGAGATATTATTGCCAAGCAAAATCATATAATGAACAATATGCAATTGACTCAGAGATATAATAGTTTGTTAACTGATCAGGGTTATCAAGCATTAAGAAGTGAATCACAGAGAGTCTCTGATGAATTGTCTCATTACAAAGCAACCCATGAAAAGAAAGTTGCTTTATGGCAAAATATAAAAAATGATTTGTCTAAACTAAAAGATACTGTATCTGCCTGTTGCCAGGAGGTAGAGATAGATAAGATAAATCTGAAAAGATTGAATGACCATTTGTCATCTTTTCAAAATAAAAATCAATTATCTTTTGCAAATATCAATGAGAGTTTATCTAGTCTTCCAAGAATGAAAACAAGACTAACAACCATTGAAGAAAAATTGAACTCATTGTTAAATGACCAAAAGTATTCTGAAATTTCTGTGAAGGAACATATAGTGCAGGATGCTCAAATAGTACCTGTGGCTAGTTCATCTAAAGTAAAAATAGCTCCAGAAATACCTGTTGATAACACTGAGTTTCCATCAAAAACTGATGATGCACCAGGATCTGCAACAGAAGGATTAAACAATGAGATTTCAGCACAATTAGAGAAATTACAGCTGCTTCTTACTCAGAAACAAGCTAGTACTAAGGTGACTTCTTCAAATCAAAAGAATTGGCCAAAACTTGACCAGTACCCAACATTTGATGGTGATTCTTCCTCTGATTGGCAACAATTTATTTGCAGAATTGATAACTTAAAAAATTCTTACAAACTCCCAGATGAGGAAATTGTGTCCAAGTTAATTTCTTTGTTCACTCATGTTGCCCTGATGTGGTATGAATCTGTTCTCCTGGATGGAAATGACTACTCATGAGAGGATTGGAAGAAATTAATTAAAGCACAATTTGGTGGCTCCAAGTTCAGAATGGCTCAACAAAGACAGTATGAGGAAACTAGATATAGCTCTTCTACTGATAAACCTATTGAGTTTTTAATGAAACTTGTAAAAATCTTAAGGGCAATGGACCCAAATATGGAGTTTGATTTATGGAAGGACAGGATCCTCTATAAATTACCAATGTCTCTGAGAGACTTGATAGTGGCTAGGACTGAGTTCTCCAAAGAACCCTCTTCTTTCATTAATACTTACAATGAGATACTTCTAAACAATAAGTATTATGCCAGAAGATTCATTCCTAGGACCCCTTTGGAGAAACCCTCCACTTACCAACAGAAACCTCTGGAAAAGGTTGGTAAACCTTCTTCCCCTGTTGCACCAAAGAAGTATGCAACAAACACTTGCTGCAAGTGCAACAAGCCTTGGCAGAAAGGCCATGTTTGTGACAAGAAGATGAATCTTGTATAACAGACAGAGGAACATGCTGATGACACAGTGGTACTGGATGATACATCAAGTGATTGTGCCAGCAATCTTTCATATGAATCTCAACAAGAAATCTTGATGCTGGAAGAGGATATCCATTATTGAAATACTATTGACATTGATAATAATGATTTATCTACAGTTTATGATGCTGAGATCATAAAGAACATTTAGGATAGCTCAATTATTATTGCCCCTCTTAAGGCACCAGTCTTAATCAATGGAACCAGCATTGAAGTTGTTCTGGATTCTGGAGCTGGAGGAAGTGTAGTATCTGAAAGAGCACTTGCTTCAGTAGATCAAGACTATAAATCTAAACTGATGTCTATCATTTCTGAAAATTGGAGAGGGTATGGCTCTGTTTTGTCCCCCATTGGGAAATACAAAGCCACAGTGTTTTTTAAATATAACCATGGTTTTGTAAGAGCTATTTGTGATTTTGTTGTCATAAAAAATGATAACTTGAGCAATTGGTTTATTGTAGGGAATGATATTTTAACCAAGTATGGCATAAAATTGGATCCTTCAAACCAATGTTTCACAATGGGGATGAATGGGAAGAGAAATTTAAGATTTCCTCCCCTAAAAAATTAGTAAAACCAGAATTGAACACATGTGATTCTGTGGTTCAATATAAAGGAAGATCTACAAAGGAAATGCATGCCCTTATGTCTGAAATTGACAATGCTTCTTTTGGAGAACAATTTTCTGGTGAGGATAAAGATTCCATCATTAACTTGATAAAATCTTTTCCTATGGCCTTTGCTCATGGGTCACATGAACTGGGATTAGTTAAAGAGGAAATGAAACTTTTATTGTCTTGCCATTAACTGATATACCACCTAGTTTAAAGAAGAAGCCTTATCCTGCTTCTCCCACAAAGAGAAAAGATATTGAAGACAATATCTCTACCCTTTTAAAAATGAATATTATTGAAAAGGTAGTTGAAACACCTAAATATTGTGTTATCTCACCTGTCCTAATTTCTTATGAGAAAGATAAAGCCAGGTTATGTGGTGATTATAGAGCACTAAACACTTATACTGTTGATGATATCTACCCTTTACCTAGAATCAGCTCTATACATGCTACTTTACAGGGTGCTAAATATATCAGCTGTTTGGATGGTAATAAAGGATATCACCAGGTACCTGTTGAGAAAAATTCTCAGAACTTTCTGATGATTGCCACTCATATGGGTATTTATAAGTATATTAGGATGCCATTTGGCCCTAAAAATGCCCCTTCAGTTTTCCAAAAAGTAATAGATAACACATTCCATCAAGAGATAATTGAAGGATGGCTGATGGTTTATATTGATGATATCATTATATTCTCAAAAAAATTTGAGGACCATCTTAAACACCTGTGTAAAGTATTCCAGAAAATGGATGATATAAATATGACACTTGATTTGAAGAAATGTAAATTTGGTTTCCATTCTTTAAAAGTTCTTGGTCATGTTGTTTCAGGCTTACAGATATGTGTTGACCAGAAAAAAGTGGCAGCCATAAAACAGGTGAAGGCTCCTACAACAGTGAGAGAGCTCCAAAGTTTTTTGGGAATGTGTGGATACTATAGACAGTATATTAAAAATTACTAAGTCATAGCTTTACCCCTTACCCAATTAACTAGAAAGGATGTTGCTTTTGTCTGGAATAGTGAAAGACAAAGAGCCTTTGACACTATGAAACACTGTTTGATGTCAGCACCAATTCTTGCTTTACCTGACTTTAATCAACCATTTGTTTTGTACACTGATGCCAGTTTCATTGGTCTTGGTGCTGCCCTCCATCAAAAACAAGTGATAAATGATAAAGTTTCAGAAGTAGTAATTTTTTATATTTCAAGAACCTTGAGAAATAGTGATTTGAAATATGGTGCTACTTAATTAGAATGTTTAGCTGTAGTATGGGCTCTAGAAAAGCTTCATTATTACCTAGATGACCAGAAATTTGAACTTGTCACTGACTGCAGTGCAGTTAAATCCCTTTTAAACTTGAAAACACCTAACAGACATATGTTCAGATGGCAGCTGGCTGTTCAAGAGTACAGAGGGAGAATGACAATTATTCATAGGGCTGGTATTGTTCACTCAAATGTGGATATGTTATCTAGGTTACCTTTGCCAAATAATGACTCTAATACTGCTTATAATCCTGAGGACAAAATTATTCATATACATGGGATATACGTGGTTGATATGGAGGAAGAGCTATTACAGCTTATTCTGGAATCATATGATAAGGACACTGACTTGAAAAAGTTATGCACCATATTAAATGATCCAAAGAATGCTTCAATACAAGCATTAATTAAAACCCTTCCACCAAAGTACCAAAAAGCTTTGGAAAAAGGTAAATTTTCAATTGATGAAGGATATCTATATTATATAAGAAAGTTGAGTAATGTTATTGTTATTCCTCCTTCTATGAAAAAAATCATCTTGAAAATTTGTCATGATGACATATTAGCTGGACATTTTGATCTTGACAAAACAATGATCAGAATTAAGAACACTGCTTGGTGGGCTAATATGTCTGAAGACACAAAATTATATGTTGAATCTTGTGATTCTTTCCAAAAATCAAAAAGATTAACTGGTAAAAGAGCAGGATTAATGCAACATATTGAACCTCCTGATGCTCCATGGCAAATAATAAACATGGATTTTGTAACAGGATTACCTATTGCTGGTAAAGACAGTTATAACTCTTGTTGGGTTATTGTGGACAGATTCACAAAAATGTGTAAATTTATCCCTACCCACAAGGATGTTTCCACTAAAGGATTAGCTTTCTTATGGTGGTCTCATATGTTTAATACTACTGGTTTTCCTAAAGCCATAATCTCTGACAGAGACCCTAAATTTACTTCTGAATTTTGGATGTCTCTGATGGATGTTTGTGGTTGAGATCTGAAACTTTCTACTGCCCATCACCCTCAGACTGATGGTTTAGCTGAAAGAATGATTCAGACTTTAGAGGACATGATAAGAAGATATTGTGCCTTTGGCCTTGAGTATAAAGATAATGACAGATTCACTCATGATTGGGTTACCTTACTTCCTGGGTTAGAATTTGCTTATAATAGCACTGTTCATTCTGTTACTCAAAGAAAGCCTTTTGAGCTCTGGCTTGGATATGTTCCCAATACTCCTGCCCAAATTCTCAATAACAAAATACCTAAATTGGATATAAATCCTGGTGTAAAGTCTTTTCTTCAAATGCAAAAACTATGTAGAAATCATGCTCAAAAATGTATTGAAAAATCATTTGAATATGAGAAGAAAAGATGGGACAAATCCCATAAAGAATACACTTTTAAAAAGGGTGATGAAGTGTTGATTTCTACAGTCCACTTCAACTTACAAGGTAATAAAAAATTGAAAGATCCATTTGTTGGTCCATTTGTTGTCAGAAGAATGATTGGAGATAATGCAGTTGAAGTTATTCTGTATTCTCCATATGACAGAAAACATCCTGTTTTTCCAATATCTCTTTTGAAACCTTTCACATCCAATAGTGATTTATTTCCAAAAAGGAGGGGTAGACCAAAGAAAACCCCAAATGAAATCACTGAAACAGCAGAAATTTAAAAAATTCTAAATGACAGAATAGTCACTGCTGAAAAAGGTACAGAATACTTATTGAGATTCAAGAATAAATCATCTGAATATGATTCTTGGATACCTGGAAAGGAGATATCTAATCTTCCTCCTCTACTAAAAAAGTATAAAAAGAAAAAATCATAGCATTTTTTTTATTGTTTTTTTAGAGTGAGGGAGTGTCAGCCAGGCTACTAGACTTACCCAGTGAAATAATTAATTATTTACTGGATGAAGCCGCACCTTATCATTTTAATTATTTAATTATAAATTAGTTACATTAAAATTACTTATAATAAATTAACTAATTACAGAATGATAAAATTAAATGAATAATTAAAATTAAATATAAAATTGTCCCTTATATTTTTCTCTAACACCGTGCTCATTTGACAGGTTGGAAGAAATAAAGATTTATATTAAAAATAGATTTTAAATTAAAACAAGATTTTAATATTCAAATAATATTAAATATATACAAAAACTCTCAATTTCTTATGTAGAATTGACTTCTACAGTAAATATTAAATAAATTGATCTATTTCTGACATACTCTGTAAATACATCTTTTTGATGCCTTCTTTTTAGAACAACTTTATTATTTGAAAATACTCCTTCTTGAATATTCTTTTTCTCTCTCTCTCATACTACTGTTTTCAGAATTTGATTTCTGTGCTTTGTCCCTCCTTTGCCTATATAAGGCCTCTCTTTTGGTTGTTTTTTATTCATTCCTTTACCAACTTACTTTATTATTACTATTTAAAACACAATACTTATTTTTATATCTTATCTCATTAGTAGTTACAAGAGCGTAATTCTAATCAATAACTTATAATAATATTTAAACCCTACCTCTTATATTTGAGTAATAAATCACTTAGATTAAGAAATACGTACCAAATTTTTGAGAGTTTATTTCAAATCCTTAAAATCCTCATAGAAACTTCATACCAAATCTTCTAGACCAAAAGCGTACCTTGACAGAAACAATCAATTAATTTAATTTGAGAAATTATAATACTATTTTATAAAATAAGTATTATAATTTATTTAATTTTCTTCCTGACACAATTAAGGGTCAAAAGAAGCGCCATTAATTATTGTTTAATACTATATGAAAGATGTTATTTAATATATAAATGTAAATAATTAATTTAATTATATTATAAGTCAATTTTACACTTATAATTATAATATATGTTTTTAATTAATTAAATATAAATTTATAATTATTAAATACATAAAAATGCGCCATTATTTGTAGAATATAAAATATATTATGTTTAATTTAAATGTATAAAAATTTATATAAACAATAAAATTAATATAACACTTATATGTAATAAGATACTTATATAATTTTATTATGGAATAAAATATCAATTTATATACATTAAATACAATTCTTACGCCCTCTTTCAGGTCCTATAAGTTAACATATCATTTACTTGGCTCCTGGAATAGCCTGGCTGACAAATATTTTAATCACATATAGGGTATCTTTGGAGAGGTCTCAACCTCAGGGACTTGTTTTTATTGTTATCTCATTGAAAATAAAATCTTATAAAAACAAAAAAGTCTTTCTTTACAGATCTTTCACTGATACACCTAAATTGTTGTAATCAGTATTTCTTTCTCAACAGCTGTATTTCCAAATCACAATAAGCATTTATAGAACCAGAGTTTCATATATTTTAATTAATTCAAGTAGACTAGCTAGCTTAGTTATATGTGCAACCCTTATTTATTTAGGAGGACAGAGTTTTCTTTGGTTTATCCAGCTCCTTTGGATTCTTCTTACAGCAAGTTGACTGTAAGAGTCTTTCTACAATGGTGTTGAGATTTAGAATCAGTGTTATTTATAATGAGGTTGCAAACACAACAGTGAAGCTGTATTTAGAAAAGTTATATAAATAATTGAATAATATATTTTCATAAAGATTTTATTTTTAAGAGATTTAGTTTTTAAAATCTGATCACTGGTGATGAGACCTTTAAAATGGTACCCTATAAGTTAATGTTATTGATGATGAATGAATTTAATATATTGTTATGTAAAAGTGTTATATTTATAAGTGTATTACAATTTTATAACTTGCTATGAAAAATAATTAATGATTGTTAAAATATATGTTGTTGTTGTTGGTTGTTGTATGATCTATGATGTTCTATCTGATATCTAATTTTAACTCTGCAGGCTTTATATGCATAGTATGTCATGTGCCCTACTTTCCCTAACCAGAGCATTCCAGAGCTCATCCAGAGATCTCCTGAGTTTTCACAGAGCTCATATGGACTTCTGGACTCAATTAGAACCTTTAAAATATTAATACAAAATCTAGAAAAATTACAGATGATAGAGCTACTTCTCCTATATATTCCATTCTA
The DNA here is from genome assembly GCA_030280995.1 of Hemileia vastatrix. Classification (NCBI taxonomy): domain Eukaryota; kingdom Fungi; phylum Basidiomycota; class Pucciniomycetes; order Pucciniales; family Zaghouaniaceae; genus Hemileia; species Hemileia vastatrix. Next base: position 13,527,126 of record JASXTE010000007.1, read on the forward strand.
GAATTTGTAGCCTGCACAGCCCTATTCATATAGTTAATGATTATCAAAGTTAAGCAAATTATGAAAAATAAAAAATAATCAAAAACACTTTATAAAATTATTAAAAATAGTAGAAGCTTCAGAAAAATTCCCAAAGATTCTTGAGACTCCCAATTTAGTTTCCAAGCACTTTGAGACCTTTACTTGCATTTCCTGCCTGTTAATTATTTTTTGAATCTTGAACCATAAAATAAACCCTTTTTAACCACTTTTAATACTTAATTTATTAAATATAACCATTTTAAAATTAGTGGACTTTCCAATATCAATAATCCTTCCCCAAAAATCCATTTTTAACAACTTTAAGTTCCATACTAACATTTTGACTACCACATCAGCAATTACAGCACTGTGAGGGCCCATAACCTCCCCAAGGCATACACTTCAGGAAGTTTCAAATCCCAAACCTCAAGTAAGGACCCCCCATCACAATTAATGATATCATACACCCCTACCATAAATAGATAAACAGATAAAAGCAGCTACCATAAAGAAACAGGTAAAATGACTCATGCAAAGAGAATAAAATGAAACACAAAGCGTATCAAGGAACCAAATCAACTGTCCAAGCCCCCAATAACATCCCCAAGCATTCATAATATCCCAGTAATCATATATCAACCTATAAATCCATGAAAATCCATTAAAGGAAGCAGTTTAAGTTGTCCAAACTGGATATATGTGCCTGAAAAAGGTGTATATGCTTGTGTAAGGGTTTTGCATAAATTGAATACTTCAATATTACCTAAAAGAAGCATGAAAATAAAGCTTATAGACTATTTAGAGGTTTAAACCTGCTTATAGACCTATATATACATAATAGGGGGTATTAATATTCAGGGATCCACAATTAGGGATCGGAATTTTTTTTTCCTGGGATCAGACACTATTAATTGTGGAAGATTCTTATCTACTAGCCCTGGGGCTAGTGGATAAGGAATCCACGATAATGCATTATCCTGCCTCCTATACCCCAATTTCCATTCCTAATTCCTGATCTCAAACTCATCACATCCATGATTGATTTGAATGCAAGTCACATGACATATAATTGTAGATGTTATGAATGAAAGTAGGCCAAGATGTGGTTATCACAGAATGTTGTCCGATATGTGGTTATGAAAAATTGATTGGAAAAATGTCGGATAAGAGGTGAACATTGACATGTAAAGTGTCTAATAACCCAATTATTAGGAAAAATAATTGCAGAAGATAATTGGGGTATAAGGATTTTTATCCGCAATTAATTTAATTGCGGATCCCTGAACATTGATACCCCCTAATATAACCACATATTTCACTGAATATGAGGTTTATGCATCCATAAAAGCTTATGATATGTATATTATGACTCAATTAACACCATATGTATTATAGGGGTATGGATAATCTACTTAAACTTATATAAGTCATTAAATAGTGTAATAAATATATATATAAGTATTATAACCATAATTTTTACTTATAAGCTTAATTCAACTAAGTTTATCTTATTTTAAAAATAAGAAATAATCAGTCCCAGCGATAACAAGGCTGACACTCCTTCTACCCCAAAAAAAATAAAAAAATGCTAATAAATTTAAATTAATAAGTAAGGAGTGGATAGAAAAAATATTTTAAACATTTCTATATCACTTATACTGTATTTTAAAGTATTATTTGGGTTTAAATCTTTTCAAGAGTTAAAATATCAGATATTTCATTTTCAGGAATCCACTGGTCATCTTCACTTGATTTATATTTAAACCTTAATAGATACTCAACTCCCTTTTCTTTTGTAAGGTGTCTCTTTTTAAGTATCTTTTCAATTTCTTCTTTTTCAAATTTTTGTTCAGGTTGCTCTTTATGCTTTCCTGATATTGTTGGGAATAGAGAAGGATCATTAGAATAATATGGTTTTATAAGAGGAATAGGAAATACTGGATTTTTTCATCTTATGGTGCATATAATATAAATTCAACAGAATTGTTACCAATCATCTTTTTTACTAAAATGGTCCAATGAATGGATATTTCAATTTAACATTACCATTTAAATTTAAATTTAGTGTATAAATAAGGACTTTATCACCCTCTTTAAACATTTGCTCTTTATGGGCTTTATCCCATATTTCCTTCTCATACTCAAATGCCTTATTTATACATTCTTGAGCATGCTTTCTGCATAAGTTTTTGCGTTTGAAGAAAAGATTTTGAACCTGGATGGATATCCAATCTTTGTAATTTATTAAGAGTTTTAGCAGGGCTATTAGGTACATAACCTAAATATAACTCAAATGGCTTTTTTCCAGTGACAGAGTGTTCTGCACTATTGTATTCAAACTCAAGACCTTGGATAAGGGTTACCCAATGATGAGTGGATTCATCATTTTCTTTGAAGTAAAGAACAAAAGCACAATATCTTTTATCATATCTTCTAATTTCTGTAGCATTCTTTCTTCCAGCCCATCAGTTTTTGGATGGTGTGCTGTAGAAAGTTTTAATTGACAACCTGAAACATCCATAAGTAATGTCCAGAACTCAGATGTAAATTTTATATCTCTGTCTGAATTTATTGCTTTGGTGAATCCTGCTATATTTAACATTTATATCCACCATAAAAAAGCTAATTCCTTTGAAGAAACCTATTTGTGGGCAGGAATAAACTTACAGATTTTTGTAAATCTATCTATAATTATTCAGCAGGAGTTATAACCCTTATGTCCTGCTATTGGAAAACCTGTTACAAATTCCATGTTAACTATTTCCCATGGAGCTTTTGGTTTCTCAATTTGTTGTAACAAACCAGCTCTTTGCCCATCAATCTTTTAGATTTTTGACAAGAATCACATGTCTCAACATATTTTTGAACATCATCAGACATGTTAATCCTCTAAGCTGTATTTTTTCTCTGGTTAATGTTTTATGGAATTCAAAATGACCTGCTTATATATTATCATGACATATACTTATCATTATATCCTTCATTGAAGGATGAACTACTATTAAATTACTATTTTTCTATAAAATATAAAACCATCCTCAATAGAAAAATTTACCTTTTTCTAATGCTTTCTATTTTTTTGTGGCAATGATTTTATTAAAGCACTCATTGAAGCACAAAATGGATCAATTAATATTGTAGGAAGTTTACTCAAGTCATGATCTGAAGCATAATGATCAAGAATTGATTGCATAAATTCATCCTCAAGATATACAATATAAATTCCATAAATGTTAATAATTTCTGTTTTAGGAACATAAACTGGATTATCATCATTCTTAGGTAGAGGTACTATAGATAACAGATCTACATTAGTGTGTAAAGTTCCTGCTTGATGTGTAATAGTCATCCTTCCTCTGTACTCTTGTACAGCTAATTTCCATCTAAATTTATGCCTAGTAAGGGTTTTCATGTTTAAGAGTGACTTAACTGCACTACAGTCAGTTATTAACTCAAACTTTTGGTCTTCAAGGTAAAAATGTAGATTTTCAAGAGCCTGTACTAAATCCAAACACTCAAGTTGAGAAGCACCATATTTAAATTCACTACTTTTTAGAGTTCATGAAATATAGCAAATTACTACTCCTGAAATTTTTCCTTCAATAAGTTGTTTTTGATGCAGATAATACCCAAATAAATAAAACTTGCATAATTATACAATACAGAAGGTAATTGGAAATCTGGTATTCCCAAGATAGGAGATTTCATCAAAAAAATTTTCAAATTATCAAAAGCCTGTTGTCTATCATTGTTCCAAATGAAAACTTCTGATTTTTTTATCAGTGTGGTCAATGGTACAGCAATTAATTGGTAGTTCTTTATATATTTTCTATAATAACCACACATACCAAGAAAAGATTGTACATCCTTTAAATTTTGAGGAATTCTAATATTCTTGATTTCAGACACCTTATTTTAGTCAACACATATTTGTAAGATAGATACAATATGAACAAACACTGTTAAAGACTCAAGCCCAAATTCACATTTTTTCAATGCAAGGGTCATTTTTATTTCATCCATTTTATGAAATACCTTCTTCAAATGAATAAAGTGTTCATTATATGTCTTAGAGAAAACTATGATGTCATCAATATATACCATTAACCATCTTTAAATCATTTCATTATGGAATGTTATATGCATTATCTTCTGAACTACTGATGGAGCATTTTTTGGCCCAAATGACATCCTGATATAGTTATAACTTTCCATATGTGTTTTTATCAATGAAAAGTTCTGTGAATTCTTTTCAACAGGAATTTGATGGTACCCTTTATTTCCATCTAGGCACTTAGCACATTTAAGGGTAGCATGTATAGAGGCAATCCTTGTCAAGGGGTAAATATCATCTAATATAAATGTATTAAATTCTCTATAATCACCACACAATATGGGGGGCAGACTTACTAGCTAGTCTGCAACCTTGGACCCAAACTCACCACAGATTGAACACACATTGAGCTATTGATAAAGGAATCATACAATCAGGGATGAACACCACTCAGCAGAACAGTTTTAGGTGGGTCGTTCAAGTAGAGTTCAGTATGGGTTCAGTATGAGTTCAGTCTTAGTTCCATCTGAGTTCCATCTGAGTTCAGGTTGAATCATACAATCAGGGATGAACACCACTCAGCAGAACAGTTTTAGGTGGGTCGTTCAAGTAGAGTTCAGTATGGGTTCAGTATGAGTTCAGTCTTAGTTCCATCTGAGTTCCATCTGAGTTAAGGTTGAGGACTTGCTAGCAAGTCCACCCCCTATATTGCGTGGTGATTGCTTTATATTGTTCATAGGAAATTAAAGCTGGTGATGTCACACAATATTTTTGTGTTGTTTCTACCTTTTCAATAATTTTCATGTTTAACAACATATTAATATTATCCTCTCTGTCTTTCCTCTTCATTGGTAAAGCAGGGTATGGTTTCTTTTCATGATTAGCAGGAATATTATCAATTTCACAGGTTAAACTAATTTTCATCTCATGATCTTTTTTAAGGCCAAGCTCAATGGCCCCATATGCAAAAACGATTGGAAATGTTTTAATTAAGTCCAAAATATTTGTCCTCTCAGCTTCACTTATCTGAGTTCCAAATGATGCTTTTGAAATTTCTGTTTCCAGAAGTTCCATCTCACTGGTTTCTCTTCCTTTTCTAGGAATATCTATTACTGACTAAATTTTCAAGACTGTGTTAGAAGAATTTACTTTGAATTTCCTTTTACCATTCATTACCATTGTAAAATTATTATTATCAGGGTCTAATTTCACACCAAGCTTTTTCTGAATGTCATTACCAATAATAAAATAGCTACTACAACTAGTATTATCCATTACTACAAAGTCACAAGTTACTATAACACAACCATGTTGATATTTAAAGAAAACAGAAGCTTTTTATCTACAAATGGGGTGTAGTACTGAACCAAACCCTAACCATTTTTTACTTTCAAGGGGTTCAAGATTTGACTTGTAATCACTATCAATTCTATTTAATGTATATGCAGAAACAACAGAACGAGCAGCTCCTGTATCCAATACTATATTTACAGTTTCTCCAGAAATAATTTCTGGAACTATGATAGGTGTCATTCTGAATCTATCAGCTTGTATATCCTTAATAATTTCAGCATCTTCAAAATTCATTAATGATACATTTGAGTCCATACCTAATATTGGATTTTCAAAGATGAACAAATCATCTTCCAACATACACCATGCAATATGGGGGCGGACTTGCTAGCAAGTCTGCAACCTTGAACCCTAATTCTTATCTTTTTGAGCACACATTGAATTAGTGATGAAACCACCAAGAAAAAATATTGACATTCTGGTGAACTCAATATGAATATAACTTGAACATTTAATGAAGCATAGGAAATAATACTTTGAAAAAATCTTGAGATATGAAGAATGAGATTTTTTTATAGAAATTTTAATACAGTGCAGATCACACTCAAATTAATCTGAAAAATACATATTTTAAACTATTTAAGCAGTTTCTTTGCAATTTTTTAAAAAAAGAACACCAATGTATAGATCTGGCAAGATACCATCTGACATTATTATATAAGTTTCTTTAGCCAGAAATACATGGAGAAACTACAATTTGAAATATGTCAATTTGTTCATGAAAGGTTATTTTGTGCATTTATATTATTAATTGTATTATTTTCAAGAATTGAAAAAATTATATACTTATTTTATGACTAGATAATATTGAATATTATAAATCATTAAAATATCTAAAGAAGGTGCAAAAATCTTAAAAATGATGTTACAAAGACTTTACTTAGACATATAATTTTCAAATTCAATTGACATACTATATTTCACTATTAAATAAATAAAAAATTTATACTAATATTTATTAAAATTTATTTCCCCTCTTCTTCAAAATTTTCAAAATATTAAAATGTAGATTTTTATTAGATTTAAGTAAATGAAGAGAATAACAGTATAGGAGTTGTGGATTTTTAGGATTCAAGGAATTTCTGTGCCCACTCTTTGTAACATATTTTTTATATTTTATATTTTTTGTATATTTATTTTGTATTACTATCTTCTTTTATCGTCTTTTTTTACTCCCTCTCAAGAATACCCACTCTTTTCCCTTTGAAATATTTCTTTATCCTCACCCCATCCTTCTCCCCAACCTTTTCACTCCCTTCATCATCATTTTCAACCCCTATCCACATTTTCCTCTCCCTCTCCATGCCTCTCTACCCCTCTCCTCTCCTCTCCTTCCAGTTCGCTTACCTCCCCATTTCATCCCTAACACTTTATTTATATAAACAGACATAGGGACTGGGTTGAAAGGGAGGAAATTGGGGTTCAAGGATTGTGGAGGCGAGGTAAAGGGGAGGGATGGGGCTACAAGGGTTGGAAAGGCTGGAGAGAGGGGTGAGGAAGGGTATATGGGGTAGTAAAAAGGTTGGGAAAGAGTTGGAAGGGAAGATTAAGGGTTCCGAGGCATTTTAAATGAAGAAAAGGGTCTGGGAGAGGTTTAGAGGGGTGAAATGGGGATCAAAAGAGGATGGCATACAATGGGGCTGGGAGGATAGCGAAAGGCATGGGGAGGGAAGACAAGCATGTGTTGATAGAATTGAAAGGGATGGAGATTGGTGCAAACAGAGTGTGAAAATAGGAGGATGAACTCTGTTCTTTGGGCAAAGAACAGAGTTCACTTCCATAAAATATTAGCTCAAACATAGTTTTCAATTCTGTAAAAACAGTTGTAAGTAATAGAAAAAGTCACTGATTTTTTTTATATGTAATCTGAAATTTTTTAATAAAATTATTGTATTTAAGAATTGCAATATTTTCAATCAATTTTTATTGATAAACATAATTTAATAAAGTATTATTTAAATAAGTTGCTTCAAAAAATACTTTGAATTGAGTAGACTCATGGAATTATTTTTTCTGGCTTCCATTCAGTTATCCTCACACTTTCACTATGTTTTCAACATAGATCCATTATTATTTGTGTGATACTTCAAGTGAACGTTCAGTATTACTTCAGTCTGAGTTCCATCTGATTTCCATCTGACTTCAAGTTGCAGACTTGCTAGCAAGTCCGCCCCCCATATTGTGTGGTGATACAGACCTCATATTCATTACTATATGAGATATTACTGTCAAAATCACATGAATATTTGCTTTTTACTATTTCATTTTCAGATTCTAGCTTATTTTAAACAATATTTATCTTTTTCTCACATTTGTGACATTTAACCCAAGGCTTATTACACTTATAACAAGTATTTGTCTCATAATTTTTAGGTACTACAGGTGCAGTAGGTTTTTTCTACTTTTCCTGTAGTGGTTTTGAATTCTGATTTTTTCACAGGTTCATTATTTTGTTTATATGTGGTGTACCCTGCTTCATACTTATGGTTTAATAGTATTTCATTAAAAATATTAGTAAATTCAGAGTATTCAATAACCATTATTGTTCTAGCTACAAAAATTTCTCTGACAGATATAGGTAATTTTTATATTATTTTATCTTTCCATAAGTTAAAATCCACATTTGGCTCAATGGCTTTTATAATTTTATTTAAATTCATTAAAAATACCGTAGGTTTGTCACCATTAAATGAATTATACTTTGTTTTCTCATATGATCTTTTCTGAGTTAGTCTGAATTTAGAGCCTCTGAATTTTTTTTCAATTAGTTGTTTCCATTCAGCCCAAGATTAATCTTTACCCTCACTTAATACAGCTTCAAACCATAATAAATCAAGATCCTTAAATAATGAAATTAGTTTTGATGTTATTTCTTCATCTGGTAACTTATATAAGAAATTTAATTTGTCAATTCTTTGAATAAATTTTTCCAATCAGAGTTGGCTTCCCCATCATAATTTGGGTACTGGTAAATTTTTGGCCAATTCTTCTGATTGGATTTAATCTCACTAATACTGGGAAAATTCAATAACTCATTTACTTTAGATAAATGGTCATTTTTTCCTCTTTTACTGATTTGTGACTCACATTTGTTCTTTCAGATTTGACACTTCCACCGGATTTTTTTATTTTTTGTGGCAATGGGAATGATTGAGTTTCATTTTTGCAAATGAAAGGATTATTATTATACTGTGTATACTTATGATTATCCTGATTCATTAGTAGATCGGCAGTTTCAATCTCAAAATTAGTTAATTTTTGTGACAAATAAGAGACCGTTTAATTTGTTTGTGTAAAAGATAACTTTGTTCTTGACTCATACTTTGATAAATGTGCTCATACAATTTTTTTAACTCACAGAATTTTTTTGAAAGTTTGCAATATTAATTATTTAAAGAATAATTTTAAAAGTTAGACCCAAGTGTTCTTCTCTAATTCTTTATTTCTTGTTTCCATTTGAGAAATATTTAATCTTAAGGACAAAATTTTTTCACTTGTGAGCTTAATTGCCTGTTCCTCACACTCAGTCATTTTATTCCATAATGCTGAATCAATTTTATGGAAAGTTGGATTTTTATTAAAATACTTAACACCTTACTTCTCACATTCTTCACTATTTATTGAAACTCTCAATTCACTGATAAGTGGTGGCAACTGAGGGTTAACTGTATTATTATTATAAACAGTACTATTGTTATTGACAAAAGATAAATAAGGTGTTAATAAATCAAAACACAATTGTCTCAAGTCATCCTCAATCTTCTGAACATATTTCACATCAATTAAATTACCTGAATTGTAATAATCAGTATTATGTGCCATCTTAGAAGGAAATTCACTCACCATGGGATAAGAGCAAGCCCTGGTTTTCGATGCTTTTTCTTTGACTTTTAAGGGTGATTTGAAGTGGTCTGATGAGGGGCTGGATCCCTGTTGCAATTGTGGCTGGCCCACTGTTGGTGAATACAATCCTATTACTATTTCTCCAACAAGAGCTTTTCCTGCGACTGAACTGATCCTCCTGAAGTAGGAAGTGGATGATTTAGCTGTACTCCCCTCAGCTCTGACAGAGTTTGGTTTAATTGCTGGAATCCTATCCTGCAATTTTTTTCCACTTTTTTCACCTCTTTTATGATAGAAGATTTTGATTCCTACAGACAATTGATCTTGAAGAAGAGGTGGTATCTTCTTTATAGTTATCTTTTTTAGGAGGGTGTCCTTTCCTCTATGCACATTTTGTCTGGCTGGGAATAAGACTGTCCTTCCATAGTGATGTCCTGGTACATTGTTATTAGCTTTAGACCTGGTATTAAAAGCAGCTTTATCATGTTCATTGTCCTGTGGAGAGCTCAAAATGTCTAAAGTAACTTTTTTATATCTCTACAAAGGGGAAAACTTGAATAGTAATTATTAGACAAAAAATATTAGTAATTTTAATACTAATAAAAGCACTGAAGATTACCCTGAATTTATATTAATATATATTTAAATAAAATATAATAAAAATTCAAAAATAATTTATTAAAAATTAAATAATAAGTTTAACTAGACTTTTATAAGGGCGAGTAACTAACTTACCAAGATTTATCCAAATACCAATTTAATTGGGTGTTATATTGGTGACCAAATACCAAGTGAAATTGGGTTTATATTGGGTACAGTTACTACTGTAAATATGTAATTTTTATTTAAAAAAATTTGTAAAATTATTATAAGGGCTCTTTTCTGTAATCACTGAGCAATGATGACCAACTAATGTGATTAATACACAAATATTTGGTTTATATGAGCTATACTAGAGTAAAAATCACATCCTAAGGCTTATACTAAACAATAAGTAATAATTAAGGAAAGACACCCAAATGTCAGTGTATGCTAGTATTTAAGTATAATTTAAAAGTAAATATTAATTTTCCTACTACTTATTTATAAATGATTTATAGAATAAACCACAGGGGAAGACTAATAAACTAGTTATGCTCAATACTAACTCACAAATATTTGGATTGGTCCAGACTAGTGGTGGAAAATAGGTTAATAGAATATAGATATAGCTAATATATAGATAATATCAATTTATAAAGGCTTTAAAATATATTTCTATAAAAAAATAATTGTTTTATAATGTTTATTTGGGTTATATTAACTAAGTGATTTCCAATAAACCGTCAAATCCTCCCTTACTTATACCAAAATCCACTTGAGTGCACAGACATTCAATCCAGATTATGTCACTGCTATCCCCAGTAGTAACAGCACTTTTGGGGCTCATAACCTCCCCAAGGTGTCCATTTCAAGAAGTTTAAACACTGAGACCTTCATTAAGTATCCTCCATCACAATTTATATATCATACACCCATACCATAAATAGAGTAAACAGATAAAAGCAGATACCATAAAGAAAGAGGTAAAATGACTCATCCAAAGAGAGTAAAATTAAACCCAAAGCATCTAAAGGAACCAAATAAACTTTTAAAGCCCCCAATAAAATCCAAAAGCACTCATATTGACCCAGTAACCATATCTCAACCTATAAATCTGTGAAAATCCATTAAAGGAAGCAGATTAAGTTGTCCAAACTGGATATTTGCGCCGGAAAAAGTTTTATATTCTTGTGTAGGGGTTTTGCTTAAATTGAATACTTCAAGATGACCTAAAATAAGCATAAAAATCTATCTTATAGACTATTTAGATGTTTAAATCTGCTTATAGACCTATATATACATAATATAACTACATATTTCACTGAATATGAGGTTTATGCATACATATAAGCTTATGTATGTCTATAATTACTTAATATCACTTATGATAAGTATATTATGACTCAATTAGAACCTTAAAATGTATTATGGGCATATGGATAAGCTATTTAAACTTATATAAGTCATTTAATAGTGTAATAAATATATAGATAAGCATAATAACCATATATATAAGTATTATAACCATAATTCTTACTTATAAGCTTAATGCAATTAAGGTTATATTATTTTAAAAATAAGAAATTATCAGTCCTAGGGATACCTAGGCTGAAAGATTTTGATGGGTGGAGTTGGAGGTATTTCAGTGTATGGATAATTGGGAATATCCTAAGAAAAGGATCAAAGATTTATGTTAGCATAAAAAAAAGAAAAGAACAGAGAATAAGGGATTTAAAGAAGAGTGAATTAAAGTATGTATTGGCTCTTCAAAGAAGAGAAAATGATGAGTAGAATTGGAAGAGATGCTTGAAATCAGTGGGTGGTGTGTTTTCTTAGCTCTTTTCAGAGCATGAGTAGGAGTCTTGGGAGCAGGGAGCTTAATGGTCAACTGACTGATTAAATTTGACATTGTGGAAGTCTAAATCTTATTAGGGCACTGAGGTTTATTATAGAAGGATTTTTGGGAGAAGATTATTGAGATTGGAAAATCCAATTAAATTTTGAAATGGTTATATTAAAAAAAGTTGAGTATTAAAAGTGATTTAAAAAGGGTTAATTATACAAGTCAAGACTAAACAAATAATTAAAGGTCAGGAAATGCAATTATAGTATTAAACGTTCATAGAAATTAAAGACAAGAGTCTCAAGAACCTTTGGGAATTTTTGAGGATTTTAAATATTTTTCTACAATTTTTAATAATTTAATAAATTATTTTTAGTTATTTTTAATTATTCATAATTTACTTAAATTTGATAATTATTTATTAGGTGAATGGGGCTGCAAAGACTATGAAAATTCTAATGGATTATAAAGTAGACTTGGCTATATCATCTATAATCTATCTAAAAAATTTCTTAGTATTTTAAAGGTTTTAATTGAGTCTGGAAGCCCAGAAAAGCTTCAGAATGCTCCAGATGAGCTCTGTAAAAATTCTGGTGATCTCTGGATGAGCTCCAGAATTCTATGGTTAGGGAAATTAGGGCACATGACATACTATGCATATAAAGCCTGTAGGCTCAAAATTATACAGCATAGAGAAACTATAAACAACTTCATCACAAACCACAACAAAGAAAATTAATAACAATCATTATTATTTTACATAAAAAATTATTAAATTGTAAAAATGGGTACCATTTTAAAGGTCTCATCACCATGGATCTAAATATAACAACTAAATCATATAAAAGCTTTATAAAAACATATTATTCAAACTTTTATAAAATACAGCTTCATTTTGTGTTTCCCACCCTTATTATAAAGAAAACTGATTCTAAATCTCAATACCATTAATAACTAATAGTTTATTTGTCATTTCATAACAAGTAGAGATTATAGATTAGTAAATTTTGAACTCTTTATTTACTTAAAGCGACAGGGTTTTCTTTGGTTTATCCAACTCCCTTGGATTCTTCTTACATAAAGGCAACTGTAAGAGTCTTTCTACATTGGTGGAACCCATCATAGGGTTAGAATTCTCTATCTTTAAATTAATTTTACATGGTATCAGGAATTTCTTAGCCTGAAATAGGCTCATTATACAAAAGTTTATATTCTTTTAATTGTTTAATATTATAATTTTTAGATGTCTTCTGCTGCTGGATCTGGTGTTTCTCTTCCTGTCAATGCTTTGGTCAGTATTGTTTCTTGGGATATGCCCAAGTTTAATAACAAAGAAGTTATATGGTTTTAAATTGCTATAAAGCAGCTGTTGCTGTTGATGGGGCTTCACATTTGGACATGGTGTAGCATATTAGGTTCTTTATTGTTGATAGAGAGATGAAAATGGAAGTCATTTCTGTCAAGCGGTCCTAATGGTCTAGAAGATTTTAATGGAGGTCCAACAGTGGTGAAAGGTGGATACTCAAAGATTTCAAAGTAAAGGTATGTAGATTTTATCCTTATGATTTATTACTCAAATAAAAGATATAGAAATATTTTTATTATCACTCAGATGATTTAGAGTTACACAATTGTAAGTACTAAAGCAACAATGGTAGTAATAAAGATTTTATTGATTGAATGTAATAAAAATGTAAGTAGTAAGGAATGGATAAAATCAGCAAAAATGGAAGGCCTTTTGAAGGCAAAAAGAAGAAAGAGCACACAGAGTTAAGAAGCGTACATACAAGAGTGTGAGAGTAAGAAAATTCCAGAATAAAATATTTCAAATAATAAAAGTGTTCTAAAGAGTGCATCAATACAATTTATTTACTATATATATCAAATTATTTGATATATTTTAAAGTTAGATGTAAATTTCACCCTTAGAATAAAATAATTTGAATTAAATTTTTGTATTGATAGAATTTTAAAATTTTGAATAAAAGAATTTGAATTTTTTAATTTTTAGTATCAATATATTTTTGTCTCACTTCTAACCTGTAATAAGGACGGTGTTAGGGAATAAAAATATGAGAGACATTTTAAATTTTAAATATTTACTAAATTTACTTATTTTAATTAGTTAATTTCTTTCAAGTAATTATAAAGTAAATATAATAAAATTAATAAAATAAGAGTTAAAAAGGTGTGGCTTCATCCCAGTAAATAATTAATTATTTTACTGGGTAAGTCTAGTAGCCTGGCTGATACTCCCTCACTCTAAAAAAACATTGAAAAAAATGCTATGATTTTTTCTTTTTATATTTCTTTAGTAGAGTAAGAAGGTTTGATATCTCTTTCACAGGTATTCAAGAATCATATTCAGAAGATTTATTCTTGAATTTCAATAAGTATTCAATACTTTTTTCAGCAGTGATTATTCTGTCATTGAGAATCTTATAAATTTCTGCTGTTTCAGTGATTTCAATAGAAGTGTTCTTTGGTATTACCCTCCTTTTGTGAAGAAAATTACTATTGGATGTGTAAGGTTTCAAAAGAGATATTGGAAAAACAGGGCCTCTTCTGTCATATGAAGAGTACAAGATAAATTACACTTCATTATCACCAACCATTCTTCTGACAACAAATAAGCCTACAAATGAGCCTTTCAATTAGTTATTACCTTGTAAATTGAAGTGGACTGCAGAAATCATACTCCATCACCCTTTTTGAAAGTGTATTCTTTAAGGGATTTTTCCCACCTCTTCTTCTCATATTCAAAAGATTTTTCAATACATTTTTGAGCATAACTTCTGCAAATTTTTTGCATTTGAAGAAAAGATTTTACACCAGGATGTAAATACAATTTAGGTATTTTATTATTAAGAATTTGGGCAGAAGTATTTGGAACATATCCAAGCCAGAGCTCAAAAGGCTTTCTCTGAGTAACATAATGAACAGTGCTATTATAAGCAAATTCCAAACCAGGAAGTAATGTGACTCAATCATGAGTTAACCTGTCATTGTCTTTGTACTTGAGGCCAAAGGCACAACACCTTCTTATCATGTCCTCTAAAGTCTGAATAAATTTTTCAGCTAATCCATCAGTCTGGGGGTGATGGAAAGTAGAAAGTTTCAGATCACAACCACAAACATCCATCAGAGACATCCAAAATTCAGAAGTAAATTTAGGGTCTCTGTCAGAGATTATGCCTTTTGGGAAACCAGCAGTATTAAACATATGAGACCACCATAAGAAAGCTAATTCCTTAGTGGAAACATCCTTGTGAGTAGGGATGAATTCATACATTTTTGTGAATCTGTCCACAATAACCTAGCAAGAGTTAAAACTTTATTTTCCAGCAATGAGAAATTGTGTTACAAATTCAATGTTTATTATTTTACATGGTGCATCAGGAGTTTCAATATGTTATATTAATCCAGCACTTTTCCAATGAATCTTTTTGATTTCTGACAAGAATCACAGTATTCAACATATAATTTGGTGTCTTCAGACATATTATACCACCAAACAGTATTTTTAATTCTGATCATTGTTTTCTCAAGATCAAAACGTACAGTTAATATATCATCAAGATGATCTTCTTCATAGAAGGAGGAATAAAAATAACATTACTCAACTTTCTTCTATAATATAGATAGCCCTTATGAATTGAAAAATTTCCCTTTTCCAAAGCCGTCTGGTACTTTTGTGTGAGGGTTTCAATTCATGCTTGTATTGAAACACTCTTTGGATTATTTAATATAGTACAAAACTTCTTTAAGTCAGTTTCTTTATCATATGAATCCAGAATAAGCTGTAATAGCTCTTCCTCCATATCAACCACATATATCCCATGAATGTGTACTATTCCATCCTCAAGATCATAAGCAGGATTTGAGTCATCATTTGGCAAAGGTAACTTGATAAAATATCCACATTTGAGTGAAAAATACCAGCCCTATGAATTAATGTAATCATCCCTCTGTATTCTTAAACAGCTAACTGCCATCTGAACATATGTCTGTTAGGTGTCTTCAAGTTCAAGATGGATTTTACTGCACTTCAGTCAGTGATAAGTTCAAATTTCAGGTCATCCAGAAAATAATGTAGCTTCTCTAAAGCCCACACTACTGCTAAACACTCCAGTTGAGTGGCATCATATTTCAATTCACTATTTCTCAAGGTTCTTGAAATATAACAAATTACTACTTCTGATACTTTATCATTCATAACTTGTTTTTGATGGAGAGAAGCACCAAGGCCAATTTAACTGGAATAAGTGTATAAAAAGATGGTTGATTAAAGTCAGGCAAAGCAAGAATTGGTGCTGACATGAAACAATGTTTCATGGTGTCAAAAGCTCTTTGTCTTTGTCGATCAGTTGTCTAGAAGAGATAAGAAAAGAGGGAAGAAATGAGAGGAGGAGAGGGAGGAAAGGAGTATGGGTAATAAAAGAAATAAAATTTAATAAAATTATTTAATTTATTGAGAGGAATCAACGACGGGTTTCTTGAGAGGTGACAAAAGTGAGGTTATTATTAATTACTAATATTATTAGGATGTAAGGACTATGTGCAGCAGACACTATGATCACTATCAGACTTAAAGCAACCTTTAAATTGTTATATAGAATTTTAATTAGAATTTTATTACTAATAAAAAGAATATAAACGTAATATAAAAATTGTATTTAATTTGTTGAGTGTATAATAAGTGATAAGGCTACAGGGGATTATCCAAGGCCCTTTTATAGGCAATGGGTCCTCTGAAGCGCTACTATATTTGTAAATACAATGATTAGAATGGAATAAAACAAACATATCAAAAGAGTAAATGAAACATAACAATATAGAGAAAAACATGAAACAAATAATTAAAAGCCCAATTAAGAATCCAATTTCCCCGCCATTAATTCCCAAATCAGTAAGTGACAATAGTGAATAACTAAACAAGATTGGAAACATAGGAACTATGAGAAATATAATTCCCAACAGATGGTACATTCTGATTAAAGGATATTTTAAGTGAAACAAAAAATAATTTGACGCAACAAAACAAGCAATTAATCTCAATTTAGTCCAAATTAATTTATTTGTTTTTTTCTAACACAATTAAGGGTCAAAAGAAGCGTCCTTAATTATTGTTTAGTATCATATGAGAGGTATTATTTAATATATAAATTTAAGTAATTAATTTAAATATATTATAAATCAAATTTACACTTGTAATTATAATATATGTTTTTTAATTAATTAAATATAAATTTATAATTATTAAATACATAAAAAATGCACCATTATTTGTAGAATATATTATATTATGCTCAATTTAATTGTATATATAAAAATATATATAACCAATAAATTTAATGTAACACTTGTATATAATAAAATTCTTATATAATTTCATTATGCAATAAAATATTAAGTTATATTCATTAAATACAAGTCTTACCCACTCTTTAAAGTTTTATAATTTATATATCATTTACTGGACTCCTGGAATAGCCTGGCTGACACTCCCTCACCCTAAAAAAAACAATAAAAAAAAAATGCTAAGATTTTTTCTTTTTGTATTTTTTCAACAGAGCAGGTAGATTTGAAATTTCCTTGCCAGGTATCCATGCATCATGTTCAGATGATTTGTTCTTATATCTCAATAAATATTCAGTACCTCTTTCAGAAGTGATAATTCTATCATTGAGAATTTTATCAATTTCTGCTGTTTCTGTGACTTCCTGAGGGTTCTTCTTAGGTCTTCCTCTTCTCTTTGGAAATAAGTCACTGTTGGAAGTATAAGTTTTAAGTAAAGAAATGGGAAAAACAGGATGTTTCCTATCATATGGAGAATACAATACAACTTCTACTGCATTATCACCAACCATTCTTTTAACAACAAATGGTCCTACAAAAGGATCTTTTAATTTGTGGTTACCTTGTAAATTGAAATGGACAGTAGAGATCAACACTTCATCACCCTTGTTAAATGTGTATTCTTTATGGGATTTATCCCATCTTTTCTTTTCATATTCAAATGCTTTATCAATACAACTTTGAGCATGTTTTCTGCAGAGCTGTTGCATTTGCATAAAAGATTTTACACCAGGGTGCAGTTCCAACTTAGGTAATTTATTATTGAGAATCTGAGCAGGAGTGTTTGGGACATAACCTAACCAGAGCTCAAAAGGCTTTTTCTCAGTGACAGAATGAACAGTGCTATTATATGCAAATTCAAGACCAGGCAAAAGAGTGACCCAATCATGAGTAAATCTGTCATTGTCTTTATATTCTAAACCAAAGGCACAATACCTTCTAATCATATCTTCCAGAGTCTGAATCATTCTTTCAGCTAGACCATCAGTCTGAGGATGGTGAGCTGTAGACAATTTTAACTCACAGCCACAAATATCCATCAAAGAGGTCCAAAACTCAGAAGTGAATTTTGGATCCCTATCAGAGATAATGGCTTTTGGAAAACCAATAATATTAAACATGTAAGACCACCATAAGAAAGCTAATTCTTTGGTGGATACATCTTTGTGGGTTGGAATAAATTTGCACATTTTTGTGAATCTATCAACTATTACCCAACAAGAGTTAAAGCTGTCTTTACCTGCAACAGGAAGACCAGTGACAAAATCCATATTAATGATTTGCCAGGGAGCACTAGGTGCTTCAATATGTTGTAATAACCCTGCTCTCTTACCTGTTAACCTTTTAGATTTTTGGCAGAAATCACAAGATTCAACATATAATTTTGTGTCTTCAGACATATTAGCCCACCATGCAGTGTTTTTGATTCTAATCAATGTTTTTTCAAGATCAAAATGTCCAGCTAATATGTCATCATGACAAAGTTTGAGGATAGTTTCTTTCATTGAAGGAGGAATAACAATTACATTGGTAAGCTTCCTTCTATAATATATATAACCATCTTCAATAGAAAACTTTCCTTTATTTAAAGCATTTTGGTACTTTGCAGGAAGAGTTTTTATTAATGCTTGAATTGAAGCATTCTTAGGATCATTCAAAATAGTAACTAATTTATTTAAGTCAGAATCTTTATCATATGAATCCAGTATTAACTGTAATAACTCTTCTTCCATATCAACTATAAATATACCATGTATATGAACAGTATCATCTTCAGGTACATAAGCAGGATTGGAGTCATTATTTGGCAGAGGCAATCTGGAGAGCATATCAACATTAGAGTGAACATTTCCAGCTCTATGGATAATAGTCATCCTTCCTCTGTATTCCTGAACAGCAAGTTGCCACCTGAACATATGTCTGTTAGGTGTTTTGAGGTTTAAGAGAGATTTTACAGCACTACAGTCAGTTACCAACTCAAATTTTTGGTCATCCAAGTAGTAATGAAGTTTTTCAAGAGCCCAAACAGCTGCTAAGCACTCCAATTGAGTGGCACCATATTTCAATTCACTATTTCTTAAGGTTCTTGAAATATAACAAATTACAACCTCTGAGGATTTATCATTAATAATTTGCTTTTGGTGAAGGGCAGCACCCAGACCAATAAATCTAGCATCTGTATAAAGTACAAATGGCTTGTTAAAATCTGGAAGAGCCAATATAGGGGCTGTCATTAAGCAACTTTTCAATGTATTAAAAGCTTTCTGACAGTCATTATTCCAGAGAAAAGCAACATCTTTTCTGGTTAGTTTTATAAGAGGTAAGGCTATGACCTGATAATTTTTAATATATTGTCTATAATAGCCACACATACCCAAAAAACTTTGGATTTCTCTTACAGAAGTTGGTGCTTTCACATTTTGAATGGCAGCAACTTTATTATGGTCTACACAAATTTGTAAGCCTGACACAACATGGCCAAGGACTTTCAAAGATTGAAAACCAAATTTACACTTTTTTTAAAGATAAGGTCATATTGATTTCATCCATTTTTTGGAAAACTCTATTTAAGTGAATCATATATTCATCAAAAGTTTTAGAAAAAACAATAATATCATCAATATAAACCATGAGCCAACCTTCAATAATTTCTTGATGGAAAGTGTTATCCATGACCTTCTGGAAAACTGAAGGAGCATTTTTAGGGCCAAATGGCATCCTAACATACTTATATATTCCCATATGAGTAGCAATAAGCAAAAAATTTTGAGAATTTTTCTCAATTGGAACTTGATGATAACCTTTATTACCATCCAGACAACTAATAAATTTTGCACCTTGCAAGGTAGCATGTATTGAATTAATTCTGGGTAAAGGATAAATATCATCAACAGTATAAGTATTTAAAGCTCTGTAATCTCCACATAATCTAGCTTTATCTTTTTCATATGAAATCAAGACTGGGGAGATGACACAATATTTGGGGGTGACATTCACTTTCTCAATGATATTCATTTTCAATAATGTTTCAATATTATCTTCAATATCTTTTCTTTTTGATGGAGAAGCAGGATATGGTTTTTTCTTAAGGGAAGGAGGAATATCACTCAAATTACAGGATAAGGTAATTTTCATCTCTTCCTGAACAATTCCCAAGACATGAGAACCATGAGCAAAAGCCATAGGGAAAGAGGTAATAGAGGCAACAATAGAATCCTTTTGTTCATTAGTCAAATGATCACCAAAAGAAGCGGTATTTATTTCATGTAATAAATCATCCATTTCAGTTGTTGTTCTACCTTTACATTGGGTCAGTGAGTTACAAGATTTCAACAAATGCCCAGAAGGTTTAGGAGAAGAAATTTTGAATTTTCTTTTCCCATTCATTCCTAAGGTAAAGCAATTATTTGCTGGGTCTAGTTTCACACCAAACATGGTTAAAATATCATTTCCCATAATAAACCAATTGCTCAAATTATCATTTTTCATGACAACAAATTCACAAATAGCTCTGACAAAACCACCATTATATTTGAAGAATACAGAGGTTTTGTATTTGCCAATAGGAAATAAGGTAGAACCATACCCTCTCCATTTTTCAGAAGTTATAGGCAATAATTTACTTAAATATTCCTTATCCACTGAAGCCAAAGCTTTTTCAGATACTACACTTCCTCCAGCACCAGAATCAAGAACTACATCAACATTTTTACCATTAATGATAACAGGTGCCTTTAAAGGGGATATGGGAATAGAATTGTTAGTAATATCTTTAATTATCTCAGCATTTTCTACTGAAGATAAATTCAATACACCATCTTCAGATATATTATTTAAATAATGGACATCATGTTCCAACATTAAAACATCTTTAATAGATTCATTGTCATAGGAGATATTGCTTTCACAGTCACTGGAAGAATTATTGACATCAAGTTCAATTTCATCAGTGTCTTCATTTTGTTCAACAAGATGAATTTTCTTGTCACAAACATGACCCTTCTGCCACGGTTTGTTACATTTATAACAAGTATTTGTTGCATATTTTTTAGGTGCAACTGGGGCAGAGGGTTTACCAGATTTTTCTGGGAGCTTTATAGAAGGTTTATTCTGATCATTATAAGATTTACTAAGGTAATTCTTTGGTTCATATCTATGGTTGAGTAGTACTTCATTACAGATATTAATGAAAGAAGAATTTTCCCTTACATGCTCAGTTCTAGCAACAATCAAATCCCTAAGAGAATTTGGTAATTTATACAAGATTTTATCTCTCCAAATATCATAATCCATCTTTGGATCAATTGCTCTAAGGATTTTAGTTATTTTCATCAGAAAAACAATGGGCTTTTCAACAGAGGAGGATACATATCTAGTATTCTCATACAGTCTTTGCTGAGCTAACCTGAATTTTGAACCACCAAACTGATTCTCAATCAAGGATTTCCAATCATTCCATGTATAATGATTGTTATCTAAGAGGACAGATTCATACCACATCAAGGCTACATTGGAAAATAAAGAAATTAGCTTAGAAACAATTTCCTCATCAGGTAGTTTATAAGATCTCTTTAAATTATCAATTCTCTGGATAAAGTGTTGCCAATCAGAGGAAGAATCACCATCAAAGGTAGGATATTGGTCTAATTAGGCCAATTTTTCTGACTACTGGGATGGTCCACTTTTTGGTTTGAATTATTCATTAGTAATAATTCCTGAAGTTTAGCCAGGTGTTCAGAAATTTCATTATTTACAGAAACAGCTGGTGCATGACCATCACAAGATTTTTTGCTAGTAGCAAAAGATTTTACAGACTCATTGTCAGTTTGTTTAATGGTTGAAATATGAGGAAGAAAGGATGAACTTTGTTCAGGTTTTTTCCCTTTATTTTTATGCAGCTTATTTGCAGAAATCTCATTTAATTCATTATTGATGGTTAAGGTTGAAAACTTTTCCTGTAGGTCAGACACATAGTTTCTTATTCTTGGAATTTCAGACATCTGGTCATTTACTTTTGCAAGAGATAGAACATTTCTGTCCTCAGAAACTGAGTGCTTGGTACTTAGTGCATGGAAATCATTTTTTAGCTTCTTAAACTCATTTTGCAGAGATTTTATTTCATTTTTGAATGAATAATTTTCCTCAATAAGGGGTTTCAATTCACTCAAGGTCTTATGTAGACTGATATTTCTATCTGAGATAGCTCTATGGTCACTTCTTATTTGTTTTTGTTGACTAAGAACAATATTCAAGGTTTCTTTGATTTTTAAATAAGCTGTATCTTGTACAGAAGAACTCACTTTACATTGCAAGTGTAAATTATTTAATCTATCATTTTCATGGATTAACACATCTCACACATGTTTGTCTTTCACAATATTAAAATCAAGGGTATCTTTCAATATTTCCTCAGAAGTTTTTTCAATTAAGGTATAGATTTCAGGGGGAACAGAATCATTTTTAATTGCAAGAGAAGGATTAATTAAAGATGTAGAAGTTAAATGTAAAGGTTCATCAAATGACAACTTGCTAATTACATCAATAGGGCTACTAGTTACAGGAAGCTGTCTTTTAACAGGTTTAACTGTTCTATCACCATGTTCAATAATATTACCTGCAGAAGAAGATTTATTAGAAAACATACCCAAGTGACTATCAACCAAATTACTTACCATGGCAGAGGAGGAAACTTCCCCTGGGACTGGGTTTGGGATTGTGCTTGGGCCTTCTTTCTCCTGCTTTGTTGGTAGGGATGAGGAGGTGGATGGAAATTGGGTGTTCTGGATGGGCCAGGCTGATGATGAGGAGGGTGTTGCACATTCTGTTGGTAGTGACTCATTAGATAATCCCATTTCCATTGCTCTACTTCCATAGTATTTGGATTTTGGATGGTTGAGCTGGGTGGCTG
Source organism: Hemileia vastatrix (assembly GCA_030280995.1). Classification (NCBI taxonomy): domain Eukaryota; kingdom Fungi; phylum Basidiomycota; class Pucciniomycetes; order Pucciniales; family Zaghouaniaceae; genus Hemileia; species Hemileia vastatrix. The sequence goes on from JASXTE010000007.1 coordinate 13,550,088, forward strand.
TGAAGGTTGAGCCTGAAATTGAAGCTGATTGGGAGGCAATTGAGGAGGGGCCTGGGCCTGAATCTGGTTCCTGAGTTCTTGGACCTGATCCCACAATGTGTCTACCTTTGCTTTGTACGTCATATTTTCTGTCTTCAACTCTTTTATATGACTGGATAGGTTGCTGATTTGTTGTGGCAGAGGAAGCTTTTTTATTTTGAAGCCTTTTGGAAGACCTTCTTGAGGCACTAGAAGCTTTACTTCCTTCTGTGGTACTGGGGGAAGGGGGTTTGGTTTGTTTGCATTTCCTGTCATTTCCACATCCTGCAGTATGTTAATTCTTTGTGTTAGCATAAGATTTTTTATGACCAACTTTAGAAGAACTTACAGTGTCAGCATCATAGTCAATTTCTATCTCATCCACTTGCATGTTATCCATTTTTTCTGCCAAATTGTTGGACATACTAGTGGGAAGATTTATATTTTACTTTGTACTTTATAAAAAATAATCAAAGTTAGTCAATAATTGCTCCAAATAATATAAAAAAAATTTTTTAATTAATTAAATTATAGAAAAAATAATTTTCAATATAAAGTAATAATTAAAAAATTAATTTTTTTAAAAAAAAATGGATTGCAAGTTTAAATTGGGAATAACAAGTAAGTTAATTCAACCAATTAATTACCAATATTAAATATGGCAATATATTGGGACTAAGCACAATGTACTTTTAAGTCAACCAAAATTAACAATAATTAATAATAAAAAAAAATTAAATTAATAATTCAATTTGTATTAATAATAATGTCAATTCTTCTAGGACTAAGAGGATTTAACACTCTATAATGGTCAACTAGGAAAAAAAAAAAAAAATTTTTTTAAAAATTGAACACTTACACTCAGTGAATCAGCAATTAAGCCACAATCACTGTTATTGCAATAAAAATATAGTAATATGAGTGAGAGGCGCAAAGGTGAACTTACTATAGTGATCGAAAAATCACTTCAAAATAATATAAAAATTAATATTATATAAACCTAAGATGTCGAACCCAAGTTCGAAACACAGTCGCGGCAAAAGTTTCGTTTTGCTAGGTGGTCCATGCGTTTTGTCGTTCGTCGCCAGGCTCGATCGTCGTTGTCGTTTGGAAAGGCCCCCAGTTGTCGATCAGTCGTCTAGAAGAGATAAGAAAAGAGGGAAGAAATGAGAGGAGGAGAAGGAGGAAAGAGTATGGGTAATAAAAGAAATAAAATTTAATAAAATTATTTAATTTATTGAGAGGAATCAACGACGGGTTTCTTGAGAGGTGACAAAAGTGAGGTTATTATTAATTACTAATATTATTAGGATGTAAGGACTATGCGCAGCAGACACTATGATCACTATCAGACTTAAAGCAACCTTTAAATTGTTATATAGAATTTTAATTAGAATTTTATTACTAATAAAAAGAATATAAACGTAATATAAAAATTGTATTTAATTTGTTGAGTGTATAATAAGTGATAAGGCTACAGGGGATTATCCAAGGCCCTTTTATAGGCAATGGGTCCTCTGAAGCGCTACTATATTTGTAAATACAATGATTAGAATGGAATAAAACAAACATATCAAAAGAGTAAATGAAACATAACAATATAGAGAAAAACATGAAAAAAATAATTAAAAGCCCAATTAAGAATCCAATTTCCCCGCCATTAATTCCCAAATCAGTAAGTGACAATAGTGAATAACTAAACAAGATTGGAAACATAGGAACTATGAGAAATATAATTCCCAACAGATGGTACATTCTGATTAAAGGATATTTTAAGTGAAACAAAAAATAATTTGACGCAACAAAACAAGCAATTAATCTCAATTTAGTCCAAATTAATTTATTTGTTTTTTTCTAACACAATTAAGGGTCAAAAGAAGCGTCCTTAATTATTGTTTAGTATCATATGAGAGGTATTATTTAATATATAAATTTAAGTAATTAATTTAAATATATTATAAATCAAATTTACACTTGTAATTATAATATATGTTTTTTAATTAATTAAATATAAATTTATAATTATTAAATACATAAAAAATGCGCCATTATTTGTAGAATATATTATATTATGCTCAATTTAATTGTATATATAAAAATATATATAACCAATAAATTTAATGTAACACTTGTATATAATAAAATTCTTATATAATTTCATTATGCAATAAAATATTAAGTTATATTCATTAAATACAAGTCTTACCCACTCTTTAAAGTTTTATAATTTATATATCATTTACTGGACTCCTGGAATAGCCTGGCTGACAGTCTTTCACTGTTCCAGACAAAAACAACATCTTTCCTATTTAATTGGGTTAGAGGTAATGCTATGACCTGATAAATTTTAATATATTGTCTTTAGTATCCACACATTCCCAAAAAAACGTTTTAGCTCTCTCAATGTAGTAGGAGCTTTTACCTGTTTTATGCATGCCACTTTTTTCTGGTCAAAACATATCTGTAGACCTGAGACAAAATGAACAAGCACTTACAAACAATGAAAACTAAATTTTTATTTTTTCAAGGAAAGTTTCATATTTATATCATCCATTTTATGGAACACTTTACACAGGTCGCTATGATGGTCCTCAAATGTTTTAGAGAATATGATGATTTAATAAATGTAAACCATCAGCCATCCTTCAATTATTTCTTGATGAAATGTGTTATCCATAACCTTTTGAAAATATGAAGGGGCATTTTATGGGCCAAGTGGCATCCTAACATACTTATAAATACCCATATAAGTAGCAATCATCAGAAAATTCTGGTAATTCTTCTCAACAGGTACCTGGTAATATCCCTTATTACCATCTAAGCAGCTGATATATTAAGCACCTTGTAAGGTAGCATGGATAGAGCTAATTCTGTGTAAAGGATAGATATCATCTACCTTATAAGTATTTAATGCTCTATCATCACCACATAACCTGGATTTATCTTTCTAATTAGAAATTAGGACAGGTGAGATAACATAATATTTAGGTGTTTCAACTACCTTTTCAATAATATTCATTTTTAAAAGGGTAGAGATATTGTCTTCAATATCTTTTCTCTTTTTGGGAGAAGCAGGATAAGGCTTCTTCTTTAAACTAGGTGGTATTTCAGTTAATGGGAAAGATAATGAGAGCTTCATTTCTTCTTTTACCAATCCTAATTCATGTGAACCATGAGCAGAGGCCATAGGAAAAGATTTTATCAACTGAATGATGGAATCTTTTTCCTCACCTGAAAGTTGTTCTCCAAAAGAAGCTGTGTCAATTTCAGAAAAAAGAGGAAGCATTTCTTTTGTGGATATTCTTTTATATTGAATTACAGAATGACATGTGTTCAATCCTGGTGTTAATAATTTCTTGGGTGAGGAAATTCTAAATTTTCTCTTCCCATTCAACCCCATTGTGAAGCATTGGTTTGAAGGATTCAACTTAATGCCATATTTGGTTAAAATTTCATTTCCCACAATGAACCAACTACTTAATTTACTATTTTTCATAACTAAAAAGTCACACATAGCTCTTACAAAGCCATGGTTTTATTTGAAAAATACTGTAGCTTTGTATTTACCAATGGGAGACAAAACAGAGCCATAACCTCTCCAATTTTCCAAAATGATCGGCATAAATTTTGATTTATAATCCTGATCCACTGAAGCAGGTTCTTTTTCAGATACTACACTTCCTCCAGCTCAAGAATCTAAAACAACCTCAATGTTCTTTTCATTAATCAAGACTGGTGCCTTGAGAGGAGAAATAATTATTGAGCTGTCTCAAGATTTCTTATGATCTCAGCATCTTCTACTGTAGATAAATTATTATTCAAATAAAAAATATCTTCTTCCAGCATTAAAGTTTCCTGGTGAGATTCATAAGGAATATTGCTGGCACAATCACTTGAAGTATCATCCAGTGCAACTGTGTCATCAACATGTTCCTCTGTTTGTTCAACAAGATTTTTTTAAGAAACATGGCCTTTCTTCCAAGGCTTGTTGCATTTAAAGAATGTGTTTTTTGCATACTTTTTTGGTGCAACAGGGGCAGAAGATTTACCAACTTTGTCAGGTGGCGTCTGTTGGTAATTGGAGGTTTTCTCCATTAAAGATCTAGGAATGAATCTTCTAGAATCATACTTGTTATTAAAAAGGATATCATTAAAAGTATTAGTAAAAGTAGAAGATTCTCTTGAGAACTCATTCTTAGCAACTACTAAGTCCCTCAGAGACATAGGCAATTTATAGAGGATCCTGTCCTTCCATAGTTCAAAGTCAATGTTTGGGTCCATTGTCCTCAGGATCTTTACAAGTTTCATTAGGAACTCAATAGGTTATTCTGTAGAAGAGGAGCTATATCTGGCTTCCTCATAATGCCTTTGTTGGGCTAGCCTAAATTTGGAACCACCAAACTGTGCTTTAATTAATTTCTTCCTATCTTCCCAGGAGTATTCATTTTTATCTCAGAGACCAGATTAATACCACATTAGGGAAACATTGGAAAATAAAGAAATTAATTTAGATAAAATTTCTTCATCTGGCAGTTTGTAAGGATTCTTCAGGTTATTAATTCTGCAAATAAATTGCTGCCAATCAGAGGAGGAATCATCATCAAATTTTGGGTATTGGTCACATTTTGGCCAATTCTTCTGATTTGAGGCAATCTCTTTGTTACAAACTTTTTGCTGTGTATGAAGAGGCTGTGATTTCTCTAACTTGGAAGTAATCTCATTGTTTAACTTCTGTAGGTGAACAAGATGAATCATCAATTTTTGATGGAAACTCAGGAATATCTACAGGCATTTCTGGCACTAATTTCACTTTAGATGAACTAGGCACAGGAACCATTGGAGAATCTTGTGCAACAGGTTCTTTAAAAAGAGTGGAAGAATTTTTTTGGTCATGTAAAAATGAATTCAAAATCTCTTCAATGTTTAATAGCCTAGTTTTCACTCTTGGAATACTGGATAATGTCTCATTGATAGTTGCAAAAGATAATTGATTTTTGTTTTTCAGAGTTGTGTAATGTTCACTTAGTCTTTTCAAGTTCAACTTATATCCCTCTAGTTCCTGGAAACAGATAGACAGTGTCTTGTAACTTAGACAAATCATTCTTTATATTTTGCCACAAAGCAACTTTCTTCTCATGAGTTACTTTGTACTTATAAAAATCATCAGAAAATCTCTGTAATTCACTCCTTAATTATTGGTAACCTTTTTCAATTAACAAACTATTAAATTTTTGAGTCAATTGCTTGTTTTTCATGATATGGTTTTGTTTGGCAATAATATCTCTCAAATATTCATCATTAATGGTAGCTACATCTGGAGTATTTCTTAATAAGGAAACAGAGTAATTTTCCATATTCAAATAAAATTCAGGATAAAGTGTTTTATCAATAACAGCCATATAAGGATTAATCATTGAAGTAGCAATCAATAATAAAGGATTAGTTACATCTGAATATTGAGTAATATTCCTACTAGAGCCAGACTCTACTGGTCTCAAGGTATCATCTCCTCTTCCAGAATTACCTGAAGGAACTGTATCAGTAACAAGAAAGGGCACTTGGGATTCAATAGAGGGTCTTACCATGGATTTGGCAAAAATTGAATTTGATTGTTCTTCCTCTTTCTTTCTCCTTGGTAGGGGTGAAGAGGTGTGGGGCTGGACTAATGGGGCATGGAAGGACCTCCCTGAGGTGCTTGCTGTTGTTTTTGGGCCTGGAGGTAGTTCCACTGGGTGTTTAGCCTGTCCCATTGCCATTTTAAAACTTCCACCTTATCCTGTTGTTGAGGATCCAATTGTGGAAGGGCTTTTGTTGCTGGAGAAGGTATCCTCTTCTCTTGAAGAAAGTATTCTACATTTCTATCCTTTTCTTCTAGAATTTCTACTTTTGATTTTAGTTTGAGGTTCTCTGCCCTCAACTCCCTTATGTGAGTGGAGAGGTTTCTGACTTTCTTCTGAAAGGGCATGTTTTTTATCTTGAATCCTCCTGGAAGCTCTTCTGGGGGCTTTTTATCCAGAGCAGTCTTTTCCACTTTTATCTCTATTTCTTGCATTTCCACATCCTGAATGGTCCAATAATTAATTAATTTGAGCAACTTTTGTAGTCAAAGGAGAACTTACAGAAGTCTCATCATAATCAATCATGTGTAGGTCCTCATCACAGCCAGCAAAAGCACTTTGATCAGTCATTGTTGTATATAAATGAACTGAGAGAAGGAAATATTATAATTTAATCAGTTATTATTTAACTTTGTTGAAAGAAAAAAAAGGGAAAAAAATAAAAATATTTTAAGTATATAATCAATAATCAGTATTATTTAATCAACTGGAATAATGAAAATATAAAATTTATCAAGAAAAAAATCAACTGAAATAATTATCACAATTTTTAATTAATTATCAGGACAAAAAGTCAACTGGAATAATTAATACAAGTCTCAAATAATTACTAATATTTAAATTGATATATTATTATCAGGACTATGAGTCAACTGAAATTCTAATTACCAGGACTTTAATGTCAACTGAAGTAATTTAATATAATTAATTCAAGTAATTTATATATTTATTATTTCACTTCCATGAAAATTGTCAACTGAAGCAATAAAATAAGATTTTAATTATCAGGACATTTTTCAACTGAAATAATTAAAAAAAATATAATTAATTAAATAATTATATTTCTTCTAGGACTAAGAATAGTATTGCTCTATCTTGGTCAACTAGGAAAAAAAAATTATTATTTACCAGGCCCCTCCCCCTGTAATGTGAACAAATTAATGCCACTACAGAGTGCTGAGTAAAAAGATATATGTTTTAGACAATCCTATAGTACTAGCTATAGGCCTTAACCAAGGGAGTTTGAGTAAAACCAGAGAGAAAAACCCCTGTCCCTTTAGAAAAATAAGTGAGATTTTCATGCTACAGTAAATTGGTTCCTGTTTACCAAAAGCCCCTTTTCCAATACAATTGACTGCCTGATCAGTCAAGAAAGTAGTCTCCAGATAGACTACCAAACCAAAGAACTGAAATGTAGACCAATGTCCACACCAGAGAAAGCAATAATACTTGATGTAGGTTGAAAATCTACACCAGAGACAGCAATAATACTTGATATAGCTTGCAAGACTATACCAGAGAAAAAAGTTGCTATGTTAAGTTAAATGAAGAACTAACTTTACAACAAACACAGCCAATTGTGGCCAGAAAACAGTTAAAACTGAGTGAGGAGCAAGGATATCACCTCTGGATGGTTGTATGATAATTAAAGTTGCCCTAAACTGTCTTATTCACTATATACACACAGACTACTAACTAAGAGCCCATGCAAACCCACAAATTTGGAATTCCTGACCGCCAAATTGCATAAAACCTCCCTAGAACGCTTCCCAGCCCTTTAGCCTTGAGGCGGGCAGTCCTCCCAATGTCGGGAAGCCCACCTGAAGCAGCCTGACCACCCTGAAGCCAAAAAACCACCAAAAACACCCAAAATACTTAGAAAAATCATCTACAACTACTAAAACCCTTAAAACACATAATTACGCTATAACAACATTGTGACATGAAATGTAGAGAAAATTCCGCTCATTCCAACAGTACTAAGCACTTATCCCTAAGACTTAAGGATAGCCTGTAAAACACAAAAAACAAAATTCAACAGCAATCTTTTAAAATAAAAAATGAGAAATTATCCCCCAAATACTTAGACTATGAAAAATTTCCCAAGACTTAAAATAATGAGAAAAACTGGGGCTATCCAATGATAGTACTCACTTCCCTGTAGTCCCAATATTTGCTGTGTAATTCCAGAAAAACACCTAACTATTTAAACAATGCCATTTAAGGCATACCAAAAAAACACCAAATAAACCAACAAAGGGCTCCACCAATGTTGGAAAATCACAACGTGAAAGATGAAATAAGAAGAGTGAGACCTACAGATAGTAACTGATATAGTCACTACAAATATATAGGACAAAAACACTTATATAAACCTTAGATTTGGGGAGAGGTTTGATTCACAGTCGTGGCAAAAAAGGTAAGTCACATGTTTGATGACGTTTGTCTTTTTCAGTTGTCCACAAGTCCTTATTGGTCCTTGTAGTTGAAGGTCCCTCGGTTTCCGGGTCAAGATAATGATGTGTTGACAACAATTTGGAAAGGCTCCCAACTTTCAAGGGGTCCTAATGGTCTAGAAGAGTTTTACAGTGGTTAAAATGGCGGTGAAGGTGGATAATTCAATGATTTCAAAACAGGTAAATAGTTTTTATCTTTTATGATTTATTACTCAATTGAAAGGTAAAGATAAAACATTATTATTACTTATGGGATTTGGATTTACATAAATTTAATTACTAAAGCTGAAGTAGTAGTAATGAAAATGATTTTTGGTTGTATATAATAAATTTTAAGTGATAAGGAATGAATAAAAACAGCACAAAGTGGAAGGCTTTTTATAGGCAAAAGGAGAGAAAGCAAAAGGAATTGAGAAGACTACATACAAGGGTGTGAGAGAAAAGATACTTCTAAAATAAGAAATTACAAATAACAGAGAGTACTAAAAAGATGTGCCAATAAAATATTTTACTGTATATATTAATTTATTTAATATATTTTAAGGTTCACTTTAAATGTCACACTTAGTAGAAAACAATTTGATTTTATCAATTTTTAGAATTCAATATAATTTTATTATTTTAAATAAAATAATTTGAATTTTTATCAATTTTAGTATTAATATATTTTTATCTCTTTTAACCTGTCATTGAACACGGTGTTAGGTAATAAAAATATAAGGGACATTAATTTAAATATTTTATTAAATTTACTCATTTTTATTTGTTAATTTATTACAAGTAATTTAAAAGTAAATATAATATAATTAATAATAAAATAAGAAGTAAAAAAGGCATGGCTTCATCCCAGTAAATAATTAATTATTTTACTGGGTAAGTCTAGCAGCCTGGCTGACAGCAGTAATCCAATTTTTTAACCCTTCTGTAGATGAACAAGGTGCATCATTACTATTTGATGGAAACTCAGGAATATCTACAGGAATTTCCTGCACTAATTTTACTTTAAATGAAATAGGAACAATTGGAGTATCTTGTGCAAAAGGTTCTTTCAAAGAAGTGGTAGAATAATTTTGGTCATTTAAAAATGAGTTCAACTGTTCTTCAATTTTTGTTAGTCTAGTTTTCACTCTTGGAATACTGGATAATGTCTCATTGATATTTGCAAAATCTAATTGATTCTTTTTTTGCAGAGTTGAGTAATGGCCACTTATTCTTTTCAAGTTCAACTTATGTCCCTCTAGTTCCTGGAAACAGATAGACACAGTGTCTTGTAACTTGGACAAGTAATTTCTGATATTTTGCCACAAATAAACTTTCTTCTCATGAGTTACTTTGTAATTATATAAATCATTAGAAACACTCTGCAATTCACTTCTCACTGATTGTTAACCTTGTTCAGTTAAAAAACTTTTAAATTTTTGAGTCTATTGGAGGTTATTCATTATATGATTTTGTTTGGTAATAATATCTCTCAAATATTCATCATTATTAGTAGCTACATCAGGAGTATTTCTCAATAGGGAAACAGAGTAATTTTCCAGACTCTCATAAACTTCAGGATCAATTGATTCATCTATAATAGCCATATCAGGCATTATCATTGAAGTAGCAATCAACACTAAATGTGTAGTTACATTAGAATATTGATTAATATGCCTACTAGAGCCAGCCTCTACTGGTCTCAAGGTATCATCTCCTCTTCCAGAATTACATGAAGGAACTGAATCAGTAACAAGAAAGGGAACTTGAGAATTATAGGAGGGATTTACCATGGTTTTGGAAAAATTTGAAAGTGATTATTTTTCCTTCTTCCCCCTTGGTAAGGGTGAGGAGGAATCGGGTTGAATTGTTGGGGTCTGGAGGGACCTTCCTGAGTTTCTTGTTGCATCTGTTGAGCTTGGAGGGAGTCCCACTGAGTTTTGAGCCAGTCCCACTGCCATTTTGAGACTTCAACCTTTTCCTGTGGTTGAGAAGCCAACTGTGGAAGGGTTTTTAGTGCTGGAAGAGGTTTCCTCTCTTCTTGAAGAAAATTTTCTACATTTCTTACCTTTTCCTCTAGTATTTCTACCTTTGATCTTAATTTGAGGTTCTCTGCTTTCAACTCTTTGATGTGAGTTGAGAGGTTGCTGACTTGCTTCTGCATGATAATCTTTTTTTGAAGCCTCTTGGAAGCTCTTCTGGGGGTTTCACTTGGGCTTTGGATCCAGAGTGGTCTTTTCTACTTTCAATTCTACTTCCTGCATTTCCACATCCTTTTTGGTCCAAAAATTGATTAATTTGAGAAATTTATTCAGTCTAAGGAGAACTTACAGAAGTCTCATAATAATCAATTAATCTCAGTTCCTGTCGGTCAGTCGTCTAGAAGAAGGTAAGAAAAATAGGAGAAAAGGAGGAGAGAAGGAGGAGGACAAGGGAAAATAAAGAAATAAACCAAAGAATATATATTTAATTTATTTGAGAGGGAAACAACGGTGAGCAAGTTTGAGAGGTGACAAAAACTTAGATTTTATTAACAATAATATTATTAAATGTAAGGGTTCTGCGCGGCAAACAATTTTAATTACTATCAGACTTAAAGCAACCTTTGATTTGTTGTAGAGAATTTTAAATTAGATTTGTATTAATAATAAAAAAATATAAACGTAATAAATTGGTTATTTAATTTGTTGAGTGTGTAATAAGTGATGAGGCTACAGGGGATTATCCAAGGCCCTTTTATAGGCAATGGGTCCTCTGAAGCGCTACTATCTTTGTAAATACAATGATTAGAATGGAATAAAACAAATATATCAAAAGAGTAAATGAAACATAACAATATAGAGAAAAACATGAAACAAATAATTAAAAGCCCAATTAAGAATCCAATTTCCCCGCCATTAATTCCCAAATCAGTAAGTGACAATAGTGAATAACTAAACAAGATTGGAAACATAGGAACTATGAGAAATATAATTCCAAACAGATGGTACATTCTGATTAAAGGACATTTTAAGCGAAACAAAAAATAATTTGACGCAACAAAACAAGCAATTAATCTCAATTTAGTCCAAATTAATTTATTTGTTTTTTCTAACACAATTAAGGGCCAAAAGAAGCGTCATTAATTATTGTTTAGTATCATATGAGAGGTATTATTTAATATATAAATTTAAGTAATTAATTTAAATATATTATAAATCAATTTTTCACTTGTAATTATAATATATGTTTTTCAATTAATTAAATATAAATTTATAATTATTAAATACATAAAAATGCGCCATTATTTGTAGAATATATTATATTATGCTCAATTTAATTGTATATAAAAATATATATAACCAATAAATTTAATGTAACATTTGTATATAATAAAATTCTTATATAATTTCATTATGCAATAAAATATTAAGTTATATTCATTAAATACAAGTCTTACCCACTCTTTAAGGTTTTATAATTTATATATCATTTACTGGACTCCTGGAATAGCCTGGCTGACAGTTCCTCTTTAAGGTCAGCAGAAGCACTTGGATCAGTCAATAGGGGGTATCAAAGTTAGAAATTTTACCTTTCAAAATTCCTCTTTTTTCCACCAAATCAACCATGGTTATTTTTTTTAAATATGCTATATTTTACCCTCAAAAAACCTTTTTACTGAGAATTAATTTCAACTTTGCGGCTTTCTTTTTGTGTTGTGAAATGCCTTTTAAATAATTTTAAATTTCTAACTTTGATACCCCCTAATGTTTATATAAATTAAACTGAGAGAAAAGAAATATTAATATTTAATCAGTTATTATTTAACTTGTTAGAATAAAAAAAATAAGAGATAAAATAAAAAATATTTCAAGTATATGAATAATTTTCAGGATTTGTAATCAACTGAAATAATGAAAATATAATATTTATCAGGACAAAAATCAACTGAAATAATTATTTAAATTTTTAAATAATTAAATCAATTAAGATATTTATATTTTATTTCCAGGATTTAAAATAAATAAACTGAAATAATAAAATTATTTATTACTTATCAGGACAAAGATTCAACTGAAATAATTAACACAATGCTCAATTAGTTACTTATATATATATTGATATATAATTATCAAGACTAAGAGTCAACTTAAAATTCAATTTCCAGGACTTAATGTCAACTGGAATAATTTAATATAATAAATTTAATTAATTTTTATATTTATTATTTTACTACCAGGAAAAATTGTCAACTGAAACAATAATATAATATTTTAATTATCAGGACCAAATTTCAACTGAATTAATTTAAAAAAAAGTATATAATATAATTAATTTAATTTATATTTCTTCTAGGAATAAGAACAAAATTTCTCTATCTTGATCAACTAGAAAAAAAAATTTATTATATTCCAGACACCTCCCCCTGTAATGTGAGCAAATTAATGCCACTACATAATTCTAAGTAAATAAGATATATGTGAACTATGAAATATGCAGAGTGAGACCTACAGATAGTAACTGGTATAGTCACCACAAATATATAGGAAAATTTCCACTATATGAACCTTATATTTGGAGCAAGGTTCAATTCCCAGTTGCAGAAAAAATGGTAAGTCATGTGCCTGATGACATTCATTGTTTTCAGTTGTCCACAAGTCCTTATTGGTCTCATAGTTGAATGTCCCACAGTTGCCAACGTCAAGATTATGGTGCTATGACAAAGATTCAAAAAGGCTTCTGACTGTCAAGGGGTCCTAATAGTCTAGAAGATTTTAAGGGAGGTCCAATGGTGGTGAAAGGTGGATACTCAAGGATTTCAAAGTAAAGGTATGCAGATTTTATCTTTATGATTTATTACTCAAATCAAAGGCATAAAAATATTATTATTAACACTCAGATGATTTAGAATTACACAACTGTAAGTACTAAAGCAACAATGGTAGTAATAAAGATGTTATTGATTGTATGTAATAAAAATGTAAGTAGTAAGGAATGAATAAAATTAGAAAAAATGGAAGGCCTTTTATAGGAAAACAGGAGAGAGAGCACACGGATTTAATAGGCCTACATACAGAAGTGTGAGAGGAAGAAAATTCTAGAATAAAATATTTCAAAAAATAAAAGTGCTCTAAAGAGTGCATCAATAAAATTTATTTACTATATATATCAAATTATTTGATATATTTAAAATTTTACTGTAAATGTCACCCTTAGAATAAAATAATTTGAATTAAATTTTTGTATTGATTTAATTTTAAAATTTTAAATAAAAGAATTTGAATTTTTCAATTTTTAGCATCAATATATTTTTATCTCACTTCTAGCCTGTTGTGAGGATGGTGTTAGGGAATAAAAATATGAGAGACATTTTAAATTTTAAATATTTACTAAATTTACATATTGTAATTAGTTAATTTATTACAAGTAATTATAAAGTAAATATAATAAAATTAATAAAATAAGAATTAAAAAGGAGTGGCTTCATCCCAGTAAATAATTAATTATTTTACTGGGTAAGTCTAGTAGCCTGGCTGAAAATTTCTATGGATGTTTATAGAAGATGGGACTGGTTGAAATTGTCAAAGGAGATGGTTGATAGATGGGGAGTCAGGTATACTATGGTGTACATTAACATTATTTTCATTGATTGGCAAGCAAAGGGTTGAGTTTCAACTATAGTGGACTTCAAAAATTTATGTAGGCTGTTTGATGAATTGGTGGACTATTTAATTCTGGTGGAGGAAATTGGACATGAAAATCAGGCTAAGGATTAATTTTGGTCATCATTCAGAAGGGAGATCAGAATGGATGTGTTAAAGAAGCTGTCTAGAAAGAACTTGATTAATGATTTACCAAATGGAGAACAGAAACTGCCTGCTGTTGAGTTCATCAAAGAAAGCATTCAGGCGTATTTAAAATTAATGGCTTTGGAAGAGTATCAGGATTCTTGCACTCAATATTTTAGCAAGGTTAGTGAAGTTTTGGCCAAAACTAATGATATTATGGTCAAGGCTCAGGAGGCAAAGAGGGCCCAGTTGGGTCAGCCTGTTTCTAAGGTAGAGGGGGATGTTTATAATAAAATGGTTTATCATTTAGCTGATTTAACTAAGAGGCTCAAAATATTTTTTCAAGAGACTCAGAAGGCTAACAGAGTACCTGTGGCTTCTTCTTCTACTTCATCATCTTATCATTCAAGAAGTTATGAGAATAGGAACTATGGCTTTAATACAATGGAAACCATTTTAATTGAAATGGAAATGGTGGTAGTAAGTTTACTGGAAATGGTGCAAATGTTTATAGAGGTGGTCATGGAAAACCTTGGGTGTGTTCCTATTGTAATAAGAGGGGGCACAAAGCAGCAGATTGTTATTTTTTGGACAGGGACTTGCAGGCTGGTAGAGTAAAATTTGATGGAAAGGTTTACAAATTCCCTGATGGATCTTTCATAAAACCTAGTGAAGGGAATGCACCTTTGGATTTATTTAGGAGGAATTTGATGGCTGAAAGAAGAGCCTTATTTAAAGAATTAAATGGTGATGATGATGATAATAAAGGTGGTAAAAAGAATGGTGGTACTGATGGTGGAAAATTAGATAAGTGTAAAAAAAAGGAGGTCAGTAAGGCCACTTTTACAACTTTATTTGGCGGATTAGAGTTGGGAATGGTTGCTGGGGTGGATGGAAACTGTATTATTGGTGAATACAATGTTGATTCTGCTAGAAGAGCAGCTGCTTCTAAAGCTAAAAGTAGCATTCAGAGCCAAATTGGGCTAAACCAGAAAAGGCTGAAATTAAAAAGAGTGAGAAGAAACCTTACACTAAGGAAGCAATTTATAAAATGCAGAAAGGAATGGCAGATATGGGGCCTCCCAGATTTGGAAAATTTGATATGAATGGTGAGCCTATTCCTGTGGAAGAAGAATCTGATTATGAGGAAGAATTACCAATAGTGTCTCTTCCCAGACCAAGTTTTTCTGGTCCTAATCCTATGGAAGGGGTAAAGAGAACCAGTGATGGATCTGAATTGATGAAAAAAGCTGGTGATGGAGCTAGGGATATTATATATGAAGATTTTATTATGGATGGAGAAGAAGGCAACTTGGGTCCTCAAGAGGTGCCCAGGGCCAAGTTTATTAAATCAAAAATTCAATATGTAAGGCCAGTAGTATCTGGTCAAGAAAATGCTATGGAGATGTTTTTGGGTGGAGTGAATCAACTACAGATTCCTTTATCTTTAAGAGAATTATTTAAAATTATTCTGTCCCTTGCAGAAAGGCAGAAGAAAAATCTGACAAGGAGAAGAGTATCAGTTGGAGAGGTGGAATATATATGTGAAAATGCAGAAAAATTTGAAGAGGAAGTGGAAACTCATTTTTCTGCTCCTCTAGGGTATTTAATGTTGATTTTAAATGGTAAAGAGGTAAAGGCCTTGGTAGATTCTTTGTCACAAATTAATTTAATTTCTTTAGAGTAAGAAACTATAATAGGCTTGCCAATTAAAACTAGTACTGGTGGTAATTTAAGAGGCATAGGTGGGCATGCTACTGAACTTATGGGTACAGCAGAACTTTTTAAGTTATGTATTGGTGGATCTGTTGGAAGAGTGCACTTTTATGTGGCTAGAGGATCAGTAAAACGGTTCTTGGTGGGTCCTTTTTGATGGGCTTTGAAGCTAGGATAGGTTATCACAGTGGAATGGGAATTAATCTAGAGAATTCTGGTGACAATATGAGAAGGCTTCATTTAAAATTAGCACCTCCAGGAAAAGATGGCTGGGAAACAAGGCCTGGTCTTACTACTATGTGTCAGTGTTTTAGTTGCAAAAAGAAGATGCAAATTAAAAGGTCAGCTTCTGGTGAATTTATTGATAAAGATAAATATGAATAACCTCATTTTTTGGGGTATTAAGGGCTGATTGCTCAAATTTTGCAATCTCTACTCAAGAAGAGATCCCGGATCAAAATAGGTCAGCTCACTTGGAGATAATTCAACTGGATTCTCAATTATTTTCTGTTGATATTTCATTGCAATGTCATTATGTGTTGGAATTTTATATATGTTTATTATCTTTATCAAATAATTCTATAAAATTTAAAAATGGTTCAAAGGGAAAAATGTGATGAATTATTTTGGATAAAAGTTGGAAAGGAAATTTGTTTAATTATGGTGATATTAGTGGTGGACTATTTTATGGCCTCTGTGAAGAGGATAAACTGAAATTATCACATTAAAATCAACAAAAAAATCTTAGTATAATTAATTCACAAAAAAATAATATTTGTGATGATTCTATTTCTTTCCTCCAGCAAGAGGTTAAACTGAAAACATTATTTACTGGTGATTTTACGGTGGAAAATGAAGGGGGAAAAGGTGTTGGGAAATTATATGAGAAATTAGACAAAGGTAAAGGGGGTGGTAATGATAATAATGAAAATATTGAAAATAATAATTATGTTTCAACCTACTCTATTTCTAATTCTGGTTCTGAAGCTGAAGAAAATTTTTATGAAGAATTATATAATGGCAAAAATATAATGGACCAAGTATCTCAAGTAAATGTGGACATTGGCCTGGTAAAATATAAAAAGTTAACAAATAAAATTAGGCCAATTAATGAAAATCTGCTGGCTGAATTAAATCTGCATTTGAGAAGACAAGATTTATCAAGAGATCCATATGACTTTCCTTTAGTCAAGAACCTGCCTGAATTTTCTGAAACTTCTAGGATCACTGTCAAAAGATTAGAGGTCGTTATTTTTGGACCTGAATGATGGCTGTCAGGTGAAGAAAAAAGGATGTTGTTAGATGTAATTGTTAAGAGGGAGAAGGCCATTGAATTTTTAGAAGAGGAGAGAGGTTTGATAAAGCATTCTTATAGGGAGCTCTAAAAGATTACAGTTGTTTGCCATGAAACATGGCAACAGAAGCCGATTCCAAAACCCAATTCTTTAAAAGATGATTAAATTGAAGTCATTAGAAAAAGAATTTGAACTGGATTATAAAAAAAATTATCAGCAAGTTATTCAAGTCCAGTATTCTGTAGTTAAAAACCTAATGGCAATCTTAGGTTAGTTCATGATTTAAGAGAACTAAATAGGGTTACAATAAACGATTCAGGAATACCACCTAGCTCAGAGTTTGTATAAATTTTTTCAGGGAGATTATGTTATGGTTCGGGAGATATAATGGGGGGATATGACAAAAGAGAGTTGCATACAGACTCTAGACCTCTTAAAACTTTTGATACACCACTTTGACAATTACAGCTACTAGGATTACCTTGAGGAGAAACAAATTCAGTTGCCCTATATCAAGACCAGATGGCTTGGATTCTACAGGAGGAAATTCCACAATATTCTGGAATATTTATTGATGATGGTGGAATAAA
The DNA here is from genome assembly GCA_030280995.1 of Hemileia vastatrix. NCBI lineage: Eukaryota > Fungi > Basidiomycota > Pucciniomycetes > Pucciniales > Zaghouaniaceae > Hemileia > Hemileia vastatrix. The sequence goes on from JASXTE010000007.1 coordinate 13,567,528, forward strand.
AGGACCTTCAATAGATTATTGTAATGAATTATTGAAGGAGAGTCCAGGGACACAAAAATTTATCTGGGTAGTTCTGTCTCAAATGGATAAAGCTGGTTATATTAGACCAGTCAGGTATGAATCTGTAGTATTTAGTGATGTGGAATCAAGATATTCTCAACCTCAATTGGAAATTTGTTGTGTTGCAAAAATATTAAAGAGACTTCAAAATATATTTTGGAGACAACACTCCAAATTACAAGTTGATGCAAAATCTTTTACTGAAATGATCAATTCCCCAAGTTTACCAAATGCACCCATGACTAGATGGGTATCTTTTATTCAGCATTTTTCTTTCAATTTAATTCACATGCCTGGCAAGACATTTACTGTTCCAGATGGATTATCAAGAAGACCACCTACTGAAGAGGATTCTGACTCAGAGGAATTCGATGAAGATATACCTGTGATTAAGGCCAGTAAATAATGTTCTGAAGACTTTACTTACCTCCCCCATGAGGTTAAACTGGCTGTATTAATATCTGTGTTTTAAGATGATAAATACCTCCACCATGAGTATAAACTAGAAAATAATAAAAATATGATATATTATGTGCTTGGGGAATTTGATGATGGTGTAGATAAATTTGGTAAAAACAGGATGGAGATGTTGTTTATATGGATGAGGATAGTGAAATAGTGTGGGATAGGAAAATTTTGGTGAATTGTGTATATGTTGGAGTTTTAGAAAATTTGGTTAAAGAGAGGTTGGATGTTTATAAAAATTTGGTTAAAAAGAGGTTGGAAAAAAATGATGATGATGATGCTGAAAAGGGTAAAAACAAAGAAGAAGAAAATATGCTTGATAAAAGGTTGAAGGTTCAAGGACACAAAATTCAAAATCTGGGATGATAAAAAGGCAAAGTCTAGGATTAAAATTATTGGCTTATTCATGTGCAGGTAATCTGAGAGATAGGGAAGTGCCTGTAGATATAATATTAATGGATTTTCAAGATAATGTCTGGGTGAAGGCAGGGTTTTATTATAAAATGTTTAAATACTTATTAAAATTAGAAAGGACAGATAGTTGTGATAATGATTAATGGGCGGGTACCAAAAGGAATTCACCAGCATTTCATCTATCTGGAAGAAGATTGATGAGAAGGAGGTATCCAAATCCTCAAGTAGTTATTACTCAAAAAAAAAGGCAAGAATTAGTTATGAAATCACTTCATGAAGATCTTGGGCATAGAAGAGTTAGTGAGACCTATAGAAAAATTGCTGATAGATTTTGGTGGCCAGGAATGAAGATGACTGTTAAAAAATGGGTTCAGTAATGTGAAGAATGTTAAAGGAGAAGTTATTTAAGGCCAAAGGAACCTGGACATGAAACTGGTGAAAATACTCTATTTGGTAGGGTGAGTTTGGATGCTGTTCATATTAAGGAGGGAAGATATAAATATTTAATTTTAGCCAGAGATTCTTTATTTGGATGGGTAGAGGCAGCACCTCTTAATAATTCGAATTCCAGGAATGTGGAAGACTTTTTGATGAAAAATTGGGTATATATGTATGGAGTGATGAAGTTGGTGACAGTTTATTAAGGTCCAGAATCTGAAACAGAGTTTAGAGGGGCTATATAAAAAGTTAGATCAAAGGTTAGGGTAGAAACCCTTTATTATCCTGAAGCTGAAGGAATTGTAGAGAGAGGGAATCAAATTATCAAGGATGCTTTAGTTAAAATGTGTGGAGCAAGTGCTGAAAAGTGGAGGCACCATTTATCATTAGTTTTGATCCCTGACATCATCATTGCCAAAAGGACAACTGGATATTCACCATAAAGACTAGGTTTTGGACAGAAAGCAGTTTTACCTGTTGCTTTAGAGGTGGAATAATATGTTGGAGTAGACTGGGACATGGTCAAAACTACTAAAGAATTATTATGTGCAAGAATTTTTCAGCTAGAAAAGAAAGAAAAAACTCTAGAAAAGGAATATTTGAAAATGATGAATATTAGGAATCAGTAAGTTAGATATTAGGATAATAGGTTGGCTCATAGGTTAAGAAATCCATTGAAAATTGGAGATATGGTCTTGGTGTATAATAGGATTTTGGAAAGTAAGTGGGGAAGAATGTTTGTGGATAGGTGGAATGGACCATACAGAGTTAGAGAACAAGTATCTGGTGGTTCATATGTACTGGAAGAGTTGTATGGAGTTGTATTGAAGAAGAGAGTAGCTTCTGATAAAGTCAAGCAGTTCTTTCCTAGGTGCACTAGGTGTTCTGAAGAGTAAGTCCAAAATGAGGATAAAATACCTGCCATTGTTAAGAAGATTTACGCCAAAATGAGGATAAACTACTTTACTATTGCTTAGAGAATATCTACTCCACAAGAGAGTATAAACTAAAGCTATCATTGGAACTATTATCTTTCAATTCAAATGTCTTAAATTATATGGTGAAAAATATAGTTGGAATGTAATTATTTTTTGTAGAAGTGTTCACAGGGGAACCTTCTAAATTTATTATTGGCAAGTTTGGGGGTAATTGATGGGCTGGCTACTCTATACACAATTACCCCACAATGTTTGTTACCATAGTTTCCCTGTTTCAAGTTAAATCCTGGCTTTGTTTTTGTTATATAGGAAGTCCACTAAGACTATAAACTGGATCATCATGAAGTCAATCAATTACACTCATTTCAAGCGGGATTCAAGAATTTTTTTTATTTATTTTATTTTTGAATTTTTTTAGTTAGAATTTTATTTTATTTTCATTTTAAAATTATTAAAAATTAAATTTTTTCAGAGATGATGATCACTGGTGGTCCCAAATCATTTTTACAAAATGGAGGGAGCCCACCTAGTGATCATTTCTATTTTTGTTATTATGTTTTTCAAATTTTTCAAAAATCATTTATGTTTATTTTGAATTTCTTTTCTTGTCAGCCAGGCTACTAGACTTACACAGTAAATAATTAATTATTTACTAGAGTAGAGATATGCCTTTACATCTCATTTAATTAGTTATACTTACCTTATAAATTATTTATACAATTTTAACTAATTAATAAGTAAAATTAAGTAAAGATATAATTCTATTCCTACCTCATATTTTTTATTCTTTGACAGCGTCCTCATAACAGCTGAAAAGAAAACTAAAAATACTAAATATTAAATCAAATACTTTTATTTTTACTTTGACATTTACAGAAACTTAAAATAAATCAAATAATTTAAAATTAAAATGGAAATATACAGATAAATACTGTATATGCGTACATTCTTTATAGAACAACTTTAAATATTGGAAATTTCTATCTGTTTATTTTTTCTTTCTCTAATACTCATGTGTATAGAATTGTGGTTCTGTAGTTTCTCTCCTTTTTGCCTATATAAGGCCTCTCAATATGGCTGTTTTCTTTCATTCAATTTTTTACTTTGCAAATTTATTATGTATACACAAACCAACTCTATCACTACTGTTACTACCTAAGTATTTACATCTACGTATTTCTAAGTCTTTAAAGTAATAATAATAATCTTTTTACCTTCTCATTGAGTAATAAAATATAATGAAATAAATATGTACCTATTTTGAAATCTTGAGTCTTCCTCACCTTTCATTGCCGTTGAACCACCATAAAATCTTCTAGACCAAAAGCACCCCTTTAAAACTGAAGGACTCTCCAAATACTTTTTTACCTATTTTTATCTTGATGCTGGCAACTGAGGGACCATTGATTCCAACACCTATAGCAACTTTTTGGACAAACAACAAACAACAAACATAAGAGGCACATGACTAACTTTTTTTCTGCGACTGGGATTTGAAACTCTCCCTAAATTTAAGGTTTATATAAGTGTAATTGTCCTATATATTTTTAGTGACTATAGCAGTTATTATCTGTAGGTCTCACTCTGCATATTTAATTATATAAGTATATTTTTTTACTCAGCACTCTGTAGTTGGCATTAAATTGTTCAAATAACAGGGGGATGTGTCAGGTATATAATATTTTTATTTTTCATAGTTTACCAAGATAGAGAAAACTTGTTCTTAGTCCTACAAGTAATATAATTTAATTATATCAGTTGAAAAATTGTCCTGATAATTAAAATATTATTTTATTATTTCAGTTGAAAATTGGTCCTGGTAATCAAAATAAGAACAATATATAAATTAATTATTTGATTAAAGAGTTATATTAATAAACTATTTCAGCTGAAATTTAGTCCTGGTAATTAATAAATATACAATATATTAATTGGTTATTTGGTTAAGAAATTTTATTAATTATTTCAGTTGATTTTTGGTCCTGATAATTAATATATTATTTAATTATTTCAGGTGGTTTTTTTTAAAAAACCTGGTAATAAATAATATCAATATCTTAGTAAGTTAATTGATTAAATATTGCATTAATTAATTATTTCAGTTGATTTTTAGTCATGAAAATTGATATATTTTCATTATTTCACTTGATTAGTAGTCCTGGAAATTGATAATAAATTAAATATTTCAGTTAAATTTTGATCCTGATACTTGATATATTTTCATTATTTCAGTTGATTAACAGTCCTGGTAATTGATAATAAACTTTAAATATTTTTATTTTATATCTTTTTATAACAAAAAACAATAATAACTGACAAAATATTAATATTTTTTCTATCGCTCAGCTCAAGTTATACAAACAATGGCTTAATTAAATCTTTTTACCACCCATGATGAGGAATTGGAACTTATTGATTATGATGTAAGTTCTGTAAGCTCTCCTTTGACTAAAAAATTTTCTCAAACTAATCAATTAGTAAACCAAACAGGATGTAGAAATGCAGGAGGTGGAAATCAAGAAAGAAAATCCTCCCCTGGACTCTAAGTCCCAGTTACTAACCCTAGAAAAGCCTCCAAAAGGCTTCAAAATAAAAAAATTCCAGCTCAGAAACAGGTAAACAACCTGTCAACTCACATCAAGGAGTTGAAGTCAGAGAGCCTCAAAATAAGGGCAAAGGTAGAGTGCCTATAAGAAAAAATAAGAAGAATGGAAACTTTTCTTCAAGAGAAAAAGAAACATCCACAGGCTGAAAAACTACTTCAACAGTTGACTCCTCAACAAAAAGAAAAAGCGGAAGTGTAAAAATGGCAATTCACCACAGAAAAAATGGGGGGGTATTGCTAGCAATACCCCTCATTTAAAAATGTTGGGAAGTGGTTGGAAAGCTGTTGGAAGGCTGTTGGGAGTTCATTGTGAAACCAGATTTAAATTAATTGGACAAAGATTTGGTAATTAGTTAGACCTAGGTTCAACAGAAATAAATCACAGGTTTCTTGGAGCTTGGTGATTACTTTGATTTTGAGCTGAGCACAGATTGAGCAAAGCTTGAAAATATCACTTAACATATCATAATATCCACTTTCCCATCTTGTGGAAAGCAAAATTTGATATTTGTTCTAAGAATATCTACATATATCTTCTTGCCAAGTTGGTAACAGAAGGTTAAACTGTAGTATCTCAATTATTACACTTGACTACATAGATATTTGATAAAACATACAATTCAAATCAATTTTAATATTATTGAGATCACCATAAGTGTCTGTCCAAAGACTTACAAAAAGTATGTTAGTATCAAGACATTGTTCTAGGTAGTAGTTTCAATTTGGATTTTGAACTGACATCTAAAGAATTTTACTATTAGACAGAAACATAAATAAGTGTAATAAGAGTGAAATTATTCTATTTTGAGATTATAATGTAACAATAAAGCACATTTTTATTGAGAAAATTTTTCTTCCTCCACAAACCAAAATTTACTCTATAGGCTCAAGATTTATTTTTAAGCCATATTATTCATTTCAGTTATCATTGATTTACTTCCAATATTTATTAAAAAGATAATAATAATACATGTGAAAGAATTATGAGCTTAGCATAGCATATGCTACAAAGTTATTTTGTCGTTTTATTCAAAACTGATTATTCATTTTTTGCTTCAATTCATCTTTTAACAACCACTATCTTCAGATACTATTATTACTTAATATGTCAAGTCTCAGATGTGTTGGACAGTTCTCAATAACGATTGATCAAATTTATATGAATGTAATTTCAAGATTTCAAAACTCACCAACCCCCACGATTTTACAGCGAGGCCATTTGAATGTTCTTATTTTTGGACTATTCGAAGAAAGAAAACCAACCCTTGTGGGTAATCTTTCTCAAGTGCAGAGTCAGCACATTGGACCACTATTGGGTGACATTGGGTCTGGATCTCACCATTTGAACCAAAGAAGTGCCTTGAATCCTATGAAGCCTTTCTATTTTCATGCTTACTTGGTTCCAGTTTTTGGTAATCAGTATCAACTTTGGGGATGCCTCTTTTCTTCAAGTGCACTAATCAGTCTTGCTAAAGAAGGATTTTCTTCTGCTCAAATCAATTTATGTCCAATCCTGAACTATGACTCCACTATCTTTTTTAATATCCCGCATGTAATTTTTGAAGGCTCTTTCCAAATATCTCAGAGTACTCAAGATTGGAAAGCTGATCAACTTATCCGAGGAATCAAAACAGTTCTCAAAACACATCAACTTAAAGCAATAAATTTTATGATTGACAATGAACGAATGTTAAAGGAAAAGTTGGATATCATGTGGAGGCACCAGGACAACCATTGGCTTAGAACTGGATTCAATGACTATAAAGATCAGTTTCCTAACAATCAATTAACCCCTGAAGGAAACGGGTCAATACTTGCTGATGATATGGGTTTGGGAAAGATGCTTTCAACACTTTCTCTTATAAGTGCAACTCAAAGTGAAGCAAGACAATTCCAGGTATTGGAAAATCAAGAAGGTATTAATCCGAGTTCAGCCACACTGATTATATGCCCACTGGCAACACTATCGAATTGGATAAATGAAATAAGTGTGCACTTTGAAGATAATGCGCTTCCTTTCAAGGCTCTTTATGGGAAGGATTGTCAAAATACTAAAGTCAATGAGCTACAGGACACTGCTATTGTTTTAATGACCTATGAAACAGCTAGCCCAACAATGTCAAAAAATCAAAGCCAAAAAAAGATACTGGTGACTCAAAAGCTCTTTTGGCATAGAGTTGTTTTAGATGAAGCTCAGTTAGTGCCCATTTCTATATCTAAAACTTAAAACTTAATTTTTATAATCAATTTTTATAAATATTCTTTTAGTTACATTAAAAATCCTTACTCACAGAGGGCTCAAACAATATTTGACTTGGAATCCCAACACCTACTATGCTTGACTGGAACTCCACTTCAGAATAGGCCCACTGACCTTCAAAGTCTCATTTTTTTTCTTAGAATCAAAAAGTGGCAAGAAGACTGGTTATGGAAGAATTTCCTTTTTCCAGGTTTGCAAAAAGGAAAGGCTAATTCTATTAAATCAATCAATCACTTAACGAAAGTCATAAGCCTACGTAGAACAAAGGATGCAATTTTGTATCTTCCAAAAAAGATTCAAAGGGAGATATCGGTTCAATTAGCAGATCCATGGAGGTCTAAACTTGATGTGCTTCAAGAAGGATTCACTGAGCAATATGGGCCCTCCAGAAGCACTGACATCCCTTGGGACTCATCTGAGTTTCTAAGAGAGCTGATGATTTTAAGAAAATTCTGCAACCATCCAATCTACAAAAATCTGGATGAAACTCCAACTTTTGATTTCACCTGGCAGCATTCCGCAAAGATTCGTCATCTTATAGGCCACTTAAAAAACTTTTTGTCTGGTGAAAGGGGTATAAATTTTCCAAAAGCTGTTATATTCTCCAACTTTGCAGACTTTTTGCAGATGTAAGTGATTCTATAATGAATTGTTTTACAAAATTGTGTTGGCTTATTAAAAACAATTTTCTAATATTTCAAAATAGAATAAAAATGGCTTTAGGTGACCACAATATTAGGTATACCCAGCTTACGGGTGAACTCAGAAGGACAAAGCGAGACAAAAATATGCATGAATTCCATTTTAATAAAAATTGCCAAGTTTTGGTTGGAACAATTCAGGCTGCAGGAGTGGGTATAGATCTCAGGTGTGCTCAAAATGTATATATAATGGTGAGCTCAATGTCTTTTATTTCATATTAAGAACAAAAATATTAAATTTTTTATATGTTCAATGTTGAAATATGAGCCAAATTGGAATCCAGCAGTTGAGCAGCAGGCTGTTGATCGGCTGTATAGAATGGGGCAGCAAAATGAAGTAAATGTTTTGAATTATTTTGTACAAGGAAGTATGAAATTCAGCATGTATAAGATTCAAAGGAAAAAAATGGAGCTAACAATGTAAGCCAAATTTCATTTCTATAAATTTTAATGATAATAGTAATCATTAAAATTATGTTTTTGTTTTCAAGGCTAAGTGTCCCAAACAGTGGAAATGAGGAGTATGAGTGTGCAAACCTATTATTAAGGGAGTTTGTCAATCACTCACATTAGAGGAAGAAAGAATTTCAAGGAGAGCAGGTAAATTTATGGGATTTTGAGGATTTAAAAGTCTGAGTTGTTGAGGATTTAGAGATGCAAGATATAAGGGAGAATAACAGTCATTTGGCAAACCCCGGGGACATGAGAAGGATTAAGGTTAGGGGATAATGTTGAAACCAAACTGATTCTTTTGTACAAGGCTAAGTCCTTTAGCACACTTCCAGAGTAGGTTGAAGTATCTCGAATATCAAAGTGTTGTTGGTCAAGATATTGTGCAACTTTAGAAAAATCTTCAGACCTCCATTGCATTAAGATACGTCTTAACGATCCATCATTATCAATTTTGGTGTCTGAACAATACTTGATGTTTGTGAAAAGGTTGTGATAAGTTTCGCAATGTAGAAGTTGTTTAAGAAGTTTAGTTCGGTTAACTGAATTCTAAGAATCTTTGTTATTTGAAATAAAGGTCATAAATAAAAACGGTTGAAAAAAAGGGGATTTTCATACTTTTTTTTTATTCTATATTTATGCTTTCTCACTTTTATTATTTCTTGAGAGCTATGAGAATCCTTCCCAAGTCTTAATTTATCAGCATGACCTAAAAACCAACGGTGAAGAACTCCCATTTGATTTGAGAAGCTAATTTGAGTTGAGTCAATTGGATATGCAATCAAATTATTGGTTTTTAAGGCATTGTCCCAGTGTTTAATGAGAATATTTGCCAAGACCTGGTTCCATTTGTCAAACCAATCCAGGTTCCAAGAAAAATTTGATCCTGGGAAACCGCACATGCAAAGGTGCTCAATAAAAGATTCACGGAAAATTGGTGGAAACTTTTCCGAAACCACTGAATTTGATTCTGGATGAGGTAGTTCAAAGGTGATGTTGCAAGAATTCATGTTGAATGATGAAAATCTGTCTAATTGCTCTTCAGTAGGGTTTTTTTTCCATCCATTTGATTCTGGTGAAATATCCAAAAGTGAACGACAAAAATTGTGTATAGATCTACAAAAGTGAGAATTGAATGGAGGCAAAGTCTCATTAAAAATTATATTAAGTGTTTGTGTGTTTGTGGGCAGGTTTCCATGAGGAAAGTAAGAGCTACTAGGGTTCATAAAGAATTAGATTAAGAAAGTGTTCAATTAAATTAAACAAAGAGGAAGGATGAATTGTTGAGCTCCAAAACTTTATGATCAAAGTTGATTTAAGGAGAAATATCACAAAAATTAAGAATAAGAAATATTTCAACTTTATGGCATTATAATATACATAAATTATATTTTTATATGCAATTTGAACTCAAAAGGAATGGTATAAAATGAAGAGAATGATTATGTAATAAAAGCAGACTCATTTGAGAAACGGATTTTTTTTTCTTTTCAAGAAATTCTTCCACAAAAATAATTTGATAAATGTGAGGCTATGTTCATTTTTTGATTACCAAAAAATTATTTTTGGTCCAATATGATAGTAATACATATTCCATTGAGTAATTTTTGTTCAACCTGAATAAATAGACTAGAGTGTCACTTCATCACATTTATGTATGAAAAGTTATACAAGGTTTCAGCTTTTTTGTAATGCTTTAAGGTTTACACTTTTGTAGCATCTATTATTTGAGTATTTTTGATTTTTTCTTTATGGAAAATTCTACCTAGTACAGACCAATTTTCAAAGTGAAAGAAATATGTTTGTGATTGTTTTTTACAAAATATTAACCTTATTTTTGGGTTTAACTTTGATTTTTGGGGTAATTTTTTAAATAATTATGTTAAAAATATGGATTACTTTTCTTATAGTCCATAACTAAGAATTTTTATCAAAATCAAATAATTATAGGGTAGTTAGATATAACTCAGAAGGCATTTGATAGAAAAATAATAAAGATGCTTGTGCGTACAATAGAATTTTTTCTATGATAGAAAATATTCTGATAAACATGCATGCATTGTTGTACAAATGCAGAGAGTATACAGAATACAAATAAAGTAGACTGCATAACTTTTAATTAATATATAAATTATCTGATTAAAAATTAAACATTTATACTTAAATAATTTCAACACATATTCCATCATATTCTTTTGATAAAAAAAATGTAGCTTATATTAGCTAGTGCCTTTCAAAAAAAGGAGTACCTTCAATTGGTAACTTCCAATAGCTAACTTATTCCTACAATTATCACAATTACAATGCCTCCATTTTTTCATGTATGTCAATGTCAAGATCTTGGATGTGTCAATAGAAAGTATCAAACTTCTTCTGGGTCCTTTGAAGTTGTTATGGCTTTCAAAAGCTCTAATTCTTACGCAAAACATCAAGAGGAAAGAAATAGGAAGGCCCAGATGGTTATTTCTTCCAACAATCCACTTAACATTGGAAGTTCCCGCTCCACAAAAACAATAAGCTTTATATCTATAGTTCAATGTGAGAATAAAAGTCTTTATGATGTTTCAATGATTTATTACATAGGGGCAGTTGCTATTGGGGGCAGAAGTATCTTCAACAGTCTCTAGAAACTCAAATATTGGGGAACGGTATAGCCAAATAATTATGTGGCAGGCAGCAAAGCTTTCTCTGATTCATCATTTGAGCAAAGAAGGTTGTACTCAATTTTTGGATGAAGAAATTAAGAAGCTCAAACTTCTAGGTGATAGTGGAATACTGGATTCTGATAGCATTGTCCGCCTGATCCCACGCTCAATAGATACAGTTTTTAGTCGATTAAAGCTCAATCAATCATTTTTCACTAAACCATGCTGTCCTAAATGCTTTGCTCTTTATGAGTATAACTCTGAATCTCAACCATCTATACTATGTTGCAATCAACCGTTTCTTTCATCATCAAAGTGCTATTTAAAAACTTTTGGAGCAGGAAAAATTGCAGTTAAAGGTGATGAAAGGCTGTATTTGATGGAGGAACATCAAGAACATGTAAAATACTTATCTCTTAAAACATTTTATCACCATTCTTTTATTGACTGGCTTAAGGAAAAGATCAAACTGTTCAAATTTGAGCTTCTGATTGAGAAGAAAACCCCTGTGGCAGAACATGTAGAGTTTGATTTGATGAAGGATGTTTGTGATGGTTCAATTTGGAAAAACTTTCCCATTACCACACCAGCTCTGGATAGCAATGATGATGAATATACGATAACTTCAGGCAACTTAATGTTTACTTTATATGTCGACTGGTTTAGGCTTGGTGGCAATAGGATTGGAGGTCATCAGAAGTCTGTAGGAAATATTATGATGGTGTGTATGAACCTACCTCAAGAAGATAGATACAAAATGAAAAATCTTTTTTTGTATACTATTATACCTGGACCAACAGAACCCACAAGTGAACAGCTTAATCACCTTCTAAAACCACTTGTTAATGATCTACAAACTCTATGGGATGGTATATTGATTGAAAAGACGCATCTTTATTCACGAGGCCGGAAATTAAGAGCTGCATTGTTCTCTTTGATAGGTGACATTCCTGCAATACGAAAATTGGCTGGCTTTTCGAGTCACTCTGAAAAAATGTTCTGCTCTTTCTGTAATATTTTAAAGATGAAATTAGTGAAAAGAATGTGGGAAAATTTTCATTACGGAATCATGAGGATCATATGTGCTGGGCAACAAAGTGGAAAAATTCTAAGTCACATTGGGAGCATGTATCAATTGTTCAGAATCATGGCGTATGATGGAGTGAGCTGAATAACCTTGAATATTGGCGTCCAACTGAATATTGCTCAATTGATGTTATGCATTCACATATGCTTGGCAACCTAAAAGATCACAGTCTAAGCTATTTTCAAATCCAAAATGCAGCAAAAGATCTAGAAAGAAAGCTGGAAAAGGATAAAAATTGGCATGTAAGAGAAGAAGATGACGATTTCTTTTCTGATACTTCACTGCACAAACATTTGAAAAAACGTAGAAGTAGCTTTAGCATCACGAATAATGATGATGATGATACAGGACACACGAGACAGCACAAGCGGAAAAGACGTATGAGTTCAAGACAGTCATCAAGTCATCATGGAATAGATAATGAAGGATTGGGAACAAATAAATCAAGAAGCCAGAGTAGGTCATCCAGCTCCAAATTTATTCCTCCATATAGCGATTTGGCCTCAATAAAGTCTCACAGCAGTGACAGTAGGAATTCATTGTATAACTTAAGGCAAAGGAGCATTAGCATATCACAGAGTGAAGGATCTCACTCATCAAATGAGACAGCTAGAGATGAAGAAAATAAAAGGAAAGGTAAGGAGAAAGAAAATGAAGGTAGTAGTAATCCACAAATCACGGCAGAAGAGCTATGGGTTGTATGGAAGATGATTGATCAAGTAAAAAGACCTTCCTGGCTAACACGAGTTCCAAAATAAGTAGGATCTAAAAAGGCAGGATCCCTCAAGGTAGCAGAATGGCACATGCTGTATACTCTCTACTTCACTTTGTCACTTATACCCCTTTGGTTTGAAAAATTTAAAGAATCTGAATCTTCAGCTTCCTCAGCTGAAAAACCAAGAGAATATTATCTTCTCAAGTCACTTGTAACATTATGATTGATCACCAATTTTTTGACATTAAAAAATATACAGACTAATGAGCTTAAAGATCTAGATCAATTTCTGTTAGAGTATCGTGAGTGCCTGGAAGAGGGTTGGAAGAATATTAATGCAAAGCCAAATCTGCATATCACTCAACATTATCCTGAAATGATAAAGCGTCTTGGTCCACCATGAGGTACAGCTACTTGGTCTGGAGAGCGGGTGAATCATATATTATCTGGAATTCCAAACAATCACCATCCACTTATGTATTGTTTGTAAGCAATGATTTAAAAACTCAGCTGTTCTAATTTATTAATATTTACCACAGGAGAGATACCACTAACAATGCTCAAACATTGGTATCGGAAGTCTAGGGTATTAGATCTTGGTGAAGCTGAAGATAATGATCAATGTGAGACTAAAAAAATCCATATTGATCTCGATAAACAAAACAAATGGATCCATCTAAGTATGGCATTATTTACTAAATGGGTAAGGGCACAAATGGGAAAAGAAACTTCAAGACAGGCTTTGACACCATTGGAGAAAAGTGGGGATCGGGTAGTTGAAAATGTAGCAAGCATATTGATACATGGAAAGAGGTTTACTAGTTACCATCGACACATTGCTAATTCAACAATTGAATTCTACTATGTAAAAGATAGCCAGTTTGGGAAAATTGATGATCTTTTCAGGTCAAAGGAAGAGAATGATCAAATATATTTAATAGTAAGTCCTTTCAAAGAGCTCCGTCCAGAAGAAACATCAAAGGATCCCTATGAGATTTTCCCACAAGTGCATTGTCGGTTAGTAAGAGTAGCCAAAGCAACTCAAATTGTGATTAAGAAAGATGCAATAATTGGACATGCAGCTACTGTGGAGCACAAAAAAGGAATTTTTGGAATCAAAGACGAGGTTGTCACTTCCATTGGACTGCAGACAGTAGCGAGTGAAAAAATTAATCAAATTTATTTTCTGTTGACTAACATCTTTGTGTTAATTTGGGATTCGGGAAATTTGTAGGATTGGTGATGTTTGTAAATGGTGAAAGAAATAATTCAATGCTCGATTAAAAAATGCAATGCATCCAACTTACCTTATCATAAATCAGTGAACAATTACTTTGGTTGCTTTTATTGTGAGAGAACCCATGCTTTCAATGAGTCATTTTTATCTTAAATGTAAGAATGAAAGAAAGAAAATCATGATAATGAGAAATATGATAAAATTTTTACTTAATGAATGATCTTCTTGCTCATTCATCTACTATAAATAGTTTGACCTTCCAACTTTAGCTGATAGCTATATATTATTCACTTTATTTTTCAACAAGAGAACATACACGTTAACAAGACTATATACATAGTATCTTTTTTTACTTTAGCTTTGATAGGTATAAATTTTAACAACTGATTATTTTTATTTTATTTTATTTTATTACAGTTCATTATGGATGATAATTTTGAAGGGATGTCTGTTGACCCAACTGATTCCGATTTTTTTCCACCTCAACATACTAATACTGGAAATACTCCACCACCACCCGCTTCTGATCCACCTCCATATGCATCTCAATCTGTACCGCCTAATCCTAACCCACCACCTAATCCCAATCCAGGCCAAGAGTCTCATTCAGAACCAAGAAATTTTAATCTCAATCATCCTTCTGCTCCTGAAAGTGCTGATCAGCAAGCTGATCAGCTAGGAAGAGATTGGGCTAGTGAAGTATTGAGGGAATTTTTCGGAGACCAATCATCATCTGCTCAGCCTAACCAAGGAGCAAGCACAAGTGGAGCTGGTAAGTCAAATTTGTAGTGTATTCTTTTATTGAAAAATAACCAATTTAATTAACTTATTTGAATTGTTAGTGAATCCCTCAATCATTATGGGTATCAGTGATTACCACAGACTCAATTCTGCAGAGTCTCATGAACGAGAACGGGGGTTAAGGGCTGTAAGAGGCTTAGTTATAAGGAATGATGTTCCCAGGAGCTCGGACAGTCTAAATAGAAATATTTACCACTTTCTGAAGTATTGTCTTGGGGGACCAACACAAATATCAAAATATCCTGCGAGCCCAACACCTTTGAAGATTGAAAATTGGAAAGATTGGAGCCAATTCAAACTAAAAACCATTCAAACTGTCCTAACCCAAGTCCAATCTTCTAACCGTGCCAATTCTGCAGCTGATTGACAATTTCTGATAACCAATTCTATAGCCTTCTTGCGATCCAAAATTCGACTACCCGAATTTTTTCCAGCACCTGAGCCTCGAGGACTAAAAGGAGGAGCACCGATCCCACTTTCTGTCAAAAGAAACTTAAAGCGTGAATTGCAAGAAAAAGGTTTTTGGAAATTCGCCTTTGATTGGACTTGCCGTGATTTTTCGGAATCAACTTGGAATCAAGTCATGGGAAGCATAGTATGCAACCACTGTACCAGGTGGCTCACCACCTTGAATACAATCGATCAGTCAAAGCTTCAGTTCACTCAATGTGTTATTGAGAAATGGGTAGTTAATAATGGGAAGGAGATGATAAGGTTGTTTGGGCAAGAAGAGGAAAGGGTAGCAAGTGAAAAGATCAAAAAGAGGGCAAGGGCACAAGTAAAACGTTATCGGACCAAGGTAAGTTTTTTATTTTACTTTGCTTTTTGTTATTATGAAGCTGATTTAGTTGGAATTCAGATTGCTAGTGCAAGCTACAAGTTAGAAAGAGATCTCTGCAGTGATGTGCCAGGTTTTGTTGTGCTTTTTCATGATACTAGGTGCATCTATGATATCGAGAAAGGCCCAGCACCAGCCCCAACTGCACCTATCCGAGCTATTCCTGGATGGCAAAATCCTGAACTCAATGATTTTTTTAAAAAAATGGATAAGATTATTCATGACATAGCCCATACACCAGCTCAAAGAAAATCAGCATTAAAAACATATTCACGGTAATCAGAAAGGACAGTTGCACAAAATGGTATATTCAATGTTCCCAAATACCTCCCCAAGAATTGCTATTCAGCAACATTTTTGCAAGGATTATCTGTGAATGAACGTGAGTCACTTGGGGTTGGAGCTGATATTGATCTGGTAAAGATTCGGGAATCAATTAATAGAGCATCAACATCATCATAACTTAGGTATAACGGTGATCATCTGTGTAATATAGCTATCTTATATTGAATTTTATGTATTCTGTTTTTTTTTCAAAGCAGCTTGGTAAATGTTATAAAGTGATATTGAGAGAGAGTAACATTTTATTTAAGAAAAACAAATAATGTATGAGATATAAAAATGTATTTTCAACAGATTGATGGTCCATACCTCTTTATGTCACATTTATGTATCCATATTAATTTCAATCGAATTTAATGTTGACCAATACATAGTGAATACACTTTATGCCACTTATAATTTCCAGGCATAGCTACCATTAAATATGCCAGTATCAAAAATTAATTTTGATCGAAATTAATGAGCATGATAATCATGAATTTCTGGAGTCAACTGCTTATTTTTATGCATGGTGCCTTGCCAACATTAATTTCGATCAAAATTACTTTTGATACTGGCATTTTGCATGGTGTCTATTCCTGGAAAGTGTAAGTGGCATAGTGTGTATTCATTACGTATTGGTAAACATTAATTTCAATAGAATTTAATATTGACATTTGCATATTGAACCCAAACCAGCAAACGACCCAAAAAATTCTTCATAAAACTGCTCATTAATTTCGATCGAAATTAGTGTTGACCATATACATATTGAATGGTAGTTATATCTGGTGTGTGTAAGTTGTAAAGCTTGTGTTCAATGTTTATTGGTCAACATTAATTTTGATTGAAATTAATATTAATGTGTAAATGATATATACATGCTCAATATGTATTGTAATGTGTTTACTTAAGAATAGAGGGCCCTACTTTTCATCTTACAGAAAAATGCTTGGTGGCATGTCAAATTCAATTTTTATTAAAATTAATGTTGACATGTTACCATGCATAACAGTAAGCAACTGACTGCATAAATTGATGATAATCATGAACCTTAATTTCAATTCAAATTAATTTTGCCAAGTGCAGATTGAAAAAAAGCTATGCCACTTACACTAGCCAGGCATATTTACTATTTATTATGTATTGGTCAACATTAATTTTTATAGAAATTAATATGGATATGTAAATTTTATATTTACCCTCAACATGTATAGTAAATTTCAATACTTAAAAATACTTGCTGTCCTTTACATGTCATGCAAAAAAGCATTATATCACTTCAACATTAATTTTGATCAAAATTAATGTTGGCATGCCATTATGCATTGAAACAACTAACTGACTGAAAAAGTTCATAATCAAAATGCTCATTAATTTTGATCAAAATTAATGTTGACCAATACATATTGAATATAAGTAATCTCCGCTTACTCAGACCAGATATAACTACCATTCAATATGTATATGGTCAGCCTTAATTTCGATCAAAATAAATGGGCAGTTTTATGAAGAATCTTTTGGGTTGTTTGCTGGCTTAGGTTCAATATGCAAATGTCAATATTAAATTTGATCAAAATTAATGTTGACCAATACATAATGAATACACACTATGCCACTTACACTTTCCAGGCATAGCTACATGCAATATGCCAGTATCAAAAGTAATTTTGATCGAAATTAATGTTGGCAAGGCACCATGCATAAAAATAAGCAGTTGACTCCAGAAATTCATGATTATCATGCTCATTAATTTTGATCAAAATTAATTTTTGATACTGGCATATTTAATGGTAGCTATGCCTGGCAAGTGTAAGTGGAATAGCATGTATTAATTATGTATTAGTCAACATTAATTTCGATTGAAATTAATATGGACATGGACTATGCATAAAATTCCTATAAGTATAGGTAAGCTAAGCAGTTAGATTAACTGGTTTGATCAATTACACCATATAAAAATTGATGTTTTAATGCCTTGGTTAATTTCAATTGAAATTAATTTTAAGCCATGCATGTTGAATTTTATCTATGTCTGTGTAGTCCATGTGAAATGGTTTGTATTCAATATGCAGGGGTCTACATTAATTTCGATCGAAATTATGAGGTTCATTGCCTCATAAATTTGGTGGTTTCTGTCAGGGTTTCATGCATGGTGCCATATGATACTTGTTGATTCCTATCAAAATTAATTTTAACACCAATATATTGAATACAAACCATGGCACTTACAGTACTTGGTCATAGCTAAAATTCAATATTCCAGTCTCAAAATTAATTTCGATAGAAATTAATCAGGATCCATGAAGTTTATCAATAGTGTATGAGTTAAGTTTCAAGTCATATGTTTCATCATTTTCTTGCACCCATTTCTAGGTTATCTCAACAATTTTTTTCAAGTTTTATTATATTAATCAAAACTGTGGTAAGTTGTGAAAAATTAGCTAATCCAAATCTCAAATTGAATATTATTAGTTTAATAATTTGAATGTTGCTTAAGGTATTTCATTGGGTGATTCATAATAATATTTTATAAACTTAGTAGTCCTATAACTTTTGAAAAGTAACAATATTGGTATTGTTAGAGACAACAATGCAATATCTTGTGCAGACTAAGATATATTGTAAAATAAAACTATTCAATTTTTTTTCCCTTAGTTGTATCCAAGTTTATCAATGGTTTGGTCACAGTGCCCACACCCTAGCCTGACACTCCTCCTGTCACTTAAAAAACAAATTCTTATCTTAAATTTTAATGTTACCAATTTTATATTTATAATTCATTTCTTGTTTGATGAGGCATATCAATATATATGTGAATCTCACATTGTCATCTGAAAGTAAATTTAACAAATATTCATAAATTATTATCCTTTTTTTCATATAATATACTAATTAAGTGTATCTCCATTGTTTAGGAGTAAATTTTAATTTAAAAAATTTTGTATTTACCCGTGGCAATTTGCATATGGGATATACATTTGTTATTATTTGTTTTTCACACTAAAAGTCCCCAAAGAATTACTAGTATTTTCTTTTAGCTACATCAAATTTTGCTTCAATATAAACAGATTGTGATTTAGCATGTTACTCAGTTTACCCCACTATGAATAATACATGTTAAAAAAAGCTCAAATAATATAAAATCCCCCTCTTTATGTTTTCTTTTTCTTTCATCCTCACTTTAATTTTAATCTTATTCAATTTTTTATCCTATTAAATTATCAACTTCAATTTTCTAGAATAGAGTTTCTTATAATTATTCATCATATTACATCATAATTTTTTGATATCGAATACTTTTTTTTAATATTCATTAATCAATATGTCTAGTATACAAAATCCTACACCTCCACTTTGTATGTATATCATCTTCCTCTCTCTTAATTTATATATTTCACTTATGTTCTATATCTTTTTTTTTCAAAAAATTGATTTTCCAGCACCCGAATGTGTTTCATCCCACTCTCTGATTGATACTCGCTTTGAAGCTTTTGAGCTTGCACCATGTCTGCCACATGGCATGGCACCTAACCCTCCTGTACTTAGCAATGAGAGGCAGGAAATAAAGAGAGTTCAGTATCGCGATTTACTTGAATTGGCTAGAGATAAAACAGAAGAACTTTTCAAGATCCTTAACAATAATCCTTCTCCTTCATATTTATCTAACCCTTGTAATGACTTACTCCAATATGTGAAAAGCCTTGAAAAATGTATGTTCTTCACCTTTTTTGTCTCCTTTTAAATTAGTAGATAAGATTATTAATATTTTTTTTTCTTCATATATATTTGTAGCTTACGAGGAGGGTATGATTCCTCCTGATGAAATCATTGTCATTAGGGATGATGATTAGACAGATGAACCATCAGATTTAACTCATGCTTCAACTTCTAAGGAAAATCTTGAAACACCTGTTATCCGCTCCAAGAAAAAGAGATTATCCCAAGGCTCCTCTTTTGTTTGACGTATTAAACCAGCTTCTGCTAATGAATTTTCCAATGTATCAAATAATAAATCTCAAAAAAAAGCAAAGGCTTTGATAATGAGTATATTCTTGTTTCCCTTTTTTTTATTTTTATTCTTTTATCTTTAAAATTTTATCATATATCTCTTTTATTGCTTACATATTGTACTTTTTATCTTTCTTTTGATATTTTGTACCAGAAACTCACCTGCTGTAGATTGTTCCATCCATAAATGCCCTCTCCCTGATGAAGATGATGAAAAGAGCGATGAAAATAGCGATGATGAACTGTCAGAATATGAAGCTATGCTTGTTCATCAAAAAAAGCAAAATTTAAAATCTTCTTCAAGACATGACAATATGTTTGATAAAGATGATGATTCAAACAGCTCATCACCAAATTCCTTCATTTCTAAGAAGCAATACCCATCACCTCCTAAATTACCTACTTTGATCACTTTGAAAGCTTCTCTACCAATGAAATCAACTCCAATCAAGATATCAAAAAAACCTCTAACTTATTCACCCTCAGTTCTAAAAGACTCTGATTTGCAGGAGGAATTCTGTAAAATTAATAATTTTTATAAAGGTAGAATCAGCATGGCAAAGGTCCTCAGGTCATGGTTAGAAATTGTTACTCTCCTCAAATTACGCTCTTCTACTTCTTCCCAAGAACCCATGTTAAATATTCCAATGTTTACTTCTCATTGGGAAAAATCTTGTGGAGAAGATTGGCTTTCAAAACTTACTGAGTTATGTAAGTTACCATAATTTTTAGTCTTGACTTTTGTTCTTTTACTTATTTTTTTTTCCTTTTGTAGCAAATATTTTTTTAGAGATTGATAGCTCACAGCTATGGGTACTCGATAATATTGATTTCAAAAAAATGGAAGATTTATGTGATCCTGATGGTTTAAATACTGAAATTCTTTCCTCAACAAAGAAAACGGATCACCCTGAATCCAATCTTATCCGAATGCTCATGAGATTAATGATCCCAAGTGACCACTGCCATTCTTCATGGGTATCTCTTATATCATCTTCACTTTATCTGACCGCACATGAATTCAGCCAGCTTCCATCACATCAAAACATTAACTCAGATTGTCCAATTGAACGTGTTCTTCAGCTTCTAGCTCACCTTTCAAATCTGAAGAGTCCGATTGCTGATGGCTTAGAAGTTGGTCCCACTGCACTTCAAACCCGTGATATATCAATGTCAACTCTTCTTCAAATCAGCAATATTATCATTGATATAATTATTTCAATTATCATTCTTAAATCAAAATATTGTGCTGCAACAATATCAAGTGGCAAGACTAGAAAAGCTCAACAATCAAGTGAAAAAAACGAAAATACTGAACTGACTATAATGAGACAGAAACAAAAGGCTGCACTAAACAAAATAAATTCTGAATACTCCCACCACCAATATCAATCTTTCACATTTTATATAATTGATGGTGTCCGTGGTTTATTTCTGAGCTCTCAAGATCATAGATTGGCTTCAGCAGCTGATTGCTTGGAGGTAATATCAGAAGTTAAGTTTCTTAATTTACATGAAAAAAAAATCATTTGATGGAAGAAATAATTTGGAAAAATTTAAATAACTATATTTTAACATTAATAAAACCTTTTATAGGCAAGTGTGATCCATTTCCTTTACAATTTGATACCCCAAGTCCTCCGGGAATAGCTAGGGCTATTTCTGCAGATTTTCTTAATCACTGGAGCTCCATTCAGCCAGTATCACCTTTTTTGCTAAACATAGCCTTTCAATAAATTTATACTCCAACATGTAAATAGATAAAGTTCTGTCTATATGATTTATCTTGTATAATTCAAGTTATTTTCCTTCAAATACGTCAAAAATGTGACCATCTTTGAATTTTATTAAGTAACCTTTGACATGATTTTCTAAATTAATTATTAAAAAAAATTATTGTAAGTCCAGCAATAACAAAGATTTTAAAATCTACTTATATTATTTCAAATACTTGTATTAAATTCTTAAATATTTTATTGTTTATATAAAAATATGATAACTGCTCTAGTTTTGTTACTTTACCTTTAATATTATATAATCTATTAATTATTAAAAATATTTTTGTTGAGTGTAACATTTTTAATCAGAAGTAGAACAATTTAAATAATTAAATGAGTACATACTTAAAAAAATACAATTTAATCTATTATTGATTCAAAATTATTTCATCAACTCTTTATTATTAACTTTTTTATTAATAAGCCTGTTTGACCTAAAATACTATACAGTTAATTTGGTAGCATTAAAAGCACATTTTTATGGCTAATATATTTCAAATTCTTTATTATAGTTTTTTTATTTTAGAACCTTTGCTACCAATTTAATAAAAATGACATTTAAAGATTTCACAACTTATATATTTCCTCAAAATGAAAGCAAATTTTCTTATAATATTATGAAAAAAAATTATTTTATTTCACAAATAAAAAAATAGATAATACTATAATTATCAAAACTGAAAATGTTACAGCTACTCCCAGTATTTATCATGTTTAATTTTGCATTAAGTTGTGTATATATAATATAGATTCTTAATATTTAAATATCTTGATTTTTTAGATTTGTCTTAACATTAGATAAATAATACTTTGCTGAATTTATTTCTTCCTCTATTAAGTCATCTCTTTTCAAAAAAAACTCTCAAAGCACTAATAAAATATTTATACCTATCTTTTTCTTCTTTAATTTCAAAGTACTCTGAAATATCAATATCAAAAACATTAAGCTTTTCTATAGCATGAAAAAGTCTAGTGCTGATTTGAATAGAAGAACCTATCCTAGTGAAGCCAGGTATTTCGTGACATCTTGAGGTAAAATTCCTTAGTTGATTGGCAGGCCATAATGTCACTGTTATTCCATTAGTTGCTTAAAAGTTGATTTTACTTTGAATTTCGGGAAACATAAGTTCTCCACCTGTTTTTCGTGGTTGGGTCTTATCATACTTCATATGAATGGTATTGTTTTCTGTATCTTTAGGAAAAAATATTCCTAAAGTATACTCACTGGCATCCTTATCAAGATGAACCTCATTAGAGAACCCATTACCATTCCCTCCAGATGTCCAAGTTAAATTACTAGCAAACGGTACACCCTCTTCTTCACTAGAAACTTTTGAAAATCCAGGAATACCAAGTTTTGCGCAAAGATTAGTTGCCTCATTGTACTTTACATATGATATTTTTTTAAAAAATATTCAAAGTACATTGCAATCCTCTTCATTCGTTTTTTATATTCATCCGTTTGTACAATATCATCAGTGTATTCATCTGCAAGGAAAAGCATTCAAAAATTCAGTATTTAAATTAAAAAAAGTGATACTTACAAATATATAAAGATTTCTTCCTATCTAAAATAAAGCCACCACCAAACATTTTTCCAAAACCACCAGCTCTTCGATGATAACCATTATTTTTAATTTCATGTTCGCAGTAAGAAATATCCTTAATGCATTGAACCGTAGCTTCTAACATATCTAGTTCTTTGAGCTCATTAATTTCAAAAGTCTGCACAAGAACATTAGGTATTAAGACACCTTTTGGTTTATAAATACTACATCCAGTAAAAAAATTGTAATAATTATTGCAATCTGTCATATTATTTGCATAAGATAGTGTATAGAAATGTGGCTTCTTCCCATTTGTATCCATTCCAAGAGCATTTACAAGTTTCACTCCAGTAGCAATGTCTTTCGCCCACCTATTGTTAGAGTTCTTCCCTGGCCATTTTTTTTTTCAAATTTTTACTCATTGATGGTTCAATCCTAAGAGAATTCAATTTTGATTTAAAATAGAAAAAAATCAAAAATTAGAAAATAGTAACATAATTTCAATTATCAGTCAATGATACCTTTAACTTTATCATATCTTCAATATTAGAAATACAAAAGTTAGCATATCTACATATTAGTAAATTTATATACTTTTTCTTTATTTCAAATATTAAGAAAGTGTTTCAAAGGTATACTTTATTAAATTATACATATAAAGAGTATAGCTTTATCCTTTATGCATTCAGCAAGTACCAGATTTGGCTCTACACTTAATATTAATAATATAATGAAAGTATAACTCCAATACACTAGTAATATTAAAAAATTTACCGAATTATCATATCCACATATATAAAATGAAAAATCTTGCTCTGACCAATATATTGACTTAGAAAGTTATACTTCAATAAATTATTAATTTTTAAATTGTAGCATTGTCCTGTATGCTTTCAGCAAGTACAAGACTTTGAAACAACTTAAAAATCAATAAATTAAAGGTAAAGTACAAACAATCTAATTATTATTATGAAAAGCAAAACATTATCCTGTATGCTTTCAGCAAGAACGAGATGATTTTTTACTTTTCATATTAATAATGTAATGGTTGAGAAAGTATTAAAGAAATATAGAAAAATGATAAGCAAAACATGAACTTACATGTCTATAAAATCTTCTTCCATTTGTAGCTGATTGATCAAAATTAATTATAAAGTCTATTTTATAATCACTGTTTTAAAAAATAAATGGTTAGATAAATAAATTGAACATTTTTGATAAGGAATAAAGAAAAGTAAATTGACAAACAAATAAAAAAACTTTAAGTTAACTGAAAAAGAATTTTTTTATAATGAATCAAAAGGGTACAGTAAAAGATACCATAAAAATAAATTCAGAATTAGAATCATTAGATTAACTTGTCAAAAGTGTAAAAAAGAGTAACAAACCAAAATGATATGAAATGCAATAGCAAGAAAAATTTGCTTACCGGTAATCAGATAAGGTCAAGAAAATAGTACCAATAACTCAAAATGATAAAGCAAAAATATGATGGATAATTTTTGAAAAAGGTAAGTGAGAAAGAGAAAGGAAAAAGAAATTGGGTGGCAAACAGATGTAGATATCATGAATTTTCACTGATCTCACTACGCAATATAGGGGGTGGACTTGCTAGCAACTCCTCAACCTGAACTCAGATGGAACTCAGATGGAACTCAGACTGAACTCATACTGAACCCATACTGAACTCTACTTGAACACCCACCTAAAACTGTTCTGCTGAGTGGTGTTCATCCCTGATTGTATGGTTCCTTTATCAATAGCTCAATGTGTGTTCAATCTATGGTGAGTTTGGGTCCAAGGTTGCGGACTTGCTAGCAAGTCCGCCCCCCATATTGTGTGGTGTCTCATTTTCAAAAAAATGCAGCTCTCCAAGTCATATGATAAACTTCATCTAAATTCCAAGAATTATGTTTCCAAGGCACTGTACACAGCATGATCATTTTTTCCTATGCATATACTAATTTCAGCTAGAATTTACTTGGCTGCATGTTGTACAGATGAACATTTGTGGAAAGCTGAATTTCACATCTAAAAAAAAATTGACGCCACATAATTCTAGCTACCATGTTTCACATAGCTAAAAAACATACACTCATCACATTTAAATTTACATTGCGTCAAAATTAATTCATTTTTGAATTTTTTTAAAGGGAACTATAATGTGCACCACCTATTTCTAAAATATGAACCTCCCCACCATATTAAATTGGGAGACTTATAATTATGCAATTTTTTTGCCGTGACCTTTTTCCTGATCTTACTTGGTTCAAAATATTGAAACATGACCAATGTTGCTGAAAGAAACATTTGATTTTGTTTCTATGTGTAACAATGGAAGGCTGTTTCTTACCGGCTGAAGAGTGTTGTATTTTTTATTTGAACACATTTTTTTTTATGTATTTTATTTAAAAAATTTACTTTTTATTGCAGCCAGATTTATACTGGCTGCTTTTTAGAAACCTTAATTTATGACCCAAGCCTTTGAAATTGGCTTGGGTCCCTTATATTGCAATTTAGTACTTCCAGCCAGGTTTCCCCTGGCTGGAAGTGTCTCTTTCAAGCAATCAAAGTCGCTAAAAGAGACTTTGATTGCTTGCTGTAACGTTTGCCACCCTCCCAGCTAATTTACTAGGCTGGGAGGTGGCCAAAATTGTGTGCAACGCGCATTGCTGCTGCAAGTAGCGTGCGTTGCACAGTCGCTTCCATATCTCATGCAGCTGATATCAAGTCAGCTGCATGAGATATGGGCAGCACATGCAAAGCACATTTCTGCTGCATGAAATGCGCATTACTTGCAGCAGCAATGCGCGTTGCATGTGCTGCATGCAGGGCATTGCACAGCCAGTTTTTTTCTGGCTGTGCAATGCACACAGAGAAACCAAAGTCCCTGCAAGGGACTTTGGTCTCTAAAATGAAAGCGACTTTCCCTACCAGGTGCAATCTGGTGGGAAAGTGAGAGATAAGTTAGACTGAAGTTGTTTGAAAGCAACTTCAGTCTTAAAAACCTTAAAAATCATAAAAAAAATGAGAAATCTAGAAAAAAAAATTAAAATTAAAATGTGAGTATAAGAAAAAAAATAAGTGCTAGTGATACCAAAAACCCTAGCCAATTTCATTTGGCTTGGTTATTTAATAATTATTTTTTAATACATTAAATTTAAAATTCAAACACCATAAAATATATGAAATTTTTTTATATGAATATTATAAATTTAATCTACCTCTTTCTCATAATTATATTTATAATTTTGTTTTTTTAAATTTTGACATTTAAGTTTATTTTTTGGAAATACAAAATTAAATTTTCAACTAAATTTTTTAGTAAGGTAAAATAAATTATAAATTTGACATTTTGTAATTGAATAATGAAAAAATTTTTAAATTTATTTAAAAAATATTTTTGTTAGAAGAATACCAATATTTTAAGGGTAGAAATATGGTGCAAATTGTAAGTAAAAAAAATTATATTTTTTTTTGTGAGGGGTTATTTCTATTTTTAAAAATATTTTTCAAAAACATTCATTAAATACTGAATTAAATTACTTTGTAACTCAAATTTTTTGTAAAATAATTAAAAATGAAATAATAATATTGTTATATTTGATATAAAATTTGAATTTGTAATATTAATGTCTCTTTAAGTAAATTTGAAAATCATTTAAAAAGATTATGTTGATAAGTACTTCATTTTTGATATACAATGGTTATATATATATCTTATATATATTTCTTGAGTGTTATTTTTATATACATTCAATAAAATTTGTAATATACAATGCCATTTAATCATTAATTATTGTTCAACTTAGTTATAACAACTTCATATTTAATACCAGCCACTAGTATTTACTTTTTAGTTTAAAACTCCAATATAATATGAGAGTATCCTTATTTTGTCTGTATGTAATTAACAACAATAACAGACCATAAATGAGTGGGTAATTAATTACAATAAATAGTTTAAGAATAACCTATAAGAAATGATAAGTTTATCAAAAAGATTACATTAAAAAAATATACTTTTGAATTTTTTTTGATATAATTTGGGTAGTTAAATGAAAATTTAAATTATCAGACATCAAAATAGAAAAAATCTAAAAGTGGTGTTTATATAATAAGCCTCATATATAAAAAAAGGATAAAAAATCTACTACGTAAATAAATTATTAAATATTAAGGTATTATTAAAATTATTGAAAAACTTATTTTACAGTTATAATGAAATCTAAATGTGAAAATTATGGTGGGATAATAGTAAGACTATGTGGAAACACTTTAATTTATACATACTTTCAACTATGTTCAGATAAAAAAAATTGGTAAAATTGTATAATAACATCTAGTGAATAGCGATGCAATTTTATTTAGATCAAGAATAATTTTTTCTGAGGAAAAACTAATTAAATTGAGATATGGCCATCTCCTTTCAAGAGATAGAATAATAATAAAAATTTAAAAAAATAAAATAATAATTCTTAATCACCATTTTTGAAAAGTCTCTAGTAAAATTCATTATAATTGTCGGTCAGTCGTCTAGAAGAGATAAGAGAAGAGGGAAGAAAAGATAGGAGGACAAGAAGGAAATAGTAATTTAGAAATAAAAGAAATAAAAACAACTGAAATTATTTAATTTATTTGAGAAAAAAAGCAACAACGAGTGATTTGAGAGGTGACAACAAATTGGTTTTATTAATATTAATATTATTTAAGTAAGAGTTCTGCGTGGCAAACACTATGATTACTATCAGACTTAAGGCAACCTTTAAATTGTTATTTAGAATTTTTAATTAGAATTTAATACTAATAAAAATAATAATAAGTGTAATAAATTTATTTTTAAATTGTTGAGTGTGTAATAAGTGATGATGCTACAGGGGATTATCCAAGGCCCTTTTATAGGCAATGGGTCCTCTGAAGCGCTACTATATTTGTAAATACAATAATTATAATAGGATAAAACAAGTATATCAAAGAGTATGTGAAACATAACAATGTAGAGAAAAATATGAAACAAATAATTAAAAACCCCAATTAAGAATCCAATTTTACCGCCATTAATTCCCAAATCAGTAAGTAAAAATAGTGAATAACTAAACAAGCCTGGAACATAGGAACTATGAGAAAAATCATTCAAAACAGATGGTACAGTCTGCTTTAAGGATTTTTAAGTGAAACAAAAAATATTCTGACGCAACAAATATGTAATTTATTTCAATTCAGTATTAATTAGTTTTTCCTGACACAATTATAGGTCAAAAGAAGTGTCATTAATTATTGTATAATATTATAAGAAATGATATTTAATAAATAAATATAATTAATTAATTTAATTATATTATAAGTAAATTTTACACTTATAATTATAATATATGTTTTTAATTAATTAAATATAGATTTATAATTATTAAATACATAAAAAATGCGCCATTATTTGTAGAATATAATATATTATGTTAAATTTAAATGTATAAAAAATTTATATAACCAATAAAATTAATATAACCCTTATATGTAATAAAATACTTATATAATTTTATTATGCAATAAAATATTAATTTATATACATTAAATACAATTCTTACCCCCTCTTTCAGGTCTTATAAGTTACATATCATTTACTGGACTCCTGGAATAGCCTGGCTGACACTCCCTCACTCTAAAAAAAACAATAAAAAAAATGCTAAGATTTTTTCTTTTTGTACTTTTTCAACAGAGTAGGCAGATTTGAAATCTCCTTGCCAGGTATCCATGCATCATGTTCAGATGATTTGTTCTTATATCTCAATAAATATTCAGTACCTCTTTCAGAAGTGATAATTCTATCATTGAGAATTTTATCAATTTCTGCTGTTTCTGTGATTTCCTGAGGGTTTTTCATAGGTCTTCCCCTTCTTTTGGGAAATAATTCACTGTTGGAAGTATAAGGCTTAAGCAAAGAAATGGGAAAAACAGGATGTTTCCTATCATATGGAGAATACAATACAACTTCTACTGCATTATCACCAGCCATTCTTTTAACAACAAATGGTCCTACAAAAGGATCTTTCAATTTGTGGTTACCTTGTAAATTGAAATGGACAGTAGAGATCAACACTTCATCACCCTTTTTAAATGTGTATTCTTTATGGGATTTATCCCATCTTTTCTTTTCATATTCAAATGCTTTATCAATACAGCTCTGAGCATGTTTTCTGCATAGCTGTTGCATTTGCATAAAGGATTTTACACCAGGGTGTAGTTCCAACTTAGGTAATTTATTATTGAGAATCTGAGCAGGAGTGTTTGGGACATAACCTAACCAAAGCTCAAAAGGCTTTTTCTCAGTGACAGAATGAACAGTGCTATTATATGCAAATTCAAGACCAGGCAAAAGAGTGACCCAATCATGACTAAATCTGTCATTGTCTTTATATTCTAAACCAAAGGCACAATACCTTCTAATCATATCTTTCAGAGTTTGAATCATTCTCTCAGCTAGACCATCAGTTTGAGGATGGTGAGCTGTAGACAATTTTAACTCACAGCCACAAATATCCATCAAAGAGGTCCAAAACTCAGAAGTGAATTTTGGATCCCTATCAGAGATAATGGCTTTTGGAAAACCAATAATATTAAACATGTAAGACCACCATAAGAAATCTAATTCTTTGGTGGATACATCTTTGTGGGTTGGAATAAATTTGCACATTTTTGTGAATCTATCTACTATTACCCAACAAGAGTTAAAGCTGTCTTTACCTGCAACAGGAAGACCAGTGACAAAATCCATATTAATGATTTTCCAGGGAGCATTAGGTGCTTCAATATGTTGTAATAAACCTGCTCTTTTACCTGTCAACCTTTTAGATTTTTGGCAGGAATCACAAGATTCAACATATAATTTTGTGTCTTCAGACATATTAGCCCACCATGCAGTGTTTTTGATTCTAATTAATGTCTTTTCAAGATCAAAATGACCAGCTAATATGTCATCATGACAAAGTTTGAGGATAGTTTCTTTTATAGAAGGAGGTATTACAATTACATTAGTAAGCTTCCTTCTATAATATATATAACCATCTTCAATAGAGAACTTTCCTTTATTTAAAGCATTTTGATACTTTGCAGGAAGAGTTTTTATTAATGCTTGAATTGAAGCATTCTTAGGATCATTTAAGATAGTAACCAATTTATTTAAATCAGATTCCTTATCATATGAATCCAGTATTAATTGTAATAACTCCTCTTCCATATCAACTATAAATATACCATGGATATGAACAGTATCATCTTCAGGTACATAAGCAGGATTTGAGTCATTATTTGGCAGAGGCAATCTGGAGAGCATATCAACATTGGAGTGAAAATTTCCAGCTCTATGGATAATTGTCATCCGTCCTCTGTATTCTTGAACAGCAAGTTGCCACCTGAACATATGTCTGTTAGGTGTCTTTAGGTTTAAGAGGGACTTCACAGCACTACAGTCAGTTACCAACTCAAATTTTTGGTCATCCAAATAGTAATGAAGCTTCTCAAGAGCCCAAACAACTGCTAAGTACTCCAATTGAGTGGCACCATATTTCAATTCACTATTTCTTAAGGTTCTTGAAATATAACAAATTACAACCTCTGAGGATTTATCATTAATAATTTGCTTCTGGTGAAGGGCAGCACCCAGACCAATAAAGCTAGAATCTGTATAAAGGACAAATGGCTTGTTAAAA
Source organism: Hemileia vastatrix (assembly GCA_030280995.1). Taxonomy (NCBI): domain Eukaryota; kingdom Fungi; phylum Basidiomycota; class Pucciniomycetes; order Pucciniales; family Zaghouaniaceae; genus Hemileia; species Hemileia vastatrix. Next base: position 13,598,545 of record JASXTE010000007.1, read on the forward strand.
TCTGGAAGAGCCAATATAGGGGCTGTCATTAAGCAACCTTTTAATGTATTAAAAGCTTGTTGACAGTCATTATTCCAGAGAAAGGCAACATCTTTTCTGGTCAGTTTTGTAAGGGGTAAGGCTATGAACTGATAATTCTTAATATATTGTCTATAATAGCCACACATCCCCAAAAACTTTGGATTTCTCTTACAGAATTTGGTGCTTTCACATTTTGGATGGCAGCAACTTTGTTGTGGTCTACACAAATTTGTAAGCCTGACACAACATGGCCAAGGACTTTCAAAGATTGAAAACCAAATTTACACTTTTTTAAGGATAAGGTCATATTGATTTCATCCATTTTTTGGAAAACTCTATTCAAGTGAATCATATGTTCATCAAAAGTTTTAGAAAAAACAATAATATCATCAATATAAACCATGAGCCAACCTTCAATAATTTCTTGATGGAAAGTGTTATCCATGACTTTCTGGAAAACTGAAGGAGCATTTTTAGGGCCAAATGGCATCCTAACATACTTATATATTCCCATATGAGTAGCAATAAGCAAAAAATTTTGAGAATTTTTCTCAACTGGAACTTGATGATAACCTTTATTTACATCCAAACAACTAATAAATTTTGCCCCTTGCAAGGTAGCATGAATCGAATTAATTCTGGGTAAAGGATAGATATCATCAACAGTATAAGTGTTCAAAGCTCTGTAATCTCCACATAATCTAGCCTTATCTTTTTCATAAGAAATCAAGACTGGGGAGATGACACAATATTTAGGGGTGACATCTACTTTTTCAATGATATTCATTTTTAATAATGTTGCAATATTATCTTCAATATCTTTTATTTTTGATGGAGAAGCAGGATATGGTTTTTTCTTAAGGGTAGGAGGAATATCACTCAAATTACAGGATAAGGTAATTTTCATCTCTTCCTGAAAAATTCCCAAGACATGAGAACCATGAGAAAAAGCCATAGGGAAACAGGTAATAGGGGCAACAATAGAATCTTTTTGTTCACTAGTCAACTGATCACCAAAAGAAGCAGTATTTATTTCATGTAATAAATCATCCATTTCAGTTGTTGTTCTACCTTTACACTGGATCAGTGAGTTACAAGATTTCAACAAATGCCCAGAAGTTCTAGGAGAGGAAATTTTGAATTTCCTTTTTCCATTCATTCCTAAGGTAAAGCAATTATTTTCTGGGTCCAGTTTCCCAACAAACATGGTTAAAATATCATTTCCCATAATAAACCAATTGCTCAAATTATCATTTTTCATGACAACAAACTCACAAATAGCTCTGACAAAACCACCATTATATTTGAAGAATGCAGAGTTTTTGTATTTGCCAATAGGAAATAAGGTAGAACCATACCCTCTCCATTTTTCAGAAGTTATAGGTAATAATTTACTCAAATATTCCTTATCCACTGAAGCCAAAGCTTTTTCAGATACTACACTTCCTCCAGCACCAGAATCAAGAACTACATCAACATTTTTACCATTAATGATAACAGGCGCCTTTAAAGGGGATATAGGTATAGAATTGTTAGTAATATCTTTAATTATCTCAGCATTTTCTACTGAAGATAAATCTAATACACATTCTTCAGATATATTATTTAAATAATGGACATCTTGTTCCAACATTAAAAAATCTTTAACAGAATCATTTTCATAGGAGATATTACTTTCACATTCACTGGAAGAATTATTGACATCAAGTTCAACTTCATCAGTGTCTTCATTTTGTTCAACAAGATGAATTTTCTTGTCACAAACATGACCCTTCTGCCACGGTTTGTTACATTTATAACAAGTATTTGTTTCATATTTTTTAGGTGCAAAGGGGGCAGAGGGTTTACCAGATTTTTCTGGGAGCTTTGTAGAAGGTTTATTCTGATCATTATAAGATTTAACAAGGTAATTCTTTGGTTCATATCTATGGTTGAGCAGTACCTCATTACAGATATTAATAAAAGAAGAATTTTCCCTTACATTCTCAGTTCTAGCCACAATCAAATCCCTAAGATAATTTGGTAATTTATACAAGATTTTATCTCTCCAAATATCATAATCCATCTTTGGATCAATTTCTCTAAGGATTTTTGTTATTTTCATCAGAAAAACAATGGGCTTTTCAACAGAGGAGGATACATATCTAGTATTCTCATACAGTCTCTGTTGAGCTAACCTGAATTTTGAACCACCAAACTGATTCTCAATCAAGGATTTCCAATCATTCCATGTATAATGATTGTTATCTAAAAGAACAGATTCATACCACATCAAGGCTACATTGGAAAATAAAGAAATAATCTTAGAAACAATTTCCTCATCAGTTAGTTTATAAGATCTCTTTAAATTATCAATTCTTTGGATAAAGTGTTTCCAATCAGAGGAAGAATCACCATCAAAGGTAGGATATTGGTCTAACTTAGGCCAATTTTTCTGACTACTGGGATGGTCCACTTTTTGGTTTGAATTATTCATTATTAATAATTCCTGAAGTTTAGCCAGGTGTTCAGAAATATCATTATTTACAGAAACAGCTGGTGCATGACCATCACAAGATTTTTTGCTAGAAGCAAAAGATTTTACAGACTCATTGTCAGCTTGTTTAATGGTTGAAATATGAGGAAGAAAGGATGAACTTGGCTCAGGTTTTTTTCCTTTATTTTTATGCAGTTTATTGACAGCATTCTCATTTAATTCATTATTTATGGTTAAGGTTGAGAATTTTTCTTGCAGGTCAGACACATAGTTTCTTATTCTTGGAATTTCAGACATCTGGTCATTTACTTTTGCAAGAGATAGAACATTTCTGTCCTCAGAAACTGAGTGTTTGGCACTTAGTGCATGGAAATCATTTCTTAGCTTTTTAAACTCATTTTGCAGAGATTTTATTTCATTTTTGAATGAATAATTTTCTTCAATAAGGGGTTTCAATTCACTCAAGGTCTTATGTAGACTGATATTTCTATCTGAGATAGCTCTATGGTCACTTCTTATTTGTTTTTGTTGACTAAGAATAATATTCAAGGTTTATTTGATTTTTAAATAAGCTGTATCTTGTACAGAAGAACTCACTTTACATTGCAAGTGTAAATTATTTAATCTATCATTTTCATGGATTAACACATCTCTCACATGTTTGTCTTTCACAACATTAAAATCAAGGGTATCTTTCAATATTTCCTCAGAAGTTTTTTCAATTAAGGTATAGATTTCAGGAGGAACAGAATCATTTTTAATTGCAAGAGAAGGATTAATTAGAGAAGTAGAAGCTAAATGTAAAGGTTCATCAAATGACAATTTGCTAATTACATCAATAGGGCTACTAGTTACAGGAAGCTGTCTTTTAACAGGTTTAACTGTTCTTTCACCATGTTCAATAATATTACCTGCAGAAGAAATTTTATTAGAAAACATACCAAGTGACTATCAACCAAATTACTTACCATGGCAGAGGAGGAAACTTCCCCTGAGACTGGGTTTGGGATTGTGCTTGGGCCTTCTTTCTCCTGCCTTGTTGGTAGGGATGAGGAGGTGGATTGAAATTGGGTGTTCTGAATGGGCCAGGCTGATGATGAGGAGGGTGTTGCACATTCTGTTGGTAGTGACTCATTAGATAATCCCATTTCCATTGCTCTACTTCCATAGTATTTGGATTTTGGATGGAGGAGCTGGGTGGCTGTGAAGGTTGAGCCTGAAACTGAGGCTGATTGGGAGGCAACTGAGGAGGGGCCTGGGCCTGAATCTGGTTCCTGAGTTCTTCAACCTGATCCCACAAGGTGTCTACTTTTGCTTTGTACGTCATAATTTCTGTCTTCAACTCTTTTATATGACTGGACAGGTTGCTGATTTGTTGTGGCAGAGGAAGCTTTTTTATTTTGAATCCTTTTGGAAGACCTTCTTGAGGTACTAGAGGCTTTCCTTCCTTCTGTTGTGCTGGGGGAAGGGGGTTTGGTTTGTTTACATTTCCTGTCATTTCCACATCCTGAATTATGTGAATTTTTTGTGTTAGCATAAGATTTTTTATGTCCAACTTTAGAAGAACTCACAGTATGAGCATCATAGTCAATTTCAATTTCATCCACTTGCATGTTATCCATTTTTTCAGCCAAATTGTTGGACATAATAGTGGGAAGATTAACTTTTTTTAAAAAAAAAAATAATAAAAGTTAGTTAATAATTGCTCCAAATATAAAAAAAAAATTTTTTATTAATTAAATTATAAAAAAAATTTATTAATATAAAGTAATAATTATAAAAAATTAATTTAAAAAATGGATTGCAACGTTAAATTGGGAATAAACAATCAAGTTAATTCAACCAATTAATTACCAATATTAAGTATGGCAATATATTTGGGACTAAGCACAAAGTACTTTTAAGTCAACCAAAATTAACAATAATTAATAATAAAAAAAATTAATTTAATAATTTAATTTGTATTAATAATAATGTCAATTCTTCTAGGACTAAGAGGATTTAACACTCTATAATGGTCAACTAGGAAAAAAAAATTTTTAATAATTGAACACTTACACTCAGTGAATCAGCAATTAAGCCACAATCACTGTTATTGCAGTAAAAATATAGTAATATGAGTGAGAGGTGCAAAGGTGAACTTACTATAGTGATCGAAAAATCACTTCAAAATAATATATGAATTAATATAATATAAACCTAAGAAATTGAACCCAAGTTTGAAACACGGTTGCGGCAAAAGTTTTGTTTTTGCTAGGTGGTCCGTGCGTTTGTCGTTCGTCGCCAGGCTTGATCGTCGTCGTCGTTTTGAAAGGCCCTCAGTTGTCGGTCAGTCGTCTAGAAGAGATAAGAGAAGAGGGAAGAAAAGAGAGGAGGACAAGAAGGAAATAGTAATTTAGAAATAAAAGAAATAAAAACAACTGAAATTATTTAATTTATTTGAGAAAAAAAGCAACAACGAGTGATTTGAGAGGTGACAACAAATTGGTTTTATTAATATTAATATTATTTAAGTAAGAGTTCTGCGCGGCAAACACTATGATTACTATCAGACTTAAGGCAACCTTTAAATTGTTATTTAGAATTTTTAATTAGAATTTAATACTAATAAAAATAATAATAAGTGTAATAAATTTATTTTTAAATTGTTGAGTGTGTAATAAGTGATGATGCTACAGGGGATTATCCAAGGCCCTTTTATAGGCAATGGGTCCTCTGAAGCGCTACTATATTTGTAAATACAATAATTATAATAGGATAAAACAAGTATATCAAAGAGTATGTGAAACATAACAATGTAGAGAAAAATATGAAACAAATAATTAAAAACCCCAATTAAGAATCCAATTTTACCGCCATTAATTCCCAAATCAGTAAGTAAAAATAGTGAATAACTAAACAAGCCTGGAACATAGGAACTATGAGAAAAATCATTCAAAACAGATGGTACAGTCTGATTTAAGGATTTTTAAGTGAAACAAAAAATATTCTGACGCAACAAATATGTAATTTATTTCAATTCAGTATTAATTAGTTTTTCCTGACACAATTATAGGTCAAAAGAAGCGTCATTATTTATTGTTTAATATTATAAGAAATGATATTTAATATATAAATATAATTAATTAATTTAATTATATTATAAGTAAATTTTACACTTATAATTATAATATATGTTTTTAATTAATTAAATATAAATTTAAAATTATTAAATACATAAAAAATGCGCCATTATTTGTAGAATATAATATATTATGTTAAATTTAAATGTATAAAAAATTTATATAACCAATAAAATTAATATAACACTTATATGTAATAAAATACTTATATAATTTTATTATGCAATAAAATATTAATTTATATACATTAAATACAATTCTTACCCCCTCTTTCAGGTCTTATAAGTTACATATCATTTACTGGACTCCTGGAATAGCCTGGCTGACAATAATATATCATTCATTTATTACATTATATGGAGTTTCATCTTGAAGTAGTGATGTGCAGCTTTGAACTCATGTTATGAAAAACAAAAAAGTTAAAAAATATATATTTATACTAATGAAAAAGCCAAAAATAAAAATACTATTATAAATTAATAAAATAAAACTACATAAATTTTATTCTGCTCTACTGATGGAAGGGTACTATGTATGAATTTTCACATGTTAAATCTAAACCTGTTTTAAGGCTAGTTTACAGGTAGAGATATTAAGTTTCCTTAAATTCAAAAAATAACTTATGCATTTTACTAATTATTTTTTTCTTGTTTTCTTTCCAAAGTTGTTAGAGTTGCTTAATTAATACTGTTATCTTAATTGTAAGATATATAATTTTTTTTGAATACATGATTTATTGTTTCAAAAATTATATTATAAAGTTAAATCATTTATATCATTTTCTAAAGCTTCATTGTCAAAGACACAACTCCATTTTCTATTACTTAACAAATATATAAAATGTGATAGTAAAATTTTAGGAATTTTCTTTTTGAGAGGGTCAAACTATATTGTCAAGATTTTTATCTAGAAATTCTTGTACTCTAAAACCAAATAATTTTCTCCCTTAAGTAAGCCATTTCAAAAATATGAGAATATAAACAAGAATATTGACTTATCTTATTTTTATTTTCTTTACTGAAATTTTAAGTTCAATCCCTTTTTTTATATGACATTAGTATAAAACCATGGTTAAATGCTACTATATTATTAATTTTTATTATATATATATATATATATATATATGAAATATTTAGAAGGTCATCCTTTTTTATTTACTTGAATAAATGGCTCAATTATAATACCCAACACTTATTAATGTTTCCCAAACTCAATAACAAATTTCTCATATGAAATATTAGCTTCTAATATAAGAAGTTTATCTATAGATGATATTCAACATGTGATTTTACTTTTTATATTCAGCTAAAATTAAACAAAAGGAGAAATCATACATATGTGTATAAATGGTAACCATATGTTACTTAGAGGTTTGTGAAATTCACTCATCAGAATGGTTTAAGTATTAAAATAAATTGAGGTCATTATTTTCTAGTATTTGAAACTAATTAGGAAATTATTCTAAAAATATATTTTAATGTGTATCATGTTTAAAAAGTTGGAAATATGATTTTTGAAAAATGTGAGTTTCTTATGAGATACCAAGCTTTAGTTTACATTGTTTCAAGTAGAATAGAATTTTAGTATTAGAAATTGAAAGCAATGTACCATTATCAGATTTTAACTGTGTTCTACTTATAGAATGATTACATAACATTAAACATTATTTAAATCAAAAAGGTTTAAAAGATATTTAGAATTTTACAAAATTTCACCATTTATTAATCTTTGATTTGAAAACCAACTATGATGTACACTCACTAGAAATAAGCAATCCCAATTTTAACATAATTTATCAATCCAAAAATAATGAGTCAATTAACATAAAAATATATATTATTTCAAAACCAAATCTCTAGATTTAAAATATGATGCTTTAATGAAAAATTAATACAAAAATTTAATGCAATGAACTCTCTTAAAAAATTCAAAAATAGAATATCAAAACAAGTAATTTCTGCAAAAATAACTACCTACTGTTGTAGATAAAGCATAAAAATAAGTCATATTTTTTAAAAAAATGATCTAACAATATTTATTTTTGTTAAAAAAATCAAAACAATGTTAAGTTTGCTTGTTATAATAATGTTAAAATCCACTAAACATTATCTAAAAGTGGTAAAATATGTTAAAAATATGTTGAATTTTGTGAGCCAAAAATCAACAATTTTGTATCATTTCCTGTTGTGCTATGACTTTATTCCACCCTTTTTATCTGATTCTTCCAGTATTACTTTGCTATGATCACTAGTTTTCAAGTTAAAATCTACAAATGTTCATTATACTTGATAATATGAAAAATAACTCAAACTTTTATAACTACAAAAGAAGATTTTGTAACTCCCTCTTTCAATCAATATTTGAAGAAATTTTTAGTTTATTTGGGTAATGATTTTAAGAATAACAAAAAATTTGAAATTCACAAGGAATTATTTCCAGAGACTATAATTATTTACTTATGTAATGCATGAGCTACTTATCAATGATGTAAAACATCAGAAAAGTAAGTTATAGTTATAAATCTACAGATTATACTGTTTCTGGTATATATATCTTCAATAAATCTTTTAAACTTATCTTAACCTACATACCACACAATAGAAAATCATTATATTAAAAAAGGAAAAAATTCTATTATAATATCATAAAGAATGATAACCATGGATTGATATTCCATAAAAATGGTTAATAAAATTTTAAGATAACCTAAATCAGTATTCTTTCATCAAAATATATCCTTTTTGTCTTTGTAATTTATTCCAAACAAATTTTTTGAAAGTTGAATCTATATATCTAATGCCAAAACCACTATTAAGTTCCCTCTTAGACTTTTTAAGAAATTATATATATATATATATATATATATATATATATATATATATATATTATTTATCAAAAATTGAAATAAAGAATAAAAACATAATTTTATTTACCTTTAATTATTTAAATATAGAGTATTTTCAGAATGCATTGTGGTTACCTGTGAAGGTTAGAAGATTTAAAGTTGGATTTATGAGTTTTTAGAAGGGCAAATATTGTAAAATTCTTTCATAAATATTTATTTCATAGTTTCAAATGTTGAAATCTACAAACTAATGGGATTTAAAATTATATTGAGATTTAAAATCTGTTTTCTACTCAAGTAAAATAATATAAAATGATGATATCAAAATTGAAATTAAGTTTAAACTTTTGATATGCTCTATCTTCAATTTTATTAATAGTGCATCAAAAATTTAATAATTTTTTTTTCCTTCATCACTTTTTACATAAAAGATAGTTTTATCATTTTATGCATTAAAGATTGCTTATATAAAGTTAACATATATGTCAACTGTTTATGACTATTAATCTATATAATAAATTTTTTAGAAGAAACATCAGTATATACTGACTTTGAAATTATTTAATTTAAAATAGTTTACAGGTAGATAATGAAGGGTGATTTCATTTTGAATATGAATTATAGAAGTCTTATTTTGTCAATTTTAATTCTTTTTGAGCTCAAATGTATCCACCGCAACTTATGTAAGAATAAAAATTATTTTTATTGAAATTTATATGAGAAAGTATGCCTATTATTCAAAATCAAACTTGCTCTAATGGTGTTTTTCAATCATTATTTCCATTCATAACAATAAAAAACATTTCAATTTGCTGATGTTTTAGTTTTTGATATCCCCAAGTTTATATCTCAGGTGTACTATTCACAAAATTATTAAAAATATAATTTTTGAAATACATGATAAACTTGAAAGTGAGGGGGCGTTAAATTTTTAAAAATGAATTCTAAATTCAGGATGGATAGTATTTTTTTGATTTTCACAAATGAACAATTTTTTGTTTCAATTAATCCAGAAAGAAAATTTTGTTGTAAGCATATTATATTATATTTATTATGATTTTAAATACTATATTTTCAAGATTTGTGTTTAATATTTCCTGTGAAAGTTAATGTTAATGTGAATTTTAAGTAAGCTTTAAGAAATTTAATCAATAGGCATATTGGATATTTAAAATAATATTTTGCTCCAATCTTGAATCATCCTGGGCTAAAAAATATCCCAAATAAGGTTTTTTTTTGGTCAATTTGGATCTAAGTAGGATTAAGTGAGGTTTAATAAAGGACAGATAAAAGGCTAAATTCATTACTAGTGACTTTTTTCTCAAAATAGTTATAAAATATGTATCATTCTGGAATCAAGCTTCAATAAAGTTGAATTGAAACAGAGATGATTTCTAGCAGCACATCACCATATTTACAAAGGTGTAAAATACCTCAAATATTACTCATAATATAGGAAGGCAAGGAATCTACAAAATTCACATTTGAAATGAGGATTTATATTTTGAATTTGAAATTGAGAAATGGAATATTATTTTCCAATTTAAATATCTATTACTCATTTTACCAAAAGTTTTCAGTAATCAGATTGAATTTTGATGGTATTTTGTTGCAGATTAATCATTTTGATGAGCAATTTACTCAAAATTACTGGTTTTGGTTCTAATATTCCATGTGAAATTCATTACAAATCTTTTTGAAAGTGAATAGTTGAAATATTGGATATGCAAAAGCTTATGTTAGATCAAAGTGAGATTAAAGGGAGTTCAACTCATGATCAAATTAGGATTTTTCAAGATCAAACGGTGATCATTGTAGGTTCATCTTGAGCTCAATTTGTGACAAATCTCTGACCAAATGTAAGGCCAAAAAATTTCCTACATGGTGATGATGTGTGCATAATTCAGGCATAGATTTGTGGCTCAACGGAGTTCAAGCAAGGGGTATTGCTAGCAATACCCCCCCATTTTTTCTGTGGTGATTGGAATGGCTGAACACCCAATGGGACTCCCTCCAGGCTCAGTAAGTGCAGCAGGCTCCTCAAACAGGACCTTCCAGGCCCCAAAATTTTAATCCCATCCCTTCTCACCCTTAGCAAGGAGGAAAGAGAAAGAAAACCAATCATCTTCAAATTATGCCTAAACCATGGTAAGGCCTACCATTGAATCTCAAGTTCCTTTCCTTGTTACTAATTCAGTTCCTTCAGGTAACTCTGTGATGGTAGATAAAACTTTGAGACCAGGAGAAGCTGGTTCAAGCAGAAAAAGTAATCAATGTTCTAGTCATGTAAATACTACTTTATTTTTAATTGCTACTTCAATGATAAATTCACAGATGGCTATTATAGATGAATAAACTGATCCTGAAGTTTATGAGACTCTTGAAAATGGCTCTATCTCTCTCCTGAGAAATTCTCCTGATGTAGCAGCTATTAATGATCAATATTTGAGAGACATCATCAAAAAAAAATCAGATAATGAATAAATTACAATTGACTCAAAAATTTTATAACTTTTTAACTGAAAAAGATTACCAAGAATTGAAAGTTAAGTTGAATAGGGTATCTTATGAATTGTTTAGGTGCAAAGTAAATTATGAAAAGAAATTTTCTTTGTCACAAAATATTAAAAATGGTATATCCAAAGTGCAAGAGACTATGTCTATCTGTCTCCAAGAACTAGAAGGTCAGAAATTAAATTTGTAAAAATTAAATGACCATTATTCATCTCTGCAAAATAAGAATCAATTATCTTTTGTAACCATCAATGAACCATTAACCAGTATTCCAAGGGTGGAAACTAGGTTAACAAACATTGAGAAACAACAAAATTCATTCTTATTTGAGAAAAAATACTCTTTCACTTCTGTGAAGGAAACTGTTGCACAGGCTACTCCACATGTACCTGAACCAATCTCCTCTAGAGAAGAATTAGTACAAGAGAAAGCTCCAGATAGTTCTGAGTTGCCATCAAAAATTGATGATGCACCCTGTTCATCTGCAAATGAGTTAAATAATGAGATTACAGCTCAATTAGAGAAATTTCAACTTCTTCTTACACAGAAACAAGTAAAACAGAAGTAAATTACCTCAATACAGATAAATTGGCCTAAACTTGACCAATATCCAACATTTAATGGTGATTCTTCCTCTGAATGTCAGCAATTCATTTGTAGGATTGATAATCTTAAGAATTCTTATAAACTACCAGATAAAGAAATTGTTTCTAAATTAATTTCTTTGTTTTCCAATGTTTCCCTAAGGTGTTATGAATCTTTCTTCTTGGATAATAATGATAACTCTTGGGAGGATTGGAAAAAATTAATTAAAGCACAATTTGGTGGTTCAAAATTTAGGTTAGCCCAACAAAGGCAGTATGAGGAGTCTGGATATAGCTCATCCTCTACAGAATAAACTATTGAGTTCCTGAAGAAACTAGTAAAACTCTTGAGAGAAATGGATCCAAAGATGTATTATGAACTCTGGAAGGACAGGATCCTTTATAAATTGCCAATTTCTTTGAGAGACTTAATTGTTGCAAGAACTGAATGCTCAAGGGAGCCTTCTTCCTTTTATAATACTTGTAATGAATTTCTTTTAAATAAAAGGTATGAATCTAGGAATTACATCCCAATACCTTCAGTGGAGAAACTCTCCAACTACCAACAAAAACTTCTGGAAAAAGTCAGTTAACCCTCTGCTCCTGTTTCACCTAATAAAATATGCAACAAACACTTGCTTTAAAGTCAAAATGGCCATTTTCGTGATAAAAAAATAAACCTTGTTGAACAAAAAGAGGAGCCTGCTGATGACACAGTTTCACTAGATGATACTTCAAGTGATTGTGCCAGAAACATTTCTAATGAGTCTAGCCAGGAAATCTTAATTCTGGAGGAAGATATTCAATATTTAAATAATATTGACTTCGGTAACAATTAATTTTCCACAGTTGTAGATGCTGAGATCATAAGAAATCTTGAGGACACCTCAATTATTATTACCCCTCTCAAGGCACCAGTCTTGATTAATGGAAATAACATTGAGGTTGTTTTTGAATCTGGTGCTGGAGGAAGTGTTGTACCTGAAAAATTACTTGCTTCAGTGGATCAGGATTATAAATCAATATTTATACCTATCACTTCTGCTAATTGGAGAGGGTATGGCTCTGTTTTGTCCCCCATTGGTAAATACAAAGCTACAGTATTTTTCAAATATAAACATGGCTGTTAAGAGCTATGTGTGACTTTATAGGTATAAAAAATGATAACTTAAGCAATTTTTTCATTGCTGGAAATGATATATTAACCAAATATGGAATTAAGCTTAATCCTAGAAACCAATGCTTCACAATGGGGTTGAATGGGAAGAGAAAATTTAAACTTTTCTCCCCAAAAAGTTATTAACACCAGGATTAAACACATGTCATTCTGTAGTTCAATATAAAGGAAGATCTACAAAAGAAACTCCTGTCTTTCTGTCTGAAATTGACACAGCTTCTTTTGGAGAACAATTTTTGGGTGAAGAAAAAGATTCCATCATTCAGCTGATAAAATCAATTCCTATGGCCTTTGCTCATGGTTCACATGAATTAGGATTTTTAAAAGAAGAAATGAAGCTCTCATTATCTTTCCCATTAACTGAAATACCACCTAGTTTAAAGAAGAAGCCTTATTCTGCTTCCCCCACAAAGAGAAAAGATATTGAAGACAATTTCTTTACCCTTTTAAAAATGAATATTATTGAAAAGGTATTTGAATCAACTAAATATTTTTTTAACTCACGTGTCCTAATTTATTATTAGAAAGATAAAGTCAGGTAATGTTGTGATTATAGAGCATTAAATACTTATACGGTAGATTATATCAATCCTTTACCCAAAATTAGCTCTATACATTCTAAATATATCAGCTGTTAAGATGGTAATAAGGGATATAACCAGGTACCTGTTGAGAAGATTTCAAAGAATTTTCTAATGATTGCTACTCATATGGGTATTTATAAGTATTTTAGGATGCCATTTGGCCCCAAAAATTCCCCTTCAGTTTTTCAGAAAGTTATGGATAACACATTCAATCAAGAAATAACTGAAGGATGGCTAATGGTTTACATTGATTATATCATTATATTATCCAAGACATTTGAGGACCACCTTAACTACCTTTGTAAAGTTTTCCATAAGATAAATGAGATAAATATGACACTTGCTTTATAAAAATGCAAATTTGGCTTTCATTCTTTGAAAGTGCTTGTCACCGGACAACCTACGCACCAGGTCAAGGGTGTTCCTGAAAGTGAGATGGAGGGAGGAATTCATAAACTTCTTCAAAGCACAGAGGAAATGTTTGAGGAAGTTATTCAAGGATGATTTGAAGGAAGAGCTACTGCTTTGAGATATTTTTGATAAGAATCTCAATATAATTTAAAGATAATATTAATATTCTTAGGATCTTGCAAAGGGTTGTAAACTAAATAATCAAAGATTTAAGTTTTAGAAATGATTACTGAGAAAATAAGGAAATGCACAATAATAATGATTTAACTAGAAGCTTTACCACTATTAATTATATATACGTTTTATAATTTAATTCTAAAGAAATATTGAACCAAAATCCAATACCTTTTATATCCATTACTCCTCCTCCCATTGACCTCATTCCCATCCATCATTCTGCACACCACAGACCTCCCAAAATACACCCGTTACACCTGTACCCTCCTCACTAACATCTGTTAACCCTTTAATCCTCCACTAAATATCCCGTCCATGCTCACCACCCCTGTTAATAACCCACAGATACTTAATAAATCTTTTAACTAATATTTCATTGACTATTGCGCTGTGCGTCGCTTATCAAAGAAAAGACTAAACACACTATTGAGAGATTGAATAATTTAGATTTAAAGTTTATATTAGCGCGGTTGAATAGTGAGTACACAAAGGAAAAGTTGCAGTTGCTATGTGAATCACTTTCTGCGCTTCGAGTATGGATTTAGACCTCTTTATTATTGATTTAATGAGCTGCTTTTGCCTTGAGTCTCATGTGGCGTGTGAAAGTTTCCTGGGTATAAAATGCGAGCTCTGTTGAGCGTGAGACACATTCTTCCCACACTACTTTCTCTCACTCCTTCTTTTAATTATTTTTCTTTTATTATGTTGAATTGTCCTACTCCAACTCCCACGCCTCCACACCCCAAAGCAGATGGCGGAATTGTCACTCGGCAATATTCCCAAGCTTGCACGGCCTGAGAATCGATGGAGTACTTTTGCGTCGAAAGCACAGCCACATGGGGTCCTTGCCAGAAATGCAAGTTTTGTCCTTGGAGACCGGTGACATGTGATGCTCTCTCAAAAAATGAGGACATCGAGCAAAGATTTACCAAGACTAAGTACTGGGTAATCCCAAAGACCAAAGAGGTGGTCAAAGACATTTGGGAAATATTGGTTGGGGACGATTGATTGGTAGAAGAAGTTGAGGAAGAAGCGGAGGATACCATGGAAACTTGGGTAGCCCAGGCCACGGGTAAAAAACAAGGGGTGGATGAACTGGTTGAAGAGGATGAGGATGAAGTTCTCATCTTGAACCGGACTCTGAAGAAGCGGCGGATGATGATGAAGAGGAGAAGGGAGTGACAGTAGAGGTCACCCCAAGGCTGTTTTTAGAGCCTGACCTGGTTTTTGAAGTAAGTTCTACCTTTTCTTGTTTCAAAATTTTGTTACTGATGACTGTATGTTTTTAGAATTCAGATGTCATTGCGGAAGCTCCAATTGTGGAAGCTGCACTATCACTGCCAGTTGAGGCAAGTCAACTGGCGGTTGATTTGAGGGAGGAGAACGAGGAAACCCTTGACCAGGTATGGTCAAAGAAATCCTTGGCAGGGTTGACAAGCTCGATTCATCAAAAATTTAAGTGATGAGATCAACAAGATTGTCGATGCCGCCTCCTTTGATGTGGCAGAAGAATTACTGGAGATTGCAGAAGTGGTACCAGTAGGAGAGGTGTCAGTATAGTCTAGTATATAATTATGATATAATAGTGTTTATTTATGGTCCTACTACTTATTGATAAATTATTTAGTGATTGAACATCAGGGGAAGACTAATAAAATAGTTATACTCAAATAAAGCTCACAATACTTGGATTTAAGTGCGTGCTAGAGGTGGAAAATAGATGTATAAAATATAGTTATAGCTTATATAAAGATAATATCAATTTATAATGGCTTTATAATATATTTCTAAATGTTAATAATTGTATAGTAGTTTTTGTTGGAGTTTTAGTAATTGAATGATGATAAATAACCATCAAAATCCCTCCTTACTTATACCCAAATCCACTGGAGTGCACAGACCTTCAATCCAGATGATGTCACTGCTATCCCCGGCAATTACAGCACTGTGAGGGCCCATCACCTCCCCATGGCGTCCACTTCAAGCAGTTTCAACACCCAGACCTCCAGTAAGGACCCTCCATCACTATTAATAATAACACTGATCCATACCATAAATAGAAAACCCAGATAAAAGCGGATACCATAAAGAAACAGGTAAAATAAACAATCAAAAAGAGATTTAATGAAAGTAAAAGCATATAAAGGAAACAAATAAAATGTCCAAGCCCCCAATAACATCCCCAAGCATCCACATTAACCCAGAAACATCCTTCCAACCCATAAATCCATGAATAACCATCCAAGGAAGTAATTTTAGTTGTCCAAACTGGGTGTATGCGCCTGATATAGGTGTCTATGCTTCTGTAGGCCTTGTGAGTCCACTGATTTTGTCCATATGACCTAAAATAAGCAGAAAAACAAAGGTTATAGGCTATTAAGGGGCTAAAACCCACTTATATACCTAAACATACATAATATACTGCATATTTCACTGAATATGAGATTTATGTATACATATAAGCTTATGTATGTCAATAATTACTTCATATCACTTAAGATAAGTATATTATGACTCCATTAACACCTTAATAAATATTATTAGGCCATGGATAAGCTATTTAAACTATTATAAATTATATAATAGAATAATAATTATATATATATATAATTAAATAATATATATTATTATTTTAACCTTATTTTTAAGATATAAGCTTAATTTATTTAAGGTTATCTTATTTTAAGCATAAGAAATACTCAGTTCTAAGGATATTTAACCTGACAAGAGAAGGAGGTATTTGAAAAATGCAGGAAGGAAATAAGGGTGGTGTTGGAGAAAATGAAGAAATTGGTTTGGGAGAAAATTCAGGAGAAAATTTGAAATGGGAAGAAAAAAAGAAAAAAGTAGAAAGCAAATGTAATTTGTGTATTTATTTATTTATTTTATTTTGTTGTTTTAATTGAAATTTTAATATATATTTTATAAGATTTTGAAAAGAAAAAGAAAAGAAAGAAGGAAAAATATTTGAATAAAGTTTTTGTTTTAAATTTTGAAAGAAGAAAAGAAAAAATATTTAACTGAGAAAATTTTAGTTTAAGTTTTGAAAAGAAAGAAAAAAATAGTTGATTGAAAAAATTTTGTTTTTTATGTTTAAATGAAAATTTAATGAGAGAAAAATTTGTTATTTGTGAAAGTTTATTTATTTTTTGAAGTTTTTGAGGAATTTTGGTTATTTGAAAAGAAAGAGAAAAATAGTTATTAAAAAAGAATTTGAAATAAAGAAGTAATTTGTTTGAAGAATTTTAAAAGAGATATTAAAAGTATGAAGTGAAGTTTGAGAAAGATTGTTGTATTGAATTCATGAAAAATTTTGATAGTTCATAGAAAAAGAATTAAGGAAAAAAATTTATTTTTGAAAAAAAAGAAAAAAGTTTGAAAGGAGAAAAAGAAAGAAGGAATTAAAGGAATTATTGATTTTTTAAGATTTTATTTTGATGAATTTTAAGACTTCATATTTATTATTATTATTATTATTTTAATATTTATTTTTAATTTTATTTTATATTATTTATTTATTTTAAAGAAGGTTGAAAAAGCTTTTGAAAAAAAAGAAAGACAAAAAGAGAAAACAAAGTAAGGATTGTTTAGAAGTAAAGAAGTTTTAGAATTTTAAGGAAAGAAAAAAAGAAAAAGAGAAGAGAAGAGAAAAAATAAAAGAGAGTTCTAAGGTTTTGGTTTTAAAGGATATTTAAGATGAAAAGATTTTAGGAGTTCAGGGGCATTAGAAACATTGATCGCTGGTTCCCAGGATGTTTTTTCTGAGTCTTCAAGGAAGCCTTCCCATTCCACAAGGTATTGAAGTTTCCCCTTGCGCATTCTTGAATCAAGGATATGGCTTACTTCCCACGCTAGATGGTTTTCTACTTTGACTGGTTCCGGAGGAGGTTGGTTCCCTGCCCGGGTATGTTTCTCAAGCCAGTTCCAGGAGAGATACATGAAAAAAAGGGCAAATAGCCTGCCATTTAGGAGGTAGCTTGAGTCAAAATGCAGTTTTAGAGACTTCGGAGTCAATTTAGAATGGTCCCAAGCATTTTTTGGCCAATTTCTTTGATGGTCAAGTTGTTTGAATGTTTCGTGCGTTGAGCCATACTTTTTTGCCTGGTTTAAAGGAAGGAGCAGATTGTCAATGTTTTTCGGCCTGTTCCTTGTACCTTCGAATCGCTAATTCCAAGTTTGATTTAAGTTCTTCTTGGAGTCGTAATATGTTTTGAAGATAATGTTCCGCAGGATGACTAGTTCCTACATTGATTGAGTTGAATCAAGGATGTCTTCCATAAACAGTTTCAAAGGGAGATTGTCATGTCAAAGAATGAGTTGAGTTATTATAAGCAAATTCGGCCAATGGTAACCATGTAGTCCAATTGTCTTGTTGATAACTGACATACATTCAAAGGTATTGTTCGAGGATTTGGTTGACCCTTTCCATTTGCCCATTGGTTTCAGGATAATAGGCTGTGAAGAGATTCCTTGTGATATTGAGTTGTTGGCACAATTGAGTCCAGAACGTGGATACAAACAATAAGCCTCTATCTGAAATAATATCATTAGGTAAGCCATGTTTGGAAAATACATATTCTAGAAACAATTTTGACAAATCTTCTGCTGTAGCAGTAGTAGTGGTTTTAATGAAAATAGACATTTTTGAAAATCTATCTACTATTACTAATATAGCATCAAAATTATTAGAAAGAGGAAGTTGAGAAATAAAATCCATCGATAAAGATTCCCAAGTTTTAGAGGGAATAGGAAGTGGTTGAAGCAACCCATGCTTCCAGTGATGGGGAGCCTTATTCCTATTACATTTGTAACAAGATCTTATATAGGCCTTTATTTCTCTTGTCATTCCTGACCAGAAGAAATCCCTTGCTATTAACTGGTAGGTTTTATCAACCCCAAAATGACCAGCTAATGGAGAATCATGTCGACTATTGAAAATCCATAATTTTATTTCATTGTTGTCGGGTATGACTATTCTAACTTTGAAAACTAATAGACCTTATTCAATACTAAATCTTTTGGCCCCTTGCTTTGAGAGTATATTGTCTTTTAACCCTAAACAATAATTGTCCTTCGACTGAGCTTTGAGGATGTTGGTTAGTGGATTTTGAAAAGATTGAATTGTCATTGAATTAAGTTTATGAGTCGTTAACATTGATTTGTTGAAGATTGATTTCACATTTGCTGGGTTCTTATCAGCAAATGCGTCCCCCTGCTGTGGGTAAATGTCATCCCAACATGACAAGATATCTGGGACAATACAGCTCTTACCTGGGAGATAGGAAATAGAAAAAGGAAATTCAGACAGAAATTCAGCCCGCCTGGCCTGACGCCTGGTTAACACTTTGGAAGACATAAATTATTTCAAAGCATTATGGTCAGTCAGAATCAGAAAAGGACTATCTAGGCTGAGAAGAAAAGAGCACCATTTTTCAAGACAATGAATGATAGCTAAAAGCACTTTGTCATGAATTTCATAATTTAATTCTGCCGCAATGAGTTTGCGTGACTCAAAAGAAACAGGATGAAACAATTTTGTTTTAGGATTGAATTGAGAAATACCCCCTGCAATAGCATAATTGCTAGCATATGTCTCGACTATTGTCGAAGCAGAAAGATCAAATTGACAAAGAATTGGAGCTGTGGTGAATGCAGTCTTCAATGCTTTGAATTACTTTTGTGCTGTAGAAGTAAAAACAAAAGGAATATCTTTTCTAAGAAGAGAAGTAAGATTGGAAATGGGTTTAGAGTAATCTTTAATAAATCTTCTATAGAAATTGGCAAAACCCAAAAATTCTTGAAGGGATTTAACGGTTTTTGGGCTCAGGCCATTCCAGTACCTTTTGGACCTTTTTGTTGTCCATGACTAAACCATCAGTGGACAAGGTAAACCCCAAAAAATCAATATATTTGAGATGGAATTTGCATTTATTGTGCTTGGCATAGAGACCATGATCTCAAAGGCAATTTAGAACCTGTCAAACATGATGAATATGTTAATCTAGTGTCTGCAAGAAGATTAAAATATTTTCTAAATAGACGACAACAAATTGTTTGACAACATCTTGAAAGATGTCATTAACAAAAGTTTGAAAAGTAGATGGTGCGTTACATAATCCAAAAGGCGTGACTAAATATTAAAAACTACCTAATCTAGTGCGCATTGCAGTCAGTGGTTCATGGCCTTCTGCAATGCGAATAAGATTATAAGCGACTCTAAGATCAATTTTAGAAAAGAAATAAGCACCATTGAAAAGGGTAAGAAGCAATGACATAGGAGGAACAAGAAATGCATTCTTCTTAGTGACTGTGTTGAGCTTTCTATAGTCAACACACAACCTTAGGCTACCATCCTTTTTCTTTACAAAAAGAAAAGGGGAGCCGGTTGGAGATTTACTGGCTCTGATGAAACCTTTGGCTACATTCTCTGAAATGTAGTCTTGAAGAACTTGAGATTAGTCTTTTGACAAAGAATAGACAGGAACTGCTGGAGGTACTGGACCTATTAACTCTATTTGATGGTCATAGGGTCGATGAGGTGATAACGTATCAGCCTTGCAGATTGAGAAAAAATCGAGGAAATCGTGATAGATTTCCGGTAGAGTCGATTTAATGGCTTCAACGTTGATTTGGTTGTCCTCATCATCTTTGAGAGAAGCTGTCGAGGGAAGACCCGAATTGAGAGAGCATAATTTGACTACTTTGAGGCAATTTAAATCCTCTTTGAGTGAAGTGATTGAGCTAGAAGGGTTAGCCAATTGCTTATTTTAGAAAGACCAGATGCTTGCAAGTCACCTGGCAGAGAATTGTCCTCTAGCAGGACATTGTCAGGCAGGTTGTTTAACTCCCTATTGACCTGCATTGAAGAATCAGAAATATACTTAGCGCGTGGGGTGATCAATCCCCGTGACCAATCAATTTCAGGATTCCAATGCGTTAAAAAGTTATGGCCAAGGATGGTATTGTCCTTTCTTGGGGCATCCAAGACTGATAATTCCCACTCGAAGGTGGGAAAATTTGGAAAGTTGAAAACCCATAAAACTTTCTTACTTACCCAATATTTGGGCTCCTCTGATTCAACCAAATAAATTGGAGTTCAATCGATATCTGTGAATTTCAGCTTTAACTTCTTGGCAAAAGATAAACTGACAAAAGAAATTGAAGCTCCAGAGTCTATGAGACAACTGAAGGGGGTATCCTCCTTAAAAAGAATGAATCTCAAGCAGTTTAAGGCAACTCCAGTCCTTAAGACATGGAGGTTCTGTGCACTGGGAGAGATAAGATAGTTTGCTTTGCACACAAGTAAACTATCTACTAGTTTTTTGACCTTGAACTAGTACCTTCTCTTTCCTTCAACTTCACACAATCTTCTAGCTTGTGCTTACCCCCACAATACATACATAGCCCAT
The DNA here is from genome assembly GCA_030280995.1 of Hemileia vastatrix. Taxonomy (NCBI): domain Eukaryota; kingdom Fungi; phylum Basidiomycota; class Pucciniomycetes; order Pucciniales; family Zaghouaniaceae; genus Hemileia; species Hemileia vastatrix. The sequence goes on from JASXTE010000007.1 coordinate 13,619,865, forward strand.
TATATGCTCTTCTCTTCCTCTCAGCTTCTTTAATTTCCCCTTTTGGATCCAATACCTTACTGATATTGCCTGGGTTCGAGCCTTTCAGTTGAGGTTTGTCCTTACCTTTATTGGGTTTGGATTGAGATTGCCGTGGGTGTGAAGAAGTTCCCGATTTAAAATTTAGGCCTTGAGATTTGTTGGCATATCAACAATATTGTAGTTGTCCTTGGTAAACGCTTTCAAGTTCTAGGGTTTGATCCATTAAATCCGTTAAGGTAGTCATCTTCTGACCATGAAGATTTAATTGATCCAGAATCCTTGAAGGAAGTCCTTTTTTGAAATGATACTTGAGAGCAGCATCATTTCAACCTACTTGAGTTTGAAGTGCTCTGAAGTTTGAGATATATTCAGAGGCTTTACTACTATCACTCATGTGGAGGAAATCAAGTTTAATTTCCACGTTGTCAGTTTCATTAGGGTCACCAAACAACGTGAAAAGTTGGTCTTCAAACTTTTCCCAGTTATTGATAGGTAAGTGGGTTTCTTTCAAAGAGAACATGAGAAGATAAGGTTCAAACCATCTGGCTGCTTTTCCAGCTAGGAATGAAGAAGCGTAAAAAACCTTTGATTGGTCGTTATTAAAGGTTCGAGGGTTGTTATGGAACAGGAGCTTGCAGGTTTGCAAGAAGGGGCGCAATCTGTCTGCAAGTTCTCCATCAAATTTATCATGAGATTTCATGGAAGGAGTTTTGAATTTTTATCCCTCCAAAGACGTTGTGGTAGCCTAAAGATTAGTATGGCACCTAAGTATGTAAATGGAGCTATTACGGCGTGCAAGATTGGCGTTATTATTTTTTTATATAAAAGGGTTTTATTTAATTTATTTGAGTTTTAAACATGAAGAAATTGGTCACGAGCGAATGCCTACACGAAAACAATTTATTTTACGGAGAAAACTTATTTTTACGGTCTGAAAAATTTATAAGTATTAAGTCGAGTCACTCAAGAACCTTGGGAAATTTTCCCAGAATTTTTACTATTTTTCTTATATTTTTAAATGAATTTTAAAGTTTTATAGAAATATTTACGTTTTCAGAAATTACTTAACTTTGATGAATTTTCACGGGGTAATTAGAGCTGCGCAGACTACGAAAATTAGCTGGTATGTAAAGGGGAAGTAGCTCTATTATGTGTAATTTTTCTAGATTTTTTATTATAGTTTTAAGGTTCTAATTGAGTCCGGAAGTCCGGACGGACTCCGTACGGACTCCGCTTTGACTCCGTACGGACTCCGTACGGACTCCGTATGGGCTCCGGATTGACTCTGGAAGAGCTCTGGAGGGGAAAACTTAGGCACGTGACTAGGAATACTTAAGCGCTTCTCAAACTCGAAATTGAGAGGGGGGACAGATCATACAGCTTAATCATTGACCACCACGGTCTCATTTTTTATTACTCAACAAATTAAATAAATTTGTAATACCCTTATAACTTTATATTTTTATATTTAACATTTTAGAAATACTATTCAACAATTTAAATCACACTTCATACAGGGTATCTTTAGAAAGGTCTTCGTCGCTGGGACTTGATTATTGCTGTCTCATAAAAATTCAAATTATTATAAAAACATAAAAGTCAATCTTTTCAGATCTTTCACTGGTACACCTTAATTGTTGTTATCAGTATTTCTTTTATCAACAGCCACTTTTATTTAAATCTCAATAAGTGTTAATTATTTTAGAAATTCAATACTTTTATCAATCAGATTCAAGTAGATTGGTTAGCTTAGTGATTTAGAATTCCCCTTTTGATATTTTTATTGGAAGGACTGGGTTTTCAGCTAAATCCACATATCTCCTCCGGATTCTGCTTACAGCAAGGCGACTGTAAGAGTTTACCTTACCATAGTTGGTGCCCAACATGGGGTTCGATTTCTCTAGCTTTCTTTAAAGACTTACTTGGATCAAGAACGTTATTAGCCTGCAAGAGGCTTATTTTCTGGAACTCTAATTGGATTTTTGTTATTGGCCTGCAAGAGGCTTGTTATTTTATTGATTGTTAACGCTTCTCATTACTTATTGGGATGTCTTCTTCTCCTGTTGCTTCTGGATCTTCTAACCCTCTTACTCCCTCAGTTAGAATTGTTTCTTGGGATGGCCCAAAGTTTGATGGGGAGGAGGTTAAATGGTTCATTAGCAGGTATGAAGCTGCTGCTGCTGTTGATGGTGCTTCTCATGTGGATATGGTGAAGCAAGTTAGGTTTTTTATTGCTGATAGGGAGGTGGAAAAAGAGGTTATTGCTATGCAGGCATTTAAGGACAAGGATTGGGTTAAGCTTTCTAAAGCTATGGTTGATAGATGGGGTGTTAGGTTTACTATGATGGACCTCAATAAAATTGTTGGAGACTGGCAAGCAAAAGGTGGAGTTTCTTCTATGGCTGACTTCAAAAAGCTCTGTGTTCAGTTTGATGAAGTGGTGGAATATCTCATACTGGTGGACGAGTTAGTGCATGAGAACCAAGCAAAAGATTTGTTTTGGACAGCATGCAGCAGGGATATTCGTATGGACGTCTTGAAGGATCTTTCAAGAAAAGATTTGATGAAGGAACTGCCTAATGGTGAGCAGAAACTGCCGGCTCTGGAGGTTATCAAAGAGAACATTCAGGCCCATCTAAAGTTATTAGCGTTGGACAAATATCAAGAGTCTTGCACTCAATATGTTAGCAAGGTTAGCAAGGTTTTGGCCGAAAACAACGATATTATGGTCAAAGCCCAGGAGGCCAAGAAGGCACAAATGGGATTACCTGCTGCTAAAGTGGAGGGCAATGTAGATAATAAGATGGTCGATCACTTGGCCGATTTAACAAAACAATTAAAAATATTTGTTCAAGAGACTCAGAAGGCCAACAAGGCCCCAATCGCTTCTTCGTCGACGTCGACTTCTTATCAGTCTAGAGGTTATGAACGTCGAAATTATAATGGCAATAACAACGGTAACCGCTTCCCAGGCAATGGGAGAAATGGTGGGAATGGTGGCTATGATGAGCCAAAGGTGTGCTCCTATTGTAATAGGAGGGGGCACAGAGCAACAGTTTGTTTTGCTCTTGATAAGGATATGGATGCTGGGCGAGTTTTATTTGATGGTAAAGTTTATAAATTTCCCGATGGTTTGTTCATCAAGCCCAGTGATGGACAGTCTCCTTCTGATTTGGTCAGAAGAAGTTTAACGGCTGAAAGGAGAGCCAGATTTGAAGAGGTGACAGATGAAGATGTTAATGCCAAGAGTGGCAAAAATGGTAATGGTAATGGTGGTAAAGCTGACAAGGGCAAGGAGAAGGAGGTCAGTAAAGCCACATTTTCTACTTCTTTTGGTGGTTTAGAGCTGGCGACGGTTGCCCAGGTGGAGGGTAGCTGTATGGCTGGCGAATACGATGTTAATGCTGCTAGAAGAGCAGCTGCTACTAAGGCGAAAAGTAGCATTCAGAGCCAATTGAGGGCTAATCCTGGCAAGGCCAATAACAAAGTGAACCCTTACTCTAAGGACAAGAATTCTAGTGCTCAAACTGCCGCCAACAAATTGAACCCTTACTCTAAGGACGAATTATATAAAATGCAGAAGGGGATTGCTGATATGGGGCCCCCTAGTTATGGCAAGTTTGATTTAAATGGTGAGCCTATGCCAGATGATGATTCGGATTCTGAGGAGGACGTACCGTTGGCGTCTCTACCCAGACCAAGTTTTAGCGGTCCCATCCCAATGGAGGGAGTAAGAAGGACTAGCGATGGATCAGGATTAGTGCAAGAAGCTGGTGACGGAGTTAGGGTTATAGAAAGTGAAGATGTTATAATGGGGGGTGAAGATGGCTCGGTTGGACCTCAAGAGGTACCCAGGGCCAAGGTTGTTAAATCAAAGGTCCAGTATGAGCGGCCAGTAGTTTCTGGTCAAGCTAATGCGATGGACGCAGTTTTGAATAGGGTGAATCAACTGCAGATTCCCTTATCTTTAGGGGAGTTATTTACGATTAGTCCGGCGCTTGCTGAAAAGAAAAAGAAGCATTTGACGAGGCGTCGGGTTTCCACTGGAGAGGTGGAATATATTTGTGAAAATGCTGAAAAGTTTGGGGAAGATGTAGATACACATTTTTCCACTCCCCTGGGTTACCTGGTGGTAACTCTAAATGGTAAAGAAGTTAAGGCCTTGGTCGATTCAGGGTCTCAAATTAATTTAATTTCATTGGAGCAAGCGACGAGTATAGGCTTGCCAATTAAAAGTGGAACTGGGGGAAACCTCAGAGGCATTGGAGGGCATGCAACAGAGCTGATGGGTACAGCTGAGCATGTCAGGTTAGGCATTGGTGGATCTGTTGGTAAGGTTCACTTTTATGTGGCCAGAGGAGCAGTCAAAACTGTTCTTGGGGGTCCTTTTTTGATGGATTTTGAGGCCAGGATAGGGTATCAAGCTGGCATGGGGATTAGTTTGGAGATCACTGGTGAAGATATGCGGAGGTTACATATGCTGTTAGCGCCTCCTGGAGATGAAGGTTGGGAAACACGGCCAGGGATTACTACTCTGTGCCAGTGTTGTGTTTGCACCAAGAAGCGGCATATTAAACGGACGGCTTCTGGTGAATTATGTTTGTTGGAAAGGGATGGATGCCCTCATTTTTTGGGGTAGCAGGGGCTGATCGCTCTAATGTTGTAATCTCTCCTCAGGATGAGATCCTGGATTGCAATAGGTCAGCTCACTTGGAGATAATTCAAGTGTATTCTCAATTATTTTCTGTTAATATTACTTTGGAGTGCAAATACGTTTTGGACTTTTCTATATGTTTATTGGATTTACCCGGTTTTTCTATTAAATTTAAAAATGGTAAAAAAGGCAAAATGGGCCAAATTAGGTTGGATAAAAATTGGAAGGGTATGTTTTATGACCTCCAGCAAGAGCGTAAACTGCGAAAATCATATCAAAATCCGATAAAAAATCTCGGTATAATTAAAACACAAAAAAATAATTTTTGTGAAAATTCTATTATGGGCCTCCAGCAAGAGGTTAAACTGCAATTATCTCCTTCTATCACGGACCTCCAGCAAGAGGTTAAACTGCAATTATCTCCTTCTATTTTGGACCTCCAGCAAGAGGGTAAACTGCGAAAATCTTATCTAAATCCGATTAAAAATCTCAGTATAATTAAAACTCAAAAAAATAATTTTTGTGAAAATTCAATTCCGGTCCTCCAGCAAGAGGTTAAACTGCCGACTTTCTTTACGGGTGATTTACTGTTGGATAAGGGAAGCAAAGGCGTTGGAAAATCTGTTTATAAATTAGACAAGGGAAAGGAGAAAAGGGTAAAATTTAAAAATGAAATAAAATATTTTTCTAATTTTTCTTATTCTGATTCTGGCGATGAAGAAGATTCATTTGATGAAAGTTTTAATGGCGATACAAAAGTAAATGATTTACCTCAAGTTAATTTAGATGTGGACGCAGCCAAATATAAGAAAGTAGCAAATAAAGTTCGACCTATTAATGAACCGCTACCTGCTGAATTAAATCCACCTTTGAGAAGACCAAGGTTATCAAGAGATCCTTATGAAAGTCCCTTGGTAAAAAATCCGCCTGAATTTTCTGAGACGTCAAGAATCACTTTTGAGAGACTGGGTGTTGTTAATTTTGGACCTGATGGTTGGTTGTCTGGAGAAGAGAAGAAGTTGTTGTTGGAGGTGATGGTCAAGCGAGAGAAGGCCATTGCTTTTGTAGAAGAGGAGAGGGGTGTGTTGAAGCATTCCTATGGGGAGCCTTACAAGATTCCTGTGGTATGTCATGAACCGTGGCAGCAGAAACTAATTCCTATTCCGGCTGCATTGAAAGAAGCTTATATCAAAGTTGTCAGAGAACGGATACGCACTGGACTGTATGAGCAATCAACGTCAAGTTATTCTAGTCTGGTATTTTGTATCAAGAAACCGAATGGCAAGATTAGAGTTGTTCATGATCTTAGGGAATTAAATAGGGTTACAATAAAGGATGCTGGGATACCGCCTAGTGATGAGGAGTTTGTTGAAGCATTTGCAGGGAGATTGTGTTATGGTTTGGGAGATATTATGGGTGGATATGATGAGAGAGAGTTACATCCGGACTCAAGGCCTCTCACTACATTCGATACACCACTAGGACGTTTACAGTTAACAAGATTACCTCAAGGAGCAACAAATTCGGTTGCAGTTTATCAAGCTCAGATGGCTTGGATCCTTCAAGATGAAATTCCACAATATGCTGGAATCTTTATAGATGATGGAGGAATTAAGGGACCAACAACCGACTATGATAACCAGGTGTTGGAAGAGAATCCCAGGATACGCAAATTCATTTGGGAGTTTGCAATTACTTTAGAAAGAATCTTGTTTCGAATTGAAGAGGCTGGCTTAACTATTTCAGGTTCAAAATTTTCTTGTTGTGTGCCAGCCTTAGAAATATTAGGCCATGTGGTATGTAGAGAGGGTAGGATTATGTCCAAGAAGAAAGTTAACAAAATTCAGTCCTGGCCGAGACCCAAGAATACGACCAAAGTTAGAGGGTTTTTAGGCGTTTGTGTATATGTTAGAATGTTTATTAAGGACTTTTCTTCATTGGCAGCTCCATTGAGACGGTTAACGAGAAAGGATGCAGACTGGGAGTGGGATGAAGAGTGTGAGAAGGCGTTTGTGAAGTTGAAGGATGTTGTGGGGAAGGATTTAGTCCTGCACAAGTTGGATTATGGAAAAGAAGCTGGCAGAATTTATTTAGCAGTTGATTCAAGTCAGGTGGCAGCTGGGGCGGTTTTGTCTCAGATGGATAAAGCTGGTTACATCAGGCCAGTTAGGTATGAATCTGTAGTATTTACTGAGGTTGAATCAAGATATTCTCAACCAAAATTGGAATTATGTGGTGTGGCAAAAATACTGAAGAAACTTCAGCATATTTTGTGGGGGCAACATTTTGAGTTGCAAGTGGATGCGAAATCGTTAATCCAGATGATTAATTCCCCAAGTTTACCGAACGCACCCATGACAAGATGGGTAGCTTTTATTCAACATTTTTTGTTTGATTTAGTTCATAAGCCTGGAAAGACTTTTACTATGCCGGATGGTTTATCAAGGAGACCACCCACTGAAGAAGATTCAGACTCAGAAGAGTTCGATGAAGATATACCTATTATCAAAGCCAGCACTAAAGGAGCTGAAGACTTTCCATACCTCCCCCATGAGGTTAAACTGGCAGGACTATTGTGTTTAGATTTGGTGTTGATGACCTCCACCAAGAGGATAAACTGGAAAATAGTTTTTATGTTAATAAAGGTGTTGGAAAAGGTGTAGATAAATTCGGCAGAGAGGAGGTAGAAGAAGATGTGGTGTATGTAGAGGAAGATGGATTGGTAGTGTGGGATAGTAGTAAATTAAGGAATGGTGTATATGTTGGAGAATTAGAGAATTTAAATAAAAAGGTGGATAAAGAGAAAGAGGTATTTTCAAATACGGTTTACAAAGGATCCAAAGGTTCAGAAGAAAAATGACGACATAGCTCGATTAAAGATTTATTTAGGGGTCAACGATTATTGGCTCATTCATGTGCAGGTGATATTGGTGATAGAGAAGTCCCTATTGATGTTATATTAATCGATTTTCAAGATGAAGTCTGGGGTCAGACTGGTTTTTATTTTTTGTTAGTCAAATATTTGTTGACTTTAGAGAGGCCAGAAGATTGTGGAGACGATGAATGGGTGGCTATCAAGAGGAAGTCATCTACGTTTTACCTATCTGGTTGACGTTTAATGAGGAGAAGGTATCCAAATCCTCAAGTAGTTATAACTCAAGAGAAGGGGCAAGAATTAGTTTTGAAATCACTGCATGAAGATCTTGGGCATAGAGGCGTTGGAGAAACGTTTAGAAGAATTTCTGATCGATTTTGGTGGCCTGGCATGAAGATGGCTGTTAAACAGTGGGTTCAGTCATGCGAAGAATGTCAAAGACGAAGTTATTTAAGGCCAAAAGAACCTGGATGCGCGACCGGTGAATATACGCTCTTTGGAAGAGTTAGTTTAGATGCCGTTCATATAAAAGAGGGACGGTATAAATATTTAATTGTGGCCAGAGATGATTTATCTGGTTGGGTAGAGGCAGCGCCTCTTATTAATTTAACTGCCAAAAATGTGGCAGAATTTTTTTTGAATAATTGGGTATATAGGTATGGGGTGATGAAGTTGGTAAAGGTAGATGGAGGTCCTGAATTTGGGACAGAGTTTAAAGAGGCCGTATTGAAAGTTGGATCAAAGGTTAGGGTAGCAACCCCATATTATCCTGAAGCTGAAGGCATGGTGGAAAGAGGGCATCAAGTTATTAAGGATGCTTTAGTTAAAATGTGTGGGACAAGTGCTGAAAAGTGGAGGCACTATTTACCTTTAGTTTTATTTGCTGATCGAATCACTGCCAAAAGGACTACCGGATTTTCACCTTATGAACTTGTTTTTGGACAGAAAGCAGTTTTACCGGTTGATTTAGAAGCTGAATCATATCTTGGAGTTGACTGGGACACGGTCAAAACTACTGAAGAATTATTGTGTGCAAGAATGATGCAGCTAGAAAAGAAAGAAGAATATTTAGAAAAGGCATATTCGCGGATGATGAAGATCAGAAATCAATCAGTCAGATATTGGGATGAGCGGTCGGCACATCGATTAAGGAAACCTTTGAACCCAGGTGATATGGTCCTGGTGTATAATAGGAGTTTGGAAAGTCAATGGGGAAAGATGTTTGCAGATAGGTGGAATGGACCGTATAAAATCAAGGAGCAAGTTTCCGGCGGTTCATATGTGCTAGAAGAGTTGGATGGAGTAGTATTAAAGAAGAGGGTAGCGGCCGATCAAGTGAAACGGTTCTATCCTAGAGGCACCAGGAGTGCCGAAGTCTTCCTCCGCAATGAGGATAAACTATGACATTTATGAAATTATATGGACGAACTCCGAAATGAGGATAAACTACAATTTTAATGACTTTTATTAAATTTATACCTCCGCAATGAGGATAAACTATGATATCTACGAAATTTTATGGATAACTCCAAAATGAGGATAAACTACAAGTTTAATGACATTTATCAAATTTTATACCTCCGCAATGAGGATAAACTATGACATTTTTTTAAAAAAAAAAAAAAAAAAAAAATCTTATCGACCTCCGCAACAAGGATAAACTATCTTCTTTTTTTTATCAAAATACTTTACTATCGTTACACTGTATATGGTTGACGAAACTGTGATGAAACATAACGAAATGCGAGAAAACCTTCTTTAAAATTTTCAAAATTAAAAATTCTTAAAATATGGGTGAAGATAGTGTTGGAAAAATTTTAAAATTTATTGGAAGAAGTGTTCACAGGGGAACCTTCTTAATTAAATATTGGCAAGTGTGGGGGTAATTGATGGGCTGGCTGCTCTATACACAATTACCCCATAATGTTCGTTTCCAAAATTTTCCCTGTTTCTAGTTGAATCCTGGCTTTGTCTTTTAATTTTAGGAAGTCCACTAAGACTATAAACTGGAACGAATCAAGAGACACCGCTCTCAACGCCGGATTCAAGATTTTTTTTATTTTGTTTTTGATTTTTTATGTTAGATTGTGATTTCATTTCTTTAATATATATTATGAATTAATGTAAAGGTGATGCTCACTGGTGGTCTCTAATCATTTTTATAAATTGGAGGGAGCCCACCCAGTGATCATCATTATAAAAATTATCTTCTAAAAACTTTCATTTATTTTCTTTTCTTTTCAATTTCTCAAAATTGTGTAACCACATCAAGTTGCACTTGGATGTGGGTATGATGTCGAGGGTACGGCTCATCAAATGGCCGGGGGGCATCTTTTAAAATTTTATTTTTAAAAAAAAAAAAAAAAAAAAAATTTTTTATTATTACTTTTTTTATTTTTCTTTTCACATTCGTTTATCTTTCTTTAAAAATTAAATTTTAACTTTTATTTCAAAACTATCTTTTTTTTTTAAAAAAAAATTAATTAAAATTAAAAAAAAAAAAAAATATTTTATTTTAAATGGTAAAAAAATAATAATAATAATAAAATAACTAAAAAATAAAAATAAAAACAAAAATAAAAAATAAAAATAAGTAAAAATAAAAAAAAATAAAATAAAATAATAATAATAAAAGGTATTTTAGTTTTAGGTAGTTTAGATGTTTATATTTTATTTTTCAAACATTATTCAAGAAAGCTACATACCAGGAAGAACACCATCAAGGGTTGTTATCTTTTGAAGAATAGAAATTAGGAAATTTAGAAGGACCTTGATCGATTTCCTGGGATTCGAATCTTATTTCACGGTCACAATAGTGTTGAAGCCAGTTGGCTATTTTGAAAAGGTCTCTTAACAGTTGCTCTCTCATCCAAGATTCTGATCTATCAGAGGGCGGGTATCGTTGGAAATAAGCGATAAGGTTATTAAAATTAGCAAAAAGCTTTTCAGACACTAGGTGAATTGGAACTCTAGGGAAGCTTGGATTAGGTTCTGGTAGTTCATAAGCAGAATATGAAATTGGAGAACCGGTGGACGCTTATCTAATTAAAATATCAGCAAATTAAAACCTGAAGATTAAGAAAATAAAAAGAGACAACTAACCTGTGTCAACACTATCATGATCATAGATAAATGGCTTACTTGGTAATGGAGTGGGATTTTTTATGTTTAGAAAAGGATTTTTTATTTTTGATAGATGAGGAGGACTGGTGTTGGATTTGGTGTTTGAAGTAGATGTTCTGGGCCTTTTGGATGATACAAGAGAAGATGAAGACTGCTGGCTATTATAGGACCTTTTGTGCTTCAAGATGTTGGAAGAAGGAGAAGAATTTTTAGAAGGTTGAAGCATGGCCCTGGGAGCAGCAAGAGTTCTTGGGGGAGTAGCAGCAAGTCTAGATTGGAGAGAAGGACCCAGAGGATTAGGTGATGGAGAAAGATTTAAATAGGCTGATGGAGAAAAAGGTATGGGATCTTTAGAGGTTGATGGAATAGGGGGTGTAGTAGAAGGTGAAGAAGAAGGAAGAGGTTTGCAGAAGGCGGCGAAGCTAGTAGCAGTGATGGGGAAAGAACCACAGTTCAAGCCAGAACATTTTCTTTTCTTCTCATAGCAGGATAAACAGGCCCTGTTATAAGTGTGCTTTTGCCAGTTAAAAGAGAAGATACATTCCCTATGGGTGAAGGCACAGTATTTGCAAGATTGATCAGCTGAAGCAATGAAGTCAGAAGGTTTCATCTTGTTAGGAGATATTTTTTTTGAAGAAGAAAACTTGAAACTAGGATGAAGAAAGCTGGTGGCAAAATCTGGGTTCAAGGATAGAGAAGTTGTTAGGTCCACCAAGACCTTAAACTGGACTGTTATCAAGCTGTTGGGTCCACCATGACCTTAAACTGGATTTCTTATCGATTAAATGTTTGGTCCACCATGACTTTAAACTGGTAGTTCATTCATTGTTTAGTCCACTATGACTTTAAACTGGAAAATTAATATCTGCAGGATAATTCAACATTCATTGGACCACTATGGCCTTATACTGGATTACTTGTCGATCAAATGTTTGGTCCAATATGACATTAAACTGGATTATCAAATTTATTCAATCTTTGGTCAAGCCTAGGCCTTACTTAGGAATATATCAAGATATTTATGCAACTAAACGATCTTTGGTCCACCAAGACCATAAACTGACAATCGATTATATGTTTGGTCCACCAAGACTTTAAACTGGAATGTCAATCTTGTTTGGATAACTCAATTCAATCTTTTAATTTATCACTGTCCACTAAGACTCTAAACTGGTTATTCAATTATTTCTGGAATTGGGTGCTGATAGCTTTAGGAGGTTAAAATTTTAGGTGGTGATGATGCTAAAGAAAGCATAATGGTTAATTAGGTAAAATTTGTGGCGCTTTAACATGGTCTAAAGTTAATATTATTATTGGAAGCCTGGCAAAAGTATTTTATGGGTTTGCTGTATAGCAAAGTTTGAAAATTGTGATGAAGGAATCAGAAGTTAGGATGGTAGTTGGATTTTAGGGAATGATTTTTTTTTAGTGCCTCATAGTTAGGCCATTTTTTTTGGTGTGAAGCTTGGAGGACCTTATGGCGAGATTGTTATCATAGAATTCGGCTCAGTGGGGGGCCCTATGAGGTTGGAATCAGGAGTATTCGGCTCATAGGAAGATCCACTCTCTCAATGCTGTGACAAGAAGGAAGACTGGTATATGGGAGTCTGAAGGGATTCAAACCTTGCTCTCAGTAGTGGAATCATCACAAGATTTATTTTATTTTATTTTATGTTATATCAAGCCAGAGAAGAAAGAAAACATCATTTATGTTGAAAGTTTAAGAAGACCAAGCAAAAACAAAATTTTATCGAGTTATACTGTTAGAAAAGATAATTTCTTTGAAATTGTTCAACATCATTATCAAAGCTTTGCATTAAAATTCTTCTTTTCATGAGGTCTTCATGGTTATTAGCTGGAGTTTCTTGAAAATAGGCCAGCATTTTTTGTTTCAACTCATTAGTAAAGTCAAGAAAAAGATAGTGATGAAAATTTGGGTAATGATTGATATAGTCCGTCTTCACTCTACCAACATCATCAGTGTTGGTTATTTCGACAGCTAGAAGCTCAAATATGTTATTAAGTTATAGGTTTAGTCAATTTTGATTAAAAGTTTTTTTTAGTAAGATAAATAGGGTCTTACATTTAGAGCCAGGAAACATAGTCTCAGCAAAGTTAGTTGGGGGTACTGGCGTTATAGGATTAGGATCTTGTGAAGGCAAAATTAGGCCGGGATCCGTTGATGAAGATTGAACTTTTGAAGCTGTTTTTGATCTTATTCGTTTTAAGAAGACAGGAATTTTGGATCGCTTTTTAGAAGTTGAGGGATCAGGGAGAGCTGCTGGTCCTAAATATACGTTTGTTTTAGAAGGAACTATTGGCCGGTTGCATTTGACTTTTTTCACACGGCATAAGTCGCAAGCTGTTCTGCCAGGAAGATTAGGGTTGGACATTAAACAAGGTACCTGGTATCGAGCGCAGAGTTCACATGGAGCGACAAGTTCTTTGGAAGACATATTGATGAAGATGAATTTTATAGTTGATTAAAGAAGATGGTGGTTGAAGGTTAAAGATGAATATTGTGTTCGACCACTTATGCAAAGTTTTAAGAATGGGGACATTCTCAATTGGAGGGAGGATGTGGTAGCCTAAAGTTTAGTATGGCACCTAAGTATGTAAATGGAGTTATTACGGCGTGCAAGATTGGTGTTATTATTTTTTTATATAAAAGGGTTTTATTTAATTTATTTGAGTTTTAAAAATGAAGAAATTGGTCACGAGCGAATGCCTACACGAAAACAATTTATTTTACAGAGAAAACTTATTTTTACGGTCTGAAAAATTTATAAGTATTAAGTCGAGTCACTCAAGAACCTTGGGAAATTTTCCCAGAATTTTTACTATTTTTCTTATATTTTTAAATGAATTTTAAAGTTTTATAGAAATATTTACGTTTTCAGAAATTACTTAACTTCGATGAATTTTCACGGGGTAATTAGAGCTGCGCAGACTACGAAAATTAGTTTGGTATGTAAAGGGGAAGTAGCTCTATTATGTGTAATTTTTCTAGATTTTTATTATAGTTTTAAGGTTCTAATTGAGTCCGGAAGTCCAGACGGACTCCGTACAGACTCCGTATGGGCTCCGGATTGACTCTGGAAGAGCTCTGGAGGGGAAAACTTAGGCACGTGACTAGGAATACTTAAGCACTTCTCAAACTCGAAATTGAGAGGGGGGACAGATCATACAGCTTAATCATTGACCACCACGGTCTCATTTTTTATTACTCAACAAATTAAATAAATTTGTAATACCCTTATAACTTTATATTTTTATATTTAACATTTTAGAAATACTATTCAACAATTTAAATCACACTTCATACAGGGTATCTTTAGAAAGATCTTCGTCGCTGGGACTTGATTATTGCTGTCTCATAAAAATTCAAATTATTATAAAAACATAAAAGTCAATCTTTTCAGATCTTTCACTGGTACACCTTAATTGTTTTTATCAGTATTTCTTTTATCAACAGCCACTTTTATTTAAATCTCAATAAGCGTTAATTATTTTAGAGTTTCAATATTTTTATCAATCAGATTCAAGTAGATTGGTTAGCTTAGTGATTTAGAATTCCCATTTTGATATTTTTATTGGAAGGACGGGGTTTTCAGCTAAATCCACATATCTCCTCCGGATTCTGCTTACAGCAAGGCGGCTGTAAGAGTTTACCTTACCATAACGTTGGATTTGAAAGGGTTTTCATGAAAAGTCTCATTAAGTCTTCCAGAGATTTAGATGGTCCAGGTTCCAAAGGTTGACCAGAAGGGTGAGTAGCAGGGGCAGATGGTGCCTCATGCATCGTATCTTCTCCTTCTTCTTCATCGCTAGAATCATCAAAATACTGGGGGATGTCTTCTACAGATTGGACTGAGTGTCCATGTTCCCTAAGGTTGAGAGGTTCTACGGAGTGAGTGAGGGAAACAGGCCGTGTGGCTGTTGGCCTGCCTCTGGTGCAGGCCCTAGTAGTAGCACCTGTAGGAGGAGTGCGTTGAACAGGTGCCATTTTAAAAGAATTTAGAAACATCTGAAAAAGGACATAGTAGTGCAAAGAATGAGAACTACGGAGAATTAAATTATACTGTCACCGGACGACCTACGCACAAGGTCAAAGGTGTTCCTGAAAGTGAGATGGAGGGAGGAATTCAGAAACTTCTTTGAAGCACAGAGGAAATGTTTGAGGAAGTTATTCAAGGATGATTTGAAGGAAGAGCTACTGCTTTGAGATATGTTCGATAAGAATCTCAATATAATTTAAAGATAATATTAATATTCTTAGGATCTCACAAAGGGTTGTAAACTAAATAATCAAAGATTTAAGTTTTAGAAATAATTACTGAGAAAATAAGGAAATGTACAATAATAATGATTTAACTTGAAGCTTTACTACTATTAATTATATATATGTTTTAAAATTTAATTCTAAAGAAATATTGAACCAAAATCCAACCCCTTTTATATCCATTACTCCTCCTCACATTGACCTCATTCCCATCCATCATTCTGCACACCACAGACCTCCCAAAATACACCTGTTACACCTGTACCCTCCTCACTAACATCCATTAACCCTTTAATCCTCCACTAACCATCTTGTCCATGCTCACTACCCCTTTTTATAACCCACAGATACTTAATAAACCTTTTAGCGGAATATTGCATTGACTATTGCGCTGTGCATCACTTATCAAAGAAAAGACTAAACACACTATTTAGAGATTGACTAATTTAGATTTAAATTTTAGATTAGCGCGGTTGAATAGTGAGTAAACAAAGTAAAAGTCGCAGTTGCTATGTGAATCACTTTCTGCGCTTTGAGTATGGATTTAGACCTCTTTATTATTGATTTAATGAGCTGCTTTTGCCTCAAGTGTCACGTGGCACATGACAGTGCTTGGACATGGTGTCTCAGGATTACATTTATTTATTGACCTGAACAAAGTGGCAGAAATACAACATAAAAAAGCTCCTGCTACATTTAGAGTGCTGAAAATCCTTTTGATAATGTGTGGATACTATATACAATATATTAAAAATTATAACTCTTAAACTTAAAAACAACAAACAGACACATGTACAGATGGCAGTTGGCTGTTCAGGAATACAGAGGAAAGATGAAAGTAATTCATAGGGATGGTATTTTTCACTCAAATGTGGATATTTTATCAAGGTTACCTTTTCCAAATGATGACTCTAATCCTGAATATGATCCAGAGGATGAAATAGTTCACATTCATGGGATATATGTGGCTTATATGGAGGAAGAGCTATTGCAGCTTATTCTGGATTCATATTATAAAGACACTAACTTAAAAAATCTGTTTACTGTATTAAATGATCCTTAGAATGCTTCAAAACAAGAATTAATTAAAACCCTCCCTCCAAAGTACCAGATTGCTTTGGAAAAAGTTAAATTTTCAATTGATGAAGGATACCTCTATTATAGAAGAAATTTGACTAATGTTATTGTTATTTCTCCTTAGATAAAAGAAATCTTCTTGAAAATCGGTCATGATGACATATTGGAAGGATATTTTGATCTTGAAAAAACAATTATTAGAATTAAGAGCACTTCTTTGTAGGGCTAATATGTCTGAAGACACCAAACTATATGTTGAATCCTGTGATTCTTTTGAGAAATCAAAAAGATTAACTGGAAAAAGAGCTGGATTGATTCAACATATTGAATCTCCTGATGCACCATGTCAGATTATAAACATGGACTTTGTAACAGGATTGCCCATTTCTGGGAAATACAGTTATAGCTCTTGTTTCGAAATTGTGGGCATATTTACAAAAATGTGTAAATTCATCCCTACTCACAAAGATGTTTCCACTAAAGAATTAGCCTTCTTGTGGTGCTCTCATATTTTTAATACTGCTGGTTTCCCAAAGGCCATAATCTCTGACAGAGACTCTAAAATTACTTCTGAATTTTTGATGTCTCTGATGGATGTTTGTGGTTGTGATCTTAATTGTTCCACTGCCCATCACCCTCAAACTGATGAATCAGCTTAAAGAATTATTCAGACTTTAGAGAATATGATAAGAAGGTATTGTGACTTTGGCCTTGAGTGCAAAGACAATGACAGGTTCACTCTTGATTGGGTCACCTTATATCCTGGTTTGGAATTTGCTTATAATAGCACTGTTCATTCTGTTACTCAGAGAAGGCCTTTTGAGCTATGGCTTGGATATGTTCCAAATACTCTGGCCCAAATTTTCAATAATAAAATATCTAAATTGCATTTACATCCTGGTGTAAAATCTTTTCTTCAAATGCAACAACTTTTCAGACTTTATTCTCAAAAATGCATTGAGTAACTGTAGTAATATATGTAATTGGTTTGTATATAATAAAATTTGTAGGTCAGAATGGAATGAATGAAAAAAGCCAGATTGAGCAGCCTTATATAGGAAAAAGGGAGAGAAACTACAGAGTCAAAATTCTATATACATGAATATCAGTAAAAGAACAATTCCAGAGTCAGACATTTCCAATATTTAAAGTTTTTCTATAAAGAATGTACCCATATACTGTATTTTTCTGTATAAGTCCATTTTATTTGATTTATTTTAGTTTTCTGTAAATGTCAAAGTAAAAATAAATATAAAAATATTTGATATAATATTTAGTATTTTTAGTTTTCTGCTCAGCTGTCATGAGGATGCTGACACAGAATAAAATATATGAGGAAATAATAGAATTATCTATTTACTTATTTTTACCTATTAATTAGTCAAAATTATACAAGTAATTTTTAAAGTAAGTATAATTCATAAAATGAGAGGTAAAGGCATATCTCTACTCTATTAAAAATTGATTATTTACTGGGTAAGTTTAGTAGCCTTGATGACACTCCCTCATTCTAAAAAAATAATAATAATAATGCTATATTTTTTCTATTTATATTTCTTTATTAGAGCAGGAAGTTAAGATATCTCTTTCCTAGAAATCCAAGAATCATATTCAGAATATTTATAATTGAATCTCAATAAGTATTCAGTACCTTTTTCAGCAGTGAAAATTCTGTCATTTAGAATCTTATCAATTTCTGCTATTTCAGTGATTTTTTAGGGGTTTTCTTAGGTCTTCCCCTCCTTTTTTGGAAATATAATTACTATTGGTTGTTTAAGGGTTTAAAAGGGATATTGTAAAACAAGGATGTTAACTGTCATATGGAGAATAAAGGATAATTTCAACTTCATTATAACCAATCATTCTTCTGACAACAAATGAACCTACAATTGGGTCTTTTAATTTTTTATTACCTTGTAAGTTAAAGTGGACTGTGGAAATCATACTTCATCACCCTTCTTACAAGTGTATTCTGTGTGGGATTTGACCCATCTCTTCTTCTCATATTCAAAATATTTTTAAATAAATTTTGAGCATGACTTCTGAAAAGTTTTTGCATTTGAAGAAAAGATTTTACACCAGGATGTAAATCCAATTTAGTTATTTTATTATTAAGAATTTTGGCAGTTGTATTTTGAAAATATCCAAGCCAAAGCTCAAAAGGCTTTCTCTGAGTAACAGAATGAACAGTGCTATTATAAGCAAATTCCAAACCAGGAGGTAAGGTGACCCAATCTTGAGTGAACCTGTCATTGTCTTTGTACTCAAGGCCAAAGACACAACACCTTCTTATCATGTCCTCTAAAGTCTGAATCATTCTTTCAGCTAATCTATCAGTCTGGGGGTTATGCGCAGTAGAATGCTTCACATCACAACCACAAACATCCATCAGAGACATCAAAAATTCAGAAGTAATTTTAGGGTCTCTGTCAGAGATTATGGCCTATGGGAAACCAGCAGTATTAAAAATATGAGACCACCACAAGAAGGCTAATTTTTTAGTGGAAAAATCTTTGTGAGTAGGGATGAATCTTCACATTATTGTAAATCTGTCCACAATAACCCAACAAGAGCTATAACTGTCTTTCCCAGCAATGGGCAATCCTGTTACAAGTCCATGTTTTTAATCTGCCATGGTGCATCAGGAGATTCAATATGTTGAATAAATCCAGATCTTTTTCCAGTTAATCTTTTTGATTTCTGGCAAGAATCACAGAATTCAACATATAGTTTGGTGTCTTCAGACATATTAGCCCACAAAGAAGTGTTCTCAATTCTAATAATTTATTTTTCAAGATCAAAATGTCCTGCCAATATGTCATCATGACTAATTTTCAAGAAGATTTCTTTCATAGAAGGAGGAATAACCATAGAATTACTCAAATTTCTTCTATAAAAGAGGTAGCCTTCATCCATTGAAAATTTACCTTTTTCCAAAGAAATCTGCTTCTTTGGTGGGATGGTTTTAATTATTGCTTGTTTTGAAGTTTTCTTTGGATCATTTAAAGCAGTAAACGGCTTTTTAAGTTAGTGTCTTTATAATATGAATCCAGAATAAGCTGTAATAGCTCTTCCTCTATTTCAACCACATATATCCCATGAATGTGAACTATTTCATCCTCAGGATCATATGCAGGATTAGTGTTGGCCGGTCGTCTAGAAGAACAAGAAAAATAGAAGAAGAAGAAGAAGAAGGAAAAGAGGAAAGGGAAATAAACAGTAACAACAATCATTAGACAAAACTTGGTATTGGGAATTACAAAACTTATAATGAGATATTTAGCGGAGTATATATAGTAAGTCTTTTGTTCTCTCTGCTTAAGTAACAAATACTAATATTAAATAATCTTAAAGCAACCTTTATATATATATATTATACTAGATTTCAGAGTCAAAAAAGCGCCATAAGTAAAACTAATGTAAATATAACATTTTATATTAATAATAATATTAATGATAATAAAAAATAAAGTAAGTAATAAGTGGTGAGGCTACACAGGGTAACCCAAGGCCTTTATATAGGCAAGGGGCCCCCTGAAGCGCCACATTAATGTATATACAAATTAAAATAAAATAAAAAATAACATGTAACTAATCTTGTGTAAGTTTAAGGGGAAACCCTTGATAAAATTAACTACGACACATGAGTAAGAGCCTAAAATCCCCTGAATTAATCCCAAACATTTACAATAAAATTTGGAAGTAATTAAATAAGTTTGAGACACATAAAAACAACTAATTTAATTTAAAACATGTCTGATAATTTTTTTAAAAAAAACCAATTTTAAGTGAAACATAAAAATGAACTATTTTAACACATAATAATAGTGTAATAAATTAATTTAGTGTAAATCATGAGTAATTAATTATTTTAACTACTTTTATTAGTGTGATAATTATTTTAAATTAAAACAAGTACTTATTCTAACAAAATTACTAATTTTTAGAATAAAACATTAATAATTTATTTAATATAGTGTTTTAACTTGTTTAATACTTTGATGAAAAAATTATGAGTCAAAAAAGTGCCCCATATTTTTTTAATAAAATATGAAAAGTTTTATTTAATATATAAATTTAATTACATTATAAGTCAATTTTACACTTATAATTATAATATATGTTTATAATTAATTAATTATTGATTTATAATTATTAAATACATAAAAATGTGCCATAATTTATAGAATATAAAATATATCATGCTTAATTTAAATGTATAAATAATTTATATAACAATAAAATTAATATAACACTTATTTTACTTATATTTAATAAGATACTTATATAATTTTATTATGCGATAAAATATTAATTTATATTCATAAAATGAATATTTTATGCCCTCTTTCAGGTCCAATAAATTAAAATAACATTTACTGGACTCCTGGTACAGCCTGGCTGACAATTAGAGTCATCATTTTGCAAAGGTAACCTTGATAGCATATCCACATTTGAGTGAACAATAACAGCCCTATTAATTATTTTCATCCTTCCTCTGTATTCCTGAAAATCCAACTGCCATTTGAACATCTTTCTGTTATGTTGTGGTCCTCCAACATTGGCGGAGCCCTTTGTTGGTTGATTTGGCATTGTTTTGATATGCCTTAAATGTCATTGTTTAATAATTAGATGTTTTTCTAAATTTACTCAGCAATTATTGGGTCTTTGGCAATGTGTATACTACCATTGGATAGCCCCGGGATTTCTCTATATTTTATGTGTTGATGAAATTTTTCATATTTTAAGTATTAAGGGGATAATTTCTTATTTTTCATTTACAAAGATAGCTGTTTGATTTTGTTTTTTGTGTTTTACGGGCTAACCTTAAGTGTTAGGGTTAAGCTCTTAGTACCTTTAGAATGAGCTAAATTTTCTCTACATTTTATTTCACAAGGTTTTTATAGCCCAATTACAAGTTTTAAAGGTTTTAGTAGTTGTAGTAGATTTTTCTAAGTAGTTTAGGTATTTTTGGTGGTTTTTGGTGGTTTTCTGACTTCAGGGTGGTCTGGCCTCCCGCCTCGGTGCTAGAAGGCTGGGAAGTGTTTCTAGAGAGGTTTTATGCAATTTGGCGGTCAAGAACACCAAATTTGTTGGTGTGCATGTGCTCTTAAATAGTGGTCTGTGTGTACATAGTGAATAAGACAGTTTGGGGAAACTTTATTTATCATACAACCATGTGGAGGTGATATACTTGTTCCTCACTCAGTTTTCACTGTTTTTTGGCCACAATTGGCTGTGTTTGTTACAAGGTTAGTGCTTCATTTAACTTAACTTTGGCAACTGTTTTCACTGGTGTAGCTTTGCAACCTACATCAAGTATTATTGCTGTCTCCTGTGCAACAAGTGCACAGTTTTTGTTTTTCTGGTGTAGATTTTTCTGCATTTCAGGTTCTTTGGTTCTCAGTTGTCTGTTATTGTCTACCGTCTTGACTTGTTAAGCAGTCAAGAAGTGTTTTTGAAGGGGTATTGTAACAGTTTCTGATTTGCTGTAGCAAGTAAATCTCACCTGGTATTTCTTAAAGGGACAGGGGTTTTTCTCTCCAGTTTTACTCCAAATTCATTGGTCAAGGCCTATAGCTAGTACTATAGGATTTTCTACATTTCAGGCACCCAACGTGGGGTGAGGATTTGTTAGCCTTTTGGACTTCTGTTACTTTTGGACTCTCTTCTTTTTTTGGAAATTGGTTTTCTGGAATCTATTGGACCATGGCTTCTGGACCCTCTTTCTCTAGTGGTGGAAGTGGCACTTCTGGTGCTGCTGAGGAGGTTAATCCTCCTGTTTCTGTTAGGCCTTCTGTTAGGATCAAGTCCTGAAAGGGCCCTATGTTTATGGGGGAGGATTTAAAGCTGTTTCTGGAGCTGTTTGAGGCTTCTGGGAATGTGGATGGTGCTTCTCACTTGGACATGGTGAAGCAAGTCATCTTCTACATTGGTGACGGAGAACTGGTGAAGGAGGTTGCTGCTATGTAGGGTTATAGGAGAAAAGATAGGAAAAATTTGTGTCTGCAGATGACAGACAGGTGGTGATACAGGTATTCAATGGTGGATCTCAATATGATTGCTAGTGAATGGCAGTCTTATGGAGGTGTGGATAACCTCCACACTTATAGGAAGTTTCTGGCTCAGTTGGAGCCAGTGGTGGAATACTTGGTGGCTATGCAGGAGTTAGAGAGTACTGACTCTTAAAGGGACATTTTCTGGTCTGCTCTGGCCAGGAATGTCGGGATTGATGTGTTAAAGGAGTTGGCTAGGAAGGACAAAATGAAGGTTATTCCTCTGGCAATAAGAAATTGCCTGCTCTTTCAGTGGTGAAGGAGTTTGTTGAAGGACATCTGAAACTGTTGGCAGTGGATTCCTGACAATAAACTAGCACTAAATATGTTAGAAAGGTCAGTGAAGCATTAGCTGAAGATGTGGAGGAGTCTAGGAAGAAGGAGAGTGTGAACCAGTGGAAGGCTCCTGAGAAGCCTAAAGAAGTTGACCCTGTGGTGGAGCAGTTAGCTGAGCTGAAAAAACAGCTACATATCTTTGTTCAGGGGGCTCAGAAGGCCAATAAGGCTCCTTCTCAGTCTAGAGATTTTGAAAGGAGGGCTGGTAGGAGTGATTCTTGGGTCTGCTCTTATTGCGGCAGGAAGGGACACAAGTCCAATGATTTTTGGGCTTTAAATAGATATTTGTCTGAAGGGAAGGTTGAATTTGATGGAAAGGTTTTCAAATTTCCTGATGGTTATTTTGTCAAGGCTAATGATGGTTAGGCTCCAGTGGACTTGGTGAGGAGGAGACACAATGTCAACTCAAGGAGGCCAAGGTTTGAAGAGTTGACTAATGAGGCTTCTTCTTCTGGTAAAGGTGGAGATGATTGAAAAGGCAAGGGAAAGGAGGCTAATAGATTCTCATTCACATCTTCCTTTGGCAGGTTGGAATTGTATTCTTGTGGTAGGAAGCCAAGTGGGGAATGCTTGGCTGGAGTTTATGATGTAGAAGCAGGAAAGGTGCGAAGGCCTAAGAGTAGTTCTCAGGCCCAACCAAAGCCTAAGGTTTTAAATGTGGATCCTAAGCTGAGTGCAGCTAGGAAAAAGTGCAGCAAAGATGAGCTGTAAAAGATGCAGAAGGGGATTGCTGATATGGTCCCCCCTAGTTTTGAAGCATTGGACATGAATGGGGAGCCAATGCCTATGGATGTTGATTCTGACTCTGAGTAGGATGTCCCTTTGGCTTCATTGCCAAAGCCTGCTTGAGATAGAGGTTCTGGTGAGGTATCTGGTCTGATTCCTGTTTATGAAAAATCTGTTGGTGGTTCTGGTCCTCAGGAAAATTCTAGGACCAAGGTAGTGAAGCAAAGAGCTCACTTTGAGAGGCCAGTAGTTTCTGGTTAAGTTAATTTTATGGACTCTGTCCTGGAAAAGATGAATCAGGGTCAGGTTTCCCTCACTTATGGGGAATTGTATGCTATCAGTCCTAGGTTGGCTGATAGACAAAAAAAATTGTTGACCAGTAGAAGGATTTCTTCTGGGGAGGTGGAATACATTTGTGATTCTGCTGAAAAGTTTGGTGAGGGGTTGGACACTTATTTTTCTGCACCTCTGGGATATGTCAATGTCACTCTGAATGGTAGAGAGGCTAGGGCATTGGTGAAGTCAGGTTCTCAGATTAACCTGATTTCTTTTTTTGAGGCTACTCATTTGGGCCTCCTCATCAAGACAAGAAATTGTGGGAGTTTAAGAGGTATTGGTGGCCATGTCACTGAGTTGATGGGAACCTCTGAGTTTGTGAATCTGGATTTTTGTGGAGCCTCAGGGAAGGTTCATTTTTATGTTGCTAAAGGTAATGTAAAAGCTGTTTTGGGTGGACCATTCTTGATGGATTTCCAGGCAAGAATTTGTTATCACTTTGATATCAGAATCAGTTTGGAGTTGGCTGGTGAAGATGAAAGAAGACTTCACATGAGGTTGTCATCTCCTGAAGATGATGGTTGGGAGACCAGGCCAGGCTTGTCTTTCATGTGACAGTGCATGGACTGTTGTAGGAGAAGAAAGGAAGTGGGTGCCGCCTCTGGTTTTTTGGAGTGTGGTTTAGGCTCTAGTGAGAGTCTGTCTTTTTTAGAGTGATTAGGGCTTAATGCCCTAGTGCTACAACCTCTCCCCAAGATTAGGAAATCCCAGTTTGTAGTAGGTCAGCTCCCTTGGAGATATACCAAGTGGATTTTCAACTTTCTCTTTTTAATGTTTCTCTTCTCTGAAAGTATTCTTCAAGTTTTTTATCAAGTCTCTGTTCTTTCTCAAGATTTTCAATTAATTTTAATTCAAGTTCAAAAAAGAAGATTGGTTATATATCTTTATTGAAAGATATGCGGAAAAGCTGTGGAGTGGTGAGATTGGGGTCTAAAAGTAAGTCCTCCCAATTGTGCACTGCTAGGGTTTCTTCTACACCTTTCAAAAACATTACCTTGGCCACGTCCGTGAGCATTGGGAAAACCCCTGGTTATTTTTGTAGGAAAGAAGAAAACCCAAGAAAAGAAAATAAAAATTTCAAGACAATTGAAGAAAATCAAGAAAAAAATCTGAAGATAATCAAGAAACAAGAAAAAAATTATTTTTGTGAAGATTTTCAAGATCAGTTTTTGGGCCTCCAGCAAGAGGTTAAACTGCACAAATTTTTGAAGAATGAAGATCGTCAAGATCAATTTTTGGGCCTTCTGCATGAGGATAAACTGCAAAATTTTAGAAGATGAATCAAGATTTGAAGATTTGGAAGATGGAAGTGAAGATGAAGATGTGGGATTGCGGAAAAGTTTTGGAGTGGTGAAATTGGGGAGTAAAAGTGATTCCTCTCAATTGTGCACTGCTAGGGTTTCTTCTACACCTTTCAAAAACATTACCTTGGCCACACATGTGAGAAATGGGGAAACCCTTAGTTTTTGTTCCAGGTCTGGTGGTGAAGACGTCTGGAAGATCTCTCAAGTTGATGGTGGAGCCACAAAGTACAATAAGGTGGCGCAGAAGATTAGGCCTGTCAATGAGCCTATGCCTGTAGGTTTGAATCCTCTGTTGAAGAGACCTCTTTTGTTGAGAAATCCATACTGTACTCCTTGGGTGAAAAATCCTCCTGATTTTGTGGAAACTGCTAGGGTGACAGTGGAAAGGTTGAAAGTTGTTAATTTTGGTCCTGATGGTTGGTTGTCTGATGATGAAAAGAAGTTGTTGTTGCATGTTATTGTGCTGAGGGAGAAGGCAGTGGCATTTGTTGAAGAGGAAAGGGGTGTGTTGAAACACTCTTATGGGGAACCTTACTTGATTCCTATGGTTTGTCATGAACCTTGGCAAACCAAAACTATTCCAATTCCAGTTGCTATTAGGGATGATTTTGTGGAGATTGTTAGGGAAAGGGTCAGGACAGGATTTTATGAACAATCAACTTCTAGTTACTCAAGTCCAGTTTTCTGTGTTAAAAATCAGAATGGGAAGCTGAGGGTGGTACATGATAATAGAGCCCTCAATAGAGTTACTATCAAGGATGCGGGGATGCTGCCAAATGCAGAAGACTTTGTGGAAACTTTTTCTGGAAGGGTGTGTTATGGCTTGGGTGATATTATGGGTGGTTATGATGAAAGGGAACTTCACATTGATTCATGGCCACTCACAAAGTTTAAGACTCCTCTGGGAAGATTTCAGCTCACTAGGTTGCCTCAAGGAGCAACTAATTCAGTAGCAGTATATCAAGCACAAATGGCTTGGATTTTACAGGATGAGTTTCTTGCTCATGCTGGTATTTTTATTGATGACAGTGGAATTAAAGGACCCTCCACTGATTATGGAAATGAGGTGCTGAAGGAGAACCCTGGTATAAGGAGGTTTGTTTGGGAATATGCAATTACTCTAAATAGAGTATTGTTTAGAATCAAAGAGGCTGGTTTGACCATTTCTGGGTCAAAGTTTTATTTTTATTTTCCTGCTCTGGAAATGTTGGGTCATGTGGTATTTAAAGAAGGAAGGATTATGGCAAAGAAGAAGGTTAATAAAATTCAGTCATGGCCAAGGCCTAAAAATACTACTGAAGTCAGGGGATTTGTGGGAGTTTGTGAGTATGTCAGGATTTTTATTAAATATTTTTCTTTTTTGGATTCACCTTTAAGGAGGCTGACCAGGAAAGATGCAGAGTGGGAATGGACTGAAGAGTGTAAAGAAGCTTTTCAGAAGTTGAAGAAGGTGGTGGGTGAAGATATTACTCTTCACAAGTTGGATTATTGAAGGGAAGCTGGGAAAATTTATCTGGCGGTGGACTCAAGTTATATTGCTGCTGGTGCTATTTTGTCTCAGGATGATAAAACTGGGAAGGTCAGGCCAGTAAGGTATGAGTCTGTGGTTTTTAATGAGGTGGAATCTAGGTATTCTCAGCCAAATTTGGAATTGTGTGGTGTAGCAAAGATCTTAAAGAAGCTACAAACTGTTTTGTGGGGGCAGCATTGTGAGCTGCAGGTGGATGCTAAATCTTGGTTCAAATTATCAACACACCTAGTCTTCCAAATGCTCCAATGACTAGGTGGGTGGCATTTATTCAGCATTTTTCTTTTGACCTGGTGCACAAGCCAGGTAAAACTTTTAAAATACCAGATGGATTATCAAGAAGACCTCCCACAGATGAAGATTCAGATTCTGAAGAACATGATGAAGATGTCCCAGTGGTTAGGGCCAGCATAAAGGGTGCTGAAGATTTTTCTTACCTCCCCCATGAGGGTAAACTTGAAGAATTTTCTCTCCTCACCCAAGAGGTTAAACTGGATGGTTCTGATCTTGATTCTGGTGATCATGATGTTTTTGTTGATGAATATGGGGCTGTTGTTCGCGATGGCTCAAATTTAGAAAATGGTGTTTTTGTAAGTGAACTGGATTCTCTTAAGATTCAGTGGAAGGAAAAGGATGTACCAAAGTTTAGATATTGGTGTCCTGGTTGGGCCAGCTGTGTTTCTCATGTGCACACTGGTGATTTTGATGATAGGGTTGTACCCTTGGATGTTGTTTTGTTGGATTTTGAAGATGAGACCTGGGGTTAGACTGGGTTTTATTTTATTTTGGTTTAATATCTGTTAACCTTGGAGAGGCCAGATATTTTTGATGAAGATACTTGGGTGGCAATTAAGAAGAAAAGTCTTGGATTCTATGTGTCAGGAAGAAGGTTGATGAGGAGGAGACATCCAAATCCTCATGTTGTGTTGACTCAGAAGAAGGGTCAAGAGTTGGTGTTGAAGTCTTTGCATGAAGACCTTGGTTATAGAGTCTTTGAGGAGACTTATAGAAGAGTAGAAGACAGATTTTGGTGGCCAGGTATGAATTTGGCTGTTCAGGATTGGGTTCAATCTTGCAAAGAATTTCAAAGAAGAAGTCACTTGAAACCTAAAGAGGTTGGCCTTGCCACTGGTGAATCAACTGTGTTCGGAAGAGTTAGTCTGGATGCTGTCCATATTAAAGAGGGCAGGTATAAATACTTGATTGTTGCTAGGGATGATTTTTCTGGTTAGGTTGAGGCAGTGCCTCTGGTTAATTTGACTACCAAAAATGTGGCAGAGTTTTTAAAGAAGGAATGGGTTTTTAGATATGGGTTGATGATGTTGGTGACTGTTGATGGTGGGCCAGAGTTTGGAGCTGAATTCAAAGAAGCTGTGACAAGCATTAGTTTTAAAGTTAGAGTGACTACACCTTATCATCCTGAAGCTGAAGGCATGGCTGAAAGAGGCCATCAAGTTATCAAGAATGCTTTGGTGAAGATGTGTGGAGATAGTGCAGGAAAGTGGAGGCATGATTTACCCTTGGTGTTATTTGCTGATAGGGTCACTGTGAAAAGGACAACTGGCTATTCCCCTTATGAATTAATATTTGGGAAGAAAGCTGTTCTACCAGTGGATTTGGAAGCTGTCTCTTATCTTGGAATTTATTGGGATGATGTGTGCTCAACAGAGGATTTGCTCTGTGCCATAATGCAAGAGTTGGAATGTAGAGAGGAATGTCAAGAGGAGGAATACTCTATAATGATGAAGATAAGAAATCAATCAGTCAGATACTGGGACAAGAAGTTGGCTCACAGACTCAGGAATCCCTTGAAACCTGGTTTTTTGGTTTTGGTGTATAATAGAAGTTTGGAGAGTCAGTGGGGGAAAATGTTTGCTGACAGATGGAATGGACCTTACAGAGTCAGATCTCAGGTGTCTGGAGGTTCTTATGTTTCAGAAGAGTTGTATGATGAACTCTTAAAGAAGAGAGTGGCTTCTTATCAGGTGAAGAGATTTTATCCAAGAGGCACTAGAAGTGGAGAAGATTGACTACCTAATGAAGATAAACTATGGACCAGTCTTTAATTTTGGATTTTGGTGATGCTGTGCATCTGTTTTGTTGGAAACTTTTTTGTTAGAAGGTACCCATGGGTGGGGCTTCTAGATTATTTTTTGGCAAGTGTGGGGGTAACTGATGGGCTGGCTGCTCTATCAACAGTTAACCGACATTGTCTGTTTCCAAGCCTTTCTCTTAATTTGGTTGAAACCTAGTATTGCTTTTTCTTCACAGGTTTTAGTCCTCTATGACTTTAAACTTGAAATTATTTTGGTCTTTGAGTGCCGGACTCCTCACGTTCATTGGTTTTGGTTTATTGTGTTGGATGTTGTGTTTTTGTTAGAAGGTACCCAGGGGGGGCTACTAGATTTTATTTTGGCAAGTGTGGGGGTAACTGAGGAGCTGTCTGCTCTGTAGAACAGTTACCTCATAATGTCTGTTTCAAGTATTTTGTTTGTCCTAGTTGAATCCTATTTCTGATTTTTGTTATTCAGGTTTCTAGTACACTATGACTTTAAACTGGCTTTGGACTGGCTTCTTATTTCATTTGGATTGGTGGCGGAGCACTGGTGGTCTCCCATCACTTTTACTTATTGGAGGGAGCCCACCCAGTGATCATTTCTTTGCATTGAACTTTCTATGGAGCCGGACTTTTTCTTTTTCTGATTTTGTGTTTATGGTTGTGTTTAGATAGTAGTTTTAGATTTTTTTCTTTTTCTTTTTTTTTTCTTTTAATTTTTTATGGGGGTTATTAGGATGTAAAGAGGGGAGAATCACAAAAATTATGGTGTTACCACATCAGGGTCACCTGGATGTGGGCAAGCATTGGTGGGGAAAGGCTCATCAATTGGCCAGGCAATGCTATTTTCTTTTTTATTTATTTTATTTTTTTCTGTGTTTCATTTTTTATTATTTTCTTTAATTTCTAATTTTTTATCTTAAAATCATTTAAATATTTAAAGGTGTATCCACATCAAGGTGCACTTGGATATGGGTAAGGTATCAGGGGATCAGCTCATCAATTGGCTGGGGGATACCATGTGTAATTATTTTTTTTATCTTATTATTATTCATTTCATTTTAGTTTCTCAGCTCTCATAATTTTGTTGTAAATTTGGGTTAATTATTTTCAAATTTTTTTAGTATGTTAGTAGTTTAGTGGTTAAAAAAATATATATAATATAAAAAAAAAGGATAAAAATAAAAATAAAAACAAAAAAACAATTTTTTTTCTTATATATCTACTAGCTGTTATTATTTTTTATTCTATTTAGTGAAATTTTAATTCTTTTATTTAATGACAGGTTGAAGAAGCCTCTGGCAGTTTGTCTGAGTTGTGTTGGTGTTCTTGTTTTTTGTTTGGATTAGAGGTAGAACTGTTTTCTTTGTAGTGCAGGCAGCTGGAGAAAGTATATGGGTTATAGTGGTCAGGTACTGGGTCAGAAGGTAAGCTTTGGGAAGAAGAGGAAGAAGCAGGAATGGAGTGCTGGAAAGTGTGCTTGATAATTTGAGATATCTTCCAGTGGTCATCAAGGAGTTTTTTTCTCAGATTCTTCTCAAAATCATTCAAAAGACAATGGAGAGCAAAGGCCTTAAGCATGTTTGATCACATCATGTTTAGGTGTTGCTTCATATCAGCATAATCCAGTGTCAAAGTAGTTTCTAGGGGTTGGAAAATTCCAAATGCAGCTGCAGGAGGTAAGGTTCCAACTAAACAGAAGAATTGGATCAATAATTATTCTCTGTTGAAGAAATTGTATTTTTGTTATTTTATTTTGGTACTTACAGATTGGGAGATCTTCAAATTTGTATGCAGCCGGAATCTGGATGTCTAAAGAATGTTGAATAGATGTGGTAGGAGGGTCCACCAGATGGAGGTATGGATGTTTGTGGTCATCTTCTAAATTGTGTTAATAAGATTAAGGAGAAGAAGGAGATTCCTATGGTCTGGTTGCGGCAGCAGGTCTGTTGTGGTTGTTGTTGTTTATTATATTATTGCTTGGCACAGGTTTGTTAGATACTGGCAGAGGTGTGCCAGGTTGGTTGAAGGAAGGACCAGGAGATGGTAGCCTGGTAGCTGATTGTGATCTTCTGGATAAAGATCTAGAAGAAAGAGAACTATCAGAAGAATAATTGGTGTCCAGACGAGAGGTGAAGTTAGTTCTTCTTGATGGAACAGGAGACTTCTGTTTAGGAGCAGTGTTGGGTGCTCTGGTGTTTTCAGGGGGTCCTATAGCAAGACTTCTAGAGATGTTGGAATTTCTGGTGTTATCAGAGGAAGAAATGGTGGTGGTACACATTGCTCTGGGAGCATTAGGAGGTTGTTGTGTAGAGTTGTTGGTGTTTTATGGAGGAATTTTGGGTGTTATCTGGCTGAATTTGGGAGTTTTGAGCCTGATTTTTACTTTCTGGCAAGGCAGGCACGCTGCCTGACATTGGGAGGACCTCCTGGATGTGGTCTAGAAGCCTAGGAGCTGATTTTGAAGGGATTTTTGCTCATTTTTCTGAGAGAAAAGCAGATTCTTGAGAAGATAAAGCAGGTCTTTCAGGAAGTGTTTTGGGAATAGAACGGTGTGATCTTCTGGAAGGAGCAGAAGATAAAGAGGAAGAAACAAGTCCAAGTCCTGGTGACCTGGTAGGAGATCTGGAAATATATTTATGTGAAAGTGAAGGTGGAGGTATTGGATAGTTGGGGTCTTTGTCACATCTTTTCTTTTTTAGAATTTCAGGAATCACAGGCCCTGTTATAGAATTTGGCCTGAGGAGTAGGAAGAGTGAAAGTGAAAGGTCTGCACATGTGGATGCACTGTTTACAAGCATAGTCCTTTGGAGCAGTGAAACAGAGAAAGTCTGATGGGTCAAAATCTGGGGATCCAGCCATGATCTGTGAAGGAACGATAATGAAGAGAAAAGAGATGAATGAAAATTTTATCAGTGATGTGTAGATGATGAAGAAAGAGTGGAAGTTCAGCAGGTTGGCTGTGGAGCATTTTGCATGGAGGTGGCTTGTCATTTTTTATGCAAAATGTGTTTTAAGTCCTTCAAGACTTTAAACTGAACACTGCAGGAAGTCCATCAAGACTTTAAACTGAAGATTGAAAGAGGTCTGTCAAGACTTTAAACTGAACACTTGTCAGTCCATCAAGACTTTAAACTGAGAAATGGAATAGTCCCCCAAGACTATAAACTGAGGCTGGTTTAATGTTTGAGTCCTTCAGGACTATAAACTGATAATGGGAGTTGGTGTGATTCTGGCAGAGGGCATCCAAGGGGGAGTCTCTGAATTTGGTTAAGGCAAGTGTGGGGGTAACTGATGAGCTGGCTGCTCTGTAGAACAGTTACTCTAGAATGTTAGTTTGTTTCTTTGGGTATTAAATGTTTTGATCTCTGGTTCTGTCTTTTTGATTTAGGTTTTTTTAGTCCCCCAAGACTATAAACTGAGGGTTTTTGAGTCTCCCAAGACTATAAAATGAGGGCTGTTAGTCCCCCAAGACTTAAAACTGAGTATTAGTCCCCCAAGACTGTAAAGTGAGGAACTTTTTTTATGATGATTGACTACATTCAGGAAGTCTGGAGAGGTCAAGAATTATTTTTATTTCTAAGTCAAGAGATTAATCAAGGGTGAAGAGGCAGAAGAGAATCAAGAGATGTAAAAAAATGTTCAGCATTGGCTTTGAACTGGTGTATGAGGCTCTTACTTTTCTCAAGATCCTGTGGATTTCTAGCAGGAGTGGATTGGAAGTAATTACGTAAGAGATGATTCTGTTGAGAAGAATGTTGTTTGAATTTGTCTTTGATGGTGGGCAATGGATTAGGTGGGGGTGCTTCAATGGTTTCCACATTGTCATCATCACTGTCTGGATCAAAATGAACTGGAAAATTGTCAGATTGAATTTCAGTATGAAGAAGTATTGGGCTTACCATCAGATGAACCAGGGATGGTAGAGTTAATGGTTGTAGCAGGGTTGGCACTCTTTTTTGAAGGGTGTAATTTGTTGACCAGTCTGGGAATTAGGATGGACGGCCTGGATCTTTTGGTACTGGTAGAAGGTGGATCAGGTTGAGGAGGAGGAGAAGATGTTTAAGAGGACCATGGACCAGGTCTGAAACAAGTCTTCTTCCTAGAGTGACAGGAATAAAAGGAGGCTCTGTAGGGATGAGCTGGTCGTGTGATGGTACAGATGAAATTGTTGTCAATGCAGTATTGGAAAGGAACCATGTCAGTAGCAGATTTGGAAAGAAAGCTGACCATGGTGGTTGTGATAAAGGAGAATGTGGACATTCTCTATTGGAGGGAGGATGTTGTCTTCCAGCATTGGCGGAGCCCTTTGTTGGTTAATTTGGTGTTGTTTTGATATGCTTTAAATGGCATTGTTTAATAATTAGGTGTTTTTCTGAAATTAATCAGCAACTATTGGGACTACGGGGATGTGGATACTACCATTGGATATCCCCGGTTTTTCTCTATATTTTATGTCTTGTTGACATTTTTTTCATATTCTAAGTATTAAGGGGATAATTTCTCATTTTTCATTTAAAAAGATGGCTGTTTAATTTTGTTTTTTGTGTTTTACT
The DNA here is from genome assembly GCA_030280995.1 of Hemileia vastatrix. Lineage (NCBI taxonomy): Eukaryota > Fungi > Basidiomycota > Pucciniomycetes > Pucciniales > Zaghouaniaceae > Hemileia > Hemileia vastatrix. The sequence continues at coordinate 13,652,795 of JASXTE010000007.1, forward strand.
GGCTAACCTTAAGTCATAGGGTTAAGTGCTTAGTACTGTTGGAATGAGTGGAACTTTCTCTACATTTCATGTCACAATGTTGTTATAGCCTAATTATGTGTTTTAAAGGTTTTAGCAGTTGTAGATAATTTTTCTAAGTAGTTTGGGAATTTTTGGTGGTTTTCGGGCTTCAGGGTGGTCTGGCCGCCTGCCTTTGTGCTAGAAGGCTGGGAAGCGTTTCAAGAGAGGTTATATGCAATTTGGTGGTCAAGAATGCCAAATTTGTTGTTGTGCATGGGCTCTTAGATAGTAGTCTGTGTGTACATAGTGAAGAAGACCGTTTGGGGCAACCTTAATTGTCATTCAACCATCTGGTGGTGATATCCTTGTTCCTCACTCAGTTTTCACTGTTTTTTTTTTTTTTTTTTTTTTTTTTTTTTTTTTTTTTTTTTTTTGGCCACCATTTGGCTGTGTTTGTTGCAAAGTGAGTAGTTCTTCATTTAAGTCAACTTTGGAAACTGGTTTCTCTGGTATAGTCTTGCAACCTACATCAAGTATTATTGCTGTCTCTGGTGTGGATTTGCAACCTACATCAAGTATTATTGCTTTCTCTGGTGTGGATTTGCAACCTACATCAAGTATTATTGCTTTCTCTAGTGTGGATTTGCAACCTACATCAAGTATTATTGCTGTCTCTGGTGTGGATTTGCAACCTACATCAAGTATCATTGCTTTCTCTGGTGTGGATTTGCAACCTACATCAAGTATTATTGCTTTCTCTGGTGTGGCTTTGCAACCTACATCAAGTATTATTGCTTTCTCTGGTGTGGCTTTGCAACCTACATCAAGTATTATTGCTTTCTCTGGTGTGGATTTGCAACCTACATCAAGTATTATTGCTGTCTCTGGTGTGGATTTGCAACCTACATCAAGTATTATTGCTTTCTCTGGTGTGGATTTGCAACCTACATCAAGTATCATTGCTTTATCTGGTGTGGCTTTGCAACCTACATCAAGTATCATTGCTTTATCTGGTGTGGATTTGCAACCTACATCAAGTATCATTGCTTTCTCTGGTGTGGATTTGCAACCTACATCAAGTATTATTGCTTTCTCTGGTGTAGGTTTGCAACCTACATCAAGTATTATTGCTTTCTCTGGTGTAGGTTTGCAACCTACATCAAGTATCATTGCTTTCTCTGGTGTGGACATAAGTCTACATTTCAGCTCTTTGGTTTGGTAGTCTGTCTGGAGACTACTTTCTTGACTGATCAAGCAGTCAAGTGCGTTTGGAAAAGGGGCTTTTGTGGTAAACAGGAACCAATTTACTGTAGCAGGTAAATCTCACTTTATTTTTCTAAAGGGACACAGGGTTTTTTTTTCTCTCCAGTTTGACTCCAACTCTGTTGGTCAAAGCCTATAGCTAGCAGTATAAGATTATCTACAGTGCCAATGTCAACCAGGATCTGAGCCATCTGTTTACTGTGGATTTGCCACTATTCCCATTGGTTCATAATGCTTGTCATTTCTTACCAGTAAGATTTTTCAGCTTTTTATAAAAAGTTATCAAAAGCAGTTGTGGCCTCAGATTTGGCATTAAGCAGAAAGACCTCAGCATAAGAAGTAGACATTACCCTGAACATAGCAGCCCATCTTGCATGATGGTCAATAAGATCCATAGGACCAAGCAGATCTCCTACAATAAGGCTCATCATTGATTCAGGTCTTGAATCTTGTGTAGCAGATGGAGTTCTGGTACTTTTTGCTATCAAGTAATCTTTGCATTCAATCTTACCTGGTGGTATAGAAAGGGGCCAAGCCAGTGCCAAATCCAGATCTTATGATGGTTCTAATTGTGTGTTCAGGGGTATGACCAAGCCTTCTATGTGAGTCCATGAGGGGAACCTTTTGCAGCAAGGGGTTGGGTTGATGTTTTCATTTTTCTTAACAGTATGTAGGAGGGAAGGATTCAAGGAGTAGTGGAAAGAGGAAACATCATTTTGATTGCAGTTGCTAAACCTAATTACATCTAAGATCCAGCACCTTCTTGTACTCTCCAACCTCCTTGTCATAATTAAATCATCTTTAAAATAAACCCCCAAGTTCTAGTCCTCAGAACATAAACCAAAAACAAAAAAGAGAAATAAGAGTTGTTCTAACATCAGGACAAAAAAAAAAAAACATTTGTCAAGATAACGCTTTTTTCCATCTCCTTTTATTTTATTTTTTTTTAGGTCCTCCTATACCAGTAATAAATGAGAAAGGACAGTTAGTTGCTACTTTGATAGGGAATTGATTGTTAAGAGGTTTGAAATTGGTGAGAAGGCTCACACAATGCCAGTGACATGATGGGTAGCTCCAGAATCCAGTATGACCACATTCCCTGCCAAGTGTTTCAGGTGACCATTCTGCACTATTCAAATCAAACTGTGCAACATGTTCATCTAATGCCTCCACATTGTCCTCAAAACATCCCTGGCTTTAATTTGTCTATGTTGTGGTCTCTTGTAGGGAAGGTAAATTTTGATGATTGAACATCACTCGTTGATGTTCAATTGCCTTTAGATATTCACTGTGGGACATAAACTCTGGCTAAAAGGGGAGGCTGATCTCCCTGTTGGTGTAACGAACTCCGGAAAGAACCTAATGATTATTATTACATTACCTGTAGCACGGTTTCAGCCTGTAGAACTCGGGAAAGAACCGGAGAACAGGCAGGGGACGCGGCGACTACAGACTACATACATACATTTGGACACATAACGAAGTACATAGTGCTAGTGACTTAACCATGATAGGGTAGTAGGGTAGTAGGGTTAGGGTTAGCAGGGGAAACCTAATGAGGAGAGAGATAAGAGAGGAGAGGCAAGCTTTGGAGGAGGAAGAACACCGAAGATGATTGGCAACCAGATAGTGAAGGGATACCGAAGGATTATTCGAGTACACCGACAGCACAGGAGAGGAGGAGGAGGAGGAGGAGGAGAAGGAAGGGAAAGAGTGTGGGAAGATGAGATGGTGAAGCGTGTTCGAGGATGGATGGGCGAGGGGTGGGAAGGGAGGGAGATGAGAAGTTATCTGGCAGGCTGGGAACAAGCAGAGGTAATGAGTGATGAGTGATGAGTGAAGAGTGATGGCTGATGAGGGGTGGGGGATGTGTTTGGCAGCGTCTGAAAGCGAGATACCAAAGGAGTGGAGAGAGAAGCGTGATGGATCATCTGCGCAGGTGAGTGAGTGTGAGTGAGTGAGTGAGTGTGCGAGTGTGCGTGTGCTTGCGTGTGCCTGCTTCTGTGAGCGAGTGCCTGCTTGCGTGCGTGAGACTGACAATCGGACTCTCGCCTGGGCTGCAGAACTGCGAATCGCGTCGGCCTCGAGCTTCCCCGGTCGGACAGGCCAGTGAGCTGCTGAAGACCGCCGCAGTTTGGTTGGCCGCTCACTTGATGTCTGCTCCCGCTTCTGCAAAACCTACTCTAGCTGGTGTACGCAACAAACAGCGGCAAGTCTCGCTTACTGCTTTCTCCTTCCCTTTGCAATCAATCCTTTCTCCTTCTTATCTGCTTTCCATCTTCTTCAGAAAGGGCGTCGCAAAAGCTGCTGCCAAGTTTGAGCCTGAGGGTCATCTCCCTTCCTTCTTCTTCTTCTTCTTCTTCTTCTTCTCCTCTTCTCCTCCTCACCTCATCTTCTCCCTTCCTTCTTCTTAGATTTCCGTGATCAACTTGTCAAGCAACTCTCCACTCTCCCTCCTTCCGACTTTGATGCTGTTGCTGCTAAACTTGATGTCCTGGGTAATCAACTCGACTATCGCAGGTATGAGGCACCTTTGTTCGAAATCCTTCTCGTCGGTGGAATCCTCGCGCCTGGTGGAAGCTATGTCGATGATGGCGCTGAAAAAAGTCCCTTCAGCATCCTCACTAGCACCAAATATCCTATCGATCCCTCCGACATGAGAAAACATGTCGAAGTCTTCAATAAACTTATCCGAAGGTCTTCATCATCTCTTTCTTTCTCTGACTTCTCTCTATTCACACACTCTTCCTCTCCTTCTCATAGATACAAATATCTCCAAAAACTATTTGAAGAAAATGCCCTGACCGGTCTTTTGCAGTATGCCAACAAGTTCAAGGGTGAAGACCTCGATAAACTCGCCTTTGCCCTTGCCCTCTTCATATCTACCGGGTTATCTAGCTCAAACGTCTTATTGACCCTCCAAAAGGAACATTTAGTCAAAGATGGTCCGTCAAATCCCATCACCTTCTTATCTATCTATGTAACAAAAAAAAAAAAAAATAAAAAAAACTCAAGTACAACCTATCCATCCTTGCAGGAGTGGCTTTGGCTTTTATCAGCAAAGTCTTCCGTTCATACTTATCCGTCGAATCGTCTGAGCACCTATCCAATTCTCTTCGAAAGGGCGGTGTGACTAACATCTATGGCTTTTTCCCTTCCCACAAGCGTGAACTAAGTGATTTGGAAACGTTCTTCAAGGCTGAAAATCTTGATCCTATCATCTCTTTTGTCCACAAACAGCGAAGCAGTCAAATACGCGAACAAACCCTCATCAGATTGAAAGAGATGATGAGCGCAGCCGACCCTCAATCTGAGGTACTGTTTTTTTTTTTTTTTTTTTTTTTTTTTGCATCCCACGAGATGATATCTATTGGCTTTATTCCAAACAGTCACAAGCATATTGAATTTCTTTACCTTTATTACAGATCATCATCTTTTTACAAGAACAACTGTCCAGTGGGGCAGTTTCAGATGTTGAATTCATCGCCCTTATTTGGGAAGGACTTATGTTTGGTTTAGATATGGGAAGTCGTCCCGATCAAATTGTGGACATGGTGGTCAAGGAAGTAATTGTGCGCTGCAGTTTTCATCCATTCTTTTTCTTAAGAATTTTCTTTTTTTTTTTTTTTTTTTTTTTTTCCTCCACTGTCAATGTCAAGTCTAAATTCAGTCAATGTGTGGTAAGGGTGTGGCCCCTATTTTGGCAAAATTTTGTACTAGCGCAAGAACAGAAATCGCTCTCATCAACGCCATTCAAGTTTGGGCGTATGAGTCAGTCCATCATATCTCTTCTTTTCCTTCCATACTAGCTATTCATGGATTGTTTATTCTGATTTTTCCAACAAATTGATTGATGGTATCCACTTCACTCTGTTGGGGTACAGGAACACTAAAGTTATGGGCGCCTTTGCTCGCATTTTAAAAGAGTTGTATGCTCGAGATGTCGTCAGCGACCAGGCTGTCATTTATTGGCATAATAAGGGCAGCAAACCTCAAGCACGACAACATTTTCTCAAATCAACTGAGGCGTTAGTCAAATTTTTACAAGAGCAAGAGGACGACGATGACGATGATGATAATGAATAAGTTATGGAATCAGTCATTTGAGATACTCTATTCTCTATCATTTTCTTTTCTTTTCTTTTTTTCTTGTTTTTTTTTTTTTTTCGGTTAGTTGACAAGTGGTGGCTTTTCACCCCTTCAATGAAACTTTCTTTCTCGGCAATGTTTGTGCTTTTTTGCAACATCATTGTTTACACTTTTTTTTTTTTTTTTTTTTTTTTTTTTTTTTTTTCCTGCTGCAGAGAGCATTCTTTGAAGCTGCAATAAAAATTGATTGTAAATACGTTATCTATCTACCTCACTAACTGAGTGGTGTCAGGTGGAGTAGTAAAGTTTCTAATAAAGTTACAAAAATGATCATGTTTACATACATGCATGCACAATACATATACAACCAAACTGATTAATAATAATTTAGAAAAAAAAAAAAATAATTTGTCTAACTGATGGATTCCTTTTATTTTTTTTCCTCCCCATTTCTTAATATTAATTATTTTTTAAAGGTGTTGAGAATATATATTAAATACAAGTAAATGAATGAGTGAATAAGTAAAAAAAAAAGTCTTTGTACAGTGCCCTACCAAAAGTCTGTGAATGTATCAGCCGGTCATCTAGAAGAAGAAGGAGGAGGAGGAGAAGATGGAAAAAGGACAGTAGGAGGAAAAATATAAAATATTATAAAGATGTGTAATAATAATATAATATTTGTATTTTGAGAAGAGAGGACAAGAGGACTTGAGACTTAGTGCAACTATAAGTTTTGATTTAAATTATAATATATGTATATTTGTACTTATGTTCAAAAGCGCGGAAAACACTGATAGTATTATTAAACTTAAAGCAACCTATAATTATTTATATAGTATTTAAATTAGATATGTAGAACTAATAAAAGTAGTATATTTAAAAATATGTTTAAGTGAGTGTATAATAAGTAATGAGCTAGCAGAGAGATTTCCAAACCCCTTTTATAGGCAAGAGGATCTTCTGGAGCGTTCCAATAGTAATTACAAAAAAAAAAAAAGGTCAAATCATGTGAAAGAAATAATTAAAAAATTTAATTAAACACAATCAAAATAAACCACGTGATTAAGCTGATATTTTTTTCCCATCAAATATTTCCAACAAAAAAAAAAAAAAAAAAAAAAAAAAAAAAAAAAAAGAATTGATAGAACAAATAACTATGTGAATATGGAAAATGAGAACTGTCGGTCAGTCGTCTAGAAGAGATAAGAAAAAGGGGAAGAAATGAGAGGAGGAGAAAGAGAAGAGGATTATAGGCAATAAAAGAAATAAAGTTTAATAAAATTATTTAATTTATTGAAAGACAGCAACGACGAGTGATTTGAGAGGAGACAACAAAATTGGTTTATTTAATATTAATATTATTTAAGTAAGGGTTCTGCGCGGCAAACAATATAGTTACTATCAGACTTAAGGCAACCTTTAATTTGTTATATAGACTTTTAATTAGAATTGTATTACTAATAAAAAAATATAAAGGTAGTAAAATAGTATTTAATTTATTGAGTGTATAATAAGTGATCCGGCTACAGGGGATTATCCAAGGCCCTTTTATAGGCAATGGGTCCTCTGAAGCGCTACTATATCAGTAAATACAATGATTAGAAAGGAATAAAACAAACATATCAAAAGAGTAAATGAAACATAACAATATAGAGAAAAACATGAAACAAATAATTAAAAACCCAATTAAGAATCCAATTTCCCCGCCATTAATCCCCAAATCAGTAAGTGACAATAGTAAATAACTAAACAAGATTGGAAACATAGGAACTATGAGAAATATAATTCCCAACAGATGGTACATTCTGATTAGAGGACATTTTAAGTGAAACAAAAAATAATTTGACGCAACAAAACAAGCAATTAATCTCAATTTAGTCCAAATTAATTTATTTGTTTTTTCTAACACAATTAAGGGTCAAAAGAAGCGTCCTTAATAATTGTTTAGTATCATATGAGAGGTATTAGTTAATATATAAATTTAAGTAATTAATTTAAATATATTATAAATCAAATTTACACTTGTAATTATAATATATGTTTTTTAATTAATTAAATATAAATTTATAATTATTAAATATTTAAAAATGCGCCATTATTTGTAGAATATATTATATTATGCTCAATTTAATTGTATATAAAAATATATATAACCAATAAATTTAATGTAACATTTGTATATAATAAAATTCTTATATAATTTCATTATGCAATAAAATATTAAGTTATATTCATTAAATACAAGTCTTACCCACTCTTTAAGGTTTTATAATTTATATATCATTTACTGGACTCCTGGAATAGCCTGGCTGACACTCCCTCACTCTAAAAAAAACAATAAAAAAAAAAGCTAAGATTTTTTCTTTTTGTATTTTTTCAACAGAGCAGGCAGATTTGAAATTTCTTTTCCAGGTATCCATGCATCATGTTCAGATGATTTGTTCTTATATCTCAATAAATATTCAGTACCTCTTTCAGAAGTGATAATTCTATCATTGAGAATTTTATCAATTTCTGCTGTTTCTGTGACTTCCTGAGGGTTCTTTTTAGGTCTTCCTCTTCTTTTTGGAAATAAGTCACTGTTGGAAGTATAAGGTTTAAGCAAAGAAATGGGAAAGACAGGATGTTTCCTATCATATGGAGAATACAATACAACTTCTACTGCATTATCACCAACCATTCTTTTAACAACAAATGGTCCTACAAAAGGATCTTTTAATTTGTGGTTACCTTGTAAATTGAAATGGACAGTAGAGATCAACACTTCATCACCCTTTTAAAATGTGTATTCTTTATGGGATTTATCCCATCTTTTCTTTTCATATTCAAATGCTTTATCAATACAACTCTGAGCATGTTTTCTGCATAGCAGTTGCATTTGAAGAAAAGATTTTACACCAGGATGTATATCCAATTTAGGTATTTTATTATTGAGAATTTGGGCAGGAGTGTTTGGGACATAACCTAACCAAAGCTCAAAAGGCTTTCTTTGAGTAACAGAATGAACAGTGCTATTATATGCAAATTCAAGACCAGGCAAAAGAGTGACCCAATCATGAGTAAATCTGTCATTGTCTTTATATTCTAAACCAAAGGCACAATACCTTCTAATCATATCTTCCAGAGTTTGAATCATTCTCTCAGCTAGACCATCAGTCTGAGGATGATGGGCAGTAGAAAGTTTCAGATCACAACCACAAATATCCATCAAAGAGGTCCAAAACTCAGAAGTAAATTTTGGATCCTTATCAGAGATAATGGCTTTTGGAAAACCAATAATATTAAACATGTAAGACCACCATAAGAAAGCTAATTCTTTGGTGGATACATCTTTGTGGGTTGGAATAAATTTGCACATTTTTGTGAATCTATCCACTATTACCCAACAAGAGTTAAATCTGTCTTTACCTGCAACAGGAAGACCAGTGACAAAATCCATATTAATGATTTGCCAGGGAGCACTAGGTGCTTCAATATGTTGTAATAACCCTGCTCTCTTACCTGTTAACCTTTTAGATTTTTGGCAGGAATCACAAGATTCAACATATAATTTTGTGTCTTCAGACATATCAACCAACCAAGCAGTGTTTTTAATTCTGATTATGGTTTTCTCAAGATCAAAATGTCCAGCTAATATGTCATCATGACAAAGTTTGAGGATAGTTTCTTTCATAGAATGAGGAATTACAATTACATTGGTAAGCTTTCTTCTATAATATATATAACCATTTTCCATAGAAAACTTTCCTTTCATCAAAGCACTTTAATATTTTGCAGGAAGAGTTTTTATTAATACTTGAATAGAAGCATTCTTAGGATCATTCAAAATAGTAACTAATTTATTTAAGTCAGAATCTTTATCATATGAATCCAGTATTAACTGTAATAACTCTTCTTCCATATCAACTATAAATATACCATGTATATGAACAGTATCATCTTCAGGTACATAAGCAGGATTGGAGTCATTATTTGGCAGAGGCAATCTAGACAACATATCTAAATTTGAATGAACATTTCCAGCTCTATGGATAATAGTCATCCTTCCTCTGTATTCCTGAACAGCAAGTTGCCACCTGAACATATGTCTGTTAGGTGTTTTGAGGTTTAAGAGAGATTTCACAGCACTACAGTCAGTTACCAACTCAAATTTTTGGTCATCCAGGTAGTAATGAAGTTTCTCAAGAGCCCAAACAACTGCTAAGCACTCCAATTGAGTGGCACCATATTTCAATTCACTATTTCTCAAGGTTCTTGAAATATAACAAATTACCACTTCTGATACTTTATCATTCATCACTTGTTTTGGATGGAGGGCAGCACCAAGACCAATGAAACTGGCATCAGTGTACAAAACAAATGGCTGATTAAAGTCAGGTAAAGCAAGAATTGGTGCTGACATCAAACAGTGTTTTATAGTTTCAAACGCTCTCTGTATTTCACTATTCCGGACAAAAGAAACATCCTTTCTAGTTAATTGGGTAAGGGGTAAAGCTATGACTTGGTAATTTTTAATATACTGTCTATAGTATCCACACATTCCCAAAAAACTTTGGAGCTCTCTCACTGTTGTAGGAGCCTTCACCTGCTGTATGGCTGCCACTTTATTTTGGTCAACACATATCTGTAAGCCTGAAACAACATGACCCAGCACTTTTAAGGAATGAAAACCAAATTAACATTTCTTCAAAGCAAGTGTCATATTTATTTTATCCATTTTGTGGAACACTTTACACAGGTGGGTGAGATGGTCCTCAAATGTTTTTGAGAATATAATGATATCATCAATATAAACCATGAGCCAACCTTCAATTATTTCTTGGTGGAATGTGTTATCCATAACTTTTTGAAAAACTGAAGGGGCATTTTTAGGGCCAAATGGCATCCTAATATACTTATAAATACCCATATGAGTGGCAATCATCAGAAAGTTCTGAGAATTTTTCTCAACAGGTACCTGGTGATATCCTTTATTACCATCCAAGCAGCTTATATATTTAGCACCTTGTAAGGTAGCATGTATAGAGCTGATTCTAGGTAAAGGGTAGATATCATCAACAGTATAAGTATTCAATGCTCTATAATCACCACATAACATGACTTTGTCTTTCTCATAATAAATTAGGACAGGTGAGATAACACAATATTTAGGTGTTTCAACTACCTTTTCAATAATATTCATTTTTAAAAGGGTAGAGATATTGTCTTCAATATCTTTTCTCTTTGTGGGAGAAGCAGGATAAGGCTTCTTCTTTAAACTAGGTGGTATATCAGTTAATGGGCAAGACAATGAAAGTTTCATTTCCTCTTTAACTAATCCCAGTTCATGTGAACCATGAGCAAAGGCCATAGGAAAAGATTTTATCAATTTAATGATGAAATCTTTATCCTCACCAGAAAGTTGTTCTCCAAAAGAAGCATTGTCAATTTCAGACATAAAAGCATGCATTTTTTTTTTTTAGACCTTCCTTTATATTGAATCACAGAATTACATGTGTTCAATTCTGGTTTTAACAATTTTTTGGGGGAGGAAATCTTAAATTTTCTCTTCCCATTTATCCCCATTGTGAAGCATTTGTTTGAAGGATCTAATTTTATACCATATTTTGTTAAAATGTCATTTTCTATGATAAACCAACTGCTTAAATTATCATTTTTCATGACAACAAAATCACAAATAGCTCTTAAAAACCAATGGTTATATTTAAAAAACACTGTGGCTTTGTATTTACCAATGGGGAACAAAACAGAGCCATAACCTCTCCAATTTTCAGAAATGATAGGAATCAGTTTTTATTTATAGTCTTGATCCACTGAAGCAAGTGCTGTTTCAGATACCACACTTTCTCCAGCTCCAGAATCCAGAACAACTTCAATGCTGGTTCCATTAATCAAGACTGGTGCCTTGAGAGGGGAAATAACAATTGAGCTATCCTCAATGCTCTTTATGATCTCAGCATCTTCAACTGTAGATAAAGCATTATTATCAATATCAATAGTATTTAAATAATGAATATCTTCTTCCAGCATCAAGATTTCTTGTTGAGATTCATATGAAATATTGCTGGCACAATCACTTGACGTATCATCCAGTGCTACTGTGTCATCAGCATGCTCCTCTGTTTGTTCTACAAGATTTATCTTCTTGCCACAAACATGGCCTTTCTGCCAAGGCTTGTTGCACTTGAAGCAAGTGTTTGTTGCATACTTTTTCAGTGCAACAGGGGCAGAAGGTTTACCAACCTTTTCCAGAGGTTTCGGTTGGTAAGTGGAGGATTTCTCCAAAGGAGTCCTAGGAATGAATCTTCTGGCATCATACTTGTATAGAAGGATCTCATTGCAAGTATTAATGAAAGAAGAGGGTTCTCTGGAGAACTCAGTCCTAGCCACTATCAAGTCTCTCAAAGACATTGGTAATTTATAGAGGATCCTGTCCTTCCATAAATCAAACTCCATATTTGGGTCCATTGCCCTTAAGATTTTTACAAGTTTCATTAAAAACTCAATAGGTTTATCAGTAGAAGAGCTATATCTAGTTTCCTCATACTGCCTTTGTTGAGCCATCCTAAACTTGGAGCCACCAAATTGTGCTTTAATCAATTTTTTCCAATCTTCCCATGAGTAGTCATTCCAATCCAGGAGAACAGATTCATACCACATTAGGGCCACATTGGTAAACAAAGAAATTAACATAGACACAATTTCCTCATCTGGGAGTTTGGAAGAATTTTTCAAGTTATCAATTCTGCAAATAAATTGCTGCCAATCAGAAGAAGAATCACCATCAAATGTTGGATACTGGTCAAGTTTTGGACAATTCTTTTGATTTGAAGGAGCCTCCTTAGTATTAGCTTGTGTCTGAGTAAGGAGCAGCTGTAACTTTTCTAATTGTGCAGTAATCTCATTGTTTAATCCTTCTGTTGGAGATCCTGGTGCATCATCAATTTTTGATGGAAACTCAGTGGTATCAAAAGGCATTTCTGAATCTAATTTTAATTTAGATGAATTAGCAACAGGTAAACTTGGAGCATCCTGTACCATATGTTCCTTCAAAGAGGTTTCAGAATATTTTTGATCATTAAACAACGAATTCAATTTCTCTTCAATGGTTGTTAGTCTGGTTTTCACTCTTGGAAGACTAGATAAACTCTCATTGACTGTTGAAAAAGATAACTGGGTTTTGTTTTGAAAAGATGAATAATGATAACTCAATCTTTTCAGGTTCATCTTATCTACCTCTAGCTCCAGGCAACAGGTAGATACAGTATCTTGCAGTTTAGACAAATCATTTTTAATATTTTGCCATAAAGCAACTTTCTTTTCATGTTGTTGCATTGTAATGAAACAAATCATCAGAAACTCTCTGTAACTAACTCCTCAATGCTTGATAACCCTGTTCAGTTAAAAAACTATTATATTTCTGAGTCGATTGCATGTTGTTCATTATATGATTTTTTTTAGCAATAATATTGCTCAAATATTCATCATTAATGTTAGCTACAGCTGGAGTGTTTCTCAATAAGAAAACAGAGTAACTTTCCAGATTCTCATAAAACTCAGTCTCAAGTGTTTCATCAATAATAGCCATATCAGGATTTATCATTGAAGTAGCAATTAGAACTAAAGGATTAGATAAATTTGAAATTTGAGCAAGTTTTCTACTGTTCTCAGCCTCTACAGGTCTCACAGTCTCATCTCCTCTTCCAGAATTACCTGAAGGAACTGAATAAGTTACAAGAAATGGTACTTGAGATTCAATAGAGGGGCTTACCTTGGCTTGGGCAAGACTTGGATGTGGTTGTTCTTTCTCCTTCTTCCTCCTTGATAGGGATGAGGAGGTATTGGATTGAACTGATTTGTTCTTGAAGGACCTGTCTGAGGTACTTGATGCTGTTGCTGTTGGGACAGATAATCCCACTGTCACTTTGAGACTTCCACCTTTTCTTGTTGCCGGGGGGCCAGTTGTGGAAGGGCTTTTGGAGGAGGATGTTTCTTCTTCTCTTGAAGAAAAGACGCTATGTTTCTTACCTTGTCTTCTAGACAGTCTATCCTTGACCTCAGATTGAGGTTTTCTGTCCTCAACTCCTTGATGTGAGTAGAGAGATTTTTTTCCTGCTGGTTTAAGGGCATCTTTTTTATCTTGAAGCCTTTGGGAAGCTCTTCTGGGGGGTTTATTGAAGGTTTTTGTTCCTGGGCATTTGTCTCTACCAGAATCTCCACTTCCTCCATTTCCACGTCAGAAGTAGCCTCATCATAATCAAACAGATCCAGTTCATCTTCACGTGCAGCAGAAAAACCTTTGTCAGTCATTGTTTTAAATCTAACCTGAGGTGAGGGAAAGAAACAATAAGATAAATCAGTTTTATTTTTGCTTTATAAAAGAAAAATAATAATAAAAAGAAAAATTCTTCAGGACTAAAATCAATTGAAAATATTAATCAATTATTTATTAATTGAAAATAATCTTATAACCAGGATTTAAAAGAAATCAACTGAAGAAATAAAAATAAATTTTAATTTAACAAATATATTTATGATAATTATCAAGATTTAAATCAACTGAAAGATATTTAATTACCAGGACTCAATGTCAACTGAAATAATTTAATATAGTTTATTTTTTATTAATTATATAAAAATTTTATTGTCAGGACAATTTGTCAACTGGAACAAATAAAATTTAATTTATAAGGACAAAAGTCAACTGAATATTATAATAATTAATTTTAAAATATAGTTTTTATTACTTCTAGGACTAAAAACAGAATTGCTCTATCTTTGTCAACTAGGAAAAATAAAAATAAATTTCAATTTACCAGACACCTCCCCCTGTAAAATGAGCAAATTAATTCCACTTACAGAGTCCTGAGTAAAAGGAAATACATAGAGTATGAAGAGTGCAAAGTGACCCACAAATAGTAATCAATAATTACCACAAAATATATAACTATTAGTTAGTATATAAGCCTAAGTTTTGGAGCGCGGTTCGATTCCCATTTGAAGCAAAAGAAATAAGTCACATGATATATGACATTTGTTGTTTTCATCGTCCACTTGTCCTTACAGGTACCTCGATGGCGATGGTCCCACGGTCTCCGGTCCTCAAGATAACAATGCGCCTATGACGATTCGGAAAGGTTCCCAACTGTCAAGGGGTCTTTCAAGTCTAGAAGGGTTTATAGGGAGGTCCAATGGCGGTAACAACAGGTTTTAAGGGATTCAAACTCAGGTACATATTTTCCTATCTTCAAGATTATTTACTCAATAATAAGAGGTAAAGAGTTGGATTAGAATTACATTTTAATGTAAATACTAAGGCAATAATAAATAGTAATAAAAGGATTGTAAATAGTTGTAATAAAATAACTAAGTAATCAATGAATCAAAAAACAACCAAAAGAGAGGCTTTATATAGGCAAAGGAGGAACAAACCACGGCAATGAAATTATAAAAAAATTAGTATGAGAGAGAGAGAAAAAGAATATTCCAGAAGGAGTATTTCAATTAACAAAGTTGTTCTAAAAGGAAGGTGTCAAAAAGATGTATTTTAAAGATGTATTTACAGAGTATGTCAGAAATACATAAATTTATTTATTATTTACTGTAGAAGTCAATTCTAAATAAGAAATTTTAATTTTTTGTATATATTTATTTTTATTTGAATATTAAAATTTTATTTCAATTTAAAATCTAATTTTTTAATATAAAATTTTATTTCTTCTAACCTGTCAATGAGCACGGTGTTAGAGAAAAAATATAAGGGACATTTTATATTTAATTTTAATTATTCATTTAATTTTACCATTCTGTAATTAGTTAATTTATTACAGGTAATTTTAATGTAACTAATTTAATTAAATAATTAAAATAATAAGGCATGTCTTCATCCAGTAAATAATTAATTGTTTTACTGGGTAAGTCTAGTAGCCTGGCTGACAGTATAGGTATTCAATGATCTTTAATCTACAAAACGTCTAGCTTTATCTTTCTCATAGGAGATCAAAACTGGAGAGATGACAAAATATTTGGGTGTAACATCCACCTTTTCAATAATATTCATACTTAATAAAGTTGAGATATTATCCTAAATATATTTTCTCTTTGTGGGAGAAGCAGGATAAGGCTTTTTCTTTAGGCTAGGAGGTATTTCATTCAAATTACAGGATAAAGAAATTTTAATTTCATCTTTAACGAATCCTAACACATGGGAACCTTGAGCAAAAGCCATAGGGAAAGATGTAATTAAGGCAACTATTGAATCCTTTTGATCATTAGTTAATTGATCACCAAATGAAGCTGTGTCTATTTCAGACAATAATACATCCATTTCTTCTGTTTTTCTACCCTTACATTGGATCAATGAATTACAAGATTTTAATAAGGGTGAAGAATGCTTTTTAGAGGAAGAAATTTGAACTTTCTTTTCCCATTCATGCCCAAGGTAAAACAATTATTTGCAGGATCTAATTTTATACCAAACATGTTTAAAATGTCATTTCTCATAAAAAACCAATCGCTTAAATTATCATTTTTCATTACAAAAAGTTCACAAATAGCTCTGAAAAAACCACCATTATATTTAAAGAACACAGTGGTCTTGTATTTTCCAATGGGACATAAAACAGAACCATAACCTTTCCATTTTTCAGATGTTATCGGTAACAATTCGCATTGATAATCTTTATCCACAGAAGCTAGTGCTTTCTAAGAAACTACACTTCCTCCAGCACCAGAGTTAAGAATAAACTCAACATTTTTACAATTTATGATAACTGGTGCTCTCAAAGGTGATATTAAAATAGAACTGTCAGTAATATCTCTAATTATTTAATCATTTTCTACAGAAGATAAGTCAATATCACAATTTTCAGACCAATTATCTAAATATTGGATATCCTTTTCTAAAACCAAAATTTCCTGAGAAGACTCACGGTCATAAGATATATTGCTATTACAGTCACTTGAGGAATCATCAAGATCAGTCTGAGTATTTTCAGATTCCTCAGTTTGTTCAACAAGATGAATTTTCTTTTCACAAATATTTCCTTTCTGCAATGTTTTGTTACATTTAATACACGTGTTTGTTGCATATTTCTTTGGTACAAATGGGGCAGAGGTTCCACCAGTTTTGTCTGGAAGTTTTGTGGAAGGCTTTTTCTGGTCATGATAAGATTTTAAAGGACAGTTCCTTGGTTCATATCTATGATTTAGTAGAACTTCATTACAGATATTAGTAAAGGAAGAATTCTCTCTTACATGCTCAGTCCTTGCCACAATCAAATCTCTCAGAAAATTTGGCAATTTATAGAGAATTTTATCTCTCCAAATATCATCATCCATTTTTGGATCCATGGCTCTAAGAATTTTTGTTATTTTCATAAGGAAAAACAATAGGTTTTTAAGAAGATGAGGACACATATTTAGAAGTCTCATATAATCTCTGCTGGGAAAGTCTGAATTTGGAACCACCAAATTGATTTTCAATTAAAGTTTTCCACTCTTTCCAAGTATAATGTTGATTTTCCAATAAGAAAGATTCATACCACATTAAAGCTACATTGAAAAATAAAGAAATTAATTTAGAAACATTTCCTTCATCTGGAAATTTATAGGAGTTTTTCAGATTATCAATTCTCTGGACAAAGTGTTGCCAGTCAGATGAAGAATCACCATCAAAGGTAGGATATTGGTCTAATTTAGGCCAATTTTTCTGACTACTGGGATGGTCCATCCTTTGGTTTGAATTATTTATCATTAATAATTCCTGAAGTTTAGCCAGGTGTTCAGAAATTTCATTATTTACAGAAACAGCTGGTACATGACCATCACAAGATTTTTTGCTAGTAGCAAAAGATTTCACAGACTCATTGTCAGGTTGTTTAATGGCTGAAATATGAGGAAGAAAAGAGGAGCTCTGTTCAGGTTCTTTTCCCTTATTTTTATGCAGCTTATGGGCAGCATTATCATTTATACCATAATTATTGATGGTTAAGGTTGAAAATTTTTCCTGCAGGTCAGACACATAGTTTCTTATCCTAAGAATTTCAGACATCTGGTCATTTACTTTTGCAAGGGATAAAACATTTCTGTCCTCAAAAACTGTGTATTTGTTACTTAGAGCTTGGAAATAATTTTTCAGCTTTTTCAACTCATTGTGTAGAGAATTAATTTCACTTTTCAAAGAATAATTTGTTAAATGAAATATTTCCTTTATTTACTGTCTTGAAAATCTAGATATTACTTTCATTTGTATTTCCATTCAGTGTGGAGTCATTTCATTATCATATTTGTTTTGTGTGTAGTTTTTTCATTATTATGAAAAGTAGCATTTACATCATTTTGTGAATAAAAAGAGATGCATATCCTTATATCATCTTTCTCTTATTTTATTCTTCAACTCACTTTCCTATTTTTCTTATTTTAACTTCTGTTTCTCTCTCTAGTTTCTCTTATTAAAGCGCTACTTCTCTCAAAGACTTGTGTCTCTCTATATTTGATTAACTTTTGTTGTCTACATCTTTGGCTCAGGTATTTTATTTTCTCTTATTAAAGAGCTACTTCTCTTAAAGATTTGTGTCTCTCTATATTTAATCAACTTTTTTCATCTACATCTTTGATTCAGTTCAAAATAATTCTCTTCAATAAGGGGCTTTAACTCACTCAAAGTTTTATGCAGATAAATATTTTTATCTGAGATAGCTCTATGATCACTTCTTATTTGTTTTTTTTTAGCTAAGAACAATATTTGAAGTATCTTTTATTTTAAAATAAGCTGTATCTTGTACAGAAAAACTCACTTTACAATGTAGATGAAAGTTATTTAATCTGTCACTTTCATGCACTAATACATCTCTCAAAATTTTGTCTTTTACAACATTAAAATCAAGAGAATATTTCAATATCTCCTCAGAAGTTTTCTCAAGTAAGGAATAGAATTCAGGGGAAACAGAATCATTTTTAATTGCAAGAGAAGGATTAATTAAAGAAGTTGAAGTTAAATGTAAAGGGTCATCAAATGAGAATTCACTAATTACATCATTAGGTCTACTCATTTCAGGAATTCATCTTCTAATAGATTTAACAGTTCTTTCACAATTTTAAACAATACTACCTGTGGAGGAAGATTTATTACTATACATTCAAACAGGTTTATCAAACAGATTACTTACCATGGCAAGGGAGGAAATTTCCCCTATGCCTTTTTTCTTCTGCCTCCCTGATAAGTATGGGCCTGAGGAGGTTTATGATAAGTTTTTGTCCTGGATGGGCCAGGGTGTTGAGCTTCTGGTGGCTGTACATTCTTCTGTTAATGGATCATCAGGTAGTCCCATTTCCATTGTTCAACTTGTAGAGTGTTTTGATTTTGAGGGAAAGAGCTGGGTGCCTGATGGGGCTGAGGCTGGGTGGTTGGTAAAGGAGGAGGCTGAACCTGTTTGTGACTTAAAAGCTCCTGCATCTGGTCCCAGAGGGTGTCTTCTTTTTCCTTTTATCTCATTTTTTCTGCTCTCAGCTCTTTTATATGACTGGACAGATTGTTTACTTGCTGCGCCAGAGGGATCTTTTTTGTTTTATGCCATTTAAAGGATTTTCCTTACTTATTTGAGGCTTTAGTTCTTTCAGAGTTATTAGGGGAGGGGGTTTTTCCACTCGTCCTAACATTTCTATGTGCTGAAGAATTTGAAGGTTTTTTGTCAGCTGAAGAATTTTTGTAAGTTAATTTTGAAGAAACTACAGATTAATTATCAATATACACATCAATTTCATCAACATGAATATTATCCATGCTACTTGTTAAGCTACTGGACATATAAACTGTGAAAAAAAAATTAATTTGATATAATCAATGATTTAAATTCATATTTTTCAAAATAATAAAAAAAAATTTCAAATTATTTAAAAATATAAATATAAATTTTTGTTCAGTTTATAATTCAATTAACAATAATAATGTAATACAAAAATATGTATTTAAAAATTATATTATTAAAAAATAAACAATAATTATTTTGGGACCAACCAAAAAATTAATTTAAAAAATCAACCAAAAAAAATAAATACCAAAAATATATTGGTAATATTGGGACTAAGCGTTGAGTACTATTATGTTCAACCAATAATATCAAAATTTTAATAAAAAATTAATTTAATAATTATTTTAAGAAAATAATGATCTTCTTGGACTAAGAGAATAACTTTATTATGGTTAACTAAGAAATAAAAATTTATTTAAAAAATATGGATCACTTACTGTCAGCCAGGCTACTAGACTTACCCAGTAAAATAATTGATTATCTTACTGAGGTGAAGCCATGCCTTTTAGATCCTTATTAATAACTATTTATTTATTAAATACTTATGTATTACTTACAATTAACTAGCTAAGTACACTAAGTAATGTAGATAATTAATAAAAATAAGTACTTGTCCCATATATATTTTTACTCCCAAACACCGTGCTCAATAATACAGATGAGATGGGAATAAAAATTTGTATTAAAAAATATATAAAATTATAAAAAGAAAAAAATACTTTTTCAAATTCCTTTAATTAAATTTTATTGATACAATATTTCAAATCAAATGTTCTTACACTAAAATGTGATGGACCAAAGGGTTCAGAGTTTTATTTCAAATTAAATAAATACTTTTATTTACGCACTATTTAGTCTTACTCTTATTATTTCACATACTCTCTTTAATTAAGTTTTTTCCTCTCACACTCTTGTATTAGGAGATGTAAATTACATGTTCTTTTCTCTCACATATTGCCTATAAAAGGCCCTTCCTTTTTGTCCTTTTGATTCATTCCTTACTTACCTTACAAATTTTTTACAACACATTAGTTAAATAAATTTATTACTATTATTTATAACCATTAATATTTACATCACCGTAACTCTAAAAGATATAAATTATAATAATTTTAAAATTTACCTCATATTAATTTGAGTAAAACAATCAAGTAGATTAAGAAAATATGTACCTTGACTTTGAAAGTCCAATAATCCACTAAAAATCCTCATATAAACCTCGAATAAATTTTCTAGACCAAAAGACTCCTTGACAATTGGGAGCCTTTCTGAATTGTCAACGGCGCATCGATATCTTAAGGACCGGAGGCCGTGGGACCATCACCATTGAGGTACCTGTAAGGACAAGTGAACGACAAAAAAACGAACGTCATAGATCACGTGACGAAATTTTTTGCTGCAAACGGGAATCAAACCACGCTCCAAAATTTAGGCTCATATATTGACTAAACATCATATATTTTGTGGTAATTATTGAAATTCCTATTAGTGGGTCACTTTTCACTCTTCATTCTCTACGTATTTCCTTTTACTCAGCACTCTGTAAGTGGCATTAACTTGCTCCTTTTACAGGGGGAGGTGTCTGGTAACTTGGAATTATTTTTTTATTTATTTATTTTTATTTTTCCTAGTTGAAAATAATAAAGCAATTGTGTTCTTAGTCCTAGAAGTAATAAAAATTATATTTTAAAATTAATTATTATAATATTCAGTTGACTTTTGTCCTGATAAATTAAATTTTATTTGTTCCAGTTGACAAATTGTCCTGACAATAAAATTTTTATATAATTAATAAAATTCATATTTAATTATTTCAGTTGACATTAAGTCCTGGTAATTAATTATTTTTTTCAGTTGATTTAAAATCCTGATAAATAATTATCATATAATTGTTAATAAAAATTTAAATTTATTTCTTCAGTTGATTATTATATCCTGGTTTTAAATTGTTTTGAATAAATAAATTGGTTATTATTTTAGTTGAATTTATCCTGAAAATTTTTATTTTATTATTTTTCTTTTAAATAAAAAGTAAAAATATAAACTAATTCATCTTATTTTCTCGCACTCTCATTGCAGTAAAAATTAGAAATGACTGATCAAGGTATCTCTGCTGCATGTGAAGAGGAATTTGATTTGATTGATTATGATGAGGCTACTTCTGTGAGTTCCCATTTAACTAGAAAATAATCTCAAATTAATCAATCATTGCCCCAATCAGGATGTAGAGATAGAGGAAGTAGAAATTCTGGTGGAAACAACTCAGGAACAGAAACCTATTATAAACCCCCCAGAAGGACTTCCAAAAGGCTTCAAGATAAAAAAGATGCCATTGCCTCAACAAGTAAAGAACCTGTCATCACATATAAAGGAATTAAGGACAGAAAACTTGAAATTGAGGTCAAGAGTAGATGATCTAGAAGAAAAGGTAAGAAAAATAGATGTTTTTCTTCAAGAGAAGAGGAAACCTCCTCCCCCCAGGGATCTTCATCAATTGGCTCCCCAGCAGCCAGAGAAAGTGGAAGTATCCAAGTGGAAGTGGGATTGGCTGAACACTCAGTGGGATTACCTGTCTAAAAATAAACAGACGTCCCAAGCAGGTCCATCAAGACACAGCCAAGTCAACCCCACACCTCCTCCCCCTATCAAGGAGGAAGAAGAAGAGAAAACAATATGATATTGCCCAGAAAACCTTGGTAAGCCCCTCTATTGATTCTCAAGTACCATTCCTTGTAACTAATTCAGTTCCCTCAGGTAATTTTGGAAGAGGAGATGAGACTGTGAGACCTGTAGAGGCTGAGAACAGTAGAAAAATTGCTCAAATTTCAAATTTAAATAATCCTTTAGTTCTAATTGCTACTTCAATGATAAATCCTGATATGGCTGTTATTGATGAGACACTTGAACCAGAGTTTTATGAGATGCTGGAAAGTCACTCTGTTTCATTACTGAGAAACACTCCAGATGTAGCTAACATCAATGATGAATATTTGAGAGATATTATTGCCAAACAAAATCATATAATGAACAACATGCAATTGACTCAGAAATAGAATAGTTTGTTAGCTGAACAGGGTTATCAAGCATTAAGAAGTGAATCACAGAGAGTTTCTGATGAATTTTCTCATTACAAAGCAACCCATGAAAAGAAAGTTGCTTTATGGAAAAATATAAAAAATGATTTGTCTAAACTGAAAGATACTGTATCTGCCTGTTGCCAGGAGCTGGAGATAGACAAGATGAATCTGAAAAGATTAAATGACCATTTTTCATCTTTCCAAAATAAGAATCAGTAATCTTTTGCAACAATCAATGAGAGTTTATCTAGTCTTCCAAGAGTGAAAACCAGACTAACAATCATTGAGGAGAAATTGAACTCATTGTTTATTGATCAAAAGTATTCTGAGATTTCTTTGAAGGAAAAAATAGTGCAGGATGCTCCAGAGTTACCTGTGGCTAGTTCATCTAAAAGTAAATTAGTTCCAGAAATACATGTTGATACCCCTGAGTTTCCATTAAAAATTGATGATGCACCAGGACCTTCAACAGAGGGATTAACCAATGAGATTACTGCACAACTAGAGAAGTTACAGCTGCTCCTTAATCAGAACCAAGCTTGTACTAAGGAGACTCCCTCAAATCAATAGAATTGGCCAAAACTTGACCAGTACCCAACATTTGATGGTGATTCTTCTTCTGATTGGCAGCAATTTATTTGCAGAATTGATAACTTAAAAAATTCTTACAAACTCCCAGATGAGGAAATTGTGTCCAAGTTAGTTTCTTTGTTTACTAATGCTTCCCTAATGTGGTATGAATCTGTTCTCCTGGATGGGAATGACTACTCATGGGATGATTGGAAGAAATTGATTAAAGCACAATTTTGTGGCTCCAAGTTCAGAATGGCTCAAAAAAGGCAGTATGAGGAAACTAAATATAGCTCTTCCACTGATAAAAATATTGAGTTCTTCATGAAACTTGTAAAAATCTTAAGGGCAATGGACCCAAATATGGAGTTTGATTTATGGAAGGACAGGATCCTCTATAAATTACCAATGTCTCTGAGAGACTTGATAGTGGCTAGGACTGAGTTCTCCAAAGAACCCTCTTCTTTCATTAATACTTGAAATGAGATACTTCTAAACAATAAGTATGATGCAAGAAGATTCATTCCTAGGACCCCTTTGGAGAAACCCTCCACTTACCAACAAAAACCTCTAGAATAGGTTGGTAAACCTTCTGCCCCTGTTGCACTCAAAAAGTATGCAACAAACACTTGATTCAAGTGCAACAAGCCTTGGAAGAAAGGCCATGTTTGTGGCAAGAAGATAAAACTTGTAGAAAAAACAGAGGGGAATGCTGATGACACAGTAGCACTGGATGATACGTCAAGTGATTGTGCCAGCAATATTTCATATGAATCTCAACAAGAAATTTTGATGCTGGAAGAGGATACTCATTATTTAAATACTATTTATATTGATAATAATGCTTTATCTACAGTTTAAGATGCTGAGATCATAAAGAACATTGAGGATAGCTCAATTGTTATTGCCCTCTCAAGGCACCAGTCTTGATTAATGGAACCAGCATTGAAGTTGTTCTGGATTCTGGAGCTGGAGGAAGTGTAGTATGTGAAAGAGCACTTGTTTCAGTGGATCAAGACTATAAATCAAAACTGATGCCTATCATTTCTGAAAATTGGAGATGTTATGGCTCTGTTTTGTCCCCCATTGGTAAATACAAAGCCACAGTGTTTTTTAAATATAACCATGGGTTTGTAAGAGCTATTTGTGATTTTGTTGTCATGAAAAATGATAATTTAAGCAATTGGTTTATTGTAGGGAATGATATTTTAACCAAGTATGGCATAAAATTGGATCCCTCAAACCAATGT
The DNA here is from genome assembly GCA_030280995.1 of Hemileia vastatrix. Taxonomy (NCBI): domain Eukaryota; kingdom Fungi; phylum Basidiomycota; class Pucciniomycetes; order Pucciniales; family Zaghouaniaceae; genus Hemileia; species Hemileia vastatrix. The sequence goes on from JASXTE010000007.1 coordinate 13,676,855, forward strand.
TTCACAATGGGAATGAATGGGAAGAGAAAATTTAAGATTTCTTCCTCTAAAAAATTATTGAAACCAGAATTGAACACATGTAATTCTTTAGTTCAATATAAAGGAAGGTCTACAAAAGAAATGCATGCCCTTATGTCTGAAATTGACAATGCCTCTTTTGGAGAACAACTTTCTGGTGAGGATAAAGATTCCATCATTAACTTGATAAAGTCTTTTCCTATGGCCTTTGCTCATGGGTCACATGAGCTGGGATTAGTTAAAGAGGAAATGAAACTTTCATTGTCTTGTCCACTAACTGATATACCACCTAGTTTAAAAAAGAAGCCTTATCGTGCTTCTCCCACAAAGAGAAAAGATATTGAAGACAATATCTCTACCCTTTTAAAAATTAATATTATTGAAAAGGTAGTTGAAACACCTAAATATTGTGTTATATTGCCTGTCCTAATTTCTTATGTGAGAGATAGAGCCAGGTTATGTGGTGATTATAGAGCACTAAATACTTATACTGTTGATGATATCTATCCTTTGCCTAGGATTAGCTCTATACATGCTACCTTACAGGGTGCTAAATATATCAGCTGTTTGGATGGTAATAAAGGATATCACCAGGTACCTGTTGAGAAAAATCCTCAGAATTTTCTGATGATTGCTACTCATATGAGTATTTATAAGTATGTTAGGATGCCATTTGGCCCTAAAAATGCCCCTTCAGTTTTTCAAAAAGTCAGGGATAACACATTCCATCAGGAGATAATTGAAAGATGGCTGATGGTTTATAATGATGATATCATTATATTCTCAAAAACATTTAAGGACCATCTCAACCACCTGTGTAAAGTTTACCAAAAAATGGATGAGTTAAATATGACACTTGCTTTGAAGAAATGTAAATTTGGTTCCCATTCTTTAAAAGTTCTTGCTCATGTTGTTTCAGGCTTACAGATATGTGTTGACCAAAAGAAAGTGGCAGCCATACAACAGGTGAAGGCTCCTAATACAGTAAGAGAGCTACAGAGTTTTTTGGGAATGTGTGGATACTATAGACAGTATATTAAAAATTACCAAGTCATAGCTTTACCCCTTACCCAATTAACTAGAAAGGATGTTGCTTTTGTCTGGAATACTGAAAGACAAAGAGCTTTTGACACTATGAAACACTGTTTGATGTCAGAACCTATTCTTGATTTACCTGACTTTAATCAGCCATTTGTTTTACATACTGATGCCAGTTTTATTGGTCTGGGTCATCAAAAACAAGCGATGAATGATAAAGTATCAGAAGTAGTAATTTGTTATATTTCAAGAACCTTGAGAAATAGTGAATTGAAATATGGTGCTACTCAATTGGAATGTTTAGCTTTAGTGTGGGCTGTATAAAAGCTACATTATTACCTAGATGACCAGAAATTTGAACTTGTCACTGACTGCAGTGCAGTTAAATCCCTTATAAACTTGAAAACACCTAACAGACATATGTTCAGATGGCAGTTAGCTGTTCAAGAGTACAGAGAGAGAATGACAATTATTCATAGGGCTGGTATTGTTCACTCAAATGTTGACATGTTATCAAGGCTACCTTTACCAAATGATGACTCTAATACTGCTTATGATCCTGAGGATGAAATGATTCATATTCATGGAATATATGTGGTTGATATGGAGGAAGAACTATTCCAGCTTATTCTGGATTCATATGATAAGGACACTGACTTAAAAAAGTTATGCACCATATTAAATGATCCAAAGAATGCTTCAATACAAGCATTAGTTAGAACCCTTCCACCAAAGTACCAAAAAGCTTTGGAAAAAGGTAAATTTTCAATTGATGAAGGATATCTGTATTATAGAAGAAAGTTGAGTAATGTCATTGTTATTCCTCCTTCTATGAAAGAAATCATTTTGAAAATTTGTCATGATGACATATTAGCTGGAAATTTTGATCTTGAAAAAACAATGATCAGAATTAAAAACACTGCTTGGTGGGTTAATATGTCTGAGGACACCAAATTATATGTTGAATCTTGTGATTCTTGCCAAAAATCAAAAAGATTAACTGGTAAGAGAGCTGGATTAATGCAACATATTTAACCTCCTGATGCGCCATGGAAAATAATAAACATGGATTTTGTAACAGGATTACCTATTGCTGGTAAAGACAGTTATAACTCTTGTTGGGTTATTGTGGACAGATTCACAAAAATTTGTAAATTTATCCCTAACCACAAGGATGTTTCCACTAAAGAATTAGCTTTCTTATGGTGGTCTCATATGTTTAATACTGCTGGTTTTCCTAAAGCCATAATCTCTGACAGAGACCATAAATTTACTTCTGAATTTTGGATGTCTCTAATGGATGTTTGTGGTTGTGATCTGAAACTTTCTACTGCCCATCATCCACAGACTGATGGCTTAGCTGAAGGAATTATTCAGACTTTAGAGGACATGATTAGAAGGTATTGTGCCTTTGGCCTTGAGTATAAATATAATGACAGATTCACTCATGATTGGGTTACTTTACTTCCTGGGTTGGAATTTGCTTATAATAGCACTGTTCATTCTGTTACTCAAAGAAAGCCTTTTGAGCTCTGGCTTGGAGATGTTCCAAATACTCCTGACCAAATTCTCAATAAAAAAATACCTAAATTGGATATACATCCTGGTGTTAAATCTTTTCTTCAAATGCAACATCTTTTCAGAAATCATGCTCAAAAATGTATTGAAAAATCATTTGAATATGAGAAGAAGAGATGGGACAAATCCCATAAAGAATACACTTTTAAAAAGGGTGATGAAGTGTTGATTTCTACAGTCCACTTCAATTTACAAGGTAATAACAAATTGAAAGACCCATTTGTTGGTCCATTTGTTGTCAGAAAAATGATTGGAGATAATGCAGTTGAGGTTATTTTGTATTCTCCATATGACAGAAAACATCCTGTTTTTCCAATATCTCTTCTGAAACCTTACACATCCAATAGTGATTTATTTCCAAAAAGGAGGGGAAGACCAAAGAAAACCCCAAATGAAATCACAGAAACAGCAGAAATTGAAAAAATTCTGAATGACAGAATAGTCACTGCTGAAGAAGGTACAGAATATGTCAGCCTGAATATTCTCAGGACTGAGTAAAATTACTAACAAATTATTTTAAATATATGTAGCATACATGGGAACAAAAAATAATTGTATAAAAAATTGATTTAATAAAAATATATGCCATTATAAAGCATTATATACACGCATATATCCACCTTATTTAAGTCTTATGTACTTAATATTAAGTTAGAATATGTTAGGGTAACCTTAAGAACCTTAGCCATAAGCCTACATAATCTTTAAGTACACATAAAGCTAGTTTTTCTATTATTTTATTGAAATAATTGATAAATGCGCTTATTATCACTAAAAGTTGGATATATGCACTATAAATGTTAAGATAATAAAAATGCGCCTTGACAGATCAATTCGCCTTATTTGGGAAAATTGATCTGGCTATTTAAAAGTGTAAAAATAACACTTTTCAAATTTGGTGTTTTTTATGCCAGAAATGGCCTCTGTGCAGTGGCTACATACTGCCTGCATTTTTCCCGTTTGAATAGCTTCATTTTTAGCAAAGTTAGTATTTTTCACACTAAAATTACCCCAAATACATGCACTATATGTGGAAACACACTAAAATAGGCGAGGGACGCTTATTTAGTGTCTTAATTTAGTTTCAATGTGATTTAACCTTATTAAATGCACTAATTGCATCAGTTACATCAGTCTTGGCGCCCAATTATGCTACCACGCTTAAAAATCGCCTATTTAGTCAAGGATTTACTCGTGGTTACGCCTGCCAAAAGTCTGCATACAGGGATCAGCCCTTACACGCATTAAATTAGGTTTTTTCAGTGGTTTCTCAGTCAATAATGCTTATTTTTGGACAGGGATTTCACGTATAAATTTGTAATAATTAACTCTAACATTTCTACTGTTAATCCCCCTTAATACTGTGTTATATTTAGTACCTTTTCTTTATTTTTAGTCTATTAAAAATAGATATTACACGCATATACACTCTTTTTTGGGTTATTCTTTATTTGTGATGGATTATCCCTATTATTTCAGGATTTTGGTGTGTGATATTATTATTTGGTTGTCATTGATCATTCTTTATGTTGTTCGACAGGTCTATTAGTTATTTTGAGGCGCATTTGGCCGTGTATAGGATTTGAATCATCAAGGGGCATCATTGGGGAATTATTGGGTATAAAAGGAGGGGGTTTTTGGTCATATTTTCTACATTCAATTTATCATTTTTACAATTACAATTACAATATATAACCAATACAATTTATCTTACATTTCATTAGTACTTTAGAGAGTCTTTGAATAGTATTTTAAATATATTACATCTATTTTTCTGCACAACAATAAGCCTTGTAATACCAATTATAATAAGTGAGAGTAAATTACTGAGCCTTATAATTGATTTTATTCTACTACTTGCTTGTTTTACACCATTGTATTCATTTGGGACCTTTTGTAAATCTTCTAGACACTAGACCAGCAAGCTATTCACGTCTCTGGACTTGGACTAAGCCTGACAGAATACATAATGATATTCAAGAATAAATTATCTGAATATGATTCTTGGATACCTGGGAAGGAGATATCTAATCTTCCTACACTATTAAAAAAGTATAAAAAGAAAAAATCATAGCATTTTTTTTATTGTTATTTTTAGAGTGAAGGGGTGTCAGCCAGGCTACTAGACTTACCCAGTAAACTAATTGATTATCTTACTGAGGTGAAGCCATGCCTTTTAGATCCTTATTAATAACTAATTATTTATTAAATACTTATGTATTACTTACAATTAACTAGCTAAGTACACTAGGTAATGTAGATAATTAATAAAAATAAGTACTTGTCCCATATATATTTTTACTCCCAAACACCGTGCTCAATAATACAGATGAGATGGGAATAAAAATTTGTATTAAAAAATATATAAAATTATAAAAAGAAAAAAATACTTTTTCAAATTCCTTTAATTAAATTCTATTGATTCAATATTTCAAATCAAATGTTCTTACACTAAAATGTGACAGACCAAAGGGTTCAGAGTTTTATTTCAAATAAAATAAATACTTTTATTTATGAACTATTTAGTCTTACTCTTATTAATTCACATACTCTCTTTAATTAAGTTTTTTCCTCTCACACTCTTGTATTAGGAGATGTAAATTCTGTGTTCTTTTCTCTCACATATTGCCTATAAAAGGCCCTTCCTTTTTGTCCTTTTGATTCACTCCTTACTTACCTTACAAATTTTTTACAACACATTAGTTAAATAAATTTATTACTATTATTTATAACCATTAGTATTTACATCACCGTAACTCTAAAAGATATAAATTATAATAATATTAAAATTTACCTCATATTAATTTGAGTAAAACAATCAAGTAGATTAAAAAAATACGTACCTTGACTTTGAAAGTCCAATAATCCACTAAAAATCCTCATATAAACCTCAAATAAATCTTCTAGACCAAAAGACCCCTTGACACTTACACTCAGTGACTCAGCAAAATAGCCAAGTCACTGTTATTGCAATAAAAATTCAATAATAGAGTTGATAGGTGCAAAAGTTTACTTACTATAATGATTGAAAAATCACCATAAAATATATATGAATATCATATTATATAAACCAAATATGTTGAACCCAAATTTGAAACATTGTCATGGCAAAAATTGAGTTTTTCATGTGAGGTGGCCAGTGCGTCAAGTCAATTGTCCAAAATTATTGTTGTCATTTGGAAGGGCTCCCAGTTGTCAGCCGGTCCTCTAGAAGAAGGAGGAGAAGAAAGGAGAAGGGGGGAAATGTAAAGGAAGTAATAAAAAAAAGAATATGGGAAATTTTTTAAAAGATGTTCAACAATGGTTTTTGGGAATGGTGACAAGACAAAAGGTAGTGGTTTAAAAGCTATTATGATCAAGTAAGTAAGATTATTCTGCTTAAATATCAACTATGGACTACTAAAAATATTGAAGCAACCTTTAATTTATTTACATAGTATTTTTAAGAGGACTTGTAGCATCACACAAAAATAGTAATAAAATGTATTTTAAATTGTATAAGTAATGTAAGTGATGGGGCTAAAAGGCATTAACTAAAGCCTTTTTATAGAAAAGGGGACCTATGAAGTGCCACAAATGAGTATATACAAAATGGTAGTAAGTTGAAACAAGAAAATAAAAGAATATAACTAAGACATAGATATTAAGAGAAAAACATGAAACAATTAACTAAACACATGAGTAAGTAACTATTTTTCCCACCATAATTTCCCAACCCAGTTAAATTAAAATAATGAGTAACTAAGTAATTCTTAGACATAAGAACTGTGAGTAAAATAATCCAACACAGGTATTAAAGTAAGATGTAAGTGTTTTTATTGAAACAGATAAAATTATTTTGATGCAAAAATTAATGTAATCAATTCAACCTATTATAAAGCAGAATTAATTAATTTTTTTAACTATTTAATTAATTCAATGAATAGTTTGAATGAAACAAATAATTAATTTAATAATATTGCCAATTTAAAGTGAGATTTTGAATACACTTCTATTAGGGGGTATCAAAGTTAGAAATCTTCCATTTCAAAATACCTCTTTTTTCACCAAATCAGCCATGATTATTTTTTAAGGTATGCCATCTTGTGCCCCCAAAACATCTTTTTACTGAGAATTAATGTCATGCTTGTGGTTTTCTTTTTGTGCTGTGAAATACCTTTTAAATAATTACCAATTTCTAACTTTGATACCCCCTATTAAATAAGTGTTTTAACTTATTTAATAATTTTTCTGAAACAATTAAGGGTCAAAAAAGCGCCCAATATTTATGGATAATAATATATGAAAAGTTTTATTTAATATATAAATTCTATTAATTCAGTTTTAATTACATTATAAGTTAATTTTATTATTACACTTATAATATATATTTATAAAGAATTAATTATTCATTCATAAATATTAAATACATAAAAATGTGCTATGATTTTATAGAATATAATATATATTATGTTTTATGTAATTATATAAATAATCTACTTAATAATAAAATTAATATAATAATTATTTTACTTATTTATAAAATATTTTTATAGTTTCATTATTCAATAAAATATTTTATTTTAAATACATAAAATATATATTTTTATTCCCTCTTATGGTTCCAATAAAGTATTATAGCATTTTACTGGACTCCTGAGACAGCCTGGTTGACAATATTAATATTTCTTCTTTCTCTCAGCTCAAGTTATACAAACAATGGCTGATTTAAGTGTTTCTACTGCCTGTGAAGAGTAGTTGGATCTTATTGATTATGATGAAAGTTCTGTAAGCTCTCCTTCGGCTACAAACTTTTCTCAAATTAATCAATTAGTAATTTAAATGGGATGTAGAGATGCAGTAGGTGGAAATCAAGAAGAAACATCCTCCCCAGGACTCCAAGTCCCAGGTACCCCCCCAAGAAAAGCTTTGAAAAAGCTTCAAAATAAAAAATATGCCCTTACAGAAACAGGTAAACAACCTGTCAACACACATCAAGGAGTTGAAGTTAGAGAACCTCAAGCTAAAAGCAATGGTAGAGTTTCTATAAGAAAAACTAAAAAGTGTAGAGACCTTTCTCCAAGAGAAGAGGAAACATCCACAAGCATAAAAAACCCCTTCCACAGTTGGCTCCTCAACAACAAGAAAAAGTGGAAGTGTCAAAATAGAAATGGGAATAGCTGAACACCCAATGGGACTCCCTCCAGGCTCATCAAATGTAGCAGGCTTCTCAAGCAGGACCTTCCAGGCCCCAACATGTCAACCCCACCCGTCCTAAGCCTTACCAAGGAAGAAAGAGAAAGAAAAACAATAATCTTCAGATTATGCCAAAACCATGGTAAATCCTTCCATTGAATCTCAAGTTCCTCTTCTTGTTACTGATTCAGTTCCTTCAGGTAACTCTGGGATGGGAGATAACACTTTGAAACCAGGAGAAGCTACTTCAAACAGAAAAAGTAATCAATTTTCTTGTCATGTAAATACTCCTTTAGTGTTGTACTTAATATTAGGCTGGAATATTCTAGAGTTTTCTTAAGAGCCTTAAACATAAGGCTACATAATTTTTAAATAGACTTAAAGCTGTTGATTTCATTGTTTTATGTGGAAAACAAGAAATGTTCTTTATATCACTTAAAATTTGAATATATTCACTATTAATTTAATAATATTACAAATTCCCCTTAACAGATAAATTTGTCTTAATTATGACTATTGATTTGGATACTTAAATTCATAAAAATAACATTTTTCAAAATTGGGTGTTTTTAATGCCAGAAATGGCTTCTGTGTACTAGCCACATACTACCTGCATTTTTCCCAGGTGAAGAGCTTCATTTAAGCAAATTTAGCTTTTTAACACTATAATTAGCCCACATTCTATGTCCACTGTGGAGAAACACACTAAAATAGGTAACAGGTGCTTATTTAGTGTCCTAATTTAATTATAAGTGCATCGGCCTCATTATATGCACTAATTTCATTCACAACCTTAAGATTGGCACCAAAAACTCACTACCACACTTAAACTTGCCTAAATTAGTCTATGATTTATCTGTGGAAGCACCTGCCTAGGACTTCATTCAGCTACATCACATCTCACATCCATTTTTAGGTTTCTCAGTGGTTTCTCAGTCAATTTTAGTAATTTTTGGATGGAAATTTCATAAAGCAATTTGGAATAATTAGCCCCTTCATTTCTACTGTGAATCACCCTTACTATTGTGTAATATTTGGTGTTATTCTTTCTTTTTTTATTCTTGTATTTGAAGGTATTATATGCATATACTCTCTCTTTTTTGCTTGTTCTTTTTTTTGATGGATTATCCCTATTACTACAGGATTTTGGAAGGTGATATCATTCTAATTATGTTATTGGTCACTCTTTATGTTGTTGGACAGGTGTATTAGCTAGAATGAGCCGTCATTAGCTATGTATGGGACTGTTAAATCAAGGGAATCATTGGAGGACATATTGGGTATAAAAGGAGGGGGTTTTTGGTCTTGTTTTCTACATTCTTTATCATTACAATAAAATATATAAAGAATACAATTACAATACATATCAACAGTACTTATTAAATCTCTAAATATTTTCTGAATTATTACATCTATTTATCTACCAACTATAAGATTGTAACCCAATTATAATTAGTGAGATTAAAATTACTGAGACCCTTATGTTGAGTTATATTTTAACACTTATTGGATTTGTACTACAATATTCATATAGGACCATTAAAATCTTCTAGAGAACTGATTAATAAAGCTCTTCATGCCTCTGAACTTGAACTTAGCCTGAAAGCTAAAATTTAGTGTTAAAATTAGGACTTCATCACCTTTTTTATTACAAATTCTTTATGAGATTTACACCACATTTTCTTTTTATATTCAAATGCTTTTTGAATGCATTCCTCTGCATGCTTTCTACACATTTGTTGCATATGAATAAAAGATTTAGTACCAGGGTGTATTTCTAACCTTGGTAATTTGTTTAAATGACTTACTGGTGTATTTGGAACATACCCCAGCCAGAGTTCAAATGGGTTTTTCTCTGTTACAAAATGAGTTGTGCTATTATAAGAAATTTCAAGGCCATGAATTAATGTTACCCAGTCATGTGTGAATTTCTCATTGTCTTTGTATTCTAATCCAAAGGCACAATATCTTCTGATCATATCTTCCAGAGTCTGTATCATTCTCTCAGCCAGCCCATCAGTTTGTAGATGGTGTGCTGTAGACAACTTCAATTGACAACCTGATACTTCCATCAAAGATGTCCAGAACTCTGAAGTAAATTTTGGGTCTCTGTCGGAGATTATGGCTTTGGTGGGCCCAGAAGTATTCATCATTTGAGTCCACAATATCAATTCCAAGTCTTATTCAGATACCTGTTTATGGGTAGGGATAAACTTGCACATTTATTTTTGTCTATCCACAATTACCCAGCAAGAATTGAAACTTTCTTCTCCTGCTAATGGAAAGACAGTGAAAAAGTCCATGTATATAATTTCCCATGGAGCTTTTGGCTGCTATATTTGTTGCAAAAACCCAGCACTCTTCCCAGTTAATATTTTATATTTTTGACAAGAGTCACATGTGTCAATGTATTTTTGTACATTATCTTTCATATTTATACAACAGGCTTTGATTTTAACTCTAGTAAATTTTTTTTTAAAATCAAAATGACCAGCTAAGATTTCATCATGGAAAGTACTTAAAAATCACTCTATCATAGATGGTGGTGTAGAAAATCCTATAGTACTAGCTATAGGCCTTTACCAAGGGATTTGGAGTAAAACTGGAGAGAAATACCAGGTGAGATTTATTTGCTACATCAAATTAGAGACTGTTACTATACCCCTTCCAACACACTTCTTGACTGCTTAACAAGTCAAGACAGTAGCCAATAGCAGACCACTGATAACCAAAGAACTTGAAACCTAAAATGCAGAAAGATCCAAACCAGAAAAACAAAACACTGTGCACTTGTTGCACAGAAAAAAGCAATAATACTTGATTCAGGTTGCAAAGCTACACCATAGAAAACAGTTTCCAAAGTTGAGCTAAATGAAGAACTAAACTTGCAACAAACACAGCCAATTGTGGCCAAAAAACTGTGAAAACTGAGTGAGAAACAATGATATCACCTCTGGATGGTTATATGACAATTAAAGTTTCCCCAAACTGTCTTATTCAGTATGTACACACAGACCACCCTCTAAAACATCCATGCACAGCAACAAATTTGGCGCTTTTGGCAGCCAAATTGAATAAAAACCCTCTAGAAGCGCTCCCCAGCCTTCTACAACCAAGGCGGGCAGCCGGCCTAGAAGCAGCCAGACCTCCCTGAAGCCCAAAAACCGCCAAAAACCTCCAATAAAGCCCAAAATGCTTAGAAAAATCCACCACAACTACTAAAACCCTTAAAACACAAAATTAAGCTATGAAAAAATTTTGACATAAAATATAGAGCCAAACTAGCTCTACTTAATGGTACTTAGCACTTAACCCTAAGACTTAAGGTTATCGTGTAAAACACACAAAACAAAATTAAACAGCTATCTTTTAGAAATGAAAAATGAGCAAATGACCCCTTAAAACTTAGAATATGAAAAATTTCATAAAGACATAAAATATAGATGAAAACTGGGGCTATCCAATGGTAGTACCCAAATACCCATAGTCACAATATTCACTGAATAAAACCAGAAAACACCCTATTATTCAACCAATGTCAATTAAGACATACTAAAACAGTGACAAACAGACCAACAAAGGCCTCTGCCAATGTTGGAAGACCACATTCTCCCTCCAATGGAGAATGTCTGAATTCTCCTTCACTAAAACCACCATGTTTCCACATTTTTCAAAATCAATCTCTGAAATGGGTCCCTGTCAATACTGTATTGACCATAACCTCATCTGTACCGTAACACCACCAATCAATCAATACAGAGATGCTTGTGATTCCTGTTATTCCAGAAAGAAATCTTGCTCCAGACCTGGTCCATTATCATCTGCAACAGATTCACCTCCCCCTCAAGCTGGTCCATCTTCTAGCAAAACCAAAATATCTAGGCCTTCCATCTTGATACCCAGATTAATCAACAAGTTACACCCTTCCAAAAAGAGTGCCAACACCACCACAACCACTAGCTCTGCCATACCTGATCCTTCTGATGGTAAAACCAATACTTCTCCATACTGAAATTTAAGCTGATAAATTTCCAGTTCATTCCCTTCCAGACAGTGATGATGACAATGTGGGAGCCATTGAAACACCACCACCCAATCAATTTCCCACCATCAAGGACAAGTTCCAACAGCACTCTTCTCAACAAAAACATCTCATTCTAAACTACTTCCAATCCACTACTGCCAAAGATCCACAGGAAATTGAGAAAAGAAGACACCTCATCCACCAGTTCAAGACTAATGCTGAACACTTTGTTTCATCTCTTGATTCTCTACTGTAATTGATTCTTGCCTGAAATTCTTGACTTAGAAATAAAATAAAAAAACTCCTCAGTTTAAAGTCTTGGGGGACTCATCTTCAATTTTAAGTCTTGGGGGACTAACAGCCCTCATTTTGTAGTCTTGGGGGACTCAAAAACCCTGAGTTTATAGTCTTAGGGGACTCAAAACCTAAATAATAAAGACAGAACCAGAGATCAAAACATTAAAGACCAAAGAAAATAAACTAAACTTCTGGGGTAACTGTTCTACAGAGTAGCCAGCTCATCAGTTACCCCCACACTTGCATTAACTAAATTCAGAGAGTCCCCCTTTGGATGCCCTCTTCCAGAGTCACACCATCACCACATTATCAGTTTATAGTCCTGAAGTACTCAACCATCAAACCATCCTCAGTATATAGTCTTGGCAGACTATACCATTTTTCAAATTAAAGTCTTGATTGACTAACCAATGTGTTCAGTTTAAAGTCTTGACAGACTTTACACACTTTGCATAAAAAGGGCAAAGCCAATTCCATGCCCAATACTCCACAACTGCCCTACTGAACTTCCACTTTCTCTTATCATCTACACATCACTGATAAAAAATTTTGTTTCATCTCTTTTCTCTTCATTGTTGTCCCATCACAGATAATGGCTGGATCCCCAGATTTTGACCCATCAGACCTTCCTTGTTTCACTGCTCCCAAGGACTATGCTTGCAAACAGTGTATCCACATGTGCAGATCTTGCACCTTTACTCTTCCAAGTCCTGAAGCCAAAATCTACAACAGTGCCTGTGATTCTTGCAACTCCAAAAATAAATTATGTGACAGAGACCCCAATTATCCTATACCACCACCTTCACCTTCACAAAAATACACCTCTAGATCTCCTACCAGATCCCCAGAACTAGGCCCTGCTTCCTCTTCTCTATCTTCATTCCCATCCAGAAGATCACGCTGATCCATCCCCAGAACTATCTCCAAAAGACCTGCTTTATCATCCCAAGAAACAGCCTTTATCTCAGAAAATCTGGCTAAAACAGCTTCAAAATTAGCTCCCAGGCTGCTAGACTATGTCAAGGCGGCCCACCCTCCTTTATAGGAAGCCAAAATCAGGCTCAAAACCACCAAATTCAACAAGAAAACAGCCAAAATCCACCAGTAAACAACAACAACTCCACACAACAACCTCCTAGTGATCCCAGAGCAATGCGCACAACAATTTCTTCATTTAAAATTACCAAAAACCCTAAAACTTCTAGAAAACCTGCAAAAGGACCTCAAGAAGGCACCAGAGCACCCAACACTGCTCCCAAACTAAATTATCCCTCTCAATCAAGAAGAGTTAACTACACCTCTTCTCTACCAGCCAATTACTCCTCTGAAAGTTCCATTTCTTCCAGATCTTCATCCAGAAGATCCCAATCAGCTTCCAGGTCACCTTCTACTGGTCAATCCTACAACAACCCTGGTACTCCACCACCAGTGTCCAACCCAACTGGGCCAAGCAATAATATCAACAACAGCAGCAGCATCCCTGCTGCTCCAACCAGGCACAGAAACGTCCTTCTTCTAGTCCATCTTCCCAACACCATTTATAGAATGATCATGAGAATCCATACCTCCATCTGGTTTATCCTCCTACAACATGCATTCAGAATTCTTCAACAGCTCAAATCCCAGCCACTTACAAATTTGATGAGCTCCCAATCTGTAAGTACCAAATTAATAATTCCAATTTCTTTAACAGAGAACAATTAATAATCCAATTTTTCTGTGTAGTTGGAACCCCCCCTCCTGAAACTGCAATTGGGATTGGCCAACCTCTAGAAACTACCTTAATGCTGGATTACACTGACATGAAATAAAACCTAAGCATGATGTGTTCTAACATGCTTAAGGCCTTTGCTATTCATGGTCTAATGAATTAATTTGAAAATAATCTGAGGAAACAGCTGTTTGATGACCACTGGAAGATGTCTAGAATAATCAAGCACACCTTCCAACACTCTATCCCCGCTTCTAACACTTCTTCCCAAAAATTACCTTCTAATCCGGTGCCTGACTATTACAACCCATATACTCTTTCCAGCCACCAACACCATAAAGAACACAGTTCTTCCTCCAATCCTAACAAAAAGCAAAAATGCCACCATAATACGGACCAACCACCAGAGGCTTCTTCTTCCAGATATTAAAATAAAAGAAAGAAATTAATAATTCACTAAATAGAGACAAAAATAATAATTAACAGATATATATATAAAATTTGTTTTATTTTTATTTTTATTTTTATTTTTATTTTTATTTTTATTTTTATTTTTATTTTTATTTTTATTTTTATTTTTATTTTTATTTTTATTTTTATTTTTATTTTTATTTTTATTTTTATTTTTATTTTTATTTTTATTTTTATTTTTATTTTTATTTTTATTTTTATTTTTATTTTTATTTTTATTTTTATTTTTATTTTTATTTTTATTTTTATTTTTATTTTTATTTTTATTTTTATTTTTATTTTTATTTTTATTTTTATTTTTATTTTTATTTTTATTTTTATTTTTATTTTTATTTTTATTTTTATTTTTATTTTTATTTTTATTTTTATTTTTATTTTTATTTTTATTTTTATTTTTATTTTTATTTTTATTTTTATTTTTATTTTTATTTTTATTTTTATTTTTATTTTTATTTTTATTTTTATTTTTATTTTTATTTTTATTTTTATTTTTATTTTTATTTTTATTTTTATTTTTATTTTTATTTTTATTTTTATTTTTATTTTTATTTTTATTTTTATTTTTATTTTTATTTTTATTTTTATTTTTATTTTTATTTTTATTTTTATTTTTATTTTTATTTTTATTTTTATTTTTATTTTTATTTTTATTTTTATTTTTATTTTTATTTTTATTTTTATTTTTATTTTTATTTTTATTTTTATTTTTATTTTTATTTTTATTTTTATTTTTATTTTTATTTTTATTTTTATTTTTATTTTTATTTTTATTTTTATTTTTATTTTTATTTTTATTTTTATTTTTATTTTTATTTTTATTTTTATTTTTATTTTTATTTTTATTTTTATTTTTATTTTTATTTTTATTTTTATTTTTATTTTTATTTTTATTTTTATTTTTATTTTTATTTTTATTTTTATTTTTATTTTTATTTTTATTTTTATTTTTATTTTTATTTTTATTTTTATTTTTATTTTTATTTTTATTTTTATTTTTATTTTTATTTTTATTTTTATTTTTATTTTTATTTTTATTTTTATTTTTATTTTTATTTTTATTTTTATTTTTATTTTTATTTTTATTTTTATTTTTATTTTTATTTTTATTTTTATTTTTATTTTTATTTTTATTTTTATTTTTATTTTTATTTTTATTTTTATTTTTATTTTTATTTTTATTTTTATTTTTATTTTTATTTTTATTTTTATTTTTATTTTTATTTTTATTTTTATTTTTATTTTTATTTTTATTTTTATTTTTATTTTTATTTTTATTTTTATTTTTATTTTTATTTTTATTTTTATTTTTATTTTTATTTTTATTTTTATTTTTATTTTTATTTTTATTTTTATTTTTATTTTTATTTTTATTTTTATTTTTATTTTTATTTTTATTTTTATTTTTATTTTATTTTTATTTTTATTTTTATTTTATTTTTATTTTATTTTATTTTATTTTTTATTTTTATTATTATTTAATATATTTTTATTTTTATTTAAACTAGTAACATACTAAAAAAACTTGAATAATAATTAAACAAAATTACCCCAAAAAATATGAGAGCTGAGAAATTAAAATGAAATGAATAATAATTATAATAATGAGATAGATAATAATTACAAATGGTATCCCCCAGCCAATTTATGAGTTGATCCCCTGATACCTTACCAACATCAAAGTGCACCTTGATGTGGATACACCTTTAAATAATCTTTAAATGAATTGAGATAAAAAAATAAATTAAGACAAATAATATCAAAAAAAAGATGAAATACATAGAAATCAAGAAAAATAATAAAAAATGAGATAGAAATAAAAAAAGAAAATAGCATTGCTCAGAAAATTGATGAGCCTTTCCCAACCAATGCTTGCTCACATCCAGGTGACCCTGATGTGGTGACACCATATAATTTAATTTTTAATTTTTTTTGCTTTTATATCCTAATAACCCACATAAAAAATTAAAAGAAAAAAAGAGAAAAAAGAAAATAATCTAAAACCTCTATCTAATCCAACTATAGACACTAAAATCAAAGAAAGAAAAATAAAATGTCAAGCTCTATAGAAAGTCCAATCCAAGGAGATGATCACTGGGTGGGCTCCTTCCAATAAGTGAAAATGATAAGAGACCACCAGTGATCCACCACCAAAACCAAAGAAGCCAGTCCTAAATCAGTAAGCCAGTTTAAAGTCATAGTGGAATTGAAACCTGAATAACAAAAACCAGAGCTAGGATTCAACTAGGACAAACAAAATAACTGAAACAGGCCATATGGGGTAACTGTTCTACAGAGTAGACAGCTTATAAGTTACCCCCACACTCGCCAAAATAAAATCTAGAATCCCCCCCTGGGTACCTTCTAAACAAAACACAACATCAAACTCAATAAACCAAAATCAATAAGAGTGAAGAGTCTGGCACTTGAAGACCAAAAGAATTTCCAGTTTAAAGTCATAGAGGACTAAAACCTGTGAAGAAAAACCAATACTAGGGTTCAACCAAATTATGAGAAGGGGTTAGAAACAAACAATCTGGGGTAACTGTTCTACAGAGCAGCCAGCTTATCAGTTACCCCTACACTTTCCAAGATTAAATCTAGAAGCCCCACCCATGGGTACCTTCTAACAATAATGTTTCCAACAAAACAGATGCACAGCATCACCAAAAATCTAAAATTAAAGAATGGTCCATAGTTTATCCTCATTGTGGAGTCAATCTTCTTCACTTCTAGTGCCTCTTGGGTAAAATCTCTTCACCTAATCAGCAGTCACTCTCTTCTTGAAGACTGCGCCATCTAGCTCCTACAAAAGATAAGAACTTCCAGCCACCTGAGATCTGACTGTGTAAGGTCCATTCCATCTGTCAGCAAAAATTTTTCCCCACTGACTCTCCAAACTTCTATTATACACCAAAGCCTAACAACCAGGTTTCAAGGGAGTCCTGAGTCTATGAGCCAAATTCTTGTCCGGGTATCTGAATGATTGATTTCTTATCTTCATCATTCTGGAGTATGCCTTCTCTTGACATTCCTCTCTACATTCCAACTGTTGCATCCTGGCACAGAGCAATTCTTCCATTGAGTGCACATCATCCCAATCAATTCCAAGATAAGAGACAGCTTCCAAATCCACTGGTAGAAAAGCTTTCTTCCAAAACACTAATTCATAAGGGGAATAGCCAGTTGTCCTTTTCACAGTGACCCTATGAGCAAATAACACCAAAGGTAAATAATGCCTCCATTTTTCAGCACTATCTCCACACATCTTAACCAAAGTATTCTTGATAACTTTATGGCCTCTTTCAGCCATGCCTTCAGCTTCAGGATAATAAGGTGTAGCCACTCTGACTTTAGAACCAATACTTGCCACAGCTTCTATAAATTCTGCTCCAAACTCTGGCCCACCATCAACAGTCACCAACTTCATCAACCCATACCTAAACATCCATTCCTTCTTCAAAAATTATGCCACATTTTTGGCTGTCAAATTAACCAGAGGCATTGCCTCAACCCAACTAGACAAATCATCCCTGGAAACAATCAAATATTTATACCTTCCCTCTTTAATATGGACAGCGTCTAAACTAACTCTTCCAAACACAGTTGATTCACCAATAGTGCGGTCAACCTCTTTAGGTTTCAAGTGACTTCTTCTTTGACATTCTTCACAAGATTGAACCCAACCCTGAACAGCTAACTTCATACCTGGCCACCAAAATCTATCAGCTAATCTCCTATAATCTTCCCAAAGCCTCTATGACCAAGGTCTTCATGCAAAGACTTCAACACCAACTCTTGATCCTTCTTTTGAGTCACCACCACTTGAGGATTTGGATGTCTCCTCATCAACCTCCTTCCTGACACATAGAAGCCGGGAATCTTCTTCTTTATTACTACCCAAGTATCACCATCATAACTATCTGGACTCTCCAAGGTCAACAGATATTCAACCATAGTAAAATAAAACTCAGTTTGACCCCAGGTCTCATCTTCAAAATACAACAAAACAACATCCAAGTGTACAACCCTTTTATCAAAATCACCAGTGTACACATGAGCAACATGACCAGCCCATCCAGGACACCAATCCCTATATTTTGGTTTATCCTTTTTCTTCCACTGAATCTTAAGAGAATCCAGTTCAACAACAAAAACACCATTTTCCAATTTTGAGCCATCCCAAACAAAATCCTCATCTTAATCAAAAAAACATCCTGTTCACCAGAATCAAGATCTGAACCAGCCAGTTTAACCTCTTGGGGGAGGAAAGAGAAATCTTCCAGTTTAGCCTCATGGGGGAGGATAGAAAAATCTTCAGCACCCTTTTTGATGGCTCTAACAACTTGAACATCTTCATCAAATTACTCTGAGTCTGAATCTCCATCTGTGGGTGGTCTCCTTGATAATCAATCTGGAATCGTAAAAGTTTTTCCAGGTTTGTGTACCAGGTCAAAAGAAAAATGCTGAATAAATGCCACCCACATAGTCATTGGAGCATTTGGCAGACTAGGTGTATTGATCATTTGAACCAGAGATTTTTCATCCACCTGCAGCTCAAAATGCTGCCCCCACAAAACAGTTTTCAGCTTTTTCAAAATTTTCGCTACACCACAAAATTTCAACTTAGGTTGAGAATATCTAGATTCAGCTTCATTAAACACCACGGACTCATACCTTACTAGCCTGACCCTCCCAGTTTGATCTTCCTGAGACAAAACAGCACCAGAAGAAATGTAACTTGAGTCTACTTCCAGATAAATTCTTCCAGCACCAACACCATAATCCAACTTGTGAAGAATAATATCTTCACCTACCACCTTCTTCAACTTCTGAGAAGCCTCTTCACACTCTTCAGTCCATACCCACTCTGTGTCTTTCCTGATCAAATTCCTCAAAGGTGAAGCCAACAAAGAAAAATCTTTAATAAAAATTCTGACATACACACAAATGCCTAAAAATCCCCTGACTTCAGTAGTATCTTTAGGCCTTGGCCATGACTGAATTTTATTAACTTTCTTCTTTGCCATAACCCTTCCCTCCTTACATACCACATGACCCAGAATTTCCAGAGCAGGAAAACAACAACAAAACTTTGACCCAGAAATGTTCAAACCAGCCTCTTAAATCCTAAAAAATACTCTCTCTAGAGTAATTGCATATTCCCAAACAAATCTCCTTATACCTGGATTCTCCTTCAGCACTTCATTTCCATAATCAGTGGACGGTTCTTTGATTCCACCATCATCAATAAAAATACCAGCATGAGTAGGAACCTCATCCTGTAAAATCCAAGCCATTCTGCTTGATATACTGCTACTGAATTAGTTGCTTCTTGAGGCAACCTAGTGAGCTGAAATATTTCCAGAGGAGTCTCAAAAGTTGTAAGTGGCTGAGAATCAGTGTGAAGTTCCCTTTCATCATAACCACCCATAATATCACCAAAACCATAACACACCCTTCCAGAAAAAGCTTCCACAAAGTCCTGCACAATTGGCAGCATTCCCACATCCTTGATTGTGACTCTATTCAAGGCCCTAAAATCATGCACCACCCTCAGCCTCCCATTCTGTTTCTTAACACAGAACACCGGACTTGAGTAACTATATTTTGATTGTTTGTATAAACCAGTCCTGAATCTTTCCCTAACAATCTCTAAAAAATCATCCCTAATAGCAGCTGGTATTGGAATATTTTTGATTTTCCAAGGTTTGTGACAAACCACAGGAATCAAGTAAGGTTCCCCATAAGAGTGTTTCAACACACTCTTTTCCTCCTCAAAAAATGCTACTGCTTTCTCCCTCAGCACAATAACGTGAAACAAAAACTTTTTTCCTCATCAGACAACCACCCACCAGGGCCAAAATTAACAACTTTCAACCTTTCCACAGTCATTCTAGCAGTTTCCACAATATCAGGAAGATTCTTCACCAGAGGAGTACAGTAAGGATCTCTTGAAAAAGGAGGTCTCTTCAAAGGAGGATTCAAACCTACAGGCATAGGCTCATTGACAGGCCTAATCTTCTGTACTACCTTCTTATACTTTGTAGCTCCACCTTCAACTTGAGGGATCTTCAGGATGTCTTCACCACCAGACCTGGAAAAAAAACTAAGGTTTTCCCCATTGCTCATATGTGTTTCCAAGGTAATATTTTTGAAAGGTGTAGAAGAAACCCTAGCCATGCAAAATTGGGAGGACTTACTTTTATTCCCCAATCTCACCACTCCAAAACTATTCCGCAATTCCACATCTTCATCCTGACTTCCATCTTCTAAATCTTCAAATCTTGATTCATCTTCTGAATCACATCTTCTAAAATTGTTCAGCTTATCCTCATGCTGGAGACCCAAAAATTGATCTTGCTGATCTTCTTTCTTCAAAATTTTGTGCAGTTTAACCTCATGCTGGAGGCCCAAAAATTGAACTTGATTATCTTCAAAAAAATAATTCTTTTCTTCCTTCTTGATTATCTTCAGATTTTTTCTTAATTTTCTTCAGTTATCTTGAAATTTTTATTTTCTTTTCTGGAGTTTTCTTCTATCCTAAAAAAATAACCAAGGGTTTCTCCAATGCTCACAGATGTGGCCAAGTTAATTTTTTTTAAAGGTGTAGAAGAAATCCCAGCGGTGCACAATTGGGAGGACTTACTTTTAGACCCCAATCTCACCACTCCACAGATTTTCGGCATATCTTTCCATAAAGATATATAACCAATTTTCTTTTTTGAATTTGAATTAAAAATAATTTAAAATATTGAGAGAGAAAAGATACTTGATAAAAAACATGAAGAATACTTGCAGAGAAGAGAAACATTAAAAAGAGAAAGTTGAAAATCCACTTGGTATATCTCCAAGGGAGCTGACCTACTACAACCTGGGATTTCCTCATCTTGGTGAGAGGTTTTAGCACTTGGGCGATCAGCCCTCATCACTCTAAAAAAGACAGACTCCCTCTAGAGCCTGATCCACACTCTAAAAAACCAGAGGCAGAACCCACTTCTCTTCTTCTCCTATAACAATCCATGCACTGGCACATTCAAGACAAACCAGGCCTGGTCTCCCAACCATCCTCACCAGGAGATGATACCCTCATATGAAGTCTCCTTTAATCTTCACCAGTCAACTCCAAACTTATTCCAACATCAAACTGATAAACAATTCTTGCTTGAAAATCCATCAAGAATGACCCACCCAAAACAGCTTTTACAGTACCTTTGAAAATGAAAAAATGAACCTTCCCTGAGGCTCCACCAACATCTAACTTCAAAAATTCAGATGTTCTAACCAATTCAGTGACATGGCTACCAATCCCTCTCAAATTATCTCAAATACCTGTTGTAATGTGGAGGCCCAGATGAGTAGCCTCAAACAAAGAAATCAGGTTAATCTGAGAACCTGAATCTACCAATTCCCTAGCCTCCCTGCCATTCAGAGTGACATTGACATAACCCAGAGGTTCAGAAAAATGAGTTTCCAGCCCCTCTCCAAATTATTCAGAAGAATCAAAAATGTATTCTACCTCCCCAGAAGAAACCCTTCTCCTGGTCAACAACTTTTTCTGCCCATCAGCCAACCCATGACTGATAGCATACAACTCCCCATAAGTAAGGGAAACCTGACTCTGATTCATCTTTTCCAGGACAGAGTCCATAACATTAACTTGACCAGAAACCACTGTCCTCTCAAAGTGAGCTCTTTTCTTCACTACCTTGGTCCTAGAAGATTCTTATGGACCAGAACCACTAACAGATTTACCATCAACAGGAATAAAACCAGATCCCTCACCAAAACCTCTAACTCCAGCAGGCTTTGGAAATGAAGCCCAAGGGACATCCTCCTCAGAGTCAGAATCAACATCCATAGGCATTGGCTCACCATTCATGTCCAATGCACCAAAAATAGGGGGGCCCATATCTGCCATACCCTTCTGCATTTTATACAGCTCCTCTTTGCTGTATCTCTTCCTAGCTGCACTCAGCTTAGGACCCATCTTTGAATCCTTAGGCTTTGCTTGTGCCTGAGAACTGCTCTTAGGCCTTCCCACCTTTCCTGCTTCCACATCATAAACACCAGCCAAGTATTCCCCACTTGACTTTCCACCACAAGAATACAACTCGAAACCACCAAAGGAAGATGTAAATGAGACTCTATCAGCCTCCTTTCCCTTGCCCTTGCGATCATCTCCACCTTTACCAGAAGAAGAAGCCTCATTAGTCAACTTCTCAAATCTTGGCCTCCTTGAGTTGACATTATGTCTCCTCCTCACCAAGTCCACTGGAGCCTGACCATCATTAGGCTTCACAAAAGAACCATCTGGGAACTTGAACACTTTACCATCAAATTCCACCTTCCCTTCAGACACATCCCTATTCAGTTCCGAAAAATCATTGGACTTGTGTCCCTTCCTGCTGCAATAAGAGTAGACCCAAGGATCACTCCTACCAACCCTCCTATCAAAATCTCTAGGCTAAAAAGGAGCCTTATTGGCCTTCTGAGCCTCCTGAACAAAAATATGTAGCTTTTTTTTCAGATCAGCCAACTGCTCCACTACTGGATCAACCTCCTTAGGCTTCTTAGGAGCCTTCCCCTTGTTCACACTTTCCTTCTTCCTGGATTCCTCCACATCTTCATCAAAAGCTTCACTGACCTTGTTAACATACTTGGTGCTAGCTTACTGGCAAGAATTCACTGCCAACAGTTTAAGATGACCCTCCAAAAACTCCTTCACCACAGAAAGAGTAGGCAATTTCTGATTCCCATTAGGAAGAATATTAATCTTTTCCTTCCTTGCCAACTTCTTCAACACATTAATTCTGACATTCCTGTCCAGAGCAGACCAGAAAATATCCCTTGCAGAGTCAGTACTCTCCAACTCCTGCATATCCACCAAATAATCCACCACTGGCTCCAACTGAGCCAGAAACTTCCTATAAGTATGGAGACTGTTAACACCTCAATAAGATTTACATTCAATTGCAATAATATTGAGATCCACCATAAAGTACCTGGATCCCCACCTGTCTGTCATCTGCAGACACAAATTTTTCTAATCTTTCCTCCTATAACCCTCCATAGCAGCAACCTCCTTAACCAGAGCCCTACCACCAATGTAGAAGATGACTTGCTTCACCATGTCCAAGTGAGAAGCCCCATCCACATTCCCAGAAGCCTCAAACAGCTCCAGAAACAACTTCACATCCTCCCCCATAAACATAGGCCCCTTCCAGGACTTGATCCTGACAGAAGGCCTAAAGGAAACAGGAGGATTACCATCCTCAGAAGCACCAACAGTGCCACTACCGCCACTAGAGAAAAAGGGTCCAGAAGACATGGTCCAACAGATTCCAGAAAACCAATTTCCAACCACAGAAGAGAGTCCAAAAGTAACAGAAAATCCAAAAAGCTGAAAAATCCTCACCCCATGTTGGGCACCAGAAATGTAGACAATCCTATGGTACTAGCTATAGGCCTTGACCAAGGGAGTTGGAGTAAAGCTGGAGAGAAAAACCCCTGTCCCTTTGAGAAATACTACCTGAGATTTATTTGCTACAGCAAATTGGAGACTGTTACTATACCCCTTCCAACACACTTCTTGACTTCTTAAAAAGTCAAGACAGTAGCCAATAGCAGACCACTAAGAACCAAAGAACCTGAAACCTGAAATGCAGAAAGATCCACACCAAAAAAACAAAACACTGTGCACTTGTTGCACAGAAAAAAGCAATAATACTTGATGCAGGTTGCAAAGCTACACCAGAGAAACCATTTTCCAAAGTTGAGTTAAATGAAGAACTAACCTTACAACAAACACAGCCGATTGTGGCCAAACAACAGTGAAAACCTGGTGAGAAACAATGATATCACCTCCGGACAGTTGTATGATAGTTAAAGTTTCCCCAAACTGTCTTATTCAGTATGTACACACAGACCACCCTCTAAAAAATCCATGCACAGCAACAAATTTGGCGCTTTTGGCAGCCAAATTGAATAAAAACCCTCTAGATGTTACATAAAATATAGAGCCAAATTAGCTCTACTTAATGGCACTAAGCACTTAACCCTAAGACTTAATTTTAGCCTGTAAAACACAAAAAACAAAATTAAACAGCTATCTTTTAGAAATGAAAAATGAGCAAATGACCCCTTAAAACTTAGAATATGAAAAATGTCATCAAGACATAAAATATAGATAAAAGCTGGGGCTATCCAATGGTAGGACCTACATACCCATAGTCCCAATATTCACTGATTAAAACCAGAAAAACACCTAACTATTCAACCAATGTCAATTAAGACATACCAAAACAGTGCCAAACAGACCAACAAAGGCCTCTGCCAATGTTGAAAGACCACAGTGGTATAACTATTACATTACTTAGCTTTTTTCTGTAATATATGTATCCATTTTCAATTGACAGTTTACCGTTTTCCAATGCATTTTTATACTGTGGAAGTAAGGTTTTAATTAATGCACTCATAGAGGCATTTCTTGGATCATTTAATATGGTTGATAATTTAAACAAATCTTTATCAGATGAATAATTTTCTAATATTTTTTGGATAAATTCTTCCTCTAAATCCACTATATAAATTCCAAATATATGTAATACCTCAAATTCAGGAGCATAATCTGGGTTGTCAATATCAATTGGAAAATTACTTCTGGATAATAAACACACTTTAGAATGAAATGTTCCTGCTCTGTGAGTGATTTCCATTCTTCCTCTGTACTCTTGTGCAGCTAATTGTCATCTAAACATGTGTCAGTGTATGCTAGTATCTAACTATGATTTGATAGTAAATATTAATAGTCCTTCTACTTATTTATAAATTTTTTAGTGATTAAACCTCAGGGGGAGACTAATAAAATATTTATTCTCAATATTAACTCACAATATTTGGATTGGTGCATGCTAGTGGTGGAAAATAGGTTAATAAAATATAGTTATAGCTAATATAAAGATAATATCAATTATTAATGCTTTATAATATATTTCTATATGATAATAATTGTTTTATAATTTTTATTTGAATTGCAGTAAGTGATTTCCAATAACCCATCAAATTCTCCCTTACTTATACCAAAATCCACTGGAGTGCACAGACATTCAATCCAGATGATGTCGCTGCTCTCCCCAGCATTTACAGAACTGTGAGGGCCCATCACCTCCCCATGGCTTCCACTTCAAGAAGTTTCAACACCTAGACCTCCAGTAAGTACCCTCCATCACAATTAATGACATCATAAGCCCATACCATAAATAGAGAAAACAAATAAAAGCAGATACCATAAAGAAACATGTAGAATAACTCATCCAAAGAGTATAGAATGAAACCCAAAGAATATAAAGAAACCAAATAAACTTTCAAACCCCCAGTTACATCCTCATGCATCAATATTAACCCAGTAATCATATCCCAAACCATAAATCTGTGAAAATCCATAAAAGGAAGAAGATTAAATTGTCCAAACTGGATATATGCGCCTTAAAAAGGTGTATATGCTTGTGTAGGCATTGTGAGTCTATTGAATATGTCCATATGACCCAAATTAAGCATAAAAATAAAGAATATAGGCTATTTAGAGGCTAAAACCTGCTTATAGACCTATATATTCATAATATAACTACATATTTCACTGAATACGAGTAGTTTATGCATACATATAAGCTTATGTATGTCTACAATTACTTAATATCACTTAAGAAAAGTATATTATGATTCCATTAAAGCCTTAATAAGTATTATAAGGCTACGGATAAGCAATTTAAACTTATATAAGTCATTTAATAGTGTAATAAATATATATATAAGCATAATAACCATATATATAGTTATTATAAACTTAATTTTTACTTTTAAGTTTAATGTAATTAATGTTATCTTATTTTAAGTATAAAGAATACTCAGTCCAGGGTATACCTATGCTGACACTCCCTCATCCAAATAAAATATTAAAAAAATGTTAAAACATTATAATTAGCATGTAAGGAGTGGATAGAAAAATAATTTTAAAACTTCTATAATACATATACTGAATTTTTAACAGTTTTATTTGGTTTTAAATATTTTCAAGAGATTTTTAAGATCAGAGATTTAATTTTCAGAAATCCACTGGTCATATTCACTTGATTTATTTTTAAACCTTAATAGATACTCAACTCCCTTTTCTTTTGAAAGGTGTCTCTTTTTAAGTATCTTTTCAATTTTCTGCTTTTTCAAATATTTCTTCAGGTTGTTGTTTATGCCTTCCTGATATTATTGGAAATAGAGCAGTATCATTAGAATGGTATGGTTTTATAAGAGAAATAGGAGATGCTAGATGTTTTCAATCATATGGTGCACATAATATAACTTCAACAGCATTGTTACCAACCATCTTTTTTCCTACAAATGGTCCAATGAATGGATCTTTCAATTTAATATTACCATTTATATTGAAATTTAGTGTAGAAATAAGGACTTCATCACCCTTTTTGAAAATTTTCTCTTTATGGGCTTTATCCCGTCTTTTCTTCTCATACTCAAATGCCTTATTTATACATTCTTTAGCATGCTTTCTGCATAATTGTTGCATTTGAAGAGAAGATTTTGTACCTGGATGTATATTCAATTTAGGTAATTTATTAAAAGTTCTAGCAGGGGTCCTAGGTACATAACCCAACCATAACTCAAATAGATTTTTTCCAGTGACAGAATGTACTGTACTATTTTATTCAAATTCTAAACCTGGGATAAGAGTTACTCAATCATGAGTGAATTTTTCATTGTCTTTAAATTAAAGACCAAAAGCACAATATGTATTTATCATATCCTCTAAGGTTTGTATCATTCTTTCTGCTAGCCCATCAGTTTGTGGATGGTGTGCTGTAGAAAGTTTTAATTGAAAACCTGAAACATCCATAAGTGATGTCCAGAACTCAGAAGTAAATTTTGGATTTCTGTCTGAAACTATTGCTTTGGGGAATCCTGCTATATTTAACATTTATGTCCACCATAAAAAAGCTAAGTCCTTTGCAGAAACCTCCTTGTGGGTAGGAATAAATTTACACATTTTTGTAAATCTATCTACAATTACCCAGCAGGAGCTATTACTCTTATGCCATTCTATTGGAAAACCTGTTACAATGTCCATGTTAACTACTTCCAATGTAGCTTTTGGCTGCTCAATTCGTTGTAACAAACCAGCTCTTTTTCTCTTCAATTGTTTAGATTTTTGACAAGAATCACATGTCTCAACATATTTTTGAACATCATCAGACATGTTAATCCAACAATATGTATTTTTTACTCTGTTTAATGTTTTATGGAAGTCAAAATGACATGCTAATATATCATCATGATATATACTTAACATTAACTCCATTGAAGGGAGAATCACAATTACATTACTTAATTTTTTCTTGTAATATATAAAACCACCCTCAATGAAAAATTTTCCTTTTTCTAATTCTTCCATATATTTTTGTGGTAATGTTTTTATTAAAACACTCATTGAAGCATTAGATGGATCATTTAATATTGTAGTAAGCTTACTCAAGTGAGGATCTGAATCATAATTATCAAGAATTGATTGCATGATATCATCCTCAAGATCTACAATATAAATGCCATAAATGTTAATAATCTCTTTTTCAGGAGAATATGCAGTATTTTCATCATTATTATGTAGAGGTAGTCTAGAAAAAAGATCTACATTAGAGTGTAAAGTTCCTGCTCTATGTGTAATGGTCATCCGTCATCTATATTCTTGTACAGCCAATTTCCATCTAAACATATGCCTATTAGGGGTTTTCATGTTTAAGAGTGACTTAACTGCACTAGAGTCAGTTATTAACTCAAGTTTTTGGTCTTCAAGGTAATAATTTAGCTTCTCAAGAGCGCATACTACTTAAAAGCATTCAAGTTTAGTAGCACCATATTTTAATTCACTACTTCTTAGAGTACGTGAAATATAGCAAATCACTACTTCTGACATTATTCCTTCAATAAGTTGTTTTTGATGCAAAGCAGCACCCAAAAAAATAAAAGTTGCATTATTATACAAAACAAAAGGTAATTGGAAATCTGGTAATCCCAAGATGGGAGCTGTCATTAAGCATTCTTTCAACTTATCAAAAGTCTGTTATCTTTCATTGTTCCAAATGAAATCTTCTGGTTTCTTTATCAGTGTGGTCAATGGATCAGCAATTAATTGATAGTTCTTTATATATTGTCTATAATAACCACGTATACCAAGAAAAGATTGTACTTCCTTTACATTTTGAGGAATTCCAATATTCTTGATTTCAGCCACATTATTTTGGTTTACACATATTTGTAAGACAGATACAATATTACCAAGCTTTTTTAAAGACTAAAACCCAAATTTAAATTTTTTAAATGCAAGGGTCATTTTTATTTCATCCATCTTCTGAAATACCTTCTTTAAATGGCTTAATTGTTCATCATATGTCTTAGAGAAAACCATAATGTCATCAATGTATACCATTAACCATCCTTCAATCATTTCATTATGGAATATCATATCCATTAACTTCTGAAATACTGAAGGAGCATTTTATGGTCCAAATGGCATCCTTACATATTTATAACTTCCCATATGTGTTGTTATCAATAAAAAGTTCTGTGAGTTTTTTTCAACAGAAATTTGATGGTACCCTTAATTTCCATCTAGGCAACTTATGTACATAGTACCTCTAAGGGTAGCATGTATAGAGGCAATCCTTGGCAAGGGATAAACATCATCTACTGTAAATGTATTTAATTCTCTATAATCACTGAACAGTCTTGCTTTATCATGTTCATAAGAAATTAGCACAGGTGATATCACACAATATTTTGGTGTAGTTTCAACCTTTTCAATAATGTTCATGTTTAACAACATCTTAATATTATCCTCTATGTATTTTCTCTTCATTGGTGAAGCAGGGTATGTTTTCTTTTTAAGACTAGCAGGAATATTATCCATTTCACAGGTTAAACTAATTTTCATCTCATGATCTTTTACAAGGCCAAGTTCATTGGTCCCATATGCAAAAGCCATTGGAAATGCTTTAATTAAGTCCAAAATATTTTTTGTCTGCCAGGCTATCTCAGGAGTCCAGTAATTTATATAATAAATTACTGTAAAGGAATAACCTTATGTAAATACAAAAAATTATTTAAAATAAAATTATAAATGTTTTTTGAATGAAATAAAATATTATACTTAATTTTATTATTAAATAAATTGTATTACATAAATAAATATAATATTCTATAATACCATGGTGTGATTTATATGTGTAAATAAATTATTTAAAATATATTATCAGTGTAAATTTAATCTACACAGTAATTACAATTTTTTAAATAATAAAATTTATATAAAACTAAATACAACCTATCATATAATAATATCCATCAATATTTGGCGCTTCTTTGACCCCTAATTTTGTTACCAATATTACTATATTAATTTAATATGTTTAAATTCAAATTCTCATGTTAAAAGGTTCCTGTATTGAATTAATTAGTTGTTCAATTGATTTAATAGTTCATTTACTTGAAGTAGTTAAATTAATATTATTTATACTTAGTTAAGCTTATTTAAAGCCGTAAAAATACTTCCTTTTATTTTAATTATACTTTTCTAGTTATTGGTATTCCTTCTTTAGATTTTTTTTCATAGTTCTCATATTTTTTATACTCATGTAGTTAGTTGTTATATTAATTCTATTCTTTTTAGGGATTACTAATGGGAAAGGATATTTTTTTATTCACGGATTTATTTTTTTATGTTTTTAAATTAGATTCTTTTAAATTAATTATTTCACATAATTTTACCTTTTGTATATACTTTTGGAACCCTCCAGAATGTCCTCTTGCCTATAAAAGGGCTTTAGAAGTCCATCTGGTAGCTCATCACTTACTTACTATACAATCATTCAACATATCTTAATTATATTTCTATATTTACTATTTTTATTAGTACACTACATCTAATTTAAATACAATATAAATAATTATTGGTTGCTTTAAGACTTATAATACTAACATTGAACTGACGCGCTTTTGAAAAATTACTATTATTAATAATATTTGTAATTTAACTTAATACTTACAACCTTTATCATCTCTCAATCAAATTGTTTTCCTATTCTCTCAAATCATATTTATTTTATTTCATTTTATATTATTACCTTATTATTTCCATTTCTCTTCTTTATTATTCCTATTCATCTTCTCAAATCTTCTAGACCTCCCAGCTGATATTTTTCTTCTCAGTTTCACTTATCTGAGTTCCAAATGAATCTTTTGAAATTTATGTTTCCAGAAGTTCCATCTCACTGGTTTCTCTTCCTTTGCAAGGAATATCTATTACTGATTCAATGTGTAGGACTGTGTTAAAAGAATTTATTTTAAATTTTCTTTTACCATCTATTCAAATTGTAAAACTATTATTTTCAGGGTCTAATTTCACACCAAACTTTGTCAGAATGTCATTTCCAATAATAAAACAGCTACTACAATTAGTATTGTCCATTACTACAGAGTCACATGTTACTCTAACATAACCATATTGATGTTTAAATAAAACAGCAGCTTCATATCTACTAATGGGGCATAGCACTGATCCAAAACCTCTCCAATTTTTACTTTGAAGGGGTTCAAGCTTTGACTTATAATCACTATCAATTTTCTGTAATTTATATTCAGAAACAACAGAACCAGAAGCTCCTGTATCCAATATTATATTTACAGTTTCTCCAGAAACTATTGCTGGAACTGTGATTGGTGTCATTATCAAGTTGTCAGCTTGTATATCCTTAATGATTTCAGAATATTCAAAATTCATTAATGATACATTTGAGTCCATAATTAATATTGGATTTTCAAAGATGGACAAATCATCTTCCAACATACAGACCTCATTTTCATCATTATATGAGATATTACTGTCATAATCACTTGAATCTTTGTTTTTTTCTGTTTCATTTTCAGATTCTTGCTGATTTTCCACAATATTTATACTTTTCTCAAATTTGAAACCTTTAAACCAAGGCTTATTACACTTATAACAAGTATTTGTCTCATAATTTTTAGGTACTAAAGGTGCAGTAGATTTCTTCTACTTTTCCTGCAGTGGTTTGGAATTCTGATTTTTCACAGGTTCATTATTTTTTATAAGTGGTGTACCCTTCTTCATACTTATGGTTTAATATTATTTCATTACAAATTTTTTTAAATTCAGAGTTTTTGTCGGTCAGTCGTCTAGAAGAGGTAAGAAAAATAGGAGAAAAAGGAGGAGAGAAGGAGGATGACAAGGGAAAATAAGAGGTATAATTTGTAATAGTATTTTATTTTTATTTAAGAGGGAAAACAACGGAGAGCAACTCTGAGAGATGACAAAAGCTTAGTATTTATTAATAATAATATTATTCAATGTAAGGGTTCTGCGCAGCAAACACTTTTAATTACTATTAGACTTAAAGCAACCTTTGATTTGTTGTATAGAATTTAAATTAGATTTGTATTACTAATAAAAAAAATATAAACGTAATAAAATGGTTATTTAATTTGTTGAGTGTATAATAAGTGATGAGGCTACAGGGGATTATCCAAGGCCCTTTTATAGGCAATGGGTCCTCTGAAGCGCTACTATCTTTGTAAATACAATGATTAGAATGGAATAAAACAAATATATCAAAAGAGTAAATGAAACATAACAATATAGAGAAAAACATGAAACAAATAATTAAAACCCCAATTAAGAATCCAATTTCCCCGCCATTAATTCCCAAATCAGTAAGTGACAATAGTGAATAACTAAACAAGATTGGAAACATAGGAACTATGAGAAATATAATTCCAAACAGATGGTACATTCTGATTAAAGGACATTTTAAGTGAAACAAAAAATAATTTGACGCAACAAAACAAGCAATTAATCTCAATTTAGTCCAAATTAATTTATTTGTTTTTTTTCTAACACAATTAAGGGTCAAAAGAAGCGTCATTAACTATTGTTTAGTATCATATGAGAGGTATTATTTAATATATAAATTTAAGTAATTAATTTAAATATATTATAAATCAATTTTACACTTGTAATTATAATATATGTATTTCAATTAATTAAATATAAATTTATAATTATTAAATACATAAAAATGCGCCATTATTTGTAGAATATATTATATTATGCTCAATTTAATTGTATATAAAAATATATATAACCAATAAATTTAATGTAACACTTGTATATAATAAAATTCTTATATAATTTCATTATGCAATAAAATATTAAGTTATATTCATTAAATACAAGTCTTACCCACTCTTTAAGGTTTTATAATTTATATATCATTTACTGGACTCCTGGAATAGCCTGGCTGACACTCCCTCACTCTAAAAAAAAACAATAAAAAAAAATGCTAAGATTTTTTCTTTTTGTATTTTTTCAACAGAGCAGGCAGATTTGAAATTTCCTTTCCAGGTATCCATGCATCATGTTCAGATGATTTGTTCTTATATCTCAATAAATATTCAGTACCTCTCTCAGAAGTGATAATTCTATCATTGAGAATTTTATCAATTTCTGCTGTTTCTGTGACTTCCTGAGGGTTCTTCTTAGGTCTTCCTCTTCTTTTTGGAAATAAGTCACTGTTGGAAGTATAAGGTTTAAGCAAAGAAATGGGAAAGAAAGGATGTTTCCTATCATATGGAGAATACAATACAACTTCTACTGCATTATCACCAACCATTCTTTTAACAACAAATGGTCCTACAAAAGGATCTTTTAATTTGTGGTTACCCTGTAAATTGAAATGGACAGTAGAGATCAACACTTCATCACCCTTGTTAAATGTGTATTCTTTATGGGATTTATCCCATCTTTTCTTTTCATATTCAAATGCTTTATCAATACAACTTTGAGCATGTTTTCTGCATAGCTGTTGCATTTGCATAAAAGATTTTACACCAGGGTGTAGTTCCAACTTAGGTAATTTATTATTGAGAATCTGAGCAGGAGTGTTTGGGACATAACCTAACCAAAGCTCAAAAGGCTTTTTCTCAGTGACAGAATGAACAGTGCTATTATATGCAAATTCAAGACCAGGCAAAAGAGTGACCCAATCATGAGTAAATCTTTCATTGTCTTTATATTCTAAACCAAAGGCACAATACCTTCTAATCATATCTTCCAGAGTTTGAATCATTCTTTCAGCTAGACCATCAGTCTGAGGATGGTGAGCTGTAGACAATTTCAACTCACAGCCACAAATATCCATCAAAGAGGTCCAAAACTCAGAAGTGAATTTTGGATCCCTATCAGAGATAATGGCTTTTGGAAAACCAATAATATTAAACATGTAAGACAACCATAAGAAAGCTAATTCTTTGGTGGATACATCTTTGTGGGTTGGAATAAATTTGCACATTTTTGTGAATCTATCCACTATTAACCAACAAAAGTTAAAGCTGTCTTTTCCTGCAACAGGAAGACCAGTGACAAAATCCATATTAATGATTTTCCAGGGAGCACTAGGTGCTTCAATATGTTGTAATAACCCTGCTCTCTTACCTGTTAACCTTTTAGATTTTTGGCAGGAATCACAAGATTCAACATATAATTTTGTGTCTTCAGACATATTAGCCCACCATGCAGTGTTTTTGATTCTAATCAATGTTTTTTCAAGATCAAAATGACCAGCTAATATGTCATCATGACAAAGTTTGAGGATAGTTTCTTTCCTTGAAGGAGGAATAACAATTACATTGGTAAGCTTCCTTCTATAATATATATAACCATCTTCAATAGAAAACTTTCCTTTACTTAAAGCATTTTGGTACTTTGCAGGAAGAGTTTTTATTAATGCTTGAATTGAAGCATTCTTAGGATCATTAAAAATAGTAACTAATTTATTTAAGTCAGAATCTTTATCATATGAATCCAGTATTAACTGTAATAACTCTTCTTCCATATCAACTATAAATATACCATGTATATGAACAGTATCATCTTCAGGTACATAAGCAGGATTTGAGTCATTATTTGGCAGAGGCAATCTGGAGAGCATATCAACATTAGAATGAACATTTCCAGCTCTATGGATAATAGTCATCCTTCCTCTGTATTCTTGAACAGCAAGTTGCCACCTGAACATATGTCTGTTAGGTGTTTTGAGGTTTAAGAGAGATTTCACAGCACTACAGTCAGTTACCAACTCAAATTTTTGGTCATCCAAGTAGTAATGAAGTTTCTCAAGAGCCCAAACAACTGCTAACCACTCCAATTGAGTGGAACCATATTTCAATTCACTATTTCTTAAGGTTCTTGAAATATAACAAATTACAACCTCTGAGAATTTATCATTAATAATTTGCTTTTGGTGAAGGGCAGCTCCCAGACCAATAAAGCTAGCATCTGTATAAAGTACAAATGGCTTGTTAAAATCTGGAAGAGCCAATATAGGGGCTGTCATTAAGCAACTTTTCAATGTATTAAAAGCTTTCTGACAGTCATTATTCCAGAGAAAAGCAACATCTTTTCTGGTTAGTTTTGTAAGAGGCAAGGCTATGACCTGATAATTTTTAATATATTGTCTATAATAGCCACACATACCCAAAAAACTTTGGATTTCTCTTACAGAATTTGGTGCTTTCACATTTTGAATGTCAGCAACTTTATTATGGTCTACACAAATTTGTAAGCCTGACACAACATGGCCAAGGACTTTCAAAGATTGAAAACCAAATTTACACTTTTTTAAAGATAAGGTCATATTGATTTTATCCATTTTTTGGAAAACTCTATTTAAATGAATCATATGTTCATCAAAAGTTTTAGAAAAAACAATAATATCATCAATATAAACCATGAGCCAACCTTCAATAATTTCTTGATGGAAAGTGTTATCCATGACTTTCTGGAAAACTGAAGGAGCATTTTTAGGGCCAAATGGCATCCTAACATACTTATATATTCCCATTTGAGTAGCAATAAGCAAAAAATTTTGAGAATTTTTCTCAACTGGAACTTGATGATAACCTTTATTACCATCCAGACAACTAATAAATTTTGCACCTTGCAAGGTAGCATGTATAGAATTAATTCTGGGTAAAGGATAAATATCATCAACAGTATAAGTATTTAAAGCTCTGTAATCTCCACATAATCTAGCTTTATCTTTTTCATAAGAAATTAAGACTGGGGAGATGACACAATATTTGGGGGTGACATCCACTTTCTCAATGATATTCATTTTCAATAATGTTTCAATATTATCTTCAATATCTTTTCTTTTTGATGGAGAAGCAGGATATGGTTTTTTCTTAAGGGTAGGAGGAATATCACTCAAATTACAAGATAAGGTAATCTTCATTTCTTCTTGAACAATTCCCAAGACATGAGACCCATGAGAAAAAGCCATAGGGAAAGAGGTAATAGAGGCAACAATAGAATCTTTTTGTTCACAAGTCAACTGATCACCAAAAGAAGCAGTATTTATTTCATGTAATAAATCATCCATTTCAGTTGTTGTTCTACCTTTACATTGGGTCAGTGAGTTACAAGATTTCAACAAATGCCCAGAAGGTCTAGGAGAAGAAATTTTGAATTTTCTTTTCCCATTCATTCCTAAGGTAAAGCAATTATTTGCTGGGTCCAGTTTCACAACAAACATGGTTAAACTATCATTTCCCATAATAAACCAATTGCTCAAATTATCATTTTTCATGACAACAAACTCACAAATAGCTCTGACAAAACCACCATTATATTTGAAAAATACAGAGGTTTTGTATTTGCCAATAGGAAATAAGGTAGAACCATACCCTCTCCATTTTTCAGAAGTTATAGGCAATAATTTACTCAAATATTCCTTATCCACTGAAGCCAAAGCTTTTTCAGATACTACACTTCCTCCAGCACCAGAATCAAGAACTACATCAACATTTTTACCATTAATGATAACAGGTGCCTTTAAAGGGGATATAGGAATAGAATTGTTAGTAATATCTTTAATTATCTCAGCATTTTCTACTGAAGATAAATTCAATACACAATGTTCAGATATATTATTTAAATAATGGACATCATGTTCCAACATTAAAACATCTGTAACAGATTCATTGTCATAGGAGATATTACTTTCACAGTCACTGGAAGAATTATTGACATCAAGTTCAACTTCATCAGTGTCTTCATTTTGTTCAACAAGATGAATTTTCTTGTCACAAACATGACCCTTCTGCCACGGTTTGTTACATTTATAACAAGTATTTGTTGCATATTTTTTAGGTGCAACTGGGGCAGAGGGTTTACCAGATTTTTCTGGGAGCTTTATAGAATGTTTATTCTGATCATTATAAGATTTACTAAGGTAATTCTTTGGTTCATATCTATGGTTGAGTAGTACTTCATTACAGATATTAATGAAAGAAGAATTTTCCCTTACATGCTCAGTTCTAGCAACAATCAAATCCCTAAGAGAATTTGGTAATTTATACAAGATTTTATCTCTCCAAATATCATAATCCAACTTTGGATCAATTGCTCTAAGGATTTTAGTTATTTTCATCAGAAAAACAATGGGATTTTCAACAGAGGAGGATACATATCTAGTATTCTCATACAGTCTCTGCTGAGCTAACCTGAATTTTGAACCACCAAACTGATTCTCAATCAAGGATTTCCAATCATTCCATGTATAATGATTGTTATCTAAGAGGACAGATTCATACCACATCAAGGCTACATTGGAAAATAAAGAAATTAGCTTAGAAACAATTTCCTCATCAGGTAGTTTATAAGATCTCTTTAAATTATCAATTCTCTGGATAAAGTGTTGCCAATCAGAGGAAGAATCACCATCAAAGGTAGGATATTGGTCTAACTTAGGCCAATTTTTCTGACTACTGGGATGGTCCACTTTTTGGTTTGAATTATTCATTATTAATAATTCCTGAAGTTTAGCCAGGTGTTCAGAAATTTCATTATTTACAGAAACAGCTGGTGCATGACCATCACAAGATGTTTTGCTAGTAGCAAAAGATTTTACAGACTCATTGTCAGTTTGTTTAATGGTTGAAATATGAGGAAGAAAGGATGAACTTTGCTCAGGTCTTTTCCCTTTATTTTTATGCAGCTTATTTACAGAAATCTCATTTAATTCATTATTGGTGTTTAAGGTTGAGAACTTTTCCTGTAGGTCAGACACATAGTTTCTTATCCTTGGAATTTCAGACATCTGGTCATTTACTTTTGCAAGAGATAGAACATTTCTGTCCTCAGAAACTGAGTGTTTGGTACTTAGTGCATGGAAATCATTTTTTAGCTTCTTAAACTCATTTTGCAGAGATTTTATTTCATTTTTGAATGAATAATTTTCCTCAATAAGGGGTTTCAATTCACTCAAGGTCTTATGTAGACTGATATTTCTATCTGAGATAGCTCTATGGTCACTTCTTATTTGTTTTTGTTGACTAAGAACAATATTCAAGGTTTCTTTGATTTTTAAATAAGCTGTATCTTGTACAGAAGAACTCACTTTACATTGCAAGTGTAAATTATTTAATCTATCATTTTCATGGATTAACACATCTCTCACATGTTTGTCTTTTACAATATTAAAATCAAGGGTATCTTTCAATATTTCCTCAGAAGTTTTTTCAATTAAGGTATAGATTTCAGGGGGAACAGAATCATTTTTAATTGCAAGAGAAGGATTAATTAAAGATGTAGAAGTTAAATGTAAAGGTTCATCAAATGACAATTTGATAATTACATCAATAGGGCTACTAGTTACAGGAAGCTGTCTTTTAACAGGTTTAACTGTTCTTTCACCATGTTCAATAATATTACCTGCAGAAGAAGATTTATTAGAAAACATACCCAAGTGACTATCAACCAAATTACTTACCATGGCAGAGGAGGAAACTTCCCCTGGGGCTGGGTTTGGGATTGTGCTTGGGCCTTCTTTCTCCTGCCTTGTTGGTAGGGATGAGGAGGTGGATGGAAATTGGGTGTTCTGGATGGGCCAGGCTGATGATGAGGAGGGTGTTGCACATTCTGTTGGTAGTGACTCATTAGATAATCCCATTTCCATTGCTCTACTTCCATAGTATTTGGATTTTGGATGGTTGAGCTGGGTGGCTGTGAAGGTTGAGCCTGAAACTGAGGCTGATTGGGAGGCAACTGAGGAGGGGCCTGGGCCTGAATCTGGTTCCTGAGTTCTTGGACCTGATCCCACAATGTGTCTACCTTTGCTTTGTACCTCATATTTTCTGTCTTCAACTCTTTTATATGACTGGATAGGTTGCTGATTTGTTGTGGCAGAGGAAGCTTTTTTATTTTGAAGCCTTTTGGAAGACCTTCTTGAGGCACTAGAGGCTTTACTTCCTTCTGTGGTACTGGGGGAAGGGGGTTTGGTTTGTTTGCATTTCCTGTCATTTCCACATCCTGCAGTATGTGAATTCTTTGTGTTAGTATAAGATTTTTTATGACCAACTTTAGAAGAACTTACAGTGTCAGCATCATAGTCAATTTCTATTTCATCCACTTGCATGTTATCCATTTTTTCTGCCAAATTGTTGGACATACTAGTGGAAAGATTTATAATTTACTTTTTATTTTATAAAAAAAATAAAAAAGTTAGTCAATAATTGCTCCAAATAATAAAAAAAAAATTTATTAATTAAATTATAGAAAAAATAATTTTCAATATAAAGTAATAATTAAAAAAAATTAATTTTAAAAAAATGGATTGCAAGGTTAAATTGGGAATAACAATCAAGTTAATTCAACCAATTAATTACCAATATTAAATATGGCAATATATTTGGGACTAAGCACAATGTACTTTTAAGTCAACCAAAATTAACAATAATTAATAAAAAAAAATTAAATTAATAATTCAATTTTTTATTAAAATATGTCAATTCTTCTAGGACTAAGAGGATTTAACACTCTATAATGGTCAACTAGGAAAAAAAATTTTTTTTTAAATTGAACACTTACACTCAGTGAATCAGCAATTAAGCCACAATCACTGTTATTGCAATAAAAATATAGTAATAAGAGTGAGAGGCGCAAAGGTGAACTTACTATAGTGATCGAAAAATCACTTCAAAATAATATAAAAATTAATCTTATATAAACCTAAGATGTCGAACCCAAGTTCGAAACACAGTCGCGGCAAAAGTTTTGTTTTGCTAGGTGGTCCGTGCGTTTTGTCGTTCGTCGCCAGGCTCGATCGTCGTCGTCGTTTGGAAAGGTCCCCAGTTGTCAGTCAGTTGTCTAGAAGAGGTAAGAAAAATAGGAGAAAAAGGAGGAGAGAAGGAGGATGACAAGGGAAAATAAGAGGTATAATTTGTAATAGTATTTTATTTTTATTTAAGAGGGAAAACAACGGCGAGCAACTCTGAGAGATGACAAAAGCTTAGTATTTATTAATAATAATATTATTCAATGTAAGGGTTCTGCGCGGCAAACACTTTTAATTACTATTAGACTTAAAGCAACCTTTGATTTGTTGTATAGAATTTAAATTAGATCTGTATTACTAATAAAAAAAATATAAACGTAATAAAATGGTTATTTAATTTGTTGAGTGTATAATAAGTGATGAGGCTACAGGGGATTATCCAAGGCCCTTTAATAGGCAATGGGTCCTCTGAAGCGCTACTATCTTTGTAAATACAATGATTAGAATGGAATAAAACAAATATATCAAAAGATTAAATGAAACATAACAATATAGAGAAAAACATGAAACAAATAATTAAAACCCCAATTAAGAATCCAATTTCCCCGCCATTAATTCCCAAATCAGTAAGTGACAATAGTGAATAACTAAACAAGATTGGAAACATAGGAACTATGAGAAATATAATTCCAAACAGATGGTACATTCTGATTAAAGGACATTTTAAGTGAAACAAAAAATAATTTGACGCAACAAAACAAGCAATTAATCTCAATTTAGTCCAAATTAATTTATTTGTTTTTTTTCTAACACAATTAAGGGTCAAAAGAAGCGTCATTAATTATTGTTTAGTATCATATGAGAGGTATTATTTAATATATAAATTTAAGTAATTAATTTAAATATATTATAAATCAATTTTACACTTGTAATTATAATATATGTATTTCAATTAATTAAATATAAATTTATAATTATTAAATACATAAAAATGCGCCATTATTTGTAGAATATATTATATTATGCTCAATTTAATTGTATATAAAAATATATATAACCAATAAATTTAATGTAACACTTGTATATAATAAAATTCTTATATAATTTCATTATGCAATAAAATATTAAGTTATATTCATTAAATACAAGTCTTACCCACTCTTTAAGGTTTTATAATTTATATATAATTTACTGGACTCCTGGAATAGCCTGGCTGACAGTTTTCATTAAACATTATTGTTCTAGCTACAACAATGTCTCTGACAGATATAGGTAATTTACATATTATTTTATCTTTCCATAAGTTAAAATCTATATTTGGCTCAATGGCTTTTAATATTTTATTTAAATTCATTAATCATACCATAGGCTGTTCACCATTTAATGGA
This sequence comes from Hemileia vastatrix, assembly GCA_030280995.1. Classification (NCBI taxonomy): domain Eukaryota; kingdom Fungi; phylum Basidiomycota; class Pucciniomycetes; order Pucciniales; family Zaghouaniaceae; genus Hemileia; species Hemileia vastatrix. Next base: position 13,717,745 of record JASXTE010000007.1, read on the forward strand.
TTATATCTTGTTTTCTCATATAATCTTTTCTGAGTTAGTCTGAATTTAGAACCTCCAAATTGTTTTCAATTAGTTGTTTCAATTCAGCCCAAGAGTAATCTTTACTCTCACTAAATACAGCTTCAAACCATAATAAAGCAACATCCTTAAAGAATGAAATTAGTTTTGATGTTATTTCTTAATCTGGTAACTTATATGAAAATTGTAAACTTTAAATTCTTTGAATAAAATGTTGCCAATCAGAGCTGGCTTACCCATCATAAGTTGGGTACTGGTCAATTTTGGGCCAATTCTTCTGATTGGATTTAATCTCACTAATCCTGGGAGAATACAATAACTAATTAACTTAAGATAAATGGTCTTGTATTTCCTCTTGCACTTATTTGTGAATCACATTTGTTTTTTTCAGATTTGACACTTCCACCAGATGTTTTCATTTTTGGTGGTATTGGGAATGATTGAGATTCATTTTTGCAAATGAATGGATTATGATTATACTGTGTATACTTAGGAATATCCTGATTCATTAGTAGATTGGCAGTTAGAATCTCAACCTTATTTAATTTTTGTAACAAATAAGAGACACTTTTGTTTTTTTTTTGAAAAAGATAACTTTGTTCTTGATTCATATTTCAATAAATGTGCTTCATACAATTTTTCTAACTCACATAATTTGTTTGAAAGATCACTATATTTATTACTTAAGGAATCATATTTAAGAGTTAGAGCCAAGTGTTCTTTCTCTAATTCTTTATTTCTTGTAGCCAGTTAAGAAATATTCAATGTTAGGGACAAAATTGTGTCACTTGTGAGATTAATTTCCTGTTCCTCACACTCAGTCATTCTATTCCATAATACTGAAACAATTCTATGGACAGTTGTATTTTTGTTAAAATACTCAACATCTTCCTTCTCACATTCTTCACTATTTTGTGAAGCTCTCAACTCACTAATAAGTGGTGAAAACTGAGGTCTAACTTTATTATTATTATAAATAGTACTATTGTTATTGAAAAAAGATAAATCAGGTGTATCTACATCAAAACCCAATTGTCTAAAATCCACCTCAATTTTCTGGACAGATTTCACATCAATTATATTACCTACAATTTAATCATCACTATTGTGTGCAATCTGAGAAAAAAATCTACTTACCAAGGGATAGGAGAAAGACCTAATTTTTGGTACTTTTTCTTTGGCTTGTAAGGGTAAGTTGAAGTGCTCTGATGAGGGGGTGGATCCTTTGGCAATTTTGACTGGCCCACTGTTGGTGAAACCAATCCCATTTCCATTTCTCTACCAAGATCTTGTCCTGAGAATGACCTGATCCTCCTTGGATAGGGGATAGCTGGTCTATCTGTACTCCCTTCAGCTCTTCCAGAGTTTGGTTTAAATGCTGTAATCCTATCCTGCAGTTTGTTTCCACCTTTTCCACTTCCTTTATGATAGAAGATTTTGACTCCTCCAGCTTCAGAACTTTTTTTTACAAGTGGGACAGTTGATCCTGAATAGGAGGTGATATCTTCTTTATGTTTATCTTTTTTAGAAGGGTGTCCTTTTCTTCTATGCTAATTTTTCTGGCTGTGGGTAAGACTGACCTTCTATAGTGATGTCCTGGTACATTGTTTTTAGCCTTAGACCTGGTATTAAAATCAGGTTTATCACTTACATTGTCTATTGGAGAACTCATTATGTCTAAAATAACTATTTTTTACACCTAAAAAATTAAAAAACTGTACGTTAATCAGTAGACAAAAAATAATAGCAATATAAATACTATTTTTTTTTATTTCTTACAATCTCACCCAGCTAGGGGCATGAAGGCATGGTTAACTAATTGGCTAGGTACAAGTGGGGAGTAATGAATGTAATGAGTTAGGTAACAGAAGGGCAATTGAAAGGATGAAATGGGGGGCAGCCAGGTGGCTTTAGAACACAGATGGGGATGCCAATGGGGGAAGGGTAATCCTTGAGGGGTTGTGGTTTTATGGGCAGGGTTTTCAAGAATGTAAGGGGAGTGGAATTCTGCAGCTGACCCAAGTGAATTACCAAGCACAATTGTCCAGATAATGGGGGGATGGCAAAGTGGGGGGGTTCTCCAGCCTTCACGCACATGTCCATCCACTGTAGGTCGCTGAGGGAGAATAGAGACATCGTGGGGATAATGAGACATTGACACCAGCATGAAAACGAGCGTGCCAACCATGAATGAAGGGGTGTGGTTAAAAAGGGGGGGAGGCGGCAGGGGTTTGAACCTGCAACAAACAAGTCAATGTAACAAGCGGCCATCCAGGCAATGATCTAACCACATAGACCATCTCTCCCCGTATAAATACTACTAATAAAAGTGCTGGAGCTTACCCTGGATTTATATTTTTATTTATTTAACTTAAATATAATAAAAATTTGACAATAAGTTTGTTAAAAATTAAATAATAAGTTTAACTAGACCTTTATAAGGGTGAAAAATTAGCTTACCAAGCCTTAACCAAATACCAATTTAATTGGGTGTTATATTGGTGACCAAATACCAAGTGAAATTGAGAATATATTGGGTACAGTTACTACTGTAAATACCTAGTTTTTATTTTAAAAAATTAGTAAAATTATTATAAGGGTTCATTTACCCAATAAATGAGTTATACAGACCCACTAATGTGCTGTAGACCTAAATATCTGGTTTCTATGAGCTATACTAAAGTAAAAATCACATCCTATGGCTTATACTAAATAATAAGTAATAATTAAGGAAAGACCCCCAATGGTCAGTGTACGCCAGTATCTAATTATGATCTCATAGTGAATATCAATAGTCCTACTACTTTTTTAAAAATTATTTAGTGATTAAAACTCAGGGGAAGACTATTAAATAGTTATGCTCAATAGTAACTGACAATATTTGGATTGGTGCATGCTAGTGGTGGAAAATAGGTTTATAAAATATAGTTATAGCTAATATATATATATTCAGACTAGGTATCCCAAGAACTGAGTATTTATTATGCTCAAATTAAAATAACCTTAATTAACTTAAGCTTTTGAGTTAAAATTATGGTTATAATAATTATATATATGGTTATTATGCTTATACATATATTCATTACACTTTTACATGACTTATATAAGTTTAAATAGCTTATCCATGTCCTTATAATACCCATTTAATTTCTAATGAAGTCATAATATAATTATCTTAAGTGATATTAAGTAATTAAAGACATACATAAGCTTATATGAATACATAAATCTCAGATTCAGTGAAATATGTAGTTATATTATGTATATACAGGTCTATAAGCAGGTTTTAGCCTCTAAATAGCCTATACGCTTTTTTTTTCTTCTTATTTTAGGTCATATTGACATAGTCAGTGGACTCACAATGCCTACACAAGCATATACACCTTTTCCAGGCGCATATATCCAGTTTGGACAACTTAATCTGCTTTCTTGAATGGATTTTCATGGATTTATGGGTTGGGATATCATTCACCACACAATATGGGGGGCGGACTTGCTAGCAAGTCCGCAACCTTGGACCCAAACTCACCATAGATTGAACACACATTGAGCTATTGATAAAGGAACCATACAATCAGGGATGAACACCACTCAGCAGAACAGTTTTAGGTGGGTGTTCAAGTAGAGTTCAGTATGGGTTCAGTCTGAGTTCAGTCTGAGTTCCATCTGAGTTCCATCTGAGTTCAGGTTGAGGACTTGCTAGCAAGTCCACCCCCTATATTGCGTAGTGATTACTGGGTTAATATGGATGCTTGGGGATGTTATTGGGAGCTCGGAAAGTTAATTTGGTTCCTTTATATGCTTTGGGTTTCATTATATACTCTTTGTATGAGTTATTTTACCTGCTTCTTTATGGTATCCACTTTTATCTGTTTATTCCATTTATGGTATAGGTCTGTGGTATCATTAATTGTGATGGAGGGTCCTTACTGGAGGTCTGGGTGTTGAAACTTCTTGAAGTGGACTCCATGGGGAGGTTATGGGCCCTCACAGTGCTGTAATTTCTGGGGATAGCAGTGACATCATCTGGATTGAAGGTCTGTGCACTCCAGTGGATTTTGGTATAAGTAAGGGAGGATTTTGGTGGTTATTAGACATCACTTACTTACTAAAATTCAATTAAACATTTAAACACAATTATTATCATTCAGAAATATATTGTAAAGCATTTATTAAATGATATTATCTTTATTTAAGCTATAACTATATTTTATTGATCTATTTTTCACCACTAGCATGCATAAAATCTAAGTATTGTGAGTTTATATTGAGAATAACTATTTTATTAGTCTTCCCCTGAGTTTTAATCACTAAATCATTTAACAATAATCAGTAGGACCATTAATATTTACTCTTAAATCATACTCAAACTCTAGCACACACTGACACCATCTAATCCTCATCTGCCAATTCCACCTTATTATGAATTTCTCCCTCTTCAAGGTCCCCCTTCAATAATTTTGTTCCAAAAGTATGTAGCTGGCCTGGTTCTGGGAACAATTCAGGATATCATGATAGAACATCTGTTTTCCTCCTTTTCTTCTCTGGTCATAATGTAACAACAAATTTAACTCTGCTTAGCAGTTCTTCCTAGCGTGCCTTCCAGAAAGTCAATTATTTTGTGGTCAGAAAGGTTTCCAAATTTTTATGATCTGTGTACATAATAACTTGTAACTGGTGTGGCCCTCCTTCTAAATATTGGGGCCAGGTGTTTATTCCTTCTACAAGTTCCAATAGCTCCTTATCATATATTTTTTAGTTTAATTTGGCACCTAGCAATGTTTGTGACAAATAAGCTACTGGGTGTAAGAGATTTTCAGCATTGTATTGGGATAATACTGCACCTAGTTCAAAATTTGAGAAGTTTCATTCCAGAATAAAAGGCTTTAATAAGTCAGGGATTGCAAGAATAGGGGCTGTCACAAATTGTATTTTCAGGTAGTCAAAAGCATCTTGTTGGCTACTCATACAGATAAATTTGGCTTCCTTCTTTGTGAGGTTTTGCAATGGTTGGAAAATGTGGGAGTAATTTTCAATAAAATGGTGGTAAAAATTTTCAAAGCCTAAAAATGACTGGAGCTCTTTTACTGGTGCTGATGTTTGCCATTCTGTTACTTCCCTTACTTTTTTCTCCTCCATTTTCACCCTATTCTTTGAAATGGTCATACCCAGGTAAGGGATTTTACTCACTGAGAAGATAAATTTCTCCAGTTTTAACCATACGTGGGCTTCCCTCAAGAGCTTAAAACAGTCATTTACCTGTATCTGGTGCTCCTCTATTGATCTGGAGTAAATCAGGTTGATATCCAGGTATACTTCTACATCTATTTCTTTTCTGTCTCTAAAGATGCTGTTGGTGAAGTTTTGGGAAGTGGAAGGTGCATTGCATTGAACAAATGGAATTACCAACCATTCAAAATGACCAAATTTAGTGCAGAAATCCAGTTTGTTTTCATCACCTTCTTTTACATGGATGTTGAGCTAACCTGACCTAAGATCTAGAGATTTGAAGATCTTTGAACCTTGAAGACTTTCAATTAGCTCACTAGTCAAAGGAAGGGAATATCTGTTCTTTAACTTCAGCACATTTAACCTTCTGAAATCCAAGAAAGGTCTTAGTGAACCATCCTTTTTTCCTGTGAAGATCACAGGGGCTTCCCAAGAAGATTTTGATTCCCTGATGAAATCATTCTTCAAATTTTTATCAATAATCTCTTTTAGCGCTTTTGAATCCAATATTGACAATGGGATTATGCAGCTAAATTTAGGAGTTGCACCTAACATCAGATTGATGGCAAGGTCATATGGTTAATTAGGTGGCATGGTTTTGACTCCTCCATCTTCAAAAAGTGGTAAAAACTCCCAATAGGATTCAGCAATCATTTCCTTGAGGATTTTTGTTGGCTTTGAGGACTGGACCTTAGCTGAAATCTTTGAAGATATGTTCCATGCTGTTGCATCACATTCCAGTTATTCCTCTTCCTCAAGAGCTCCCTCAAATTCCTGAAACATAGCATCAAGAGAAAGTGTCAGTTATGGCAGCAAATCTACTGATGATAATAAAACACCAGAAAAATCACCCAGAGGGGCTGCTGACCTCTGAAGGAGCCATGGGGAAAATTCTTTCCCTGCACCATCCACCTTTCCATCTTCTGCCTTCTACTTCTGTTAGTGCCTTTCATCTCTTCTTTGGTCCTCTCTGGGGGTCCCTGTTGGTTCCCCATCCCCAGCCTGCTGCTTAGATTCAATAGAAAGCATCAGTTCTGGTGGCAAGTCAACTGATGATAAAAAACATCAGAAGACTTTCTGGGATGGTCCCCTGACCCCTGAAAGGGCCAGGGGGCCAATACTTTAGTGCAAGCTTTTCCTTTACTTCCCATATTAACCTTCTTTTCCTTCAATTCAATTCATGGGTTGTATTTATCCAGCCATGTCATACCCAGTACCATGTTGTACTGGTCCTTCAGGTTTGTTGCATATGCCTTGCATTGAGACTTTCTTCCATCACACCATAATCTACACAAAACCTTCTCTTTTACTTCTCCTCCCCCACTTGGGGATCAATAAAACATAATTAGACACCTAGGGTATTCCAATTTTTCTTTTTTCTTTTTATTTCTCTTAAAAACTTGTTAGAAATAAAACAATCTGTGGCCTAAAATTCCAGTAGGGCTTGTGCATTTTTTGTGGCATCAAGGGTTATTAAAGGAAATTTCAAATTAATATGATTATCATTTACTTCAAGTGGCTTACATGCTGATAATTCTTCTACTAAACTCCCCTTATTCTTTTCCCTCCAATCCGCTTAAGGAGGGAACAACCTACCCTCTTGAGCGCTTTCTTTTACCTGTGTCTTACCTGCTCTATCTTCCACCTCACTAACCCTAATTTTCACCCTAAATTCCCACATCTGAGGCACAGCCCTCTTCTCATACGCCTCTGGTATTTCTCATCAGATAGCTTGCTCTTCAAACTTTTTCCATGTGCATTGACTGCATCAATGTCCATGGCCGTTGGGTCCCTGGAACTGGCCTTGTCTGATGAGACATAGTTGTGCCACTGACAAGCACCACTCCAAAAATACATTTTCTGATGTGTAAATTTGTTATCAATTTGTTTGGACAGTTCTGTGAGCTCTTGAAGGGAGGTTGGATAAGGGTGACTGATTAGGGAATTCACGGTTTTTTGTAAGAGCCCCTTTCTAAAGTGAAACATGAGTTCTCATTCTCCCCATGTTGTAACATAGCTGGTGTGACCCTGGAATTCTGAAACATACTCAGCAACTGAGTGTTTCTGTTGTAACTGGGTGAGATCATGCTCTGAGGTTGTGGCCACATTGGGGTCACCAAACGCTAATTTAAATTCTACCATGAACTGAAAGAAATCTGTTTCTAACTTACCATTTACAAGGAGTTCCTTTTTGTATGGCCTTGCCCAGTGTGCCACCTCATCTGTGAGGTACAAGATTGTAAACCTAATTTTCGATTGCTCATCTGGAAACTGATGACTGTTGAGCAGGACATAAAGTTTTACCTGTGATACATACTGATCCACCCAGGGGCCTCACTTTGCATTGAAGATTTCTAGGACCTCAATCTTTGGGCCTTTAACAAGTGGTGCTGGTATTGTAGGAGATGCCTGTGCCTTGGATTCAGAGGCATCTATTTCTGCTTCTGTGGGGCCACAATATGAGGGCCCTTCCTCTGCTAGACGTTCCATGAGTCTGGAATTTTGTTCTTGCATTGCAGAAAGGATCATTGCCTCAGTCTGACCTGAGAGGTTCATTTTTCTTCAGTAGTGCACTAATTAAGACCAGAAAAAATGTTAAGACCCAAGAAGGTGGATTACTACTAGGGCTAATGCTAGCCTGAGACAGGACTGACTATGCTGAGTACAGCAGTGGGTATAACTAATACTGACTATGTTGAGACTATCAACATTGAGTGAAGATGGGACTGACTATTCTAGATACATCAGTGAAACAAGAGAGTACTTAGATTATTAGATAAGTTGTCCAATGAGGAGTGCTACAGAGTGCTTTCCCCATATAAATCCCTTGTGTAATATTCCCTCTTCCACCTCTCACAATGCATAGCACCCATAGCATTCTTCCTCCTCACATCTCAACCAAATTCTAACACAACTTAACTCAGCTATGGATTCTATCACTTTAACTTTAGCTGCTGACTCTGATTCTGACTTGTGTTTGGAAGACACTTCAGCTTATATGTCTTTTCAATAATCTTTATGAAGAAGAGGATCCCAAACCAGCAACAGCTCTCCCCTTTCTTGATTCACAAAACATTCTTTCAACCAGCATACACTCTTTCATTATGCTAATCACCCTCCAAAATTTTTAAATACAATCACTACACAATATAGGGGGTGGACTTTCTAGAAAGTCCTCAACCTGAACTCAGATGGAACTCAGATGGAACTCAGATGGAACTCAGAATGAACTCATACTGAACCCATACTGAACACTACTTGAACACCCACCTAAAACTGTTCTGCTGAGTGGTGTTCATCCCTGATTGTATGGTTCCTTTATCAATATCTCAATGTGTGTTCAATCTGTGGTGAGTTTGGGTCCAAAGTTGTGGACTCGCTAGAAAGTCCACCCCCATATTGTGTGGTGAATCATTTAATTTTTTTTCATACTCTCCAAATGTTCAATGTGTGTGCTTTATTCACTTGGTTTTGTGTTTTTGTTTTTTGCATATTCATTTTTATTTTGAATTTACAGTGAATGTCTCTTTTTTGGATGTCTCATTTGTTTTCATTCACCAGCTCAACATGAAAATGCATATTTTCTTCGATTGTATAATTTTTCACTGTTTCTTTTTTTCATTCATCCCTCATATTCTTTTCCTCCTCTCCTAAAGCATCCCTCAAACAATTTAGTTTCATTTATTTTCTTGTCTCATCTCTCCAGGTAAGTAATTTTATTCATTTTTTTGATTTTTTGCTTGCTAATTATAATTTTTTTCTTTTTTTTCTTTTTTGTATCTAGATTTTTTCTCTAAGTAGTTATTTTTGATTTTAATGTTAAAATTAACATTTTTTTCTCTCCCTCTTTTCTTTCTTTTTTAGCTCAATCATCCTACTCTTCATCCCTCTTTGGAATGGTCATTATCCCCCCTTTCCCCTATTTCACTTTACTTTGGTTCCATGTCATTAAAGCACATACATTGCACATTCTTTGTGCACTTCACTAACTCCATATTCAATTTCTCCCAAATTCCAACGTCAAGCTTTCTTACTCTATTTTTCCTACTTTTCAATAAAGGTAAGCTTAATCTCCTTTTTTCATGCCTATATGATATCTCTTTCATTCTATAAAACTTTCACACTTAAATATATGTATGAATCCTATCTGGATAACAGTGGACTTATTGAAATCCTCTTTTTCTCATTTCCATTACCACTTTTCAAGTCTTGTAAAATTTTTAAAATCAGAGTTGAGATTATGGTTAGTGTCAGCTCCTCACAAGTCTCTGTGGGGACTGACTAGCTCACACAATAAAGATAGCGTGCAATTAGATTGAAATGAATGTATATATATATATATATAGATGTGGCTAGTTCTACTGGTCACTGTAGTATAAAGCCTTTACACACACTTTAATTTGTGAGATTCTGAGAAAAAGATAAGAATTAATACTACAGTCTCTGTAGTATCAATTTCCCCACACAGCTCTCTGAGATATAGCTGTTAAGGGGGTGGCAGTCAAGGCTACTGAGAGTAGCGCAGACTACAAAGAACAGTGAGAAATGAATACCAACTGCTCTTCTCACTGAAACAGGGTGATGAGCCTTGGATAAGTGGGGTTTTTGCTGTGGTGTGCAAATTTCTATGCACCACAAAATAGAGGAACACTACGCAAATAATCTGACTCTTAAGTATAACTACTGGACTATCACAATGTAACCAATAACTAGCAATTTTAATAAAATAAGAGAGTTAAGAGATAGATAAGAAATCAACCTGATAGCTATAACAAAAGTTATAAAAGATTATGATGTTGTAATGCTTCTTAATGATAACAAACTGTAATACTAAAAAATAAATTAACACCACAATTTAACACTTATAGAGAGTGAGAAATCGACCCAATAACACTATAATAATTATTTTTTAAGAGGCAAAAATGACAAATAAAAGTTCAAACAATAAGACTTACTTTATATCCAAGTGGTAAGGTTATTTTCTACTGCAGTTATTTTGGAAAGTGGCAACTTAGCAATTATTTATATGACGTTAAAAGATAACTTTTTACTTGACAGAAAAAAGCGATATATATAGTAAATGCCCCACAGCGCATTAGAGGCCTCCAAGCCCTTGACTCTACTATCTGGCTTTCAGACCCCCCCTGTATGCGGTGTACCAACAGTTCCTCAGGCTGTGGCAACTGCATATTCCTCAGTCTTACTCAGGATGAGTCGAGTCAAGAGCCCTTTTGGCATCCCGCACCATGTGCTTACAACTTTTCTCAAGCCTGAGACACACACTGAGCTACAAAAGAGAGAAAATGAGATAAATGGAAGTGAAACAGTAATAAATGTGAGAAACCAAGATTTAAGATAAGATAAAGTGAAAATAGCCTTAGATAAATGACTGATAAGAAAAAGAGATGTATATATATTTTTCTATACAGTTATTTTTGCAAAAAGGGCTCAGAAGCGCCATAAAAAACATAGTAATAATGAGGTATTAAATATTTTAAGCTATATTTTTACTTTAATGTGACTGATAAGGGATCACAGATTTTTTATAGATATAGTTTGAAAGGGAATGAAATAAAAGGAAATAAAGTAAAAGGAATATAAGATCAAAGGAATGGATAAAACTGAGAGAAAAAAGTTATTTTACTAATTATAAGATAAATAATTATTATATCCAACAAAGTCCAGTAAAAGCACCATGAGGGGTCCATTGGTGGTCCAGGAATGAGATCTAAGGGGTCCAAGTAAGGTTGTCCATAATCCTGGGGTGTCCTGTTGTTGACTAGAGATTGATATCCAGTGTGGTTTGGCGCTCTATGGGGTTAAGTTGTCCAAGGATATTTGTGGATAATTATTTTAATTATTTTCTTGTATTGAGTTTTAATTGGACATAGCAGATTCTGCCCACACTCTATCCCTTTCTAGAAATAATTCTACTATTTTTATCTTTTATTTTATATAATAATAATTTTTTATTATTCTAAATACTATATCAAGATTTTTCTGTTATTTTATTTGTCAAGTTATTTATGATAATGATTTATAATATTGTCAGTGGGTAGTCCAGTGGAATCTTCCAGATGAAAGTTAGGTTTATTTGAATCTGATTTCATTTTAGCTAAATATTCTCCTGAAGACTATCTTTAATTTCCTACAAACAGATCTGAATTTGGCTGAATTATTGCTGAGATATTGACCTTTAAAGTTGTGCCTTTTTTCCAAATTTCACTTTATTCATTTCATGTTTTTATATTGCATAATTAGAGAATAAGGCTTCTGAAACTCTAATCTGATGATTATCTAGGCTTTTATCTCCAAAAAAATAGGATCACTCAATTATTTTTTGGGAAATTGCTTGAAAAAATTATATATTTGTGCATTTCAATCCAATTATAAACTGGCAAAGAAAGCTAAAGTTCCCAATTAGGTGAATATGGAATGGGTTGAACTCAGTAAAAATTATATCTTTTCTTCTAACATTATAATCACCTATGGAGGATTTCATAACCAGATCTATGTAGACAAATAAAATTCTAATATGCTTACTTTTGGGATTTTTTGTTATATCAATCCTATTACTGGAAGACCAATCCCTTCACCAGCTAAAATTAAATGCCATGAACTATACTTTCTGGGTCATAAATTTATCATGGAATTTGGTTTAGGAAATGGGATTATCAAATTTATTTGAGATCCTTCAAGAGATAATCATCATACTACTAAGGTGCTTCCTGGATTGGAATCTTGAAAAAACTTTACTCATTTTGGATGTTCTTTCCAGATAAATCAAAGTTTGATAAACTGGGTAAGTAAAGTAAGGGGTAAGGGTCAATGTCTAGTAAAACATTATGGAGGGGTTCTAAATATGGTAATTAAAGGATTGTCAAATTTTTATTTTTATTTCTCAAATTTTTAATTTATCAGTTATTCAAGATAATCAATCAACTTTAAGTATTGTACCATTGGGCCCCTGTTCTGTATAAAGGTTTTCAATCAAACTTGTAGTTGTATTCTATGAATGAGTTCATAATATCATTCTTTTCATATGTTTTCTTTAACTATTGTCATATCTGAAATTATTGGCAGGTAGTATTTGGGATACCTTTACTTTTACTTGGTTGATTATCTTTTTTAATTGATTTACTTAATTATTTACAAAATTAAAATGAAAATTTGCCAATCCTCACCCCCTCCCAGAGTAAATTTCAGGGGGGGGTATTACCAAATTTTCAAATAAGATGTGTAGAATTTTAGACTTGAAAAAAATTTGGAATGAAATATGAACAAAATAAAAAAAAACTATTCATCAAACATTTTCATTAAGCATCTGATTTCCCCAACAGATTTATTAGCTTTAACACATTCTATCAAGAAAACTTTCTTTTTTGAACCATCTTCAAGTTGATACTTGAGTTTCATTTGATCTAAAAGGGAATTGTACTCAAGAGCCTTCTCCTCTTTCTTTATCTCAAATTTCTTCTCCCCCAAGTGATTTTCCCTCTCATCCCTCTGTAAAGAAAGCTCAAATTTCTTCTCCTCCAAGTCTTGTGCCTCTCTTACCTCTGCAAAGAGAGCTTGAGTTTCTTCTCCTCCAAGTCTTGTGGCCTATCATCCCAGTGTAAAGAGAGCTCATATTGTTGCTTTTGAAAGTTAAGAGTATCTCTTGCAACTTCAACCTTACCTAGAGTGAAAATGAATATTAACAAAAGACAATAAAAGCTCACTAAAATATAAAGATTTATGCTATCATTCACCAGCATCAAATTTCTCCCAAAATTCATCAGTGGAAGAAAAAAAGGGTTTGGGAAAAAACTATCTCTGTTTTGCTTCTTTGACCATTGAAGTTCAGATAAGTTGAAGGTCTTCACTTTTTTTTGGAGGTAAAATTTTCCTCTTCATCATTGATGCTAGCTTCAGACTTGCTTGCTTGAGGATCTTGGGTTCATTTATTAGCCTTTTTAGAAATAAATAAAAGCAATGTAAATAAAAAAAATAAAACAACTAGACAAGAAATAAAAGCTCACTGGAGTTAGATTGGGTTGGTTTATATTTCCATAAGGATCAATTGAAAAGATATCTTGATTGGTGGAAGTCAAATGAGGGGAGGCTTGAGTAGAAGAGAAAGGAAAAAGATTTCTTTCAACATCATGTTTGGAGATATCATCTTCTCCATGCAGCATGTTTTCAGGATTAACATTGGCTTGCTCTCCAAATATGCAATCCATCTCTTTATAGTAAGGGCATAAAGAATCAAGTTTATCATCTATAGATTTGATACCCTTACTGATATCAAGGTCAGTAAGACCAAAACCAGTGGAAGATGAAAAGGTCTTAGCCTTCTTGTATTTGTCTTGATTGTGCTTGAAGCATTCAGACATCTTTTTAGGCAAAAGATTAATCCTTCCCTTTGTCTTATTTCATAATTTATTGACCATTAGAAGATATCCATTGACTTTTGATGCAGGGGGCTGTCCTACTTTAGTTGCATTCTCAGTACCAAAATAAGAATCATAATTAGTTTAAGTTTTCAGCCAGTTGATAAGTATGAGGTGATCATCTTTTTTTAGTTGAATGGTCTTTGATTTCTCAGCTGAGTGGGGGAAAGAGGGAGTAGTGGGATTTGAAGAACAACTGGGGGAAGGCTGCCTTTGAGAAGATCTATGACAACAAGGCATGTTAAGATATTTGAAGATGAAAAGGGGAAGAAACAAACAGATGAGATGGGGAAGGGTTCTGAACAGATAGAATGAATAGACAGGATGGGAGTGCACACCAAGGTAGGGAGGCTGGCACATCCAGAAAGTTTTCCAAGATGTGGTTATGAAAAATTGAGGATAAACATGTTGGATAGAGGTGAACATTGACACATAAAAGGTCTAATAACCCAATTATTAGCAAAAAATAATTGCAGAAGATAATTGGGGTGTAATGATTTTTATCCGCAATTAATTTAATTGCAGATCCCTTAACATTGATACCCCCTAATAAGTACAGTGTGAGTTTTGTTGAAGTCAACAATATCATTAATAAACTTAAATATAAAATAAGGTGTAATTAATATATAGATTAATGGAATTAAAATGCTGAAATTAAATTAAACTTTGAATGTTTTAAGTGAGGTTTTAATAAGATAAATAAAATTTAATGTAATCATTTAAATTCAAATTTATATTAAATATTTCATCAAAAATCAAGGTTTTAATAAAAATATATCCCTTCCAGTTCCAAGGAGATACTAAAGACCCTCTCTTGCTCTCCCTGGCCCCCTCTCTCTAGCCAACTTCAAGCAAGGTCTGAGTTGCAGTCATTTCAAAGGACTTAGATCTTGTCAGCCAGGCTATTCCAGGAGTCCAGTAAATGATATATAAATTATAAAACCTTAAAGAGTGGGTAAGACTTGTATTTAATGAATATAACTTAATATTTTATTGCATAATGAAATTATATAAGAATTTTATTATATACAAGTGTTACATTAAATTTATTGGTTATATATATTTTTATATACAATTAAATTGAGCATAATATAATATATTCTACAAATAATGGCGCATTTTTATGTATTTAATAATTATAAATTTATATTTAATTAATTGAAATACATATATTATAATTACAAGTGTAAAATTGATTTATAATATATTTAAATTAATTACTTAAATTTATATATTAAATAATACCTCTCATATGATACTAAACAATAATTAATGACGCTTCTTTTGACCCTTAATTGTGTTAGAAAAAACAAATAAATTAATTTGGACTAAATTGAGATTAATTGCTTGTTTTGTTGCGTCAAATTATTTTTTGTTTCACTTAAAATGTCCTTTAATCAGAATGTACCATCTGTTTGGAATTATATTTCTCATAGTTCCTATGTTTCCAATCTTGTTTAGTTATTCACTATTGTCACTTACTGATTTGGGAATTAATGGCGGGGAAATTGGATTCTTAATTGGGGTTTTAATTATTTGTTTCATGTTTTTCTCTATATTGTTATGTTTCATTTACTCTTTTGATATATTTGTTTTATTCCATTCTAATCATTGTATTTACAAAGATAGTAGCGCTTCAGAGGACCCATTGCCTATAAAAGGGCCTTGGATAATCCCCTGTAGCCTCATCACTTATTAAACACTCAACAAATTAAAATAACTATTTTATTACGTTTATAATTTTTATTAGTAATACAATTCTAATTAAAAGTCTATATAACAAATCAAAGGTTGCTTTAAGTCTGATAGTAATTAAAAGTGTTTGCCGCGCAGAACCCTTACATTGAATAATATTATTATTAACAAATTCTAAGTTTTTGTCATCTCTCAAAGTTGCTCGCCGTTGTTTTTCCCTCTTAATTAAATTAAATATATTATTACAAATTATTTCTTTTATTTTCCCTTGTCATCCTCCTTCTCTCCTCCTTTTTCTCCTATTTTTCTTACCTCTTCTAGACGACTGACCGACAGATCTACAACATTGCCATAATTTTATTCCCCTTAAACTCAATTAAAACAATAAAGAAAATAAAGAAAATAATTGTTTTTTTTTTAGTTAAAGAAAATTAGTAATTCCTTAAATAAATTAATTGGATAATAGTTAAATAATTTAAATAATGTAGTAACATAATAATTTATAATACTTAAAGAATTTTACAATATTAATTTTATAATATTTTTAATAATTAAGTAAATAATTATTGAGTAACAAATTTTATCAGACCAGTTTACATGTATTAAATAAGTTACTGGCTGACAATAGTAGTAGTAGTAGTAGTAGTAGAAAAGCATTAAAAAAATAAATCAACATCCATTTCTTTTAATGACTCCACCACCTTTCCACCTCCATCTTCACAATTCATTTCCATCAAGTGTTGTTTTTAATAAGAAATACTGATCATGATAAAAACTGCATTTCAAGCCTTTTTGCTCATAAATAACTAAATTATTTATTTATTTATTTGTCTATATATTTATATACGTATTCGTAGTCATAAGCTTAAAAAAATAAAAAATAACCCCCCCCCTTCCAACGAAAAAGAAAAAGAAAGAAAAAAAACAAACATAACAATCAAAAATTCAACAAAATTCAAAACCTGTTAAAAAAAGCCAAAAAAAAGAAAAGAGAGCAACAAAATCACAATTTAAAGTTAACGCAACCTGCACACACACACACACACACACACACATATATATATATATATATATATATATATATATATATATATATATATATATATATATATATAATATTTAAAACTACGTAATGCTAGTAGTATAAACATAATAACCGAATTAAAAATACAAAATCTTTAACAGAAGTTTAACAAAAAAAAAATATGATAAAAAAAAACACAAAAACCAAAAACGAAGATGAAAAAAACAACCCATGGTTGATTTTTCACAACCAATGATAAGTATATAATATAACATCAAAACAAGACATAACATAACATAAAATATTCATCAATACTTTAAACACACACACCCACGCACACATAACATACTCAATATTTTCTGCAGAGCATATATATATCTAAACGTCTCTTTTTCCTTCTCTTCCTCAAGCCTAACACACCCAACCCATCCCACCCCAGCAAAATTACAATCTAATCTGAGTTCTATTTGTATGACTTGATCTGATTGACACCCACCTACTCGTTTGAACTTCGAAATTGTGGATTGATTAAATCAGAACAGAATATGACGAAGCATTAAGCCCAATAATTGAATTCTTTCTAAATTGACTGTTCAATATCCTTCATCATTTACAGGAACCCGGACTGTGATGATTAGATTCAACGAATAAGACAGTTCAAAGGCATTTATTCAATCAGCATGTCAACCAAAACAAATCAACAGTGATTTATCTTAACAAACAAAATATATTTATTAACGTTATTCAGATTTAAGAAGGCTTACCTCAGCAAGAAGACGAGCAATCTTCTCGTCATCTCTTTCCCGCGGCTCAATATCCAAACTCATATCATACAATTGCTTTTCTTCCGTTTGGCTCTCTATACTTTCTTTCAGAAAATTAACAATCGCAGGCACAGGTACAAGTTGATAAGGTATTGATTGATAAGACTGGATTTGTACAATAAGCTCGGCAGCTTTCTGCCTCTTGTTGAAATTGATTTGATGCGGCTTTTCGCGTAAAAAATCTGGATTGCCGTCGCCTATAAAGGTCCAATCGGTCAAGTAGACACCTATTTTTATTTATATATATATATTGGAAAACAAGGCGAGATAGAAATCGGATCAAAAGATGTTTAGTACCCGATCATAAATATAATACACTCGATTGCAACATACCCACGAAAGGCACACAGGGGGGTGCCATGTTACGTATGGTCTCCCGATAAGCTGCATAATTCTTGGTAGGGCTCATGATGACTCCAAGCTGACCGAACATGGCAAGTATTTTATGTGGTATGGTTTCCCAAGTCCTACGTAATCGATATATTGGCGTAGAGTTCAAACCAGCTACAATTTGCATAAGTGTAGAAAAATTGTTTAGTAAACGACATCTCTACACAATTGATAAAAAATACATAAATCATCAGCTTAAATGGCGTGGGTGTGTGTGTGGTTGGATCGGATAGAAATTTGAAGAGAGATAGAAAATACTGATAAACACCTCAGCAATAAGAATAAAGTGTTTAATTGTGTTGGCTCTTTTTTTCTGTTCTAATTGACACAAAATGGTCTCGGCAACCCATCTTGTAAGCTGGTAAAAATTGGTTGAATAGATTAACATTATAACCCAATAGTCTTTTACTTAATATGAAGGAAATCAACAAACCGAATTGCTCATATCAATCATAGCTTTGATATTTGGGGTGCCTTCTTTGCCAAATTCTTTTGGCCACGCTTTTCCAAGACACTCATTAGTTTGAATTTTACGGAATAAGTTACTTTCAACTAATGATAATTGCCGTGCTAATTCAAGTGGGTCTATGTCAAGAAATTTCAACTTTCGCATGTTTCGAGGCAAGATAGGAGGAGGGCAATTGGTGAGAGGATTAGATGGCGCCAATTTCATAGTCGAGGCCTTACTACGCTAATAGCCTCAACCAATCAAAAAATAAAATAAAAAAAGATCAATATACAGATACAAAAATATGAAGAAAGAATGAGAGTTAATTTAAGCAAGACAAAAACTAACACGTCTCTCGCAAGTGAGGGTGATTTGCTTAGCCAAAGTCACATCACCCATTTCCCCACAAAACTTCACCACGCGAGGTAAAATTAGTTCTTCATCATCATCGGACAAATGGGATTCTATCCAAGTTCGAATAACATTTGTCACACTGCCAAGCAATAATGTAGAAATGAATAATTGGCTAAGTGTACAGTCGATGGTTTGGAGAATCATATGACTATTATATCTTACCGGATTTTGATTAATTTCTGCTTTTGGTCAGCCCACACCTTGAGTTCCTCATGAGTTAGATCAGGAGGTGGAGGTTGATGGTATCGCTCAATCAATAAATCCAGGAACTCAGACGAAGTGGTGAAAGTCCGGTAAGTCATTAAAAAAACCCTTAAAAATGGCACATCGGCTACAAATGAAAAGATATAGGTATTTTTGTTGGTGGGTTTGTTAAGACCAAATGTTATACTTGAAAGGAGCCAATGTATATATCTATCTATCTATCTATATATATATATATATATATAAACAACTCACAGCCTTCATGTGATGTAAGTTTAATAACTAGTCCCTTAAGTGTTCCACCCCGGACTTGATTATCAATGTTGAATGATATATCATCAGCCCCGTAGTCAGGCATCAAAAATCCTGGAACTTTGGGAGTTGGTGGCACCTGAGCAACAGCATTTTCACCAAAAAATTTATATAACTTTTTGGATCGCGTCGGTGAACGTGACGAGTCTATTGATTATTTTGCAATTCATGCTCATACGTTAGTTAAAGAATGCAGGGCGGAATTGATCTGTCAAGCAAACAAAATGAAAAAGGAGCTCACTTGACTCTTCTTTATCCGAATCAGTTAGATGATAATTGCTGATCTGTACTGCACTAGCAGACTGGCCTAAATCATTGACTTTATCAGATTTGCTGGAAAAATTACTATTACTATTCATCGACCAAACGGAGCCAGCTTTACCAGAATGTCTTTTATTTCCTTCTAGTGATTTTCGGGTGCCATCTTTAAAACAAAGCGTGATTTTGTAAAAATTAAAAAAATAAATTAAGAAATCAGAGTTAATTCCTCTTTTGTCCTCTTTTACTTTCAATAACTGGCCAAATAAAAAGAAATTCCGAGTTATAAGAAATACACTGACTGTATTTATCAAGATCGTTCTGTTCATGTTCAATTCCCCTCGAATGCCGTGGAGAGTGGGGTGAATGGGGAGGGGTACCTGAAGCAGATTGCTGACCTAAGAAGAGACTCATGCTACCTGAACTAGCGCTGGCAATTGAATGTTGATGAGAGTGACCTTTCCTACCGCGAGTTCGATTAGACTGGGATGAATCACTTTGGGGCGGGTTAATGTCACTTTCAAGATTGACTAGATCTCCAAACAATGCTGATTTGATAGAAGGATCTAGAGTTTCAAGTTTGATAGATGAGTCAAGGCGAGGAGAACACAAAGTAGCAAGTGTCGTAGCAGTCTCCTCAAGCATTATGCCGTGCCTGAAAGTTGTCTGGAGTAACCCAGGTAAATTACGTCGCACTGACGGTCCTTCTCCAGAAGGATGCTCCAAAAACATAGGCGAACCTGAAGGAGGCTGGGCAGGAGAAAAACAAGTTCGGAATGGAAAAGAGCTAGCCGTTTGGGTCAAATTTTGGGAAAGACGAATAAAATCGGCAGCAACATCAATGAGACCGGCATGAGCTTTACGAAAAGAGAGAACCGCTTTATGGGCAAAAGTGAGAGGCAGCGGCACAACCGCACGGTCATATAGATGGGATTCAGAACAGTCAGTTGAATTAAAAGTGCTATCTTGTGAAGTCCAAAACTCAAGTTCAACGTCCGCAAACCATGATAAGTCAAGCTCATTGATCATGAAAACCATATTATCCAGGTGGTCAAGAACAAGATTTAAGCTGGTTAAAAGATGTTTAAAGCTATCATCTTTTTGAACTTCGACTACGGTCAAGTTTTCAAGACTGGAAAAGAGCTCCGAAATTCTGTTATTATCAGAAGAACTTTCATAATTACGAGAATTGGGATAAAACAGAAAAGCGCTTTTTAAAAGTAAATCTATTAGTACAGCCAAGTTTGGCGAATATCGACTTTTAACCCATTCAAGAGTTAATGGATTTTTGGAGGGGTTTGAGTTGAACTTTTTCTTGTGAATTGAGTTGGAAACAACGGATCGCGAAGGATATTGGGAATCAAAAACATAATAGTCTGTTTGAGATGCACTAGGCATGATAAGAGATTCAATCGAAATAGGAAGATAGCCTTCAAACCGATAAGGCATGGCGACTGAAGGAGGGTCAGTGGAAGCATCACTTTGGGGAGATGGTGACAGCGCGAAGAGAGAATGAAACTGCTTGAAAAAGGCATCGACATTAGCATCGAGGTCGGTGACTCCCATTGTACATTCTGATCGAAGTTTGTTCTCCAAATCCATGCGAGTTTGTAAAGCAGCTGCTAGCTTAGAATCGACATGAGTATCACGAGTTCCCTGTTCATCGTTAGAGAATGGATCAGCAGTGTCAAGTGAAAAGATTGGTGTGGACATCAGACCCCATAGAGCACGAGTTGATAACGTTAGTTTAGATAGAGTGGATGCAATTTTCCTTGTGATTGGCTTGAGTTCAGGATGAGGATAACGAGGATAGTTCGTAGATAAAGACACAGGACGAAGTTGAGGCACCATGATTGCGCTGCCAGCAGATGAAGATAAATCAGAAGATAACGGGGGTAGAGGATTCGGAAGCCATGAACTTTGCAACGCAGCAGGGTCTCTTAAGGCTGATAAGAGGGCACTATCCGATTGGCCTATCATCTGCAATACCTGACGAATCTTGACGATCAAATCTAGAGTGGCCTGAGCAAGAATTTCGCGTTGATAGTCCAAACCATCATCGACCTTGGTAGAGCCGGAGCTAACAGCAGAGTGAATGGGATGTGACATTCGATTGGAGAGCCCAGCATAGCGGGCAACCAGCGATATTGAATTTTTAACCTCCTTGGAAATGGTTTGAGCGCTGCAATCAGGGAAGCGCATAAAAATGGCCTCGACATCTGTCTTCAGCTGACGAGCAAATGCAACTTTCAAAGTCAAAGATGTTTCCGGAGGATGAACAGTGGTCTTGGGTTGGCCTGGCGCCAAGTTTGAATCTGGAGTGGTGTTGGTCATAATAGAATCACTACTGACTGTGTTACTAGTAGGATTAGTAAAAATCTGACTGTCAGAGTTTCTCAGACGACTCAGAGGTTTGGGAGAAGAAGATACATGTGACTGGGATAATAAACTTGTGGTTGAGATAGACCGAGAGGAGGAAAGAATGTCATGTGAGTGAAAATGACGAGATTGATCAACAGAAAGTGCTCGTTCCAAGTCTGGTTGCGCCAAAGTTGGATGAGAATGGGAGGAAGAACTTGCAGTGAGGATAGGGATAGTTTTGCTGATAGTTGCAGAAGTAGAATTGCTCAATGCTCGAGATCGACGATTGATGGACTTGTCTTGCTCTGCACGAGTGGAGGAGGGAGTGTTTTCATTTGAAGGTAGGAGACTGTTACTCTTGTCTGTGGATAATGATGGAGCAGAAAGAATGCCCTGTCGAATGAGAGCTTCTTGACCGAAACCGTGCTCTTCCAAGAAAGCTAATGGATCCTCTTCATTTCGATACTGATGACCATCATCACTCGAGGGAGCATCGAAAGTGGAGATGGAGTGGTTGTCAAATGAAGCCGAGTGATTGACACCAAAGTAATTGTCGCCAAATTCGACATCATCATCAGCAGAAGGCATTTCGAGTGACTTTTCGCCAGTGATGGCATTAAAATAGTATATCTGGCCTTCATTCGTCACTCTGGGAACCCAATCGATCCAAGCACAATCTTTGGAAGTGGATGATTTCTGATGAGTAGCTGCTTCTTGACTATTTACAGTGAGCCGGTCGGTGGGGGGATCTATTTAGGGAGGGGGGAAACATGGCGACACACGCACGAATGAGGAATGAGACATAAAAGAAGGGCGGATCACTATTTGTCAGATGGTCATGACATTACCTTGAGATTTGGACTGGGTTTGATTACTAGACAAGTGATTGGAATCGATGAGCCAAGGAGAGGATTGATGACGACCAGGAGAATGATGGGGGTTTACATTGTGATGAATCGGGGGTTCATGGTCGATGCCAGCTTGCCTGGCTTCTTCAAGAGTGATTCGACGAACATAATTGCTAGGAAACCAACCACGTTCTCGCTGACGCCAAATGACGCCGTCCCACCAACCTGAACAGATGATGAAAAAGAATTAAGTGATGAAGACGATAACTAAACTAACTGCGAGCAAGACGCACCAGAGCTGAGCTGGGTGAGGACTTCGATGATATCACCTCTCCGAAACGAAAGCGAAGCGGTATCTAGACCATTAAAAGTGTAGATTGCCTTGACGAAAAACTAAAGAAAAGAAAAAGAAATAAAATAAAATAAAATAAAATAAAATATAAAATAAAAAATAAAAAATAAAATAAAATAAAATAAAATAAAATAAAAAATAAAATAAAATAAAATAAAATAAAAAATAAAATAAAATAAAATAAAATAAAATAAAAAATAAAATAAAAAATAAAATAAAATAAAATAAAATAAAATAAAATAAAATAAAATAAAATAAAATATAAAAAATAAAAAACAAAAAAAAATAAAAATAGAACAGAGATGGATGGATAGTCAGTTACTGAATTGATTAGTAAAAGAATAGGAAGACTTCATTACTGACCGACTGTTCATCGCCATCCGTGGCAGCATTAGGATCATCAGCAGTGGACACAGACAGCGGATCCATGGACGAAGAGACGAGTTGGCAGGGGCGAAAAGTCCGCTTGGGCTCAACTCGAACGGGGTTCCTCCACTCGCCCACCGGAACACACCGGAGAGCACCGGAGACCCCTCCAACACCGCTCACCGTTCACACCGAGCGTCACCGGACCCCACCGGAGGTCCTGCCATCTATCGTCTTGTCCATCCCGGTTGCCCAAACCCGGCACTTTGCTTTTCAGTCTTAACAATCTATCTTTCATCATCCCCCTCTTCACACACCATCACGTTCACTTTTCTCTTCCTTCCTCCTTGGAGCTGTGTTTTAGAGAACTAATATGACAACCATACATCTCTAAACACTCTGCATTGAGCATCAAAAATTAGCTGCTCTCACGTTTGCAAGTGATATCTGCACTATCGTGCGATTTCTAACCTAATTTATGATACTCATCAATTCTCTTGACTTTTCACACATCCTAGACTACAGTAGAAGACTAGGTAGATGCATACTCTTCGGCCAAAATCGTGTCCCATTTTCATTTTGGGTGGTTTTTATTTCGGTTAGTTATAATTCCAAACATGTATTTTAAATAAAATACGAAACATGTACAGTGCCCGGCCAATTATAACCGATCGTCAATATTCATCAATAACTCGCTCAATTTATATCAGATTGTCCTTAAACTTGAAATCCTGATTCTCTAGCTTCTTATTTTGGTATCTCAAAAAACATATCATAATTTTATTGCATGTATATTTTTAATTTAGAATTTTTGAAAAAGCCAAAATTTTACGTCACCCAACTTATAAGATGAAAAATTCACCAGTTTCATCATTTAACACCCTCCTCTTGATAAATCAATGGAGTAAAAATAAATTGAGAAAAAAGAATTTTGAAAAAAAAAATTACTTTTTTCACCAGCAACAGGATCCACCTCCATTTTTGATAACATCCTTCATTCTATTAAGCATAGAGGCCACCAAACCCATCAAGTGGTCTTCAGGTATGTCCTCCCAAGCTTGTTGAATGGCTTCACAAAGTTCTTCAAGTGATTTAGGCTGATAATCTCAATAAATGTTACGTTTGATCTGGGCCCACAAATTCTCTATTGGGTTCAGATCTGGTGATTGTGGTGGCCAATCTGGTAGTTTTTGCAATCCAACACCTTCTTGATAGATACAGGCAATCTTAGCAGTGCGGACAGGTGCGTTGTCTTCCATTAGCATCAAATTATGCTCAGGATCTTCATTGTTGAGTCAGGGGATCAAGTTGGATTTGTAAACATTGCAAATAAAATCTTTTGCTGAGCGTTGTTTTGGAGGCAGAAACACCAAAGGGACTTTTGTTCCATTAAAAAAGCCCCCCCCCAAAAAAAAATCATTAGGGGGTCTCAGTTCTGGCAAATCCACACTTCACCATAATGTCCAATTTCACTGATTTGTCAGCATCATCCCATTCATACACAGCACTCTGTAGCATAACACTTCATAACTCAAAACATTGTACATCATTTATATTTTTAAACTGTATAAGAGTCATGCCTTTGTCACTCTCAAATCATGATAAGCTACATCAAGCAATGACTTTCATAGCTCTTGATCTCCTCTTTGACTCTGATTGCAATTCTGATTCTAATCTTGAAGAAGATTTTCTTTCTTTATCAAAAATGGTCAGGAAATGTTACCTTCTTCCAAGAAAGCCTCAAGTACTTCATACTTCAAGTACACCATCCAAACACTTCTTAACCTATCTGTACCCAGTTTTAGACAGTTTTTCAGGACTTCTCACGAATGTTTTCTTAGAATTGTTATTCTTATTTGCATATTGACTTTGATTTTGAATTTTCTTTTATAGTATTTTTTTTCATGTCTCTTTGTTTTCCTTCATCATCTCAACATGAAATCGCATACTTTCTGCAATTACATAATTTTTCAGTCATTCTTTTTTTCCTTTCATCACTTATATCCATTTCCTCCTCTCCTCTTTCATCCCTCAAATAATTTGAAGTCAATTTTTTTCTCAACTCATCTCTCCAGGTAAGTCATTTTTTCATTTTTACTTATATATTTGCTAATTAATTTTTTTTTTGTATCTAAATTTTTTTAGTAAGTGTTTATTTTTTGATTTTAAAGGTAAAATTAACCTTTCTCCTTCTCTCCCTCTTTTCTTTCTTTTTTTAGCTCCATCATCCTACTCTTCATCCCTCCTTGGCTTAATCATTATTCCCCCTTTCTCCTATTTCACTTTTTTTTGGTTTCATGTCATTGAAACACATACATTGCACATTCTTTAAGCATTTAACTTGCTCCATATTCAATTTCCCCCAAATTCCAACTTCACTCTTTCTCACTCTATTTTTCCTACATTTAAATTAAGGTAAGTTTCTTATCCTTTTTTTCATGTCTATATAATATTTCATTCTTTCTATGAAAATTTCATACTTAAATATATGTAGGACTCATATCTGGATAACAGTGAACTTATATAACTCCACATGTTGTCATTTTTATTATCACTTTTCAACTTTTTGCAAAATTTTGAAAATCAGACTTGGGATTAGGTTTAGGTTTATTTGAATCTAATGTCCTTTTAACTGAAGATTCTCCTGAAGGCTACCTTTTATTTCCCACAAACAGATTTAAATTTGGTTCAGTGGTTGCTGAGATATTGACATTTGAAGTTGAGCCTTTTTTTCTGAATTTCACTAATCTTATTTCACATTTTAATATAACAAAGTAGGGTTAGGTTTATTTTACTCACATGTCCTTTAACTGAAGATTCTCCTGAAGCCTATCTTTCATTTCCCACAAATAGGTTTGAATTAGGTTTGGTGGTTGCTGAGATTTTGACCTTTGAAGTTGAGCTTTTTTTCTATATTTCACTTATCTTATTGCATGTTTTTATATTGCATAATTAGAGAATAAGGATTCTGAAACTCTTATTTGAGTATTATATAGGCTTTTATCTCCCTCATTTTGGACTTTTGATCATCACATCTCAAGTTTCTTTGCAAATTTGAAAAGAAGAGTCAGAATTAGGGTTAGGTTTATTTGAATCAACTGTCCTTTTAGCTGAAGATACTTCTGAAGCCTATCTTTCATGTTCAGTAAACCAATTTGAATTTGGTTCAGTGGTTTCTGAGATATTGACCTTTAAAGGTGAGCCCTTTTTTTACAATTTGACTTTTATTTATTTCATAATGAATATCATGATGTTTACATCATTCATTTATCCCTTGAGATTCTTTTGATTATCTAGGCTTTTATCTCCCTCTTGTTGGAAATTCCATCATCAGTTTTCAAGTTTCTGTGCAATTTTGAAAATCAGAGTCAGTATTAGGGATAGGCTTATTTGAATCTACTGTCCTGTTAGCTGAAGATACTTCTGAAGCCCATATTTCATTTCCAGAAAACCAACTAGAATTTGGTTCAGTGGTAGCTGAGATATTGGCCTTTAAAGTTAAGCCTTTTTTTTCCTATTTTCATGTTTATTTATTTCATAATGCATAACATAGCATTTTCATCATGTATTTATCCTTCCAGATTCCTCAAACTACCTTTCTCTTTACCTATTATTCTGCCCTTTCATCAAGGTGTGTTTTTTTATTTTTTTTTACCATTTTCATATGTCTATCCTTTACACATTTTTCACTTGTCTAATCAGATCAGTCAAAAGTTAGTCCAACAAATCAACAAGGTAAAAAAAAAAAAGGTAAAATTAATAAATTTACAAACCTTTAGGTTGATAAAAAAAGTTTGGGGATTTGTAAAGTCATCAAAAAAAATTATTTTTTCATAAATTTTCAATAAATAAATCTGATATTTCAATTTACTAAACTAAAGTAATGAGCCAACCACCTTGTGTTGTATAAAAGGTAATCATGATAACATTAAATTGTTTCATGGGGTTCATCTCACCTATACCTGTTGAAAGTCCCAAACTTAGTTTCTAAACTTGGTCCACATTTTGGCTTGAGGAATTGACATTACTTTAAAACTAGTGAATTTGAATTATCATATTTATTTATTTATTTATTAATTTATGGAATTATTCTAAATTTTGGTGATTTTCACCCCTTACTTCAATAAAATGCAGGGGAGGAGGGTATTGCCAAATTTTCAAATCTGACATGGAAAATTGATGACTTGGAAAAATTTGGTGATACTCACCCCTTGTGTCAGCCTAGGTATCCCCAGGACTGAGTAATTCTTATGTTTAAAATAAGATAACCTTAATTAAATTAGGCTTATTACTTAAAAATAAGGTTAAAATAGTTATGTATATGATTATAATACATATATATATAATTATTATACTATTATATGACTTATAGTAGTTTAAATAGCTTATCCATAGCCTAATAATACTTATTAAGGTGTTAATGGAGTCATAATATATTAATCTTAAGTGATATTAAGTAATTATTGACATACATAAGCTTATAAGTATACATAAATCTCA
This sequence comes from Hemileia vastatrix, assembly GCA_030280995.1. Taxonomy (NCBI): domain Eukaryota; kingdom Fungi; phylum Basidiomycota; class Pucciniomycetes; order Pucciniales; family Zaghouaniaceae; genus Hemileia; species Hemileia vastatrix. Next base: position 13,745,420 of record JASXTE010000007.1, read on the forward strand.
TATTCAGTGAAATATGCAGTATATTATGTATATTTAGGTCTATAAGTGGGTTTTAGCCTCTTAATAGCCTATAACCTTTGTTTTTCTGCTTATTTTAGGTCATATGGACGTATTCAATGGATTCACAATACCTACAGAAGCATATACATCTATTTCAGGCGCATGCACTCAGTTTGGACAACTTAATCTGTTTCCTTGGATGGATATTCACAGATTTATGGGTTGGGAGGTCATTTCTGGGTTAATATGGATGCTTGGGGATGTTATTGGGGGCTTGGACATTTAATTTGTTTCCTTTATATGCTTTGGGTTTCATTTTATTCCTTTTGGATGAGTTATTTTACCTGTTTCTTTATGGTATCCACTTTTATCTGGATTTTCAATTTATGGTATGGGTCTGTGTTATCATTAATTGTGATGGAGTGTCCTTACTGGAGGTCTAGGTGTTGAATCTGCTTCAAGTGGACACCATGGGGAGGTGATGGGCCCTCACAGTGCTGTAATTGCCAGGGATAGCAGTGACATCATCTGGATTGAAGGTGTCAGGCTAAGGTCAAGTACTAAGACATGAACTAGCTTGAATGGTCAGTTGTCTAGAAGATTTTAATGGTCCTATATGAATATTGTAGTACAAATCCAATAAGTATTAAAATAACTCAAAATAAGGGTCTCAGTAATTCTAATCTCACTAATTATATATGGCTTACAATTTTTATAGTTGGTAGAAAAATAGATTTAATAATTCAGATACTATTCAAAGACTATATAAGTGCTATTGATATGTATTGTAAATTGATTTGGTTATATGATTGAATTGTAATGATAAAGAATGAAGAAACACAACCAAAAACCCTCCTCTTTTTATACACAATGAGTTCCCCAATGATTCCCTTAATTTACCACCCAATACACAGTTAATGACGCCTCTAAACAACTAACAGACATGCCCATCAACATTCCCAGTAATCCATGACATAATTAGAAGAGTAACAACCACCAAAATCCTGTATTAATAAGGAAAATCCATCAAAATGAAGAAATAAGATAAAAAAAGAATATATGCGTAATAAACAATAATATAAAAGTCTAAAGGGGAATTTTTAAGGTTAATAATAGCTTAATAATAAGGGAGATTCACTGTAGAAATAATGGGGCTAATCCTGACATTATACTACGTGAAATTCCCATTCAAAAATACCCAATATTGACTGAGAAACCACCCAAAAACTCAAAAAAGAGCGTGAGATGTGGGGTAACTACATGCAGTCCTTGGCAGGCGCTTGCATGGGTAAATCCTTGACTAAATTTAGGTGAATTTAAGCGTGGTGATGAAATGAGATGCCAAGAGTAAGGTTATTAATGAAATTAGTGCATATAAACAAGGTCAATGCATTATTAATTAAGCTAGGACACTAAATAAGCGCCTGTTGCCTATTTTAGTGTGTTTCCCTACAGTGGGCGTAGAATGTGGGGTAATTATAGTGTGAAAAAGCTAACTTTGCTAAAAATGAAGCTATTCACATGGGAAAAAAGCAGGCAGTATGCGGCCAGTACACAGAAGCCATTTCTGGCATAAAAAAAACCAAATTTGAAAAGTGTTATTTTTATGAATTTAAATAGCCAAATCAATAGTCCTAAATGAGACAAATTGATGTGTCAAAGCGCATTTTTGATATTCTCATATTTATGGCGCATATAGTCAACTTTTAAGTGAAATAAAGCACATTTCTTGTTTTTTGCATAAAACAGTGAAAATAACAGCTTTAAGTGTACTTAAAAATTATGTAGCCTTATACTTAAGGTTATTAAGATTACCCTAAAATATTCCAACTTAATATTAAGTACATATGACTTATAAAAGGTGGATATATGCGTGTATATAAGGTGTTATAATGGCATATTTTGTATATTATCATAATTTTACTTATGTATACTGTTTGTGTACTCTTAATTATTATTCCGATGTATAGTTCATGCATTTTACATAACTTATATATACTTTTTACTCAGTCCTGGGGATATACAGGCTGACAATGATTTTACCTACTGAAATTTCAAAAGTGCAATATTTTAGATTCCAGTAAGGAAAAATGGTGTAATCAGAATCTCATGATATAACTATTTTTGATAAGATTAAAAGTAACTATTAAATCAGGAACCAAATAGAATATCCATTTCCTCATAGAGAAATTTCCTCATAGAGAAGATACATGACATTGAGCTTTTTGGAAACAGAAGTAATTCCATTCTCCAAATCATAATCATCAATACCAAAGGCAGTGGAAGTGGAAGTGAAATAAGCCATTTTATATTTTGATTGATAGCTTTTGAACCTCTCCTTCATTTACTTAGGATTGATGTTGATTCTCCTTTTTGTTTTCTTTTTTACTTCATTTGCCATCAACAAAAAGCAATTGACCTTTGATGAAGGTGGAATTCTGATTTGGGGAGTTTGAAAACATAAAAAAAGAACAAAAAAAAATGCCTGATTAAATTTCACATTTAAATGTTTCAAATCTCAGTGAGGGGTGTGTTCCAAGGATTGATAAGAGGATTGAGGTCTGAGTGTCACATGTGAGAGGGATGGGGTGGGCAAGGAAGTGATGATGTGGCCAACATGTGGTTGTGAAAAAAAAATTGGAAAGAAAGTGCTGATTTGAGGTCATAACTGACACCCCCTATTATGGAAGAGCAACCACATTGGAAAGTGGGTTGAAGGCAAGATTGCTTGAACTTTTCATCCTTCTTTTTCCAAACTTTAACCTAACATGTTGCCTTCCCTAGCTCAAAGGAGGACTTATCTTACCAGATGATCCTCTTCCAGTCATTGACACTCCAGTGCTGATACTTTCTTGCAAATGTAAGTCTCTTCACTTTCTGTTTCTTGTTGACAAATGGTTTTTTTTCAGCTACTCAGTTTAAAATTCCCAAATCACAGGCTCTTTCAAGGACTGTATGGACAGATATGGTTACTTGAAATCTCACTAAGAGATGCTATACAATTACCTGAAAAGTAGCAGTGCAGTTCACAGACTTCAAAGCCATTGGTTTTGCATGGGCAGCCCAATTTTGGTAAATTTTTGACTGTCCCAGTGTAGTGATACTTTTGCACAATATTGTGCACAGTAAAGTAAGGAAGCCAAAAATGTTGGGCAACATGTGTTATGTGATTGAGCCTAGCTTCCAAGCCAATTATCTCAGACCTTTCTTCAGGTGTGAGTCAAGGCCTTTGGGCATAAGCTGCAGACATGCTCCAGACACACTTCCATAAAAATGAGAGTTTTTTGGACAGTGAACAAAGAAAGAAAAAAAAGATGAAAACACCTAAAAATCTTACCAGATCAAAAACCAAGAGGGAATGAACCAGATAATAAACCTATAGTGAAATACGAAGGAAGATGGTCAAATGATGAAGTGATATAAATGGGGAAAAAAATACATAAAATAATCCAAAACAATTGGCCAGGAACTGTACAGTTCCTAGCCAATAATTATCACCCAGTGAATGCATAATTCAAGTTTTCAGCCTTTTTTTTCTTCCTAAAACTACCACTGTTAGGATTTGGTTTGAGAGGTGAGGAGGAGGGGCACTATGGGCACCATGCATTGTGGAAGATGGAATAGGGGATACTACATAAAGGGGTTATATGGGGAAAGCTCTGTGGAGTGCTCCCCATTGGACAATTTATATAGTAATCCAATTACTCTCTAGTCTCATTTCTGTATTAGCATAGTCAATCCCATCTTCCCTCACTGTTGGCAACCCCAAAATAGTAAGTCTAGTTAGTCTCACTGCTTTATTAGCATAGTCAGTCCCATTTAAAGGCTAGCTCCAGCGCTAGTAGTAGTCTGCCTTCTCAGGTCATAAAAGTTTGTCCAATCTCATTTGGAACACTACTATAGAACAATGAACCATGCAGTCCAACCTGATGCAGAACTCCTTTCTGCAATGCAAGAGCAGATGGCACACCTGCAGGAACAGAATTCTAGGCTTATGGAGTGCCTAGAAGAGGCAGAACCCTCATACCACGGCCCCACTGAAGCAGAATTGGATGCTGTCAAAGCTGAAGCCAAAGCAAAGGCACCATCCCCCATGCCAACACCACTTGTCAAAGGTTCAATGATTGCCATCCCAGAAATCTTTGATGGAAAACAAGGCCCCTGGGCGGATCAGTATGTGTTTCAGGTAAGCCTCTATGTCCTGCTCAATGGACATCAGTTCCCAGACAAGCTAGAAAAAATTGGGTTTTCAATATCATACCTCACAGATGCGGCGGCACACTGGGTAAGGCCATACACCAAGGAGCTTCTTGAAAACTCTTGAGCAGCAATAAACTTCCATCAGTTCATGGTGGCTTTTGAATTAGCCTTTGGCAAACCAGATGTGGCCACAACCTCAGAGCATGCACTCAATCAGTTGTGACAAAGAAACTCAGTCACTGAGTATGTGTCAGAATTCTGGGGCCACACCAGCTACGTTACAAAATGGGGAGAAGGGGGGCTCATGTTTCACTTCAAGAATGGGCTCACATCAAAAATAAGAAATGCCCTAATCTGTCATTCTTGCCCAACATTCCTCCAAGCACCCATGGAACTGGCCATCAAAGTGGACAACAATTTTACACATCAACAAAAAGATGGTTGGAGTGGCACTTGTCTGTGGCGTAGCTATGCCTCATCAAGTGGGGCCAGTTCCAGGGACCCAAATACCATGTACATTGATGCAGTCAGCGTATGTGGCACTAGTGGGAAGAAAAGGCTATCTGAAAAGGAATACCAGAGGTGTATGAGTAGAGGGCTGTTCCTCCAATGTGGAAATGGTGGCTATCTTTCAAGGGCTTGTAAGGGAAAGATCAAGTTTAGTGAGGTGGAGGATAGCACAGGTAGGGCACAGGTAAAAGACAGAGCTCAGGAGAGCAACATGGGGAGAAGGGGCACTCATGTTTCACTTCAGGAATGGGCTCTCATCAAAAATAAGAAAATTCTCTAATCTGTCATTCTCGCCCAACCCCCCTCCAAGCACTCATGGAACTGGCCATTCAAGTGGACAACAAGTTTACACATCAACAAACTGATGGTTGGAGTGGTTCTTGTCCATGGCGCAGATATGCCTCATCAAGTGGGACCAGTGCAAGGAGATAAAACACCATGGACATTGATGCAGTCAATGTTAATTGGAAGAAAAGGATATCTGATGAGGAATACCAGAGGAGTATGAGTAGTGGGCTTTGCCTCCAATGTGGAAATGGTGGTCATATTGCAAGGGAGTGTAAGGGGAAGATGAGGTGGAGGATAGCACAGGTAGGGCACAGGTAAAAGACAGAACTCAGGAGTGAAGTTTGTGCCCTCCTTGAGCAGATTACAGGAAAAGAATAAAGGGGATTTTGTAGAAGAATTATCAGCATGTAAGCCACTTGAAGTAAATGATAATAGTATTATACTAAACTTTCCTTTAATGACCCTTGACACCACAACAAATTTACAAGCCCTACTAGACTGTGGGGCCACAGACTGTTTTATTTCTAACAAGTTTTTACAGAAGAATAAAATAAAAAGTAAAAAATTGGACTACCCTAGGCATCTAATTATGTTTGACAGATCCCCAGGTAGGGGAGGAGAAGTAAGAGAAAAGGTTTTTTGCAGGTTTTGGTGTGACAGAAAAGAGTTTCAGTGCTGGGCATATGCAACAAACCTGAAGGACAAGTATGAAATGGCTTGACCAATATAACCCACCCATTTACTGGAAGGAAAAGAAGGCTCAGATAGGAGAGAAAGGGGACTCTGGCGCTAAAGTATTGGACCCCTGGCCCCTAAAGGGGCCAGAGGCCCACCCCAGTGAGTCTTCCTATTTCTTGTTATCATCAGTAGAATTTCTGTCAGAACTGATGCTTCCTCTTGATTATAAGTAGCAGGCTGGGGATGGGCCACCAACAGGTAGCTCCAAAGTGAGCTGGAGGAGAGATGAAGCACACCAAGAAGAGGAGAAGGCACAAAAAATATGGGTGAAAGCAGGAGATGTAAAGGTGGATGGTTCAGAGAAAGAATTTGTCCCCTGGCCCCTTCCAGAAAGTCTCCTGTTGTTTTATTATCATCAGTAGACTTGCCACAAGAACTGACACTTTCTCTTGATGCTAAGTCTCAGGAATTGGAGGGGGCTCTGGAGGAAGTGGAACAATTGGAATATATCTGCCAAGATTGAAGCCAAGGTCCAGTCCTCAAAGCCAACAAAAAGCCTCAAGGAGATGGTTACCAATGCTTATTGGGAGTATTTACCACTGTTTGAATATGGAAAGGTAAAAAAACAGCCACCTCATTGACCATACAACTTTTCCATTAATCTGACGCCAGGCGCAATCCCTCAATTTAGTCGCATAATCCCACTATCAATCTTGGAGTCTAGAATGCTAAAGGAGATGATTGATGAAAATATAAATAATGGTTTTATTAGAGAATCAAAATCTCCCTGTGTTTCCCCTGTGATATTTTCAGGAAAAAGGGATGGATCATTAAGACCTTGTATGGATTTCAGAAGGTTAAATGCGCTGACGGTAAAGAACAGATATCCCCTTCCTTTGAATAGTGAGCTAATTGAAAGCCTCCAAGGTGCAGAGATCTTCACGTCCCTAGATCTTAGAGCAGTTTACCACAACATACATGTGAAACAAGGTGATTAACACAAACTGGCATTCTGCACTAAATTTGGCCATTTTGAATGTTTGGTAATTCCATTTGATCCATGTAACGCACCTACCAATTTCCAGCACTTCAAAAACAGAAAATTCAGAGATAGAATAGGGATAGATGTGGTTGTGTACTTAGATGACATCTTGATTTACTCCAGATCAATGGAAGAACACCAGATATGCATGAAGGACTGTTTTCAGTGCTTGAGGGAGGCCCAAGTATGGTTAAAACTGGAGAAATGTGCCTTCTCAGTGAGTGAAATCCCCTACCTGGGTATGATAATTTCAAAGAATAGAGTGCAAATGGAAAAAGAGAAAGTAAAGGCAGCAACAGAATTGCCAATACCAGCATCAGTAAAAGAGCTCTAGTCACTCCTAGGCTTTGCAAATTTTCACCACTGTTTTATTGAAAATTACTCCCACATTTTCTGGCCATTGCGCAACCTCACAAAGAAGGAAGCCAAGTTTATCTGGACAGATAGCCACCAAGATGCTTTTGACTACCTGAAAAGACAATTTGTGACAGCCCCCATTCCGGCAATCCCTGACTTGTTGAAGCCATTTTTTCTGGAGTGCAACTGCTAAGATTTTGTATTAGGTGCAGTATTACCCCAATAAAGCACTGAAAATGTCCCACACCCTGTAGCATATTTGTCACAAACACTTCTAGGCACCAAACCAAACTATGAAATATATGATAAGGAGTTATTGGCACTGGTAGAAGCAGTGCGCACCTGGAGCCACTATTTGGAAGGAGGACCTCAACAATTACAATTCATTATTTACATGGATCATAAAAACTTGGAAACCTTCTTGACCACAAAAAAGCTGATGTTCCCGCAAGCGCGCTGGGAAGAACTTCTAGGTAGTATTAATTTTATGGTTTGATTCCCCCCAGGGAAGAAAAGTGGGAAACCGGATGGGATGTCACAACAACCTGAATTGCGCCCAGTGCCAGACCAGCTGCATACTGTTGGCGCAACACTACTGAAGAGGGGGTAATCCTAGATGAGGTGTAATTGGCAGATGAGAATTTGTTGGAATGGGTAAGAAGAAGGCATGAAGAGGATGATGGATTGCAGGAGTTGGTGAAGGCACTTTTATTGAAGGAAGTATTTGTATGGAAAGGATTGGAGGAGTACCACCTAGAAGAGGAAGCGCTGTATTGGAATGGAAGGATAGTGGTGCAATATGATGAAGTTCTCAAATAAAAGGTGGTCAAATCAAGTCATGATTCCCCAATGGCACAATACCCAGGACCACTAAAAACTTTGGAGCTGGTAAATAGAAGCTTTTACTGGAAGTCCATGAAGGCATACATCCACCACTATGTAGTGGTATGTGACTCTTGCCAGAGAAACAAGATCAGTCCAACATCAACACCATTGAGCCCACTAAAAATTGCCAAACAGCCATGGAAAGAGCTCTCCTACAATCTTATAGTTGAATTACCAAACTCTCAAGGAAAAAATGCTAATCTCACAGTAGTTGAATATTGCAATAAGATGGTGCAATTCATTCTAACCACCACCAAGGTCACATCAGAGGGGATTTCAGACCTAATTGTGGCACAATTTTGGAAGTTGCATGGTTTGCCTGAGAGAATTGTATAAGATAGGGGAAGTACCTTCAACTCTAAGCTGTTTAAAGCAATGTATGAGAAACTGAAAATTAATCCTTTATTGTCAAAAGCATGGAATCCACAAACTGAAAGGCAATCTGAGATAGTGAAAAAGGTGATTGAACAATACCTGCACCACTTTATCAACTATCAGAAAGATGATTGGGTGAAACTACTACCACTAGCTGAATTCTCATACAACAACTGGCTGCATGTGTTAACAGGAATGTCTCCCTTTTACACCAATTACAGATATCACCCAAAATTCTCAACTGGCACCCCATTAACACTGCATGTTCCAGAAGCACAAGAGAGAATTCAGAAGTTGAAGGAGATACATGAAGAGCTAGAAGCAGCGCTCAACTTATCTCAACAGTAAATGAAGCACCATCATGATCAAGGATAAACCCTGAACCTGATATTCCATGTAGGTGATAAGGTTTGGTTAAGCTCACATTTTATCTCCACATTGTGCCCCAGTGTTAAGTTAGATCACAAGAAAGTAGGGCCATTCAAAGTCAAATGCAAGGTATCACACTCAGCTTATGAACTGAACCTACCAATATCAATGAGGCAAGTACATCCAGTTTTAAACATTTCATTACTCACAAAGCATAAGAAAGATACAATTCCAAGTACTTGGTGCATTGGAAGGGTTATGGAGTTGGGGATAGGTCCTGGAAGCCAATAGATAATCTGGTGAATGCTAAAGAAAAGTTGAAGGAGTTTGAGAAGGAGCGCAGAAGGCAGGAGGAGTAAAAGAGGGGGTAATGTTGGGATTTGGGATGAGAGTTGAGGAGGAGGAGCGCTATGGGCACTATGCATTGTGGAAGACAGAATAGGGGATAATCTATAAAGGGGTTATATGGGGAAAGCTCTGTAGAGTTCTCCCCATTTGACAATTTATATAGTAATCCAATTACTATCTTGTCTCACTGCTGTATTAGCATAGTCAGTCCTGTTTATAGGCTAGTGCCAGCACTAGTAGTAGCCTGCCTTCTCAGGTCATAAAAACCATCATTGCTGCTCAACCCTTATGATCATACTAATTTTATAATTTATCTTTCACATTTTGGTAATTTTTCCCTCTCTCATTTCCTGCCAAACTGACTCATTAAGGGGTGTCAGTTCTGGCAAATCCGCACTTAAGTTGAGTGCGGATTTCAAACCAATTCAGCACTTAAATTTTTCAAAAAAGTCACTTATTCAAAAATGGGTGTCAGTTTTGATTTCAAATCAGCACTTTTTTCCTGATTTTTTTATAACCACATTTTGGCCACATCATACCTTTTTTTCCCACCCTGTCCCTGTCACAAGTGACACCCAGACCTCTATTGTCTCATCAATCTTCAGCATAAACCCCTCACCTTAGAGATCAAATTCTGGACAGTTAAAAAAGGAAGATAATCTCATCATCATCAACTTCCTCAAAATTAAATCAAATTATGATGCATGTTTTGGACATGAGAAGTCCACCCAAATTGGATTTCCACCTTCATCAAAAGTCAATGGCTTCTTGTAGATGGCAAATGAATCAAAAAAGAAAACAAAAGGGAGAATCATCATCAATCCTAAGCAAATGAAGGAGAGGTTCAAAATTTATCAACCAAAATATATAAAGGCTCATTTTGCTTCCACTTCTGCTGGCTTCAGTATTGATGATGATGGTTTGGAGATTGAAATTATAACTGTTTCCAAAAAGCTAAATGTCATGTGTCCTTTCTATGAGGAAATGTATAATCTTTTTGGTTCCTGAGTTTAAGTCAACCCTTGGTTTATACACAATACTACTAAGGATATACCCTTTGGTTTTCAACCATCCAATAATCCTCCCAACACACCTGTACTTCAACAGCATCAATCCCCTCCAGCTTCTAACCATAGTTCACCTGAAGATGATCCCAACTACCTAGAAGAAAAATTATTTTGGAGTAGTTAAGAGTCCTCAAAGCCCTAATAATTTTAATTTATGTTTACTTTCTCTTTTTTCTTCAATTCTTTGCTAAACTTCTCGCTCTTTATTTTTTAGTCTCCTTAATACTGACAACTGTGCAAAAATTCTTATCACCATTATAGTTTTATCACCTCACCACCCATTTGCATTTCTAAATAGTGCTAATTCAACAAAATTCTATATCTTTTGAAAAATTTGGAAATACCCTTCCCTGAAATTTATTGAAGCAAGGGGTGGGTATCACCAAATTTTTCCAAGTCATTGATTTTCCATGTCATATATGAAATTTGGAAATAATCTCCCCTGAATTTTATAGAAGTAAGGGGTGAAAATCACCAAAATTTCAATATAATTCCATAAATTAATAAATAATTAAATAAGTTTAATCCAATTTACTAGTTTTAAAGAAATGACAATCCTTCAAGAAAAAATTTATATCAAGTCTAGAAACTTAGTTTGGGACTTTCCAGAGGTATAGGCTAGAGGAACCCCATGAAGCAATTTAATGCTTTCATGATTACCATTTATACAACACAATGTATTTGGATCATTACTTTAGTTTAGTAAATTGAAATATCAGATTTATTTATTAAAAATTTATAAAAGAATAATTTTTTTTGATGACTTTACAAACCCCCATACTTTTTTGATCTACCTAAAGTTTTATTAAATTTATTATTGCAAGAGAGGAGATAGATAAGGTTGTGTTTGGAAATGTGGTGCAATAGGTGTTAACCAACCCACTGCCTTGATGTACTATAGCTGCGATTGTATGACATTCATGTTAGCATTGATCTCAATACTAAATAAATAGTTGTGTCCTCACTATCATAGAATTGGATTTTCTGGATGTGCTTAATGGAAGTACCTGTGGTGGCTAATCTGATTCTGATTTCTTCATTGGAAATTTTTTTCCTGTGAATACCCAGTATTAATACAACAATACCTGGTAGCTTTATATCCAAAGAAAAATTGTAATAATCACAATATATAAGTAGAAGCACACATATTTTAATGAAAAAATGATGTAGCTATGTAAGATATGGCTAACTTGTGGTTCAGACATTGATGTGCCAAAATTGATTGCCTAGTATAACATAAAATAAAAATATTTGAAAAGAATTAAAAATATTTCCCAATTTCATAGAGTCAACCAACATATGAGCCTTTCAAAACAGGATAGTTAGCTTAATTAAAACATGTATAGATTATTTTGACTCCCTTCTAATACTTATAATAGGGGCTATCAATGTTGACAGATCTGCAATTAAATTAATTTCAGATAAAGATTATTATACCCAAATTATCTTCCACAATTATTTTTGCTAATAATTGGGTTATTAGACCTTTTATGTATCAATGTTCACCTCTATCTGACATTTTTATCCTCAATTTTTCATAACCACATCTTGGACAACTTTCTTGGATGTGCCAGCCTCCCTACCTTTTTGCACACTCCCATCCTTTCTATTCATTCTATTCATTCAAAAACCCTTTCCCATCTTATCTTTTTATTTCTTCTCCTCTCATCTTCAAATATCTCAACATGCCTGCCTCATCATCATAGATCTTCTCAAAGGAAGCCATCCCCAAGATGTTCTGAAAATCCCATTACTCCCTCTTTCCCCCACTCATCTGAGAAAAAAAAGACTGTTCAACTAAAAAAAGGTGATCATTTATTACTTATAAACTGGCTGAAAACTAAAACTAATTATGATTATTGTTTTGGTACTGAGAATGCCACTAAATTAGGACAGCGCCCTGCATCAAACATCAATGGATATCTTCTAATGGCCAATGACTTATGGAATAATACAAATGGAAGGATTAATCTTTTACCTAAACAGATCTCTGAACACTTCAGGCACTATTGAGCCAAATACAAGAAGGATAAGACTCTTTCATCTTCCACTGGTTTTGGTATTACTGACCTTGATATCAGTAAGTGCATCAAAAATATAGACAATATACTTGATTCTTTATGTCCTTACTATAATGAGATGGATTCCATATTCTGAGAGCGAGCCAATGTTAATCCTGAAAAAATGTTGGATGGAGAGGATGATATTTCTGAACATGATTTCAAAAGAAATCTTTTTCCTTCTGCTTCTACTAAATCCTTCCCTCATTTGACTTCCACCAATCAAGACATCTTTTCAATAGATCCTTATAGAAATATAAACCAACCTGACCTCACTCCAGTGAGCTTTTATTTCTTTTCTAGTTGTTTTATTTTTTTATTCACATCTCTTTTTTATATTTCTAAAAAGGCTAATGAATGGCATAAGGATCCTCAAGCAAGCAAGTCTGAAGCGTGAATAGGAGAAGAAATTTGAGCTTTCTTTAGAGAGAGATGAGAAAGCACATGATTTGTAGGAGAATAAATTTGATATAAAGAAAGTGGAGAAGGCTCTTTAGTACAATTTCCTATTGGATAAAATGAAACTCAAGTATCAACTTGAAGATTGTTCAAAAAAAAGTTTTCTTGGTAGAATGTGTTAAAGCTAATAAATCTGTTGAGGAAATTGAACACTAAATGAAAATGTTTGATGACTAGTTTTTTATATTTCATTCATATTTAATACCAATTTTTTTGAACATTTTCTTGATAAAGTGCATTAAAGCTATTACATCTGTTAAGGAAATTGACTGCTTAATGAAAATTTAGTAAAAAAGAAAACAAAAGGGAGAATTGACATCAATTCTAAGTAAATAGAGGAGAGGTTCAAAAGCTATCAATAAAAATATAAAAAGGCTCATTTCTCTTCCACTTCCACTGGCTTTGGTGTTGATGATTATTATTTGGAGAATGGAATTACTACTATTTCCAAAAAGCTCAATGTCATGTATCTTCTCTATGAGGAAATGAATATTCTTTTTGGTTCCTTATTTAATAATGACTTTTAATCATATCAAAAATAGTTATAGCATGAGATTCTGTTAACACCATTTTTCCTTACTTGACTCTAAAAAATCACACTTTTGGATTTTCATATGGTAAAATAATACTGACAACTGTGCAAAAAACCTCATCACCAACACAATTTTATCACCTCACCACCAATTTGCATCTCTAAATAAATATAAGTCAACTAAATTCTATATCTGTTTGAAAAATTTGGCAATACCCTCCCCTGCATTTTATTGAAGCAAGGGGTGGGTATCACCAATTTTTACTAAGTCATCAATTTTCCATGTCAGATTTGAAAATTTGGCAATACCCTCCCCTGCATTTTATTGAAGTAAGGGGTGAAAATTACCAAAATTTAGAATTATTCTATAAATTAATAAATAAATAAATAAGACAATTCAAATTCACTAGTTTTAATATAATGACAATTCCTCAAGCCATAATGTGGACCAAGTATAGAAACTAAGTTTGGGACTTTCCACATGTATAGGTGAGATGAACCCCATGAAACAATTTAATGTTATCATGATTACCTTTTATACAACACAAGGTGGTTGGCTCATTACTTTAGTTTAGTAAATTGAAATATCAGATTTATTTATTAAAAATTTACAAAAGAATAAAAAATATTTGATGAATTTACAAACCCTCAAACTTTTTTTATCTACCTAAAGGTTTGTAAATTTATTAATTTTACATTTTTTTACTTTGTTGATTTGTTGGACTAACTTTTGACTGATCTGATTAAAGAAGCAAAAAATGTCTAAAGGATACACCACACAATATGGGGGGCGGACTTGCTAGCGAGTCCGCAACCTTGGACCCAAACTCACCGCAGATTGAACACACATTGAGCTATTGATAAATGAACCATACAATCAGGAATGAAAATCACTCAGCAGAGCAGGTTTAGGTGGGTGTTCAAGTAGAGTTCAGTTTGGGTATAGTATGAGTTCAGTCTGAGTTCCATCTCAGTTCAGGTTGAGGACTTGCTAGCAAGTCCACCCCCTATATTGCGTAGTGATAGACATATGAAAATGGTAAGAAAAATCAAAAAACATGCCTTGATTAAAGGGCAGAAAAATAGGTAAAGAGAAAGGTAGTTTGGGGAATCTGGAAGGATAAATGAATGATGTAAATGCTATGTTATGCATTATGAAATAAATAAACATGAAAACAGGAAAAAAGGCTCAACTTTAAAGGCCAATATCTCAGCAACCACTGAACCAAATTCTAGTTAGTTTTCTGGAAATGAAAGATAGTTTCAAGGGGTCCTCTTGGTCTAGAAGATTTTGTTTGAGGTTATACGAGGAGTTTTGGACTTTAATGGACTCTCAAAGATAAGGTACGTATTTCTTGATCAAGGATAATGACTTTACTCAATGATAAGAGGTAGTATGTATATATTAATATATTTTATAGCTTAGAACTACGTGAATGTAACTAATAGTGTTATAAAAGTATAAGAATAATTTGTTTATTGTAAATAAGTAAATAAGTAAGTAGTTTTTGGAATGAATCAAAAGGACAAAAAGGTAGGGCCTTTTATAGGCAATATGTGAGAGAAATGAACACGTAATTTACACCTCCTAATACAAGAGTGTGAGAGAGAAAAAACTTAATTAAAGAGAGTATGTGAAATAATAAGAGTAAGACTAAATAGTGCGTAAATAAAAGTATTTATTTTATTTGAAATAAAACTCTGAACCCTTTAGTCCGTCACATTTTAGTGTAAGAACATTTGATTTGAAATATAGAATCAATATAATCTAATTAAAGGAATTTGAAAAAAAAGTATTTTTTTCTTTTTATAATTTTATATATTTTTTAATACTAATTTTTATTCCCATCTCATCTGTATTATTGAGCATGGTGTTTGGGAGTAAAAATATATGTGGGACAATTACTTATTTTTATTAATTAATTACTTAGTGTACTTAGTTAGTTCATTGTACTTAATACATAAGTATTTAATAAATAATTAATTATTAATAAGGATCTAAAAGGAGTGGCTTCACCTCAGTAAGATAATTAATTATTTTACTGGGTAAGTCTAGTAGCCTGGCTGACACTCCCTCACTCTAAAAAAAAACAATAAAAAAATGTTAAGATTTTTTCTTTTTATACTTTTTTAGTAGAGTATGAAGATTAGATATCTCCTTCCCAGGTATCCAAGAATCATATTCAGATGATTTATTCTTGAATCTCAATAAGTATTCTGTACCTTTTTTAGCAGTGACTATTCTGTCATTCAGAATTTTTTCAATTTCTTCTGTTTCAGTGATTTCATTTGGGGTTTTCTTTGGTCTTCCCCTCCTTTTTGGAAATATATCACTATTGGATGTGTAAGGTTTCAGAAGAGATATTGGAAAAACAGGATGTTTTCTGTCATATGGAGAATACAAAATAACCTCAACTGCATTATCTCCAATCATTCTTCTGACAACAAATGGACCAACAAATGGGTCTTTCAATTTGTTATTACCTTGTAAGTTGAAGTGGACTGTAGAAATCAACACTTCATCACCCTTTTTAAAAGTGTATTCTTTATGGGATTTGTCCCATCTCTTCTTCTCATATTCAAATGATTTTTCAATACATTTTTGAGCATGATTTCTGCAAATTTGTTGCATATAAAGAAAAGATTTTACACCAGGATGTATATCCAATTTAGGTATTTTGTTACTGAGAATTCGGGAAGGAGTATTTGGAACATCTCCAAGCCAGAGCTCAAAAGGCTTTCTTTGAGTAACAGAATGAACAGTGCTATTATAAGCGAATTCCAACCCAGGAAGTAAGGTAACCCAATCATGAGTGAATCTGTCATTATCTTTATACTCAAGGCCAAAGGCACAATACCTTCTAATCATGTCCTCTAAAGTCTGAATCATTCTTTCAGCTAAGACATCAGTCTGTGGATGATGGGCAGTAGAAAGTTTCATATCACAACCACAAACATCCATCAGACATCCAAAATTCAGAAGTAAATTTAGGGTCTCTGTCAGACATTATGGCTTTAGGAAAACCAGCAGTATTAAACATATGAGACCACCATAAGAAAGCTAATTTTTTAGTGGAAACATCCTTGTGGGTAGGGATAAATTTACACATTTGTGTGAATCTGTCCACAATAACCCAACAAGAATTATAACTGTCTTTACCAGCAATAGGTAATCCTGTTAAAAATACATGTTGATTATTTGCCATGGTGCATCAGGAGGTTCAATATGTTGCATTAATCCAGCTCTCTTACCAGTTAAACTTTTTGATTTTTGGCAAGAATCACAAGATTCAAGATATAATTTGGTGTCCTCAGACATATTAACCCACCAAGCAGTGTTTTTAATTCTGATCATTGTTTTTTCAAGATCAAAATGTCCAGCTAATATGTCATCATGACAAATTTTCAAGATGATTTCTCTCATAGAAGGAGGAATAACAACGACATTACTCAACTTTCTCCTATAATATAGATATTCATCATCAATTGAAAATTTACCTTTTTCCAAAGCTTTTTGGTACTTTGGTGGAAGGGTTTTAATTAATGCTTGTATTGAAGCATTCTTTGGATCATTTAGTATGGTGCATAACTTTTTCAAGTCAGTGTCCTTATCATATGAATCCAGAATAAGCTGTAATGGCTCTTCCTCCATATCAACCACATATATCCCATGTATATGAATAATATCATCCTCAGGATTTTAAGCAGGATTAGATTCATTATTTGGTAAAGGTAACCTAGATAAAATATCCACATTTGAGTGAGCAATACCAGCCCTATGAATAATTGTCATTCTCCCTCTGTATTCTTGAACAGCCAACTGCCATCTGAACATATGTCTGTTTGGTGTTTTCAAGTTTAAAAGCGATTTAACTGTACTTCAGTCAGTGACAAGTTCAAATTTCTGGTCATCTAGATAATAATGAAGCTTTTCTAGAGCCCACACTACAGCTAAACATTCTAATTGAGTAGCACCATATTTCAATTCACTATGTCTCAAGGTTCTTGAAATATAACAAATTACTACTTCTGAAACTTTTTCATTTATCACTTGTTTTTGATGGAGGGCAGCACCAAGACC
Source organism: Hemileia vastatrix (assembly GCA_030280995.1). Taxonomy (NCBI): domain Eukaryota; kingdom Fungi; phylum Basidiomycota; class Pucciniomycetes; order Pucciniales; family Zaghouaniaceae; genus Hemileia; species Hemileia vastatrix. Next base: position 13,762,671 of record JASXTE010000007.1, read on the forward strand.
AATGAAACTGGAATCAGTGTACAAAACAAATGGTTGATTAAAGTCAGGTAAAGCAAGAATTGGTGCTGACATCAAACAGTGTTTCATATTGTCAAAAGCTCTTTGTCTTTCAGTATTCCAGACAAAAGCAACATCCTTTCTAGTTAATTGGGTAAGGGGTAAAGCTTTCACTTGGTAATTTTTAATATACTGTCTATAGTATCCACACATTCCCAAAAAACTTTGGAGCTCTCTAACTGTAGTAGGAGCCTTCACCTGTTTTATGGCTGCCACTTTGTTTTGGTCAACACATATCTGTAAGCCTGAAACAACATGACCAAGAACTTTTAAAGAATGGAAACCAAATTTACATTTCTTCAAAGCAAGTGTCATATTTATTTCATCCATTTTCTGGAATACTTTACACAGGTGGTTAAGATGGTCCTCAAATGTTTTTGAGAATATAATGATATCATCAATATAAACCATCAGCCATCCTTCAATTATCTCTTGATGGAATGTGTTATCCATGACTTTTTGAAAAACTGAAGGGGCATTTTTATTTAAAAAAATTTTTTATTAAACTGATCACTTAACTACCAGGACTTAATGTCAACTGAAGTAATTGAATATGAATTTTTATTAAAAAAAATTTATTGTCAGGACAATTTGTCAACTGGAACAAATAAAATTTAAATTAATCAGGACAAAATGTCAACTGAAAATTGTAATAATTAATATTAAAATATAATTATTTATTACTTCTGGGACTAAGAACACTATTGCTCTATTATTTTCAACCAGGAAAAATAAATAAAAAATATAATAATAAAATTAAATCCAAATTACCAGACACCCCCCCCTGTAAAATGAGCAAATTAATGCCACTTACAGAGTGCTGAGTAAAAGGAAAATACGTAGCAAATGAAAAGTGCAAAGTAACCCACAAATAGTAATATCAATAATTACCGCAATATATATGATGTTTAGTCAATATATGAACCTAATTTTTGGAGCGTGGTTCGATTCCCGTTCGCAGCAAAAATTTCTGTCACGTGACATATGACGTTTGTCGTTTTTGTCGCTCTCTCGTCCTTACAGGTACTCGAATGCTGATGGTTCCTTTGATTTACGCCCTCAAATCACGATGCGCTGTCGATAATTTGGGAAGGCCTCCAATTGTCAAGGGGTCCTCTTGGTCTAGAAGATTTTATTTGAGGTTATACGAGGAGTTTTGGAATTTAATGGACTCTCAAAGGTAAGGTACGTATTTCTTGATCAAGGATAATGACTTTACTCAATGATAAGAGGTAGTATGTATATATTAATATATTTTATAGCTTAGAAATACGTGAATGTAACTAATAGTGTTATAAAAGTATAAGAATAATTTGTTTATTGTAAATAAGTAAATAAGTAAGTAGTTTTTGGAATGAATCAAAAGGACAAAAAGGTAGGGCCTTTTATAGGCAATATGTGAGAGAAAAGAACACCGAATTTACACCTCCTAATACAAGAGTGTGAGAGAGAGAAAACTTAATTAAAGAGAGTATGTGAAATAATAAGATTAAGACTAAATAGTGCGTAAATAAAAGTATTTATTTTATTTGAAATAAAACTCTGAACCCTTTAGTCCGTCACATTTTAGTGTAAGAACATTTGATTTGAAATATAGAATCAATATAATCTAATTAAAGGAATTTGAAAAAAAAGTATTTTTTTCTTTTTATAATTTTATATATTTTTTAATACTAATTTTTATTCCCATCTCATCTGTATTATTGAGCACGGTGTTTGGGAGTAAAAATATATGTGGGACAATTACTTATTTTTATTAATTAATTACTTAGTGTACTTAGTTAGTTCATTGTACTTAATACATAAGTATTTAATAAATAATTAATTATTAATAAGGATCTAAAAGGAGTGGCTTCACCTCAGTAAGATAATTAATTATTTTACTGGGTAAGTCTAGTAGCCTGGATGACAGATAGGCTTCATAAGTATCTTCAGCTAACAGAATAGTAGATTCAAATAAATCTATCCCTAATACTGACTCTGATTTTCAAAATTGCACAGAAACTTGAAAACTGATGATGAAATTTCCAACAAGAGGGAGATAAAAGCCTATATAATCAAAGGAATCTCAAAGGATAAATGAAGTAAACATTATGATATTCTTTATGAAATAAATAAAAGTTAAATTATAAAAAAGGGCTCAACTTTATTGGTCAATATCTCAGAAACCACTGAACCAAATTCAAATCGGTTTACTGGAAATAAAAGATAGGCTTCAGAAGTATCTTCAGCTAAAAGGACAGTTGATTCAAATAAACCTAACCCTAATTCTGACTCTTCTTTTTAAATTTGCACAGAGACTTGAAATGTGATGATTAAAGGTCCAAAAAGAGGGAGATAAAAGCCTATATAATACTCAAATAAGAGTTTCAGAATCTTTATTCTCTCATTATGCAATATAAAAACATGCAATAAGATAAGTGAAATATGGAAAAAAAACTCAACTTCAAAGGTCAAAATATCAGCAACCAACAAAACTAATTCAAACCTGTTTTTGGGAAATGAGATATAGGCTTCAGAAGAATCTTCAGTTAAAGGACATTTGATTTAAATAAGCCTAAACCTTACCTGTTACATAAAAAATGAAACAAAAAAGTTAAATTGAGAAAAAAGACTCAACCTTAATGGTCAATATCTCAGCAACCACTTAACCAAATTCAAATCTGTTTTTAGGAAATGAAATGTATCTTTTAGGAGAATCTTAAGTAAAATGAACAATAGATTTGAATAAACCTAACCCTAATTCCAAGTCTGATTTTCAAAATTTTACAAAAACTTGAAAAGTGGTAATGAAGATGAGAACAAAAGGAGTTTAATAAGTTCACTTTTATCCAGATAAGAGTCATACATATATTTAAGTATGAATTTTTTATAGAAGGAATGAGATATCATATAGGCATGAAAAAAAGGAGATGAAGCTTACCTTAATTGAAAAGTAAGAAAAATTGAATGAGAAAAATTGATGTTGGAATTGTGGGAAAATTGAATATGGAGTAAGTGAAATGTGTGAAGAATGAGCAATGTATGTGTTTTAATGACATGGAACCAAAAAAAAGTGAAATAGGGGAAAGGGGGGATAATGACCATTCCAAGGAGGGATAAAGAGTAGGGTGATGGAGCTAAAAAAGAAAGTAAAGAGGGAGAGAAAAAAAGGTTAATTATACAATAAAAATTAAAAATAACCACTTACAAAAAAAAATTAGATACAAAAAAGAAAAAAAACAGAAAAAAAACAAAAAAACCATAATTAGAAATCAAAAAACAAAAAAAATGAATCAAATGACTTACCTGGAGAGATGAGATGAGAAAATGAATAAAACCAAATTTTTTGAGGGATGTTTGAGGAGAGGATAGGATATGAAGGATGAATAAAAAAAAGAAACAGTGAAAAATTATGTGATTGCAGAAAATATGCAATTTCATGTTGAGCTGGTGAATGAAAACAAATGAGACATCTAAAAAAGAGACATTCAGCATAATTTCAAAATAAAAATGAATATTCAAAAAAAAAACACCAAACCAAGTGAATAAAACACACAAGTTGAAAATCTGGAGAGTATGGAAAAATTTTTTTAAAAGTGTTGTGTTTCAAAATGTTGGAGGGTGATTGGCATAATGACAGAGTCTCTGCTGGTAAAAAAAATATTTTTTGATTGAAGGGAAGAGAAAGCTGTTTCAGGTCTGGGATCCTCTTCTTCATAAAGATCATTGAAAAGACATATAAGCTAAAGTTTTTTCCAAACCTGGGTCAGAATCAGAGTCAGCAGCTAAAACTAAAGTGATAGCATTCATAGCTTAGTGAAGTTGCTTCCTAGTAGAGAGATGCTTTATTATTGTCAGTAGAAGGTTTAGGTAATGAGTGGGAAGTGGAAATTCACCACCAAATGAGCTTGTGGGGTATGTAGATAGAAAAAAAATTTTATGTGTTTGCCACCAAAAATTAAGTAGCATAGAGTGAAGAGACACATAAGGATGAGAAAAAAATTTATGTGTTTGCCACCAAAATCAAGCAGCAAAGAGTGAAGAGACACATAAAGATGTCATCTGCAATTATATGTCATGTGACTTGCTTAAAAATCAATCATGGATATAATGAGTTTGGGATCAGGAATTAGGAATGGAAATTGGGGTATGAGAGGTGAGATAATGCATTATTGTGTAATCCTTATCCACTAGCCCTGGGGCTAGTGGATAAGAATTATCCGTAATTAATAATGTCGGATTCTGGCAAAAAAAATTCCTGATCCCTAATTGCGGATCCCTGAACATTGATACCCCCTAATCATTATTTTGTTTTTTACACAAAACATTTTCACCTACTCTGATTATCAACAGAAACAGAGTCTTGAGATCCCAAGTAGGCCCACTAAAGTTAATGGAAATATTTGAATACACAACTTTTATCTTAAAGTATTGAATAAAACTAGATTTACTATTCTGAATAGTTTGATATAGATCCACCATCTGCAGCAAGAACTATAAAACAAATTTAAAAAAAATGAATAGATGATAAATTGACTTGAAGGAGTTTAATGTGTGAAAATGGATTCAGGAGAGCAATGACTAACTCTGCTCATAGTGCATGGATGGGAATGTCAATTTGAAACCTTTGCATTTTTGTTAAATTGATTAAAAATGTACTCTCTGACATCATTTGTCACTGCTGCTACCATCACTTTATTTTCTTGAGAAGGAATAGCAAGCAATGTATCATTCTACAACAATCATGCACTATTTGATAATTTTTTGTGTGAGCCATCTCCCATCAAGCTTGTATACATATATACATGTTCTTTGCTTACCATATATATTAAAATTTGTTTATCACCTTTTTTGCATAAATTTTTTATCTTATATGACATTAAGCAAGTCCTAAAATAAAAGTACATAAAAAAATTAAATTAAATAATCAGTGTGTACATTCTGTTGAAATTTTTGTGCTATTGAGATGTAAAAAAAAGCCCATGCTCTTTTTCACAAACCCTCTACAAACCAAAACAACATATTTGTTCAAATTTTCAGTTCAGTTTGATAAAGGTTTACCAGAATCATATTTCAAAGAACTTGAGTTTGTAGAACCATAAACTTTCCCAGGTAAGTGGAGGGGGAGAGGTGGAGGTGGGTTGGAGGTGAGGTGGGGGAGGGTAAAGGTACTCCAGCTAAGCAGCTTCTCTGCTTGGCTGGGGTTTCCAAGGCAAGAGGAGGGTGTGGAGGTGGGGTGGTGGTGAGGAGGGGGGAGGGTAAAGGTACCCTAGCTAGGCAGGAAAGCTACCTGGCTGGGGTTTCAGAGGCAAGTAAGGTGGGGGAGAAGTGGGGGGCATAAAATACCCCATTCAGGCAGGGGGAGAGGTGGGAGGCAGCCAAGGAGGAGTGGGAGGGGGGATGTTGGAGGGGGGGAAAAAAAAAGGAAAAAAATTAGTCTAACTTTGAAAACCAAAAAAAGCACTTACAGAATAAAGAAAGAAAGAAGAAAAAGAAAAAGAAAAGAAAAAAAATAAGAATTAGTAAATATAAAAATAAAAATGAAAATATGACTTACCTGGAGAGATGAGTTAAGAAAGGATGATGCTGACAAATCAGTGAAATGAGACATTATGGTGAAATCAGCACTTTTGGTTGAGAAAGTGCAGATTTGAGTGAAGTAAGTCACTTATCTGATTTTGAAATCCATTAGTGTTGGGGCTAGTGTGTTTTGGAAATTTGCACTTAAATAAGTGTGGACTTGGTCAAATTTAAGTGCAGATTTTCCAGAACTGACACCCCCTATTTATTCTTTTTTTCTAAACTTTATAATTGAGAGTATCAAGTAAATGAAAAATGAAAAGAGAAGCAATTAAAAAATCTCAGAATAAATAAAAACTGAAATAACTTTTTAAAAAGAAGAAAATCAAGATAAAAACTAAAGGAGTGGGAAGAGGACTGAAAGAGAAAAAATAAAAATAATATAGAGAAAGTAAGTACCACACACCACAAAAAATCATCTGGCACCTGCTAAAAGGTGCCATTTGCTCAATCCAATTGTGATTCAAGAATTACACAGACTTGATGCCAGACAAGCTGGAATGCTCAGTGTACAGTGCACAGAATTCTCAGAAGCATTACATCTAAGCTAAAACTGAATCAAATCAAAGATAGGGACTGGTACCTGTGATCAGGTGCCCACATTTTTTTCTGGTGATATGACCAATAAAAAAGTAAAAATAACACACACCATCAAAGTAAAAATGTGAAAAACCTGAAAAGAGAATAAAAGAGAAGGGAGGGGAAGGAAAAAAGGGACAATTAAAGAACTGACCTGGAAATGGACTGCAAGACAGTTGCGTGACATGGACTCCCGCACGGTGTCGTGTTTCTTTGCGGGACATCGCCACCCGAAGTGCAAGCGTGACAGTTTTACCTGCAGTGTATCTTACTTGGTGTGAAGTGTTTTTTCCCTGTGCGACTAGACAATCTATCAAAAACTTATGTCTACCCCTTCCCTAGCATATACCCAATACATCTTTCGGCGTAGTGAATGGAGGTTTATGTGTTACTGTGAACAATCTATTATTTCTGTTTATTCAACATTTGAAAACGCAAAATGCATAGAGCATCTCAACTGGCAATTTTTTTTTGGCTACCAACCAATTTGTTCTGCTTAAAGCGCGTCGAACCCACTGTTGTTGGCGCCAGCTATCAAGAGGAAAACAATGACCGTAAGATTGCACGATTTCCCCATAGTGAAAGTCACAGAATTATTTTATTTTGACTCTCATTATTCTTTTCTACGTTTTTTTTTTGGTTTAGGTTCAACCTGTCAATCCAAAGGTTCGGCTCAGTCCGCTTTCATTTTGCAATTTACTATCACTTTTATTCTATCTACAAGAACCTCCTTTGATCAAAATACAAAACATGTGTTCATTATACAATTGCCTCTTTCCCTTAATGGCTATGTTTCCATGATGCTTGGTATATGTGGTTAACCATTTATTATTTCTCTCCCCCTTTTTTCATTTAAATGTCAAGCCTTTTCTGCAAGACTTGACCGGGAAAGAATGTATGGTTCGACTAAAATGGGGAATGGAGTATAAAGGCTACTTGGTTAGCGTGGATAATTACATGAATCTCCAGGTTTGTGAACATTTAGCGCTCTTTTAATTTTAGGGGATGTAAAGGTTAACGAAATAAGTAATCTGCAACTTTTATGCTGATTGCGTTTATTGTGATTTAATTCAATTTTCTTTAGCTTGCAAATACCGAAGAATATCAAAATGGTCAGCCTGTGGGATCACTTGGAGAAGTTTTTATCAGGTTAGTAATCACAACTCTTTTTTTTTTTCTCTTTTCCTCAAAATGTTATATGATAGATATTAACCGTATAATTTCAATTTCTGATCGGGATGAAGATGCAACAACGTTTTATACGTAGGTAGCATTGTACTTTTTTTAATGCAAGGCTCAATGCTCACTCGCCTAAAATAACCTACGTCTACATTTGCAAAAAGGTTCGCGTCATTTCCGAATAATTAAATTAATGATTTAATTTTGGAGACTGCCATTATAACGGAAGACTTGCCAGTGCGATGAGAAGCTAAATTCTCAGAACGTTTTTTTTTTCTTGCTGTAAAGGCAAGTCGATAAATTTTAGAAAATGTTCCAATGAAGAGGCCAGTTATGAAATTCGCGGATCAACAATGATGGACTACTAATCCATCAGACCTGGTAGTTTACAGATTCGTCCGTGTTTGACAAAATCTACTTTGATTACTTGATTACTCGTCCCACAAAGACTTATCTGTATAAATGTGCAATAATGAGATGTGCTAAGTCCATGGACTTTTCCTCCAATTTGACATGATCTACCTCTAAGTAAACTTTGATCTAATCACTAGATCCATCAGTGCAGAGATGGGTAAGCATTTTGATTTGCCATTCCACTTAGCATTAAAAAGTAATTTGAAATGAGTTGAATTTTTTTTTTACACAGTCTCGCTCCACTAGGAGCATGAAGGGACAGGAGAACCATAAGTGACTACATAGACAGGGTGAGGTACAAGTAGAGGCAGAAGACAGGGTAATGGAAAGGGGACAATTAATTAAGAGTTATTGAGAAAGTGAAAGTGGGAGGTTATTTGGGAAGTGAGTTGAATTTTGTAAAACTGGAAACTAAGTACCAAGACTCCAAAAAATTTAGCTAAACAAGATAAGAAAGAAGAAGCTTGATTAGGTGTCGAGACAATTTTCAGATATTGTGAACAGTATCAGACCAACTTTGTGAAATATTTTCATAACTCACCTCATTATAAACTCAGGGTAACCTTAGACCGATTAGAGTCAAAGTTCAAAATAATTTGATTCACACTGTTTTCAGAAGGATATATGTTGTATGTGAAAAAACTTCGAAGTAAGTGTCAGATTGGTCGCATGATTGTTTTCGGTGTGGCCTGGTACACTTTCACAATCAGTCTAAAGATATGTCTTATACCTTTATAAAAAAAACTAGACATGTGCTCAAACTGTTTCTTTACTTTGTAAGAGCTAAAACAAATTCATGTTATTATAGAGTCTGTCCTTTTGTAATAAATCATATATATATATATATATTCGTACCTTGTACCTTTTAATTTTTAATTATGAGTTCTTATGTTTACACGCTTTTCCTAACTCATACTGACCCTTCCTTCTCAGCCCTATTAAAATTTATCACAAATTAGATCGATCCTTTCATTTCCTTTTCATTTCATTCTATATATCACTAATTCACCAAAAAGGTTCTTCTATCTTTCCTTCATTAATTCTGTTCTTAGCTAATCCTCCCCCTCAGAAAAAAAAAAGAGTAAGGATAGACAAGGAAGAAGGAGGCAAGAATGATAAGAGTTTAGCTCGTTAATTTGAGCCTGACAAATATTCAAGTTTTTGATCTCCAAAATAGGGGGTATCAAAGTTAGAAATTTGTAATTATTTAAAAGGTATTTCACAACACAAAAAGAAAACCACAAACTTGACATTAATTCTCAGTAAAAAGGTGTTTTGCGGACACAATATAGCATATTTTAAAAAAATATTCATGGTTGATTTGGTGGGAGAAAGAGGTATTTTAAAATGGAAGATTTCTAACTTTGTTACCCCCTAATATTACTATAACATTTAAATGCCGTAACAATATTTAATAAAGGATGAAAGTAAAAATCTCATGTAAGATGGTTCAAAATTTTCTTATATCGACCATATCTTCCATGAAAAACTCTATTTTCCCGGAAAGTTAAGTCAAGTTTATTTCAATTGTGAAATAATGGAAGATTTCTATCTTGACACCCTCCAATTGTAGCACGGTGTCAGCCTGTAGAACTCCGGAAAGAACCGGAGAACAGGGGACGCCGCGACTACAGACTATATACATTTGCACACATAACTAAGTATATAGTCCTAGTGACTTAACATCCCCCCACTTAGTTATGAAAAACTATACTGATATCCCCCCCATGCAAACATAACCAACTCCAAAATGAAAATGAAATGAGAAAAATAAGAGAAAAAGAAAAGAAAAGAAATGTAACACCATCACCACACACAGACATCTTTCCTTCTAAGCATTATCAGAGATGGGCCCAGTGATTTTGTGAGTATATCTGCACGCATTTGAGCAGTGGAAACCCATTCCAATGTTGCTCTTTTTAGGAAGAGCTGTTCATTCACAATATAAAAACACCTGTCCACATGCTGTATCCTCTTCTTCCCCAGATTATCTTTTGCATTTGCAATTGCTCCTTTGTTGTCACAAAAGATCTTGATTGGGGGAATATCAGGAAATATGTCTTTAAGAAGATTTGAGATCCAAATGGCATCTTTCATACCACCACCAAGTGCCACATATTCAGCAGTGCATGATGAATCACTAACCATCATATACCATCTTGAGGTCCACACAATAGGGCAAGAATTGAGAAGGAGAATATGTCCACTTGGAGCTCTGGAGAATTCTTTGTTGCTCCAGGTGGAATCAAAAAAAAAGGAGTGAAAGCGGAGAATTTTAGTCAGGATGGATGTGAAGACATAGGTTGGCAGTGTGTTGGCCCTATCTGAGCAGGTGGATTAGGGCAATCCAGTGAGTGGCAGTAGGTTTGGAGGAGAGTTGTGCCAAAAAAATTGACAGGGAAAGTGTCAGCCTAGGTATCCCCAGGACTGATTAATTCTTATGTTTAAAACAAGATAACCTTAAATACATTAAGCTTATATCTTAAAAATAAGGTTAAAACACTTATATATATGGTTATAATACATATATATACAATTATTACACTATTATATGACTTATAATAGTTTAAATAGCTTATCCATAGCCTAATAATACTTATTAAGGTGTTAATGAAGTCATAATATATTTATCTTAAGTGATATTAAGTAATTATTGACATACATAAGCTTATATGTATACATAAATCTCATATTCAGTGAAATATGCAGTACATTATGTATATTTAGGTCTATAAGTGGGTTTTAGCCTCTTAATAGCCTATAACCTTTGTTTTTCTGATTATTTTAGGTCATTTGGACGTATTTAGTGGACTCACAATGCCTACAGAAGCATAAACATCTATTTCAGGCACATACACTCAGTTTGGACAACTTAATCTGCTTCCTTGGATGGATATTCACGGATTTAAGGGTTGGGAGGTCATTGCTGGGTTAATATGGATGCTTGGGGATGTTATTGGGGGCTTGGACATTTCATTTGTTTCCTTTATATGCTTTGGGTTTCATTATATACTCTTTGGATGAGTTATTTTACCTGTTTCTTTATGGTATCCGCTTTTATCAGTCTATTCTATTTATGGTATGGGTCTGTGGTATCATTAATTGTGATGGAGGGTCCTTACTGGAGGTCTGGGTGTTGAAACTTCTAGAAGTGGAGGCCATGGGGAGGTGATGGGAAATCACAGTGCTGTAATTGCCGGGTATAGCAGTGACATCATCTGGATTGAAGGTCTGTGCACTCCAGTGGATTTTGGTATAAGTAAGGGAGGATTTTGACAGGTTTTAATCATCACTTACTTACTACATATTAAACAAACATTATAAAAAATTATTATCATATAGAAATATATTATAAAGCATTTATAAATTGATATTATCTTTATATAAGCTATAACTATATTTTATTATTCTATTTTCCACCACTAGCACACATAAAATCCAAGTATTGTGAGTTTAAATTGAGAATAACTATTTTATTAGTCTTGCCCTGAGGTTTAATAACTAAATAATTTAACAATAAGTAATAGGACCATTAATATTTACTATTAAATCATACTTAGATACTAGCATAAGCTGACAATAGGGGGTCTTTCCTTAGTTATTACTTATTATTTAGTATAAGCCTTAGGACATGATTTTTACTCTAGTATATCTCAAACAAACCAAATATTTGGGTCTGCAGAACATTAGTGGGTCATCATAACTCAGTGATTGCGGAAAAGAACCCTTATAATAATTTTACTAATTTTTTAAAAATAAAAATTAGGTATTTACAGTAGTAACTGTACTCAATATAAACCCAATTTCACTTGTTATTCGGTCACCAATATAACACCCAATTAAATTGTTATTTGGTCAAAGCTTGGTAAACTAATTATTCACCCTTATAAAGGTCTAGTGAAACTTAATTTATAATTTTGAACAGATTTTTTTGAATTTTTTATTTAAATAAATAAAGATATAAATTCAGGGTAAGCTCCAGAGCTTTTATTAGTAATTGAATTGCTAATATTTTTTGTCTACTAATTAACATATAGGTTTTCCCTTTTTTAGACATATAAAATTGTTATTTGAAGACACAATGAGTGCTCAAAAGGACAATTTAAGTGAAAAACCTGCTTATAAAACCAGGTCTAAAGCTAAAAACATTGCTGCAGGACATCACCATGGAGGGTTGATCCTATCCACAACCAGAGTCAATGAGCATAGAGGAAAAGGACACCCTCTTAAAAAAGATAACCAGAAAAAAGACTTCGCCTCCTCTGCAGGATCAACTGTCCCATCTGGCAAAGCAGGTTCTGAAACTGGAGGAATAAAATTCTTTCATGCTAAAGGAGGTAGAGCAGTTGCAAAACAACTGCAAGGTGGGGTTCCAACAGATGAATCAAACCTTGGCAGAGTTAAAGGTAGGGCAGCCAAGCCAACAACCCACTACCCAAGGAGAGTCACATCATTCCCAGAAAAAAATTCTGGTAGAGAAATGGAAGTGGGATTGGTTCCACCAGCAATGGTCCAGTCACAATTGCAACAGGGATCCCCCCTCATCAGACTTCCTCAGCTCACCCCTACAAAGGACATCAAAAGCACCAAAAATCAGGGTTTGCACAAATCCTGTGGTAAGTAGATTACCCTCTCAGATTAAACACAATACTGATGATTAAAATATAGGTAATATTATTTATGTAAAATCTGTACAGAGAATTGAGGAGGACTTGAGAAAATTAGGTTTTGATGTAGATACACCTGACTTATCTTTTGTCATAAAAACAGTACTATTTATAATAATAATACAGTTAATCCTGTGTTGTCACCACTTACTAGTTAGATGAGAAGTTCACAAAGCAGTCAAAAAATTGAGGAGGTGATGGAGCATTTTAATAATAACCCAACTGTCCATAGAATTGTTTCAGCATTATGGAATAGAATGACTGATTGTGAGGAAGAGATAGTTAAGCTCACAAGTGATTCAATTTCTTCCTTGAAATTGAACATTTCTCAACTAGCAACAAGAAATAAAGAATTAGAGAATGAACACTTGGCTCTAACTCTTAAGTATGATTGTTTGATTAATAAATATAGTGAACTTTCAAACAATTTCTGTGAGTTAGAAAAGTGGTATGAAGCACATTTATTGAAAACTGAATCAAGAACAAAGTTATCTTTTGCCTAGACAAATCAGAGTGTCTCTGAGCTGCTACAAAGATTGACTAAATTTGAGATTGAAACTTCTAATCTACTAATGAATCAGGATAATCATAAGTATACTCAGTGTAATAATAATCCTTTCATTGGCAAAAATGAATCTCAATCATTCCCCATACCACCACAAGTAAAACCATCTGGTAGTAGTGTCAAGTCTGAAAATACAAATGTAAGTCACAAATCCGTGCAAGAGGAAATACAAGACCATTTATCCAGAGTAAATGAGTTATTGAATTTACCTAGGATTAGTGAAACAAAATCCAATAAAAAGAACTGGCCTAAGATCGATCAGTACCCAACTTATGATGGGGAAGCCAGCTCTGAATGGCAAAATTTTATCCAAAGAATTGACAATTTGAAATTCTCATATAAGTTACCAGATGAAGAGATAACATCAAAATTAATTTCTTTATATAAGGATGTTGCTTTATTATGGTTTGAAGCTGTTTTGAGTGAGGGTAAAGATTACTCTTGGGCTGAATGGAAACAACTAATTGAAAAACAATTTGGAGGTTCTAAATTCAGGCTCACTCAGCAAAGATTATATGAGAAAACTAGGTATAATCCGTTGAATGGTGACAAAACTATGGTGTTTTTAATTTATTTAAAAAAAAATTAAAAGCCATTGAGCCAAAAATGGATTTTAACTTATGGAAAGATAAAATAATATATAAATTACCTATATCTGTCAGAGACATTGTTGTAGCTAGAAAAATAATGGTTAATGAATATTCTGAATTTATTTCTATTTGCAATGAAATATTATTAAACCATAAGTATAAATCAAGGTACACCACTTATAAACAAAATAATGAACCTGTTAAAAATCAGAATTCAAAAACACTTCAGGAGAAGCAGAAAAAACCTACTGCACCTGTAGTACCTAAAAAGTATGAGTTTAATACCTGTTATAAGTGTAATAAACCTTGGGTTAAAGGTCACAAATGTGAGAAGAATATAAATACTGTTGAAAATCAGCATGAATCTAAAAATGAAACAGAAAAAAGTAAGGATTCAAGTGATTATGACATTGATATCTCATATAGTGATGAGAATGAAGTCTGTATGTTGGAAGATGATTTGTCCATCTTTGAAACTTCAATATTAAACATGGACTCAAATGAATCTTAAATCAATTTTGAGGATACTGAAATCATTAAGGATATACAAGCTGATAACTTGAGAATGACACCTATCACGGTTTCAGCTATCATTTCTGGAGAAAATGTAAATATAGTATTGGACACAAGAGCTGCTGGTTCTGTTGTTTCAACAAATACATTGCAGAAAATTGATAGTGAGTATAAGTCAAAGCTTGAACCCCTTCAAAGTAAAAATTGGAGAGGTTTTGGTTCAGTACTAAACCCCATTGGTAGATACAAAGCTGCTGTTTTCTTTAAACATCAACATGGTTATGTTAGAGTAACTTGTGACTTTGTAGTAATGGATAATATTAACTGTAGTAACTTTTTTATCATTGGAAATGATATTCTGACTAATTTTGGTGTGAAATTAGACCCTGCTAATAGCAATTTTACAATTGGAATGAATGGTAAAAGAAAATTTAAAATAAATTCTTTTAACACAGTCTTACACATTGAGTCAGTAACAAATATTCCGTGCAAAGGAAGAGAATCCAATGAGATGGAACTTCTGGAAACAGAAATTTCTAAAGCATCTTTTGGCACTCAGATAAGTGAAGCTGAGAAAAACAATATTTTGGACTTAATTAAAGCATTTCCAATAGCTTTTGCACATGGTACAAATGAAATTGGCCTTGTAAAAGATCATGAGATGAAAATAAGTTTAACCTGTGATATTGATAATATTCCTGCTAGTCTTAAAAAGAAACCTTACCCTGCTTCACCAATGAAGAGGAAAGACATAGAGGATAATATTAAGATGTTATTAAAAATGAACATTCATGATAAGGTTGAAAATAAACCAAAATATTGTGTAATATCACCAGTACTAATTTATTATGAACAAGATAAAGTAAGACTGTGTGGTGATTATAGAGCATTAAATACATTTACAGTAGATGATATTTATCCCTTGCCAAGGATTGCCTCTATACATGCTACCCTTAAAGGTGCTAAGTATATAAGTTTCTTAGATGGAAATAAAGGGTACCATCAAATTCCTGTTGAAAAGAATTCACAGAACTTTCTGTTGATAACAAAACACATGGGAATTTATAAATATGTCAGGATGCCATTTGGAACAAAAAATGCTCCATCAGTATTTCAGAAGTTAATGGATATAACATTCCATAATGAAATGATTGAGGGATGGTTAATGGTATACATTGATGACATCATAGTGTTCTCTAAGACATATGATGAACACTTAATCCATTTAAAGAAGGTATTTCAGAAAATGGATGAAATAAAAATGACCCTTGCATTGAAAAAATGTAAATTTGGGTTTGAGTCTTTAAAAGTGCTTGGTCATATTGTATCTGGATTACAAATATGTGTAGAGCAAAATAAGGTGGCTGCAATCAAGAATATTGGAATTCCTCAAAATGTAAAGGATATACAATCTTTTCTTGGTATGTGTGGTTATTATAGACAATATATAATGAGCTACCAATTAATTGCTGCACCATTTACCACACTGATCAAGAAATCAGAAGCTTTCATTGGGAATAATGAAAGACAACAGGCTTTTAATAAGTTGAAAGAATTTTTGATGACAGCTCCTATCTTGGGATTACCTGATTTCTGATTGCCTTTTGTATTGTATACAGATGCAAGTTTTATTGGTATGGGTGCTTCTTTGCATGAAAAACAACTTATTGAAGGTAAAATCTCAGAAGTAGTAATTTTCTATATTTCATGTACTCTAAGAAGTAGTGAATTAAAATATGGCGCTACTCAACTTTAATTTTTGGCATTAGTATGGGCTCTTGAGAAGCTACATTATTACCTGGAAGACCAAAAATTTGAGTTAATAACTGACTGTAGTGCAGTTAAGTCACTCTTAAACATGAAAACTCCTAATAGACATATGTTTAGATGGCAATTAGCTGTACAAGAATACAGAGGACGGATGACTATTACACATAGAGCAGGAACATTAAACTCTAATGTAGATCTGTTATCTAGAGTACCTCTACCCAATAATGGTGATAATCCTGCTTATGTTCCTGAAACAGAGATTATTAACATTTATGGCATTTATATTGTAGATCTTGAGGATGAATTTATGCAATAAATTCTTGATAATTATGCTTCAGAACCTGACTTGAGTAGACTTACTACAATATTAAATGATCCATCTTATGCTTCAATGACTGTTTTAATAAAAAATTACCACAAAAGTATAAAGAAGAATTAGAAAAAGGAAAATTTTCCATTGAGGATGGTTTTATGTATTACAGGAAGAAATTAAGCAATGTAATTGTAATTCCCTGTTCAATGAAGGAGTTAATGTTAAGTATATGTCATGATGATATATTAGCAGGTCATTTTGACTTCCATGCAAAATCAACCAGAGTAAAAAATACATCTTTGTGGATTAACATGTCTGATGATGTTCAAAAACATGTTGAGACATGTGGTTCTTGTCAAAAATCTAAAGGATTAACAGGCAAAAGAGCTAGTTTTTTACAACAACTTGAGCAACCAAAAGCTCCACGTGAAATAGTTAACATGAACTTTTTAACAGGTTTTCCAATAGCAGGGAATAAGAGTTATAACTCCTGCTGGGTAATTGTAGATAGAGTTACAAAAATGTGTAAATTTATTCCTACCCACAAAGAGGTTTCTGAAAAGGACTTAGCTTTCTTATGGTAGACACAAATGTTAAATATAGCAGGTTTCCCCAAAGAAATAGTCTCAGAAAGAGATCCTTAATTTACTTCTGAGTTCTGGACATCACTTATGGATGTTTCAGGGTGTCAATTAAAACTTTCCACAGCACACCATCCACAAACTGATGGGCTAGCAGAAAGAATGATACAAACTTTAAAAGATATGATAAGAAGATATTGTGCTTTTGGTCTTGAATTTAAAGACAATGAAAAATTCAAGCATGATTGAGTAACCCTTATCCCAGGTTTAGAATTTGCATACAATAGTACAGTACATTCTGTCACTGGCAAAAAGCCATTTGAGTTATGGTTGGGTTATGTACCTGATACCCCTGCTAAAACTCTTAATAAATTACATAGATTGGACACCCATCCAGGTACAAAATCTTTTCTTCAAATGCAAGAATTATGCAGAAAGCATGCTCAATAATGTATAAATAAGGCATTTAAGTATGAGAAGAAAATATGGGATAAAGCCCATAAAGAAGAAATGTTCAAGGAGGGTGATGAAGTCGTTATTTCTACACTAAATTTCAATTTAAATGGTAATGTTAAATTGAAGGATCCATTCATTGGACCATTTGTAGTAGAAAATATGGTTGGTAACAATGCTGTTGAAGTTATTCTATATGCACCATATGATAGAAAACATCCAGTATTTCCTATTTCTCTTCTAAAACCATACCATTCTAATTATACTGCAATATTTCCAAGAAGATCAGGAAGGCATAAACAGCAACCTGAAGAAATAATTGAAAAGGAAGAAATTGAAAACATACATAAAAAGAGACACCTTACTAAAGAAAATGGAGTTGAGTATCTATTAAGATTTAAAAATAAATCAAGTGAATATGACCAGTGGATTCCAGAAAATGAAATCTCTGATCTTAAAAATCTCTTGAAAAAATTTAAATCCAAATAATACTGTTTAATTCAGTATAGGTATTATAGAAATTTAAAAATTATTTTTCTATTCACTCCTTACTTATTAATTAAAATGTCTTAACATTTTTTATTGTTTTTTTTGGGTGAGCAAGTGTCAGCCTAAGTATCTCCAGGACTGAGTAATTCTTATGTTTAGAATAAGATAACCTTAATTACATTAAGCTTATTACTTAAAAAGAAGGTTAAAATACTTATATATATGGTTATAATACATATATATACAATTATTACACTATTATATGACTTATAGTAGTTTAAATAGCTTATCCATAGCCTAATAATACTTATTAAGGTGTTAATGGAGTCATAATATACTTATCTTAAGTGATATTAAGTAATTATAGACATACATAAGCTTATATGTATACATAAACCTCATATTCAGTGAAATATGTAGTTATATTATGTATATTTAGATCTATAAGTGGGGTTTAACCTCTTAATAACCTATAAACTTTTTTTTTCTGTTATTTTAGATCATATGGACGTATTCAGTGGACTCACAACGCCTACACAAGCATATACACCTATTTCAGGTGCATATATCCAGTTTGGACAACTCAATTTGCTTCCTTGGATGGATTTTCATGGATTTATGGGTTGGGATATTATTACTGGGTTGATATGGATGCTTGGGGATGTTATTGAGAGCTTGGACAGTTAATTTTGTTCCTTTATATGCTTTGTGTTTCTTTTTATCATCTTTGGATGAGTTATTTTACCTGTTTCTTTATGGTATCCGCTTTTATCAATTTATTCTATTTATGGTATGGGTCAGTGGTATCATTAATTGTGATGGAGGGTCCTTACTGGAGGCCTTAGTGTTGAAACTGCTTGAAGTGGACACCATGGGGAGGTGATGGGCCCTCACAGTGCTGTAATTGCCAGGGATAGCAGTGACATCATCTGGATTGAAGGTCTGTGCACTCCAGTGGATTTTGGTATAAGTAAGGGACGATTTTGACAGGTTATTAGATATAACTTACTTACTACACATTAAAAAAAACTACAACACAATTATTATCATATATAAATATATTTTAAAGAATTTATAAATTGATATTATCTTTACATAAGTTTTAACTATATTTTATTATTCTATTTTCCACCACTAGCACGCATAAAATCCAATTATTGTGAGTTTAAATTGAGAATAACTATTTTATTAGTCTTCTTCTGAGGTTTAATCACTAAATTATTTAACAATAAGTAGTAGGACCATTAATATTTACTATTAAATTATACTTAGATACTAGCATAAACTGAAAAATTTTGTTTGAAAGTTCACTATATTTATTACTCAAGGAATCATACTTAAGAGTTAGAGTCAAGTGTTAATTCTCTAATTCTTTACTTCTTGTTGCCAGTTGAGAAATTTTCAATTTCAAGGACAAATTTTATCACTTTTGAGCTTAATTGTCTTTTCCTCACACTCAGTCATACTATTCCATAATGCTGAAACAATTCTATGGACAGTTGGGGTATTATTAAAATACTCCATCACCTCCTCCTCAATTTTTTGACTGCTTTGTGAACTTCTCATCTAACTAGTAAGTGGTGGAAACTGAGGGTTAACTTTATTATTATTATAAATAGTACTGTTGTTATTGACAAAAGATAAGTCAGGTGTATCTACATCAAAACCTAATTTTCTCAAGTCCTCCTCAATTCTCTGTACAGATTTTACATCAATAATATTACCTATATTGTAATCATCAGTATTGTGTTCAATCTGAGAGGGTAATCTACTTACCATGGGATGGGTTCAAGCCCTGATTTTTGGTGCTTTTGCTTTCCTTTTTAGGGGTGAGCTGAGGCAGTCTGATGAGGGGGTGGATCCCTGTTGCAATTGTGGCTTGACCACTGCTGGTGGAACCAATCCCACTTCCAGTTCTCTACCAAGATTTTTTCCTGGGAATGATGTGACCCTCCTTGGCTAGGGGTTTGTTGGCTTGGCTCCCCTACCTTTAAATCTGCCAAGGTTTGATTCATCTGTTGGAACCCCAACTTGCAGTTGTTTTGCAACTGCTCTACCTCCTTAAGCATGAAAGAATTATATTCCTCCAGTTTCAGAACCTGCTTTGCCAGATGGGACAGTTGATCCTGCAGAGGAGGTGAAGTCTTTTTGATTGTTGCTTTTTTTATAAGGGGGTCCTTTTCCTCTATACTCATAGACTCTGGTTGTGGGTAGGATTGACCCTCCATGGTGATGTCCTGGAGAAATGTTTTTAGCTTTAGACCTGGTTTTATTAGCAGATTTTTCACTTACATTATCCTGTGGAGAACTCATTGTGTCTTTAAATAACAATTTTAAACGTCTACAAAGGGAAAACCTATATGGTAATTAGTAGACAAAAAATATTAGCAATATGAAAAGGTTAGGGACTAAATATAAAAAGTAAGAGATAAAACTCAGAGCTTTGGACGGCAGAGGCAATTGGACAGTAAGAGAAAGTTTTACCTAAATATAAAAAGTAAGAGATAAAACTCAGAGCTTTGGACGGCAGAGGCAATTGGACAGTAAGAGAAACTAAGTAGAGAATAATTAGTAAAGATGGCAAGAGAAGATGATAACATTGCATTATACAGCACACATACGTTTTACCTAAATATAAAAAGTAAGAGATAAAACTCAGAGCTTTGGACGGCAGAGGCAATGGGACAGTAAGAGAAACTAAGTAGAGAATAATTAGTAAAGATGGCAAGAGAAGATGAGAGACAATAGGAGTTAACAAAGCCATCTTTATAGTGAAGTAAGAGTATAGGATTCACGGAATTATACTTCGGAAATTAAATAAATTGGACAGTGAAAAATAGTAACCCAATAAGCGAGAGACTTTATAACGGTTAAATGGAACGTAATATAAGTAATGGTAATTAAAGGAAAATAAATTTAACAGTACATTAACAGTTAAACCTCAACACCCCCCCATGCTGTATAATGCAATTATTTCAAATGTACTTGATTAAGACAGGCTAGATGCGCAGGCTTAGGTAAAGATTTAGTTAAAAAGTCGGCCCACATATGACACGCTGGAAGATATTTTAAAATTAGTTTGTTTTGAGAGACAATATCGTGGAGCCAGTGAAGTTGCCTGTTAACATGGCGAGTTCTGTGTTGATATAAAGGGTTTTTTGTTAGCTTGATAGCACCTTGATTATCACAGTATAATGTGCTCTTATTTAATTGTAGGTTGAAGTCAGTAAATAACTGTTCAATCCAGAGTAAGTCTTGAGCTGATTCGGTCATTGCGCGAAATTCGGCTTCAGTGGTTGAGAGGGAAACGACTGGTTGTTTGCGTGAGCGCCAGTTAATAAGTCCAAGATGAAAGATTAGGCTACCGGAGGTTGACCTACAATCATCGGTATCACTCCAGTTTGCATCGGCGTAACCGCTGAGTGAGTTGAGGGATGAATTTGGTACATTACCAAGGGTAAGAGCTAGATCTTGAGTGCCAGCAAGATACCTAAGAGCGTGCTTAAAAGCGGCGATATGTTCCAAGGTGGGATTGTTAAGATTTTGAGATAATAAACTAGCTGTATATGCTAGATCTGGACGAGTACATAAAACTAAATAGTTTAAAAGACCAATAGCTCTTCTATAAGGAAAAGCATTAGGTTCTACACTTGAAGAGTCACTACTAAATTTAATGTTAGGTATTAAAGGAGTACTAGTAGGTTTACAATCTTGTAAAGAAAATTCAGTGAGTAAATTTTTAATATATAGTGATTGAGATAATTGTATAGTTTTATTATTATAGTCACGAATAACCTTCATTCCCAAGACCCACTTAAGATCACCCTGGTCATCCATGTCAAAGATATTCTTAATTTTGTTTTTGAAATCAGACACATCAGGGCCGCCAATGATCATGTCATCAACATGTAGGAAGACGTAACAGGGGTTTTCTTTACTATTGCTAATAAATAAACACGGGTCTGCTTTACTGGGGGTGAAATCAATGCTGGCAAAGAAGTTAATAAGAACAGTATACCAGCAACGCGGACTTTGTTTTAGTCCATACAAGGATTTTTTTAGTTTGAGACAGCTATTAAGTAGTTTGGGAGTATAGCCTAAGGGAAGTTTCAGATATAGCTCTTCTTCTGGGATACCATGTAAAAATGCAGATCTAACGTCCATTTGATGTAGTTGCCAGTTGTTGAAAGCAGCAATTCCTAATAGAAATCTGAGGGTAGAAAGTCGGCCAGTAGGAGCAAAGGTGTCATTATATTCAATGCCTTCAATTTGAGCAAAGCCTTGAACGCACAGTCTTGCTTTATACTTGAGTATATTTCCTTCAGCGTCTGTTTTTCTCCTAAAGGTCCAAGTGGTGCCTAATAGATGAGTGTCATTGGAACATGGAATTTCATCCCAAACTTCATGCTTTTCGATGCTTTCTAACTCAGTTGAAATAGCTCTTTTCCATTCATCACTTTCCGAACTTTGAACGGCTTCATAGTAAGACGTAGGTGCATCTGAGGCTGCAACGGTGAAATTGATTTGTTTACTGCGACGACTGTAAGGTAGTATATTTGAAACATCTATGTTGGACGATATTTCTTGTGCTGGAGGTGTTTGCTTGTCAACCCAGGCAAAATGCTTATATTGAGGTAGTTCGTGGGTATTTTCAGCAGAAGTATTGCTAGTGCTGGCATCATCAGAGGATGATTCTGATATTGCAATTTCTTGGATTTGATTAGATTGTGTGGGTTCGGAAAACTCAGCTATTGAGGTGGATAGACTCTCTTCGTTTTCATTGATAGTTTGTTGAGCAGACTCAAAGTTAATAGTATCCAGTTCAGGGAAAACAAGCTTTTCTACAGTATCAATACCTTTAGTAATTTTATGAGCTATTGTAAATGTATTGTAAAACTTGACATCATGAGTGATTATTGTTGAATCCGATTTTGGTAAGTAGATACGATAATTATTGTGGCCGTCTACAAATCCTAACAACATTCCTTCCTCTCCTGAAGGACCGAATTTTCCTTCTCGTTTGGCTTTAGGTATATTAACAATAG
The DNA here is from genome assembly GCA_030280995.1 of Hemileia vastatrix. Taxonomy (NCBI): domain Eukaryota; kingdom Fungi; phylum Basidiomycota; class Pucciniomycetes; order Pucciniales; family Zaghouaniaceae; genus Hemileia; species Hemileia vastatrix. The sequence goes on from JASXTE010000007.1 coordinate 13,785,448, forward strand.
CATCACATCCAAAAGGATGAAGAGTAGTGGTATTCGTTTTATCTTTGGACCATAAGTCCAGGGGAGAGGAATTATTCGGAAGGTTAAAGGAAGGAGTTCTATTAAGCAAAAAATTGGCCGTTTGTATTGCTTCGGCCCACCAAGAACTGTCTAGACCACTCTGAATAAGTAAAAATTTGGCTTTTTCAACCAATGTACGATTACCTCGTTCAGAAATCGGATTCTGTTGTGGGGAGTAAGGAGCCGTTAATAAGTGAGTGATGCCTAATGTTGGTTTGGATGGGAAAACTTATGATATTTCCCAGAGTCGAACATGTGATAATGACTTTATTTTTATTTCGAATAGTATATACACCCTGCGAATTAACAAGACTCCAACCATCATGAAGTAAGTCAGTAGCTGCAACCAAAGGTGTTTGAACGGAAGGGGAGTATAAGGCTGGTATAGTAAGTTTATAACCAGATTCAGTCATTAATTTCACTACTCCTTGACCAAGTGCAGAGAATTCTTCGCCGTTAGCTGTAGACAAGCGCATGTTTGTGCTGGAGAAAGATGTAAATAAGGCCCTGTTATTGAAGAGCGAGTATGACGCCCCACTGTCCAAGACCACATGATTGGGTAAAGCCTCCATTATAACAGCCAATACTTTACCTGTCGACTCTTTTTCTTTTTTCCTTTTTAAGAACTCCTCACGTTTTTCGGGATGTAATTGAAAACAGGATGATTCTTGATGAGGAGCAAGAGGGTTATGTTTACCCTTAGAACAATAATTTTTATTCTTCTTGGTATCTACACTTAAGGCGGAACCAGCAGTGGACATGGAGAGATTTATACGTCTCGTAACTTCACCTTCTAAGTCTGAGAATACTTCTTCTAGACTTGGCTTAACATTTGTAACTTTGTAATTATTTAATATAAGATTGGCAGTGGTTTGATAAGAATCCGGTAATAAATTAAGAATATAATGAGACATAAGAAATGAAAAAATGTCTTTTTCAAACAATTCGGGAGCGACTTCTTCAAGCAGATTAATAATGCTGCGAAAGTCGTTAATGGTACTGATAATGTTACTTTCGGTGAAACGAACATCAAATAACTTTTTGACAATGTAGGAGAGATTAGCCCCAGACTTGGCAGCATAGTGATTTTGGATTTTCAACCAGAGTTCAGCAGGGTTCTCCGGTGCATCTTTCTTAACAAACTTATTGTGATTATTTCTGTCCAGGAACATTTTCAAAATAGTATCCGTCTGCCTCTTACGAATAAAAAATGCCTCTTTGAGGTTAGGATTGGTAGGTTCGATGAGATCAGGATTTAAGAAGTAATCCAAGTTGCGAACTTTGAGAGCATACATGATGTCTGTTTTCCATGTAGCATAGTTGCGATCATTCAGTTTTTCAATATTTTTGACTTCGGAAAAATTGGGATTTTCAAGGTATGCAGCTGAGAAGGTGATTGGTGCATTAGGATTACCAGGGATGGAAGTTGCTTCAGAAAAAAATTGGATTAGAGCCAGAGTCTGAGGTAGCAGCAGCTGGAGAAGTCATTATTGATTGAGCGCTGGGCCCATAACCTGAAAAGGTTAGGGACTAAATATAAAAAGTAAGAGATAAAACTCAGAGCTTTGGACGGCAGAGGCAATTGGACAGTAAGAGAAAGTTTTACCTAAATATAAAAAGTAAGAGATAAAACTCAGAGCTTTGGACGGCAGAGGCAATTGGACAGTAAGAGAAACTAAGTAGAGAATAATTAGTAAAGATGGCAAGAGAAGATGATAACATTGCATTATACAGCACACATACGTTTTACCTAAATATAAAAAGTAAGAGATAAAACTCAGAGCTTTGGACGGCAGAGGCAATTGGACAGTAAGAGAAACTAAGTAGAGAATAATTAGTAAAGATGGCAAGAGAAGATGAGAGACAATAGGAGTTAACAAAGCCATCTTTATAGTGAAGTAAGAGTATAGGATTCACGGAATTATACTTCGGAAATTAAATAAATTGGACAGTGAAAAATAGTAACCCAATAAGCGAGAGACTTTATAACGGTTAAATGGAACGTAATATAAGTAATGGTAATTAAAGGAAAATAAATTTAACAGTACATTAACAGTTAAACCTCAACACAATACAACTACTAATATGAGCACTGGAGCTTACCCTGAATTTATATCTTTATTTATTTAAATAAAATATAAGAAAAAATTGAAAAAATCTGTTAAAAATAAAATAATAAGTTTAACTAGAAATTTATAAGGTTGAATAATTAGGTTACCAAGCTTTAACCAAATACCAATTTAACTGGGTGTTATATTGGTGACCATATACCAAGTGAAATTTGATTTATATTGGGTACAGTTACTACTGTAAATACCTAATTTTTATTATAAAAAATTAGTAAAATTATTATAAGGGTTCTTTTCCACAACCACTGAGCTATGATGACCCACTAATGTGCTGCAGACCCAAATATTTGGTTTGTTTGAGATATACTAGAGTAAAAATCAGGTCCTAAGGCTTATACTAAATAATAAGTAATAAAATACTAAGGAAAGACCCCCAATTGTCAGTTTGTGCTAGTATCTAAGTATGATTTAATAGTAAATATTAATTTTACTACTACTTATTTTTAAAGGATTTAGTGATTAAACCTTAGGGGAAGATTAATAAAATAGTTATTCTCAATTAAATTCACAATACTTGGATTTTTATGCATGTTAGTGGTGGAAAAGAGAATAATAAAATATAGTTATAGCTTATATAAAGATAATATCAATTTATAAACGCTTTATAATATATTTATATATGATAATAATTGTTTTATAGTGTTTTTTGAATGTGTAGTAAGTAAGTGATGTCCAATAACCTGTCAAATCCTCTCTTACTTATACCAAAATCCACTGGAATGCACAGACCTTCAATACAGATGATGTCACTGCTATCTCCAGAAATTACAGCACTGTGAGGGCCCATCACCTCCCCATGGCTTCCACTTCAAGAAGTTTCAACACCCAGACCTCCAGTAAGGACCCTCCATCACAATTAATGATACCACTGACCCATACCATAAATAGAATAAACTGATAAAAGCGGATACCATAAAGAAACAGGTAAAATAACTCATCCAAAGATGATTAAAAGAAACAAAATACATATAAAGGAACAAAATTAAATGTCAAAGCTCTCAATAACATCCCCAAGCATCCATATTAACCCAGTAATCATATCCCAACCCATAAATCCGTGAAAATCCATCCAAGGAAGCATTTTAAGCTGTCCAAACTGGATATATGCACCTGAAATAGGTGTATATGATTGTGTAGGCGTTGTGAGTCCAAAGCAGAAAAATTAAGGTTATAGGCTATTAAGAGGTTAAACCCCACTTATAGACCTAAATATACATAATATAACTACATATTTCACTGAATATGAGTTTTATGTATACAGATAAGCTTATGTATGTCTATAATTACTTAATATCACTTAAGATAACTATATTATGACTCCATTAACACCTTAATAGGTATTATTACACTATGGATAAGCTATTTAAACTACTATAAGTCATATAATAGTGTAATAATTGTGTATATAGGTATTATAACCAATATATAAGTATTTTAACCTTATTTTAAGTAATAAGCTTAATTTAATTAAGGTTATCTTATTTTAAACATAAGAATTACTCAGTCCTGGAGATACGTAGGCTGACACAATTGCTCCTCCATTTAAATGTCCTTTAGTAAGTTTATCAGCTCTAGGTCTTAAATTATAAGGTTTTACCTTATTAATCATGATTCAAAAATTTTCACACATGTTGTACATGAAATTTAATCAAAAAATTCAGATATTATTATTAAAAACTTCAAAATTAGTTTTATCAGTATGATATAGCACCACTTAAGTCAATTAATTTCTTACTTGTAGGTATTATAGTGAATTTATTAGTGGAAAAAGTAAAATATACTTTTATGTGGTCACTTATTACAAGAGAACTAAAAAATGTAACCATGTTGTTATATTTAAAGAAGAAATTTGTGAGTAATATTCTTTTTAAATATTAAATGAGTGGTAAAAACTAAGAAATAAGTATTAAAAGTCCTGTTAAAAGAGACAATTAATCAGTTTTTATTATTTGGTTTATTATCTGCAAAGATCACAAATTTAATTGGTCCATTGACAGATTCCCACTAAGAACAATTTATTTTCAATTAGGAGTAAAATTGTTGATTCAATATCACAATTTTATTATATAATAGGGATTCTTTTTCTGAAATCACTATATGAAGTGACCTCAGCCTTTTTTAATTATCCAAATATTTCTATAGGTATTTTATTTACTTGTAGCCTTTTTTTGTATTTTTACTTACTGAAAGATAATCAACAGAATTCTTGAGAAAAGGCCCCCAATTGTCAGGCTTGCTTCAAGTACAGAGAACTGAATAGCTTTATTAGTCAGTTTTCTAGAAGATTATATTGGTCCTATATGAATACTGTAGTAAAAATTCAATAAGTATTAAAATATAACTCAATATAAGGTTCTCAGTAATTTAATTTCACTAATGATAAATGGGTTACAATCTTATAGTTTGTAGAAAAATAGATATAATACTCCAAACACTATTCAAAGACATTTAAAAGTACTAATGAAATGTATTGCAATTTTAATGGTTATATGGTTTAATTTTAATGATAAAGAATTTGGAAATAAGACCAAAAATCCCCTTTCTTTTACAGCCAATAATTCCCCAATGTTTCCCTTGATTTATCAATCCTCTACACAGCCAATGAATCCTCCAATCATCAGCTAAAAATGCGCATCAACATAAGGATTAACCAGTCACAAAATAAGAATCATATCACATGCCAAATTTCAAAAATAACCAGTGTTAATCCATCAAAAATAGAGTAATAAAAAAAATGAGAGTATATGTGTGTAGTTCTAAAAATAAAAGACTAAATAAAGAAGGAAAAGTACAAAATATAAACCGTTATTAAAGGGGATTAACAGTAGAAATGAAGGGGCTAATTATTTCAAATTACTATGTGAAATCCTCATCCAAATATGACCAATAATGACTGAGAGACCACTGAGAAACCTGAAATAAGACGTGAAATGTGGTGTAACTGAATTCAGTCTCTTGGCAGGCACTTGCATTGGTAAATTCTTAACTAAATAGGCAATTTTAAGCATGGCAGTGAATTATAGGTGCCAATATTGAGTTTATTAATGAAATTAGTGCATATAATGAGGTCAATGCACTAATAATTATATTAGGACACTAAACAAGTGCCTTTTGCTTTCTTTAGTGGGGTTCCTCATAGTGGGCGTACAATGTGGGGTAATTATATTGTGAATTTTTTAAATTTTATAAAAAGTCAAAGCCATTCATGTGGGATAAATGCAGGCAGTATGTGGCAAGTACACAGAAGCCATTTCTGGAATAAAAACATCAAATTTTTAAAGTGTTGTTTTTATGCATTTTAATAGCCAAATAAATAGTTCTAATTAAGAAAAATTGATCTGTAAAGACACATTTTCAATATTATTAAATTTATGGTGCATATATTAGGGGGTGTTAAACATTACCATATACACCATTCAAGCAAGCCTCAAAAAAGGTGCCAAGTAAGTCATTTTACTTTAAAGTACATACCCCATTAGCAGGTATACTTCAACAGAGTGATTTTCCCTTCACATGCCATCTTTTGGGTACATCCAAGCCCCTCAAGAACTTCATCCCCTTAGCTTTATTAGTCAGCATTAGGTACACACATGCCCATACCTTAAACTTTTTCTTCATCTAATCCTTATGCACCCACTCTTATATGCACATTACACTGTGCAGAAAGCTATAAGTCACCCCCAACATCATGTTGCAGAACTTCCAAAAAAACTTTCCTAGTGGGATACTCAAATAGTAGACATTCTGTCTTCTGAATTACACTTGAGCTAGGCTTAAATTACATGTGTGCTGCTGTAGTGCATTGTGCCAATCTACCTACCCCAGAAATTTTTTGATGACAGTGATTCTTACATTATACAATCAAGCCTCCCACATTAATTTTCAACTTTCAAAGGTGAAAATCATATATTTCATCCATAATTTGCATTATTGAACTCTTATACTTTAAAAGAAAGCCTCTCTCAATGATTTGCCATTACCAATGGTTAAAATCATAGATTTCATCCATAATTTACATTATTGAACTCTTATACTCCAGAAGTGAGCCCCTTGCACTTATTTTCCACTTCCAATGGTTAAAATCAAGGATTTAATTCATAATTTGCATTATTGAACACTTATACTCAAAAAGCAAGCCTCTTGCTCTAATTTGCCACTGCCAATGGTGCAAAAAATAGATTTTATCCATGATTTGCATAATTAAATTCTTACATTGCAAAAGCAATCCCCACACACTAGTTTGCAGCAGCCCATGTTTCAAATCATGGATTTCATCCATAGTTTGCATTATTAAACTCTCAAATTGAAAAAGCAAGCCTCTTGCACTGATTTACCACTTCCAATGGTGAAAATTATAGATTTCATCTATAATTTGCATTATTGAACTCTTATACTCCAAAAGCAAGCCTCTTGCACTTATTTTCCACTTCAAATGGTGCAAATTATGGATTTCATCTATAATTTGCATTATTGAACTCTTATACTCCAAAAGCAAGCCTCTTACACTGATTTTCACCTTCTAATAGTGCAAATAATTAATTTCATCCATAATCTTTATTATTGAACTCTAATACTCCAAAAGCAAGTCTCTTGCACTTATTTTCAGCTTCTAATGGTGCAAATCAAGGATTTCATCCATAATTTGCAATTTTGGACTCTCACATTACAAAATTTATCCTCTTACATTAGTTTGAAACTTCCAGAGATCCAAATTAAGGATGAAATCCAAAATTTTCACCATTAGTCTAATATACTACAAAAGTGAGCCTCTCACACAAATTTGCTAAATATTATGTTGAAAATCATAGCTTTATTGGATGAGAACATTGTGATGTGCACAGATTGATAAGAATATAACTCATGTGTCAGGAGGATCAGGAGTAAAAGTTTAAACAGTAAAACTGTTAAGATTTCTCACTACACCTTCAACATTTATGGGCTTTCCAGCTCATTCAAGAATCCAAGCTTTTGTGTCATCTAATGTCTTTTTGAGACCAAGAACCCAAGCATTCCATTGACTTATGATGAGTTTGAAGTTAATTTAAAATGTTAGAGTAGCTAAACTGAAGAAAAAAATTGAGAACAAATATCAATGTAATTTAATCAAAAATATAAAAAATCCAGTCAATAATTTTGATGGTGAAAAAACTAAACAAGATGATGTGGGGGAAAGGACACAGAAATTTTATGCAAAGTGCATTGGGGGAATATATGTCAGCCTGAATATCCCCAGGACTGAGTAAAAAGTACTTATAAATTATGTTAAACACTTGGACTATACATGGGAGCAATAAATAAAGTTACACAAGTTGTATACATAAATGAAAGCACAATATATGCCATTATAACACCTTATATACCTTTTATTAAGTCTTAAGTACTTAATATTAAGTGGTAATATTCTAGGTTAGTCTCAAGAACCTTAAACATAAGGCTACATAGTTTTTAAGTAGTTTTAAAGCTGTTGTTTTCATTGTTTTATGTGAAAAACAATAAATGCGCTTTAAATCACTTAAAAGTTGACTATATGCGCTATAAATTTAAAAGTATTAAAAATGCGCTGTAGAAAATCCTATAGTACTATATATAGGCCTTGGCCAAGGTAGTTGGAGAAAACCAGAGAGAAAATCCCCTGTCCCTTTAGAGAAATAAAGTGAGATTTACCTGCTAAAGCAAATTGAGTCTTGTTTGCTAAAACCCCTTTCCAACACAGTTTACTGCTTGATCAGCCAAGAAAGTAGTTACCAGAAAGACTACCAGATTAAAGAATTGAAATTTAGACCAATTTCCACACCAAAGAAAGAAATGATACTTGATGTAGGTTACAAAGCCACACCAGAGACAGAAATAATACTTGATATAGCTTTCAAGACTATACCAGATAAAACGGTGACAAAAGTTGAGGTCAAGTAAGAGCTAAAATTTTCACAACCCAGCCAAAATATTCCACAAAAACACACAAAAGAGTGAAGCACAGAGATTCCGGGTATACCAGATGGTTGATGATAAACTGAAATGTCCTTAAACTTGCTTCACTATCTCACACACAGAATGACCTGGATTTTTCCCAGCAAAATCCAGCTCTCTCACCTCTCTACATGCATAAAAAAGCCTCTAGAGGTTTCCACTGCTGCAGGCAGGCTGGCTGCAAGATGTAATGATAGCCGCTTTAGGGCCATTAAAGGCCCAAAAACACCCTCTAAACAGCAAACAACAGTAAATACACGTAGAAACAAGCTAATCACATGTAACACATAGCAAAATTATGAGTAAAGAAAAGGGATTAAGCTGAGACATAATAAGTGACACTAGCTTAATCCCACAAAAACACAACTAAACATCTAAAAACTAACAAAACTCCAATAAAACCACCATAACCCCAACTGAAGCTTACATACCAAATACCTCCAAATATGCACTCCAAAGGCCTACACAGCTTTGGAACACCACAGCACTTTGATAGATTAGTTTGTTATAATTAGTACTATTTATTTGGCTACTCAAATGCATAAAAATAACACTTTTCAATTTTGGTGTTTTTTATGCCAGAAATGGCTTCTGTGTACTGGCCACATATTGCCTGCATTTTTCCTGTGTGAATAGCTTCATTTTTAGAAAAGTTAGCTTTTTCAAACTATAATTACCCCACATTCTATGTCCACTGTGGTGAAACACACTAAAATAGGTGACAGGCACTTATTTAGGGTCCTAATTTAAAAAATAGGTGCATTGACCTTATTATATGCACTAATTTCATTAATAACCTCAAGCCTGGCACCTTTAATTCACTACCACACTTGAATTTACCTGAATTAGTCAAGGATTTACCCGTGCAAGTGCCTGCCAAGGACTGCATGTAGTTACTCCACATCTCATGCCCTTTTTTGGGCTTCTAAGTGGTTTCTCAGTCAATATTAGTGCTTGAGGCTTTCTTGGAAGAAGGTAATTTTTCCTGGCCATTTTTGATAAAAAAAGAAAATCTTCTTCAAGATCAGAATCAGAATCACAATCAGAGTTCAAGAGGAGATAAAGAGCTATAAAGTCATTGCTTTATGTAGCTTATCACAATTGGAGAGTGAGGAAGGCATGACTCTTATATGGTATAAAACTGTAAATTATGAACAATGTTTTGAGTTATGAAGTGTTATGCTGCGGAGTGCTGTGTATGAATGGGATGATGCTGACAAATCAGTGAAATTGGATGTTATGGTGAAATCAGCACTTTTGGTTGAGAAAGTGCGGATTTGAGTGAAATAAGTGACTTATTTCATTTTGAAATCCACTAGTGTTGGGGCTAGTGTGTTTTGGAAATCTGCACTTAAATAAGTGCGTATTTTCCAGAACTGACACCCCCTATTGTTTATTTTTGAATGCGGATTTCACATAGTATATTGCTATAATTAGCCCCATAATTTATACTTTTGATCCCCCTTAATATTTTGTAATATTTAGTGTTATTCTTTATTTTTTTAGTCTTTTATATTAAGATATTACATGCATATACTCTCTTTTGTTGCTTATTCTTTATTTTTGATGGATTATCCCTATTACTCCAGGATTTTGGTGGGTGATATCATTCTAATTATGTTATTTGTCATTCTTAATGTTGTTGGAAAGGTTTATTAGCTAGAATGAGGTGTCATTAGCCGTGTATAGGAATGGTAAATCAAGGGGTTCATTGGAGGAATTATTGGGTATAAAAGGAGGGGGTTTTTGGTCCTGTTATCTACATTTTTTATCGTTAAAATCAAAATATATAACCAATACAACTAAAATACATATCAATAGTACTTATAAAGTCTTTAAATAGTATTTGAATTATTAAATCTATATTTCTACTAACTATAAGATTGTAACCCATTTATAATTAGTGAGATTAAAATTACTTATATTGAGTTATATTTTAATACTTATTGAATTTTGTATTACAGTATTCATATAGGGCCATTAAAATCTTCTAGGAAACTGACTATTAAAGCTATTTCAGGTCTTTTTACTTGAACTCAGCCTGAAAATATATGCATTGGTTGGCTAAATTGTGGTTGGGGAAATGAAGTAAGAGTAGGAAGCCTTTGACCTCATGTTTGAAATTCCTAACCCCAAGTACTCCATTTATGATAGTCTCTTGGAATAGCATTGTGATACTGATGTCATCCAGGCATATATGGTAATTTTTTACACCCCCTATTTAACTTTTAAGTGATTTAAAGGGCATTTCTTATTTTTTCCATAAAATAATGAAAATAACATCTTTAAGTCTACTTGAAAATTATGTAGTCTTATGTTTATGGCTCTTAATATTACCATAGCATATTCCAAGCTATTATTAAGTACATAAGACTTATAAATGGTGGGTATATGTGTGTATATAAGGTATTATAAAGGCATATCTTGTACTTAATCATTAATTTCACTTATGTATACATCTTGTATACCTTTATTTATTGCTCCCATGTGTACTACATGCTTTTAACCTAATTTATAAGCAATTTTTACTCATTCTTGTGAGTATCCAGGCTGACAACCCTTTACTCACTGTGGCTTGTACAGCTAAGTTGGAAGAGCTTGTGGATTTTTTTCAAAAATAAAAAAAAAATTTGTTTGCAAAAAAAAGATTTGCTGATAATTTTGACATGTGGAAACATGTCACACAATCATTTTTCCCATTATAGCTCTCTATTTCAGCCTACCTTGTTTCTCACTCCTCAACCCCCATTCCTGCCATTCCTACCAATTCTTTCCATTCTTTCCATTCATGCCATTCCCACCATTACCCTCTATCCTTGTCTCCATCCCTGTTCTGGTGAGTTTTTCTTCCTTTTTTTTCTTTTTTTTATTTGTTCCTTTTCTGTTAATTTTTAATTTTTTGATTTTTCCTCTTCTATATCACAGGTGAGTTGTTCTCATTTTATTTTCAAGATCTCTTTGTTTTTTTCATTTAAATATCTCATTTTTTCTTATTTTGGTATGGAATGAACATGTATTTTCATGATATCCTTGCTCCTTCAAATCCTAGAATAACTCCACATAACTCTGCACTAGTTGTTGCAAATCCAAATGCTCATTTTTCTTATAAACCATAGTATTTTCCCTTACTTTCCATAAATGAGGTATCAATCCCTGAAGCCTCAATTCAAGGAACTCTAATGTCAATTAAAAATGATTGGCTCCAACTCTAGATTCTGTTGGAACTCATGGTGCCGGTATTCTACTTCCTCAGACAACACACTGCTCAAGCATTAGAATCCATGTTGAATACATCTTTTACTTACCCAATACCCACTTTCAAAAAAGTGAAAAGCAGAAACAACCCCCACAAGATTGTAAAGTGGCTTTGGTAACTGATCAAATAATATTTTAGTGGCCAACTCCACATGAAAAAGTTGTATATTTCAAGTAGGAAGCTTTAATGGAAATTCACAATGGTGTAAGCAAAATATTGGCTGAGTTTATCAGGCAAGCAGATTCAGAGAAATAAATCACTTGGTATATATCTATCCTTTACAACTCTGAGTTTTTGGAAAGTTATAAAAAGCATCTGAGAATGCCTGGATTATTTTACTTATTTCTTCAAACCATAAAAAACAACCCTCTGGACAAAAAATTGTGCCAAGAATTTTCCAAAAGGATAGTAAAACTGCAAATAATGTAAGTTGTTTAATCATATATTTTCTTTTATTATTAATCATTTGGTTTTTGTAGCATGACTGTATTATTATTAATCTGGAACAGAACAACAATCCTGACAGGCAAAACCCTACTTCAATGGCACAAGAATTGAAAACTTACCATGATAATCTGTGTCTAATTCTGGTTACTCACAAATACCACCCAGATCTCACCAGTCATACTGACATGAGGTGTTGCTTAAATCTTCAAAATCAAAAAGAGTATGTTTTACTTAAAATTAAATAAGAAGCCTAATGGGTTTGTGAAATGGTATGTCACTTGTTTTCTATTTCCCGTCATGTTTTGATTTTTGATGTGTTTTTTTAATAGGTTTCCGATCCAGGAGAGATCAACCAGTATAATCCCCCACAAACTCTGTTCCTTGCTTTCACTCACAAGATCAGATGGTTATTATCCCTTCCCAGCCCTTTACCTTTGACATCAAGGCATAGGCCTTTCCAGTCAAGGAGTGGTCACTCATACCATGAAAATACTAGAAGGAGACAGCAAGAAACTCCTACTTCATGCAGTTCTATTTACAGCAGTCATGAAAGGAATCCACAACACTGTACTTATCATTTTCATAGGTCTTTCCCTTCATACAATCATTATACACCATCTCACAGATTTCAGTCTTTGTACACTCATCATTTACCTGAAAATCAAAACTCTCAATTGTGTCCACACTCTGAATTGTGTTGCGTTCAATTCCACTATAAAATTTACCATTAAAACTGCCCCATGTCTTCAACACATGTAACTCATGTCCCAAGCTCTTTGTTAAACATTTTGGGTACTCATAATGATGAAGACAATGAAACCTCAATGGCTGACTATCTTAGGTATGCTAAAGTTAACTCTGACAAGCCAGAAATACAAATTGCTCTTGATAACTTAGATATCACTCATTGGAGTTTTTTTAAGAATTATCCTCCTGAAGAACTTATTCAAGCTGGTATACCTCATGCTTCAGCAATATCAATGGTTTTTTCAACTATCAAGTTTTCATTTTTGCTAAATGAAGAAAAACTAGCTAATGAATTAGACACAGGTCCCAATGATGAGTAGAATTTAGACTCATTTGTCTATTTATTTGTATGTTATCAATATGATAGATTCCTAAAAAAATAAATATATATATATATATATTGTTAAACTACCACAATAAAATTTAAATATACTATAAAAAATGATATTATATTTTTAAACTACTGCAATAAAATATAAATATACTATACAAAAAAAGATGATATTGATTTATTAGATTATTGATTGATTAGATGCATGAAAATAATTAAAAAAAATGTTATATGGTATTGATTTATTAGATTATCAATTGATTATATACACAAAGGTTTGTTATAAAGAAATGAGATTACATTGATTGAGCTGTGAATCAAACAAGTAGAAAAGATAAATTTTCTTTAAGTTTCTGAAATCTATTAGGAAAAAACATGGGAGTTGAACAAACTTAACAAATCTCACCACATGTGAAGGTAAAAATATCAAATCTCTCTCATTTTATTATGACATATAGTTTTGGTTTGGTAAAAATAATTTCATTTCAAAGAAAAATTTTATTATGACATGTAGTTTTGTTACGGAAAAAATAATTTCATTTCAAAGAAAACAATATATGAAATTGATAAATTAATCATTTATGTTACCACATCCTTTAAACAGTTTTTTTCATCAAGGGAGCTGTGAATATGAAATTGACAAAATCATCTATTACCTCTGCATCATCGTCATTTTTTCCTAACATAGCATAACTCCATAAATTGAATTTAAATATACCAAAAGCTTTCTCAATTGGGTTTAAGTCTGGGGAATATGGTGGTAGATATACTAGAAGACATCCAGCATCTTGAACAATTTCAGAAACTTGACTCTTGTGATGAATTGAGGCATTATCAATTAAAAGGATTCTGTTAAGGCCATGAAACAGATTCATCATTGGCAACTGGTTAAGCAGATCAGCACCACATACAAAAAAAATAATACTAAAAATACTTACTAAAATGTTTTCAAGGTAAAACTCAAAATCAAATTGAGAGAATGTCTCTGGTTGCACCATGAATGAAACTAAACCTTTAAGTGAAATAGCAGGTATTGGGTTGAAATGCTAGGAGGAAAATGAGTGTGGGACACAAGGAGTTCAAAGACCAATGAGGGCCCAACCTTGAGTGTGCATGAGGCCACCACAGGCAATTCCTGACTTGTCTTCCAGGAGATTAAGTTAAAGTACAGAAAAAAAAGGAAAAAATAAATAAGAAGATCTACCACAAAACAAAAGCCAGCTCACATCGAAATTTGCAATATATGTGATGTAGTCAAGTCTTTTTTCAACACTTTGCCTGGGGTTCACCTTTTGAGTATTCTTCTTTGATAATTGAAGGCAAGTATGTAGTTCTGTTTGCAAAGTACCAATGGATACTTTTATTTAATTATGCTTGTAGAGTGTTTCCTGGAGATCAGCCACATAAAATTTGGGGTGGGCATGTAGAGTTTCTTCAAGGAAATGTTGCTGATCACTATTCAAAACAAAATTTCACCCATGCTATAGATAAGTCTCAGGATTGGCAACTACAGCATTGGTTGATTTGTAGAGTTTTAGCCAACAACACATAGAGTCTTCACTAATACTGAAGCCATACATGATATTGATGTCTTCCAGACTTCTACCTTTGAGTGCTGCTGCCACAGCCTGGAGTTTAAAGGATGGATCATATTTGATGAAGCCCATGATCTGACATAATAAACAGAAAATAAAATATTAGAAATTAACAAAAAAGGAATGAATAAAAAAAGAAAGAAAAAATGGAGAAACACTCACCAGAACAGGGATGGAGATGAGGATTGAGGGTAATGGCAGGAATGGCAAGAATGGCAGGAATGGCAAGAATTGGCAAGAATGGCAGGAATGGCAAGAATTGGCAAGAATGGCAGGAATTGGCAGGAATGGTAAGAATGGTAAGAATGGGGGTTGAGGAGTGAGAAACAAGAAACAAGGTAGGCTGAAATCGTAGCACGGTGTCAGCCTGTAGAACTCCGGAGAGAACCGGAGAACAGGGGACGCCGCGACTACAGACTATATACATTTGCACACGTAACTAAGTACATAGTCCTAGTGACTTAACAGAAATGGAGAGCTAGTGTGGGAAAAGTGATTGCGTGACATGTTGCCACATGTCAAAATTAGCAGCAAATCTTTTTTTCGCAAACAATTTTTTTTTTTTTTTTTTTTTTTTTGCAAAAAATCTGCAAGCTTTTCCGACTTAGTTGTATATCATCCATATTGCACTAAAAAAATCTGTGCATAGAGAGTCTACTTTTTCTGCACTTTTGAAGACCCCTCCTGTTGCACTTTTGTAACCATCCTTCATTTTTTTTTTTTTAAATTCTTACAATCTCACCCAACTAGGGGCATGAAGGGAGTTCTCAAACATAGAAGTAACTACATGTGTTAAAATCAAGTTGTAGAGGTAAACAGGGCAATGATAGGAAGTAATGGGGGAAAGGGTTACACAGGAGTAAGAGGCAAATTATTTATGAATCTCTTGGTGTTAATAAGAAAATTGGCGACAACCGCCATGATTGGGGATGGTGAGAGGAGAGAAGAGGTGTTGAGAGGGACATTATGTTTTCTTGCTGCATTGATGAGCGCAGTTCGTGGTTCCGAGTGAGCTGGACAGAGAAGTAGTAGGTTTTCTGGGGTCTCCTTGCTGTGGAGGTCGCATGAAGGGCAGATGGGTGAGGGTGTGGCATTAAAGCGGTACAGATAATTGTTAAGGGGGCAGTGACCTGAGTGGCACTGAGCAAAGGCTGTGGCTTGAGGACGGGTGAGATGGGAGAGGTGGTTGAACATGATGAGTGGGGAGAATCTTCCCCTTAGTTTGCGGAGAATGTGGGGGGGAGGTGGGGTGAGGAGATGAGATTTGGTGCGGGCTTTGAGAAAGGTTTTAGCTGAGGAGGCTGAAGGTGGGGGAGGTGAGAAGCGTATGGCCTCAGCTGCTGAGAGGGCGAGGGGGTGAGATCCGTTGGCTAGTTTATCAACCAGCTCGTTCCCTAGGATGCCTGAGTGGCCGGGGCACCACTGAAGGATTAGTTTGATTTTGGGGTTGAGGCATCTTATGTCTGAGATTGATCTGGTGATGGTTTGAAGTGTGGCAACGTTGCGTGTTGATGGGGAGGGGGCAGAGAGGGTTCTGATGGTGGCTTGGTTATCAACTAAAATAATCAATGATTTTATATGGGGGAGAAGGGGATTGGTGAGAAAGAGGTGGAGACCCAGGGAGATAGCAATCAACTCAGCTTCATATACCGAGTAGAGGCTGGGATCTCCAAGGTGTACGACATAGGGGAGGGGGAGACTAGGATCTAGGGCGGCAGCAAACGTGCCTGAAGATGATTTGGAGCCATCTGTGTATATGAGGTGGTCAGATAGGGGAGAGGAAGAAATGAGATGAGAGACTTCTCTAATGGCAGAGACTTTGTCGTGGGCGATATGGTGGGAGAAGAGGGGGGGAGACCAAGGGGGAAGGGGGTATGGGCATTTGGTGTCAAGTTTGCTGATAAGATTAATAGGGAAGGGGTGGTTGGAGGAAAGGAGGTGGAGTTGATTGCGGTGTAGTTTGGGGGGGGGACGGAGAGGAGTTCCCTGGCTAGTCTGGCCATTGGGTTGGTGAGGGGGATAGACAAAAGCCGGAGCCAGGCTTTGTATACCACCTGGTCTAGACGCTGCACTGAGGAGAGAGAGGCTGAGTCATGTAGCAAAGTACATACTGGAGTAGTCCGAAAGCATCCAAGAGCCCGTCTCAATGCTCTGTTGTCAACGACTTGAAGCATACGGGTGGTTCTGGAATGTTTTTGGGGGCTGTGCCAAACTATAGCGGCATAGTCAGTTCGGGAGTGAATGAGGGAGGTGATCAGGGTTTTGTATTGATGAATGGGTATCCCCCAGCCAGAAGAGGCCAGCTGGTGGATGTTGGCGGCAGCTTGGAGGCCAGTCGCCGATAGGATGGTGCTGTTGGCTTTGAAGGAGAGGGAGGGGTCAAGCATGGTGCCCAGCCATTTGAGGGTGGGGGAGGGGGCGATGCTGTGTTGGTCAAAAAGAAGAAGAGGAGGGTTTTTTAATAAGTGGCGCTTTTTGGTGAGGAAGAAGAACTTAGTTTTGTTTCTGTCAAACACTGCGGCGTGTTTAACACCCCATGAGAGGGCTTCAGAGCCAAGAGTAGAGAGCATGTTGGAGACCCATGTTGGATCACGGTTGGCCGCAAGAAGGATGACGTCGTCAATGTAACCAAGGGCCAGGCAGTTGGCGTTCATTGAGGGGAGGGATAGGAGGTGGGAGTTGTACGTGATGTACAGGATGGGGGAGAGGGGGGACCCCTGAGGGAGCCCTTTAGGTTGGAATACGCAAGGGGATTCATAAGATGAGAATGAGATGCTGGTGCATCTGTTTTGGAGAGAGTCGGAGATGAGGTTGGAGAGGTTATGTGGGATGGGAAGGGACGAGAGAATGGCAGAGAGGCGCTGAAGGTTTACGGATGGGAAGGCACCTTGGACGTCAAGGGAGAGTGCACCTACCACGTTGCCCTTGGACCACTGTTTTTTTGTCCAGGAGGTTAGATGGAGTAAGGCGTCTGATGTGGAGCGGGCGGGGCGACCACCATAGTGTGTGTCGGGGAGAAGGTTACCATGTTCCAGTATATAGCAGAGACGCCTAGTCAGGATAGAATCGAGGAGCTTGCCCATGGTGTCGAGTAGGGCAATAGGTCGGTAAGCACTTGGGACAGAGTAATCAGGGCGGCGAGGCTTGGGAATGATAACTGTTCTGGCACGCTTCCAAGATCTTGGATAATGGCCTGTCCTCAAGCATGCTTGGAATATGGGGAGGAGAAGTTGGGAGGTTGTTTGGGGGCAAACCATCCTTCATAGCAACTCCTTTGTTGTGCTTGTTGCATTACCGCAAGATGTGTACCACAACACCAGCTCTAGGGCTGGTAGATAAGAATCTTCCACCATTAATAATGCTGAATCCAGTCAAAATTAACAGTAGATCCGAGTACATTGATTTCCTCCAATGTATGTTATCCCAACAGGTAGGAATTACAGAAAGAAAGATTCATTCTTTCAATTTTTATTAACAAGTCATAGTAGACAAGATCCTGAAATCTTGTTGTATTTTTTCATATAGATCTCCTTTTTACTGGGTGACTCAGACAAAGATGATATTGTAAAATACTATTCACCTTTAAAAATTAGTGATTATCTTGTATTTTGATTATTATCATATTCCTACTTAGAAACTCCTATGTAACCTAAAGACTATACACCACAAAAAAACACCAGGAACCTGCTAGCAGGTGCCAATCCCTCAACCCATTTGTGACTCAAGAATAACTCAGATTTGATGCCACGCAAGCTAGCATGCTCAGTGTTCAGTGCGCGGTCTTGCCAGAAGAATTACAGCTGAGCTAGAACTGAATCAAATCAAAGAATAGGGATTGGCACCTGCGATTAGGTGGCCACATTTTTTTTCTGGTGATACCATCAGTTTAAAAGGTGAGCATTCTGTGAATAATGCTTAAAAAACAAGTGATGTGCACCTTCAGACGGTTTCTGTATAAGATTTATTTGCATGAAGCGGAGCATCTAGAAACTGTGCCGACGGTTGCTCAGTCTCGTGATCGAAAATGTTCTCAATCATCCACCGGCTGGCGTGGCGGGAAAACGGGTCGGTCTTGCCTGCTCTGCACCGCAATTTATCCACGCAGGTTCCTCGCAAATCTCCCTCAAAAGGCCCCGCTAAAGCTATATCATCCCTCAAGTCAAGTTTGGAGCCACCCAAGGCGCCTGCGATTCCTTATATCCAATTTGTTACGGATTTCCTTAAGAAAAGCGTAGGTGACTTCATATCAGACATCTGGCCTGTTTTTTTACTTACACACTTTAACTTGATTTTCGCTAGAGTGCAGTCCAGCTTATCAATGCTGCTACAACAAAGAAAGAAGGATTGAAAGAAGCTCTTACTCTTGCAGCACAGTCATGGAATCAGATATCTCAAACTGAGAAAGAGGTTAAAAACTTCCTTACTCCCATTTTCCCACTAAACACTTGTAATTTATTTTCCTTGGTAATCCTACTATAATTTTCTAGGACTTCCTTAACAATTTTGAAAAACAAAAATTACAATATAAAGCCGATCTTGACCGATACATCGATTCGCTAACTCCTGATCAGGTTTTGGAAGAGAGGCGCTTACAAATTCGGCTTAAGCGAAAAGGAAAAAAAATCCCAATGGCCAATCGTAAACTGATGTCCGAAGTTAAATCCAGAGCACCTGGAGCTCCGACTGGTTACCGAAAATTTTGTCAAGTCCTATGGAAGGAAGAACCGACGGCAGTTGAAATATGTGGTGAAGAATGGACTACTGCATCGTTTGGTGAAAGAGGACGTTTGATTGGCTCTGCCTGGAAAAAAATGTCCGCTACCGAACGAGAAGTAAGCCATAAGTTATTCGTTCAACTTGGGTCATCTTACACTAATACCTGGCTTCTTTATTAAAGGCTTACTTTTTAAAATAAACTTTTGTGAAACTCAACTGGTGTGAAACGCTGTTTTCATGTATATATCCTTTATCACCGGGTCAGACACTTTTGTTTTAGCGACTTGGCTGGTATGATTTGCAAACATATACATACAGCTGCAAGCATAACTCGTCTCGCTCAGTGTTCTATTATGCTTTCTTAAAATAATTTGTTATGAGTAGCATTACTACCTGCTTCTTACCATAGGTTTTTTTTCACAACTGGAAGCTGCTAATAAGTTGGATTGCAAACAACCATTGTCTAGTATTATTTTGCGATGCAGATACCAATTAAAGGTTGAATTGCAGTGAACGAGATAAGGAATTCACTCAACATTGGATACATTTGTGCAGCAATAAAAGTTAAGATATTTTACACCAGTTTGAAAAATTAATGGGAAACTCAGGTTTTGTACCTTTTGCAACCAAGAAAATAATGTTGCCATCTGGAAGCAGGTGCCTACTTTTGACTCAGTTGTAATATTTCTGTGAAGCTAACACATATAGCACTGACCGTATTGATGTCAAAAGTTCTGTGCAATATTACATTTAGCAATGAAGTTAGGGATAGGAACCTGTTAGCATGCGCCAGCTGTATTTTGGTGGGGTATGTGCATGTTTTAGAATATGGGCATGATAGAGATACTCAGTAGGCTAACCGTTGGGCTTTTAGTTTGTGAAATTTGAAGATGTTGAGATGTGGACCTGAATTTGGGAGCAATGCTCGCTTTTGTGGACATAAAAGCCTTTAGAATCCCCAACTTTCTCTCTTTTTCTCCAGCTGTTAAAAATATACTTTATCTTTTTCTGTTTTTCAGTTAAGTCCTCTGAGAGGATCCATCTTATAGTTGATTTGTTTTATTTTTATTTTTAGTTTTATCAGTTTTCATCACGTATCAGGATTTATCCTCTCAGATTCTGTTTTTCAATTGATTTATCCCGGGAGGTCCATCTCACAAATTTTCCCCTCACCATCCGCTTCTCACTATAAGTCAAACTCTTCAATCATCCATTGGTAAAAAATAAAGATTTTTTTTATTGAGGGAACTAAGGCTTAATCATCTCCTTTCTTCAATCTAGTCTTTGGAACAGGTATCCTCAGATTTACGACTTTGTTTCTTTCTTTCTTTCTTAAAGTTATTTAAGTAGGGTTAAATTTAAAACTACGCCACCATGAACAAAATCTCCAAAGCTATGATGATGTATATAGCTGTGTATATATCTTTACAAGTCATTCCAGCACGTTTTGTTTCAGCTTTTCCCTTGGAAAATTCTCAAGATGAGTTCGCAAGTTTAGATAAACAAACGTCGCGTCTTGAAGATAGTGGTGAAATATCAAGAGACATCATGGGTACTTCACCAGCGTCTTCAGGGGCTTATCGTCCCATGACTTATATCGTGACCCTGAGGAATGGCTCTTCACTTTCACAATTCATCCCAAAACTGGCTATTGTCATTCGTGAGGCAGAAGAGGCAGAACAGGCTGCCGGTTCACCAAGCAAATTGGGATATATCTATGATCCTCGTATTCTCAATGGTTTCAGTGCACGTCTGGTGGGAGCCACTTTTCAGTTTGTTTCAAAGAGCCCAGAGGTTAGCTTAATCCTATTCTGGTCATTATTTGAATGTAACTGTTTACCCGGAGAATGTTGATTAAAAATTATTTAATGTTAAAGGTTGAGCGCATTTATCCTGATACAAAAATGGAAATAAACCCTTTAGATCTTCTGATAACAGATGCATCGGATGAAAAAGAATCGGAGACTTCTGGGGCCACAAGTACCCCATCAAGCACATTGTACACTCAGAGAGGTACGGCCTGTTGGGGTCTTGAAAGAATAAGCCAGCGAAATGCAATTCAAGGTAAAAGAGCCAACGCCGCCAATATAAACTTTAACTACAATTATAAAAAACCAGATGGGGAGGGTGTCAATGTATTTATATTGGACACGGGTGTAAGAGCAAGTCATCGAGATTTTGGATCAAGGGCTGAAATGGCAGAACAGTTTGGTGATTGTATGTCTCCACTGAAAGCTGATTGAAGCGACCTGGATTATTGTTTTTTTTTTTTTTTTTTTTTTTTTTTTTTTTTTTTTTTTTTTTTTTTTTTTTTTTTTTTTTTTTTTTTTTTTTTTTTTTTTTTTTTTGAAAATTAATCAATATTTTGATAAAATTTACAGATGCACTCCAAGATGGCAATGGGCATGGAACTCATTGTGCTGGTATTGTGGCTGGAAAAAGATGGGGAGTTGCCAAGACAGCCAATATAAAAGGTGTCAAAGTGTTGGGAGATAATGGGCAGGGTGCTACCTCGTAAGTCGAAAAAATCTGCTAGTTGTTTATTACTCTGAAGGCTAATAAAATGGTTACATGTGGTATTTTTATTTTATTTTATTTTTTGCAGCGATGTGATTGCAGGCGTTCAATATGTAGCTGAGCGGTTTCGTGGGTCTGGTTATAGGCCAACTGTTCTATCAATGTCGTTGGGTGGTGGTCGAAATCAAGCTCTTGATCAATCAGTTGCTAATGTTATAAAGCAGGGCATCCATGTTGTGGTGGCGGCTGGTAACAGTAATGTTGATGCATGTTCTTCCAGTCCAGCTGCGTGCCCGACAGCAAAGTAGGTATCAAGTTTCTCTTGCACAATTGGTATTTTTGAAGCAAGAAAAAAAATGTAGAGAGACTAAAGGTTTGTAAACAAAAGGGGAGATTGAAGACTAACTTATTACCGAATCATATCTCTACTAGTGTTGTTGCTGCCAGTGATATTTACGACTCGCGAGCCCCCTACTCTAATTGGGGACAATGTGTCGATGTTTTCGCCCCAGGATCCAATATTACGTCTTCCTGGATTACTACGGATGGTTCTGCGGCAAGAACCTCGGGAACGAGTATGGCAGCACCTCATGTAGCAGGCTTGATTGCCTATCACCTTAGCCAGAGAAATATTTCAACATCTGAGATGAGTAAATTGCTGAAGAGAACTGCTCAACAAGGTATTATAGCTATGAAACCATCGTCTTCTGCTAGTAGGAAGGCAGTCTCAGCAACTCCAAACTTTTTAATGTGAGCTTTCATTCCCATTCTCTTTCTCACTCCTTTTTTGTAATGGAATGATCTGAGAAATAATGATTGAACCTTTCACCATATAGATATAATATGGCAACATGAAGTGGATTAGTTACTTATTTTTTAACAATGGAAAAATAAATTATGTCGAACCGGAAATCGACTGATATTAGTAATTCAACAAGTCTATGGGTTTAAATTAGGAGTTTTACAAAAATTGATTAATAATCACTTGATGGTTGAAATGCAGTTAGTTAGTGCCTGGTGCTCCTGACATTATTTGAGGTGAGAAGCATAAAGTGTCTTGGAAAATATATTTTACATTAAACATTTTCAAATGTCAAGGAACCACTATAACAATAGGAAAGGGTGGTCATCAAAGATTGTACTTTTTTTTTTTTTTTTAATTTTGCTGTTTGCTTTAAACATTGCCCTACCTTTCCAAAAAAAAATTAAATTAGCTAAACAGTTGCAGCATTTTTGGGAGAGATGAAAAAAAAAAAGAACAACATTTGAACGGGGAGGAGAGATGCACTGGCCCCCTCGAAATTGCAGTAGCTACTGAACTGGTTTGAAACAATTTCGGGAATGGAGGGAGGGCAAATTTTATTATTAATATATTTTTTTTTCAAAGACGCAAGATGCAGCTGCATAAAATGTCGATGTGAAGAATTCCATTTAATGCCAGTTGGAGTGTCTATAATTTGAAACTGGTATATACATATATATACATTTAAAAAAAAAAAGTCTAGATGTCTGCCCTGTAGACGATGTTGGAGCACCCCGAAAAGAAGTAGGACCTGCAAGTGCGGGATTGGGAATAGCAGTTTTTGGTCAACTGAGCACATACATCATAATTGTAAGGCTGCAGACTTGTTGTGAGATGTTTTACAAAACAAGTTTTAAAACATGATGAACAAGATTTGTGTGTTGATTGGGCCAAAGGGCAGAACGCCATGCATGCATGTAGGAAGGAGTGCGCACGGTCCATGGTGCACGTGACCGGCAACCCTTCTGGTCAGCCCAGCGGCTTTTAGTCCGTGCGCTTTCGCTCTTTCCGTTCTGCATGGCAAGTGCGACTTCGCCTCCTGTCCTTGCCCTCCAGGCATCCTCTCCGACGAATTCACCCGCGGTCTCCGCTCACCCCAAGGACGGCGCTAAAACTCTCCTCGACGCCGTCACTGCCTATCAGCGTAGAACGGCTCGGTAATATCATCTCTTCTTTCTTCTTTTCCACTATCCTTGGCTATTATACTAAGTCGCTTACCCTTTTTTCGTGTTTTTTTGCTGCTTGCTTTTCATTGTTCTCCCTTTTTTTTCAGCGCCGAAAGAACCCCTGTATCCAACCATCATCCCAAGGCTGTCTGCCAACCTCCTGACACTGAACCCCCTAAATCGTATTCTTCTTCTTCTCCCAACCCTCCTTCCCTATCATCCCCTCAATCAGGCCGAAAGGCCCGAAACCATCTTCCTCACACCGATTTATCCTCAAATTCGATCATAAAAGATCGTTCTTCTCGAAATTCATCCTCCAAGCACGCTTCTCGCTATGATGCTGAGTTTGATCGGTCCTCAAATCCAACCCCCGTTGCTCTTGAAAACGCTAGCTCTGGTCGTGAAAAGAGGCGTGATAGTCTTATGAATGCTGCAAGTTCTCCCTTGGCTCCTCCTAGAAAGAATTTTCCTTCTAAGCGAGGAGGTTCAGGTGCCAGGTTACACGATCATGAACCACGCAATCCTTCAACAGCCAAGGCGCTTGACTCTAATGTTGACACTAAAAATTTTCCGGATACTGAACCAGGTAGACAATCCTATTCTCGAAATCGACCACGTTCAAGAAACCACGTTCGAACTGGCTCGCCTCATAGGTCTCATTTATCAGGGCAAGGCCAGAAACCATCTGGAAACTTATCGAGAAAAGCAACTTCAAATCTGATCAAACATGGCTTGGACAAGTCATCTGGAGCTAATGTTGGCTCTCATGCTTCTAATGGCACTTATTCTCGAGGAGTTGGAGAAACCGACAAAGCCACAGCTGCTGCCAACTCAACCAGGCAACTTTTTGACCCTTGCAAGCACGATCCTGTTAAGTTTTTCGCCTCCAAGCGTCCCAACGATCCCAACTCCAACTCCAATTCAATCTCTATTGCTAAAAGCAGCCTTTCATCTACTCAGAATCCTTCCCCTACTGTTGAGGAGACAAATTTAGATGGCTCCTCCTCGCATAAAACTCCAAATGGTGTTGATGGAGAAAACAACACACTTGTACTTGAGCTAAAAAAGGCTTATAAATACATTGTGATGTTAGAAACCAGGCTAAAAGACGAGGAGTTTGCTGCTAAAGCGCGAGATGAAGAAATAAAAGCCCGCGAAATTCGGGATGGAATTTCTGTTAATCATTTACTCAACTCTGCTGGTGGGGGTCTTGTACTTCGAGGTCCGGGCGGCATCGGTACCATAGCTCCCATCGCACAGAAAAAGATTGATGATGATTATTGGGTTAAACTTGCTAAGCAGCATCGAGAGTAGGTCTTGAGATTTCTGATTACTATCTTGGGCCTAAATTTCTTGATTTTTCAAATCTAACAGATCATTTGGTTTCAGGCTCGCCGAAGCTCATCACCACTTTTTAGAAATAGCATTAGATCCCCGTCTGCCTGTATCACTCCATTCTCTGCCACAAAAATACAATATTCCTACTCGTCTCTGGCAAACCGCTTTCCATCAGTTGCTGGAAAGGCTTAGGCATGCCATCCCTCACTCATCCGCAATTTACTCCTCCTCACCCATCGCTATTAAGACTGGAAATCAATTAGTTGAACATATGACTGATTTCATTTATTTTGCCTATGGCTTTTACACCACTTTGCTAGAGGAGCAAAGTTTGGGAGTATTCAAGAGTGTCTGGATCGAACAGCTGGGTGATTTGGCCAGATACCGCATGGCTGTTGCCGGCTTAGCTAGTCGACTTCAAATTGGCATTCGTAGGCAAGAAGAACAGAAATTGATCCTCCAGGTTAATTCTGAGAGTCTATCAAAAAATGGGGAATCTCTTAATCGCGATGAATCTGATTATAACAGCAATCATTGCAGTTTGGACCGTTCAGTTTTGCGATCTCGCAGTCTTAAAGAGAAAGACCCTTCTCCAGCCCAACCTCAGCCAAATAATGGTGGTGGTAGCATTGGCGTGGCAGCTCTAGGCGATTGGGAGTATGAAGAACAGGAAATTTGGAGGTCTACAGCTAAAGACTGGTATTCTAAGGGCCTAGCGGAAACGCCCGGTACTGGGAGACTTCATCATCATCTTGCTCTTTTAAGCAAGGGAGATGAGCTCAGGACATTGTATCATTACGTCAAAAGGTTTGTCGTATTCATACTCTCCATTTTCAGTCTGATTAATAATCTAATGGTCTCTTTTTGTATTGCATGTCTAGTTTAACCGCTTGCCATCCTTACTTTCCAGCCCGCGAATCCATCTTGCCTTTTTTCGAGGCAGAGCATCAAATTAAGCGGACTAGACCCGAAGTTTCTACACAAGATCTGTTTGTTCATCTTCATGGGATGTTATTTACTAAAATACAACTAGATGATTTTAATGAGGAGTTGGCTAGACTATTGGAGAAGTTATCGCAAGATCGTATATTATTGGTTAAGCATCACTTGATAGCTCATCGAACTGATAAAACATCTAAGACAAAAGAAGTCACAAACACCTTTGCTGAAGGGCTTGTTCTTACAGATGCCACTTGGGCAATGATGGCAATCATCAACATTGGTAGTCTGCTACAATACGGGGCAGATGATGCTGTCATCAAAATTAATCAAGCCCGGCATTCGCCTCATGACAGACTACACTCTGGTGGTGCATCCAAGCATTCAAAAGTTTCTTCTTCCCCTTTGATTAAATCTTCAAATCCTCATGGCAAGCCCTCCGTTGTGGCGCCCCAAGCCATACTAGTCAATCAATCCAGTATAACTAGCACTACGGCAGGCCCACGTCGGGAATCTCAATCTTTGAGCAGTGAAGGAGGACATTCATCAGTTGATTCGACGGGCGAAGCAGCTGCATTGACGATTAATGATGCTTCTCATGACTCTCACGCGATCACAAACAAGCCTACTCAACCTCCTCCTTTTAATGAGGAGTGTCTCAAAACGATCAAGTTAAATAATGGTCACCATGAATGTGATAGTGACGAGGAGCCGATAACTTTTAAACTTGCAGCTAAACTATGTTTCAGTATGCTTGAAGAAGTTCTTAGGAGGCCTTGGTACAAGCCTATGAATTCAACCCAATCTCACCAATACGAGGGATTTCCAGTTTGTCCTTACGTCACCGTCGTCCTTACATTTTTGGGCTCCCTTTGCCAAAACCCCTCCGTGATGAAACGAATTGAAATGTTTATTCCTTGGGATAGTTTGAATGACTTGTTTAATGCCATCCCTCACTCAATTGAAATTGCGCCTACTAGCGAGCACGATCATCGACCTTATTATGGTAACAATTCCACCAACTTTCGACTTTACAGCAATCCTCTACTTGAAGATTGGTGTCTAAAAGGAATGGATTGGACCGGGAAGACCTTATTTGGAAGAGGTTTTTGGAAGTCTCATAAGCTTTTTAATAGTAAAAATAATTTATTGGCATCATCTGGTGCCCTATCTTCCAGTCTTTTGGTTGAATCTGAAACCGACGCTTTGTCGAATTTGGATAACGTGTTTAAAAATGATCATTTGAATCATTCAGTAGATTTGTTCAAAAAAAGGAGTCTCTCTAATAGCGAAAACTCAGATGATGAAAACTATATCAATGGTTCTCACAAGCTTGTTCAAAGTCATAGTCAATTTTCTTGGGAGCACTCTGCAAGATGGAAACGAATTGGAATGGTTGCCAGTTGGTTATCAACCTCAGTCGCCGGATTGGCGTACGACCCTAATGGACCCAAATTTGCCATTCTTAGCAGTTTAAGGGGAAAAATTCAACGATGGCAAGATGAAGAAAAGAAAGAAGTGGAGATGGTAAGGTCATTAGCTTTAAGGAAGCTCAAAGAGGCTGATGTACAAGTCAAAGATGAGGTGCCAGAAGATGATTTCGAATCAGATGATGATGTTGATGCTGTAGATGACAGTCTAGATGATGAAAGTGATTTGGTCAAGTCTCTAAAAGTAGGTTTTTATAATTTAGATTTGATTTTTCGGTCGCTCACTTTTGTTTGACGTTTCGTCCTTTCTTTTCGCAACTTTTAAAACATTTCCATTCCAATTCAAGGCTCGACGCCGTGAACTAAGAATGATCCTTAAAGAGGTGAAAAATCAAAACAGTCGTTGCATCAACAAATCATCATTATCTTACAAGCGGAACAACACTAATAATACTCTTCGCAAGGTGACAAGGCCTCGACTTAATGCGGTTCCCGGCTACACAGTCCTTGTAATCGATACCAATATACTTATCGGTATGTTGTCCATCGTGAAAGATCTTCTCGAGTCAAAATCCTGGATAGTTGTTGTCCCATTAGTCGTTGTGACCGAATTAGATGGCCTAAAGACTAATTCTACTCAAATCGGGAATGACGCGGCCGAAGCTGTCAAGTTTTTGGAACAGGCTGTCAAAACACACTCAGCTTATTTGAAGATTCAAACCAGCAGAGGCAATTATCTCCGAGATCTGTCGATCCGAAGTGAACAGATTGATTTTCGAGGTTCTTCGAGTAATGTCAACTCTAGTATTGTGTTTTCTACTAGTGAAGCTAAGAACATGGATGACCTAGTTCTTAGAGCTGCGGTTTGGCAAATTGAACATTTCTCTGCTAGAATTTCCTCTCAATCTTTCTCTACTGCAGAACCTGCTGGCGGTGAGAGTCCTGTCAAAGTGGCTTTGGTTACATTTGATCGTAATTTGAGACTGAAAGCGCGAGCAAGAGCAATTGTAGCTGCTGACGAAAAAGATATTGCAAGCTTATTATCTAGCTCAACTTCTGAAAAAACAGCTGGGAAAGGATGATATATAATTATCAAAACGATTAAAGTCCAATTGTGTTTTGGTTTAAAGAAGCAACCAGTAAAAGAAGAAGTTTGTTTGGAGGAAATGAGAAGAATTCTTCAGTCTTTAACTTCGTCAAGACTGACTTTTTGGCTTAGTCCAAGTCATAGGCATCAGATGAACTCGTGGCGACAGCGGTTTAGTTCCTACAAGATGGTCGAGAAGGGTTTGCAGCTTAAATCAAGGAATCATTATATTCAAGATAGTCGATGAACGCATTTAATCCAGATAGTTGAGCTAATTACAGACGTCCTTGACTAGTTTGTCAAGCTGTCAAGGGCCCAGTAAGACTGGTTTTAACTTTGTCATCTTCTGTTTGTCCGTTAAAATATTGATACGGCATAATCAACTACAACATTTTCGCTTAAGACCCGTCACTGAAGAACAATCACCCGTGATACTTTCTTAAAGTGGTGGCTAAAAAAAAAGGTCAAAAAATAATATCTTGCTGTGGTGTAGCACCTTATACCGAAAACTTGTCATATTCCTCCTACTTATTCATAGTGGATTTCTTCAATGTCACAATTTACATTGTGTTTAAAAAGAGCAGGTGGAATTCCATTAATTTGTTGGGTTATTTCTCCCCAACTTGCCCCCATTCTTATTTTTTTTTTTTTTGTTTTGTTTTCCAACCTCTCTTCATTTTGTTTCATGTTTGGGCTTTTTTGATCTTAACAAACTAAAAATGAATGTTCTCATTTGGGATATGTATAGTTATATATATTGTCATTTACATACATATTGACATGGGTGTAGAAATGTGTCACATTTTCCTCGTTGTCGTCTGTGACATGATCTTTCTTTTGTGTTTTGGGTTGTCTTCTTTAGTTTCATTTTGTATGTGGATTGTTAAAATGAGAAAAATAAATTAACAATAAGAATACAGATGAATAAAATGTTGCATGTTCTGGTAAGCAAAGCAAGGCAAAAAAAAGCACTTGGAAACACAAGTAAAGTTTGCTTGGTTTTGTTTAGATTGAGTAAGCTCAAGT